>CM068368.1:756177551-757377551 GCA_034769895.1 Magicicada septendecula | reverse complement strand
GTCTCCTCCTTATATTTATCCACTTCTGTCTTAAGTGTGTCATTATTTTCAAACTTCCCTTCGAAAGTTACCCTTATCTCATTATTGACCTGCTCCTTCTTATCCTCGATCCGCTTTAAACTTGTTTCGTTCATTTTCTCAATTCTTTCATCCATTCGCCTTAAATTTTCTTTGTTCATTCGTATGATGTCTTCCTTCATTTGTTTTACACCCTCATCATTCCTGTCTAACCTTTCGTTCATTTGTTTTGAGGTTTCTTTAATTTCCTCATTTGTTTTATCTAATTTTTCCTTAATTTCCTCTTTCATTTGTCTATTGCTTTCCATTATAATTCTCAACAGCTCCTGCATACTCATGTCTTCCTTTTTGTTGGATTTATCTGGTTGGTCCCCTTGGGCAACTTCTTCCATTACTTCCTTTTCCTTGTCCGCAATTATTTCAGTTTCCGTTATTTCGTCTGTCTGTTGTTCCAATTCACTGTCTGTTATTAGTTCTATCTCCTGTTCTTGTTCATCTATTTCCTTCTCCGTTTCTTCTGCCCTAATCCTTGATCTACCTCTGGTATGCATGTTTATTCTCCCACAGTTGCCTGCTCTGGTTAAGTAATATTAATATAGTTATAATTACTTAACTTAAGCCCCACGTTGGGCGCCAATTTGTACAGCAATGTTGGCGGTCGCTATTGTTCAAGCCCCGCGATGGGCGCCAATTTGTACAGGTATGGGTTTCCTCTCCTTAAAACCCCACTGTTGGGTTTGTCAATTTGTTTTGAATTACTTTAATTATGTAAATCTCGGAGATATTTAGAGTTGTGGGCTATATTGATGTAATTAATTAATATTAACTTATCTCTTTAAGAAATATCAGTGTTAGTGTGCCTAAAACTTAAACAACTTAAGCGTTATTCTACAATTTCATCCAACTCTATTATACCTTGAAGAGAGTTATGTCTTATTTTGTATTTTTTCGCTCCCTCTTTGGTGTCAGATAATTCCGCTATAAGCGCTGTAGTATCGGCTCAACGAAACTTATAGGTTATTTCTATGTTTATCTTAACCAATTATTCTATACTTATTCAGTTACGTTTTTATTCCCAGCTCATTAAACCATACTCCAAATAACAAGATTTTACAAATATATAAAGGTTCTTTATTTGTTTACTTAATTCACATTGGATAAGATATGTTCTAATTAACACATGCTTGGGCTATAGACTTCATGAATCGATTGTTGGTTATTCTAATCCTTTATTTAAATTTATTTATATAGTGTGTTTTGATTTGTAATTAATTTAATTCAGGGTGTGAAGGTTCTTGTAACTGTGGGGAAGATTAAAAATACATAGATAAGAATGCAAGATTTACAAATTTGAAGTGTTGTGTAGTTAGTATGATTATTATAATATAATTTACCAGACTCGAACGAAGCAAATCGTGTAGGCGGTTGATCGCTAAATTTACTGTTCTGGACGATTATGCAGTACGGTTTCCTTTCTTCGGTTTAATAAAAGTAATTCTTGTCCTGTCCACTTCGGAATACAGCTTTCTGAATTGATTTACAGCCCGATTGATGTTTCTTCTGCAACGCCAGGATCCAAATAAGTTCTTCTTTCGGTTGAAGCAATTAGTGTTGTTCCGTGTAATTGGAAGGTTATAATTTCTGGTGTAGTGAATATTATTAATTGTGTTATTGTTAATTCTTTCTATTTGATTAATATCTCATCAATTCCCTTCGGATATGGGACAGTTCAAGTTCTTTCTTGTAGACTTCAGTTATTTACTCTCTATTATGATTTCATATTGTATTGTTATTTAGGTAATCTGTATTGGTGATAGACGTAAATATTGTCATTAGAATTTTGTATTTTTATAATCGTATCTGGTAATTTCGAATATTACGATTAAATAGATTATTCTTGGGTTTTTTAATCTCATCACATTTAGTTCATCCCAGCAATTCTTGTCAAAATCGACAACTTCTTCTCCTTTTTGTCGTCCCTAGCAACACATAATTCCTTCCTTCCACATGTTTTAAATATATAGTGTTTATTTCATATATTTTTTGTCTATTCTTTATCAATTTGCTATCCTATCGGAATGTAACTTTACCGATAGTTGGTTTATTATTTTCTACACATATTCTGCTGGTTTTTTGATATAAGCCGGTTTTTTTCCTTTTTTTTATATTTAATCCACTTTCGATATTATGTGTTACTAATCGATATCATGGCATTATGGTATTATCATAATTTGTATAAATTTTATTATATATTATTATCAATTTAATGCTTTTTCTAGCTCTTCAAATCGTATTTATTAATTATTATTAGTTGATGTACCTAATCTTTATGTTATGAGTGTTTATATAGTAGTTTGGCTGTTAGGCCTTTTTTTGTAAACTGATCTACCTGTGTTTATAACTGTTAAATATCTATAGCCCCTTTTACATAAATTCATACATACAATCAAATCTTAACTATTAACATTCATATAAACAATTATTTTTCTATATCTAATAACAACTTTATCTTGATATATTGATCACATATAACAAAATTCAAATCTATGAACATTGATTAACTGCTTCACACTTCATTCTACAACAGTCATTGAATAATACAACTTGTTTCATTATCTTTCATTAACTCAACACATATTTGGTATAACGTAACATAAACTTTATCATAACATTTGTTGTCATAAAATAATACTTCTTAACTCAAAATTCTTATTTGTTATTACTATAAATTAAATCTTTGTTTCATTCTTTGTTTGCTTTTCATTAAACATATATCATCAGCTATTATTTAACTTACAGGTTCGTTTATTCTTGTTAACACTACCTTGCATCCTTATTTAATTTTATCTATGATTATCTTTGTAATTATTGGATCTTTGTTCTATTATGGTGTTAAACATTGACTTATTTATTATATACATTATTTATATATATATATATATATATATATATATATATATATATATATTGTAACGAAACAGAAATGCCAGCATTCATGTTACATAAAAATAAGGTTCACCGAATAATAAGTAAGTCAATGTTTAACACCATAATAGAACAAAGATCCTATAATTACAAAGATAATCATAGATAAAATTAAATAAGGATGCAAGGTAGTGTTAACAAGAATAAACGAACATGTAAGTTAAATAATAGCTGATGATATATGTTTAATGAAAAGCAAACAAAAAATGAAACAATGATTTAATTTATAGTAATAACAAATAAGAATTTTGAGTTAAGAAGTATTATTTTATGACAACAAATGTTATGATAAAGTTTATGTTATGTTATACCAAATATGTGTTGAGTTAATGAAAGATAATGAAACAAGTTGTATTATTCAATGACTGTTGTAGAATGAAGTGTGAAGCAGTTAATCAATGTTCATAGATTTGAATTTTGTTATATGTGATCAATAGATCAAGATAAAATTGTTATTAGATATAGAAAAATAATTGTTTATATAAATGTTAATAGTTAAGATTTGATTGTATGTATGAATTTATGTAAAAAGGGCTATAGATAGTTAACAGCTATAAACACAGGTAGATCAGTTTACAATAAAAGGCCTAACAGCCAAACTACTATATAAACACTCATAACATAAAGATTAGGTACATCAATTAATAATAATTAATAAATACGATTTGAAGAGCTAGAAAAAACATTAAATTGATAATAATATATAATAAAATTTATACAAATTATGATAATACCATAATGCCATGATATCGATTAGTAACACATAATATCGAAAGTGTATTAAATATAAAAAAAGGAAAAAAACCGGCTTATATCAAAAAACCAGCAGAATATGTGTAGAAAATAATAAACCAACTATCGGTAAAGTTACATTCCGATCGGATAGCAAATTGATAAAGAATAGACAAAAAATATATGAAGTAAACACTATATATTTAAAACATGTGGAAGGAAGGAATTATGTGTTGCTAGGGACGACAAAAAGGTGAAGAAGTTGTTGATTTTGACAAGAATTGCTGGGATGAACTAAATGTGATGAGATTTAAAAAAACCCAAGAATAATCTATTTAATCGTAATATTCGAAATTACCAGATACGATTATAAAAATACAAAATTCTAATGACAATATTTACGTCTATCACCAATACAGATTAACCAAATAACAATACAATATGAAATCATAATAGAGAGTAAATAACTGAAGTCTACAAGAAAGAACTTGAACTGTCCCATATCCGAAGGGAATTGATGAGATATTAATCAAATAGAAAGAATTAACAATAACACAATTAATAATATTCACTACACCAGAAATTATAACCTTCCAATTACACGGAACAACACTAATTGCTTCAACCGAAAGAAGAACTTATTTGGATCCTGGTGTTGCAGAAGAAACATCAATCGGGCTGTAAATCAATTCAGAAAGCTGTATTCCGAAGTGGACAGGACAAGAATTACTTTTATTAAACCGAAGAAAGGAAACCGTACTGCATAATCGTCCAGAACAGTAAATTTAGCGATCAACCGCCTACACGATTTGCTTCGTTCGAGTCTGGTAAATTATATTATAATAATCATACTAACTACACAACACTTCAAATTTGTAAATCTTGCATTCTTATCTATGTATTTTTAATCTTCCCCACAGTTACAAGAACCTTCACACCCTGAATTAAATTAATTACAAATCAAAACACACTATATAAATAAATTTAAATAAAGGATTAGAATAATCAACAATCGATTCATGAAGTCTATAGCCCAAGCATGTGTTAATTAGAACATATCTTATCCAATGTGAATTAAGTAAACAAATAAAGAACCTTTATATATTTGTAAAATCTTGTTATTTGGAGTATGGTTTAATGAGCTGGGAACAAAAACGTAACTGAATAAGTATAGAATAATTGGTTAAGATAAACATCGAAATAACCTATAAGTTTCGTTGAGCCGATACTACAGCGCTTATAGCGGAATTATCTGACACCAAAGAGGGAGCGTAAAAATACAAAATTAGACATAACTCTCTTCAAGGTATAATAGGGTTGGATGAAATAGTAGAATAACGCTTAAGTTGTTTAAGTTTTAGGCACACTAACACTGACATTTCTTAAAGAGATAAGTTAATATTAATTAATTACATCAATATAGCCCACAACTCCAAATATCTCCGAGATTTACATAATTAAAGTAATTCAAAACAAATTGACAAACCCAACAGTGGGGTTTTAAGGAGAGGAAACCCATACCTGTACAAATTGCCGCCTGCAACGTGGGGCTTAAACGAAAACGAGGACGTCTACATTAGGACTGTACAAATTGGCTTCCATCGCGGGGCTTGAACAGTAGCGGCCACACCACGGTTCTGTACAAATTGGCGCTCAACTTGTGTAGGGCTTAAGTTAAGTAACTATAATTATAGTAACATTACTTAACCAGAGCAGGCAACTGTGGGAGAATAAACATGCATACCAGAGGTAGATCAAGGATTAGGGCAGGAGAAACGGAGAAGGAAATAGATGAACAAGAACAGGAAATAGAACTAATAACAGATAGTGAAATGGAACAACAGACAGACGAAATAACGGAAACTGAAATAAGTGAGGACAAGGAAAAGGAAGTAATCGAAGAAGAGGCACAAGGGGACCAAATAGGTAAAGCGGGAGCTAGAGAAGGACTAAATTGGGAAAAATTAATGGAGTTCATGAGTAGTATTAAGGAAGATAGCAGACTCACCAAGGAGAATTTTAAGAAACAGGAGGAAAAATTAGATAAAATATATGAGGAAATTAAAGAAACCTCAAAACAAATTCACGAAAGATTAGATAGGAATGATGAGGGTCTAAAACAAATGAAGGAAGACATCTTACAAATACATGAAGAAAATTTAAAGCAAATTAATGAAAAAATTGAAAATCTTCATGTGACAATTAACCAGAAGGTGGACCAAAATAATGAGGAAAGAAAATTAGAAATAGCCAAAACAAATGAAGTGTTAGAAAAAACTAACGAAACAATAGTACAGGTTCGTGAAGAATTACAGAATGAAATTAATGACACAAAAATGGAGAATAAAACATTGGTCGAAGAAATCCAACAGGAAACTGTCGAAAAATATGAGCAAATTAAAAACGAAATACATCAGGTACGGGAAGAGAATAAGGAAGGTATTACGCAAATACAGACAGACATGGGCGAACGGCTCGAAAGAGTCTATGGCAATTTAAATAGTATGGAAGGTCAAATTAATACCAATAAAAATAAAATAGAAGAAATTAGTAGACGTGAATTACAATTACAAGAAGAAGTAGATTCATGGCGGGATATGACATGCCAGCATAGTCATACAAATAACCACGAGAACCGGGAATCGATTAATTTTCGTAATTACAAGCGCAATCATATGGAATTTTTAAAGAGATTAGAAGAGGGGATCACAAGAAATAGAGAGAATCGCTGGAGTATTATACGCAGCATGATTGATGAAACGTTTAAAGATACTTATGATAATTGGTGGACAGCGGTGCGCCCGGATATACTGGACATGACTGAGTTCAAAAAACAGTTTAAAGAGGAGTATTGGTCCGAATCGACCCAGAACATGATTAGGAATAATTTGAGTAACGGTCGATACGAAACAAATATAGGCCAGTCTCCTACTTCATACTTTTTAGGAAAAGTATGTATGGCGCGGAACTTAGAGCCCAGAATTCCCGAAGAATGTTTGGTGATACAACTATCCTACCATTACGAGGAAGGGATAAAGAATGCGAGTATGTGTAGTCAAATCAAAACGATTCCGGCCATGGCCAAATTCTTGGAGAATTATGAGGACGAGAACCAATACCAAAGAAATAGAATGCTAAACTATAAATATCAGAAGTATGATAATAACGCGCCACCAACCAATTATCATAATAACGATCGCAATCGACCTGCGCAGAACGTTAATACCAATAGAACACAAAATGAAAACGCGAATAATAATTCCAGGAACTATAATTATCGAGGCAATAATAATTATAATTATCGTGATAGTCGCAATAATAAAGGAGATGGGGACAGACGACCCAATAATTATAGACATAACGTCAATTATATCTACTCCAGACCTCAAGGTAATCAGCGACGATATTACCCAAGGAGTCACCGATATCACAACAATTATGACCAGTCCCGGCGTGAAGTCAACTACCCACCTGAAGGAAATTATAGGATAGCAGAACCTAAACGGAGGATCGCACTGAAACAGTACAAAATCAACACAGTAATCAAAATGAAAATAGAGAAGAGGGGGTAAGCCCTCATTTAAACTAATAGAGGCAGTGAAAATTAATGAATACCCTTCACTGAACCGTAATCTTGGGGAACAACGACTTATAAACAAAATTAAGAGTAATCGTACAATAACCATAATTAATAACCACTATTTAAAGAATATCAGGGAAGATTTATTGGAAGAGGATAAGAAACATGTAAACAGTAATAGTAATAACGAAATAATATATGTAACGGCAAAATTAAATGGGGTAAAATCTACCATAATGATAGATACTGGATCTAACATATCGTTGATAGACAGTATTGAACTTGAAAAAATCCAACGAGAAGTCCAGTTACCCATACCGACCTTACCTGTCAATAATGTGATAATCATCGGAGCCACTGGGAGACAAAATAAAACAGTCAAAAAACAAGTATCGCTCGATCTTACCAATAACAATATGACCCTACCAATAGGATTCTTGGTCGCAACGGGATTACCGTTCAATGTATTGATTGGATGCGATGTATTGCGCCAGCATTCCGCAGTAATTGACTTGCATAAAGGTATAATATCCTTAACATCCGAAGAAGGATTATGGACAGCCGAGTTAATTGACACTAATAGAACCGTTCCAGTTAACACCAGATGTTTAGCCATAAAAAGCTATTTTTGTAAGAAAAATAAATTACCAGAAGTCATTCGATATGAGGACGATGATCCCGAACTGTGGCAGAGTAAATTAGAAGAGATCCGAGAATTCCAAAGGGAAAAAACTTATAGACAAATAAGTAAGATACAGGCCGAAAATTTAATTCAAATATATAATAAATACAAACATGTATTCTCCAATGCTCCAGGTAAGGTAAAAGGATATCAGTGTGTAATAAATTTTAGAGAACCAGTGAACTTTCGCAGAAAGTCATACCCAATTGCTTATTCTATAAAAAACGAGGTCCGGAACGAGATTAACCGTATGATTCACGGTTACCATATTGATTAACCAATACCGTACGGATACCGTATTGATTAACCGTCAATCACCATATACCAGTCCCATAGTGGCAGTCCCGAAAAAGAACGGAAAGGTGAGAATTTGCCTGGACGCTAGGGAAATAAATAAAATGATCATCAATGATAGGACTTCACCAGGCGAAATAGAAGAAATTTTAAAGAAATTCCACGGTATTAAATATATCAGCACTTGGGATACGGTATGCGGGTACTGGCAGGTCGAACTACACCCAGATAGTAGAAAATACATGGCGTTCCTTTTTGACGGAAGGAACTATCAATTTAAAAGGCTACCTTTCGGACTAATTAATTCGGTTGCAATATTTGTGAAATGTATGGACCAAGTTTTGGGACAAGAAACACTGCAGTTCACTACGGTCTATGTAGATGATTTACTTATAACTTCTTCACATTGGGATGAGCATTGCGAGCGGGTGGAACAGGTACTAAGAAAATTATCTGAAAACAACATAACACTCAAGCTGAATAAATCTAAATTTATCGCCAATCAAGTAAAGTTTTTAGGTTTTAATTTGTCTGAGGAGGGTATCACACCTTCAACAGAAAAAGTAGAAGCAATTCAACTGTTCCCTACTCCAAAAAATAGAAAACAACTACAATCTTTTCTTGGAATTTGCAACTATTACCGAAAATTCCAAGATAACTATTCAGAAGTAACTGCCAAGTTTCAGAAACAATTATCATCCAAAGACAAGTGGGCATGGGGACCAGAACAAGATAAAATTCTACAATTAATCAAGAAGAAATTTTTAGAAACAGTTATGTTGTACCACCCTGATTTTAACAAACGCTTTTATTTATATTGTGATGCAAGCAATGTTAGCTTAGGTGCTACCCTATATCAAGAAGATAAAGAAGGACATCATATGGTAATCAGCTTCGCCAGCAGGGTGCTTAACAGCTGCGAACGCAATTACAACGTTTCCGAGAAAGAGCTGCTAAGCGTAGTGTACGCATGCAATAAATTTAGAACTTATATACTCGGATACCCAGTGACCGTAAGAAGTGACCATAAATCAATTTCATTTCTAAAAAGATGTAAACTTAGTCATGGCCGGCTAACTAGATGGGTCCTTGCATTGCAAGAGTATTGCATTGATTGGGAATATATACCTGGAAGAAAGAATATAGCGGCCGATGTCTTGTCCCGAATAAACATACAAGATCAATCATTCGAAGGAGAAAAGGAAGAGGTTGCGAAGGTGTACCATGTAATTAAGAGTCGGAAGGATTTGGAGATTATTCTAAATGAAATTAATCAACACTAAAAATTGGATCCCAAATTAATAAACATACGCCATAAGATACAAAATGCTGATGAAGTTATTACTAAATATTACTGTATACATGATGATCGATTATTTATTAAGGTCACTCCTAAACAAATAAACTGGAAACTAGTAATTCCCACCGCTGTGGAAAACAAATTAATATTGGATTACCATGAACGATATGGACACATGGGAGCCATGGAAGAGCAAGTGTACATAAAAAATATAACCAGAAAGGTACAAAAATCTATACAGGCATGTCACATCTGCCAGATGGTTAAACATAATAATGAGAAGAAGGAGGGAGTCATGATCCCGATAACATCCAAATATAAGCTGGAGAAAGTATTCCTAGATATATGTGGGCCATTCCCACGCAGTAGAGGAAATCACAGATACAAATTCATAATAATTATTTTTGATCATTTTTCCAAATACACTAAACTCTACGCTATTAGCAGAGCCACGACCAAGAAAATTCTGGAAATAGTCATCGGACGTTACATAGCAGAGGTTGGTAAACCGTCATCTATTATCACTGATCATGGTACGCAATTCAAGGGCTATAAATGGAGAAATAATCTTTTAAAACACAACATTAGAACATATAAGACTTCAGTATACCACCCCAGCAGTAATCCGGCAGAACGTGTACTGAGGGAAGTTGGCAGAATACTCCGAACTTACTGTCATGACCAACAGAGAAGATGATACGAATACTTGTCACTAACCGAAGAGTTTTTAAATATATCTTACCATCAGTCCATTGAAAATACCCCTTATACTGTTATGTTTGAAAGGCTTCCACCTAGAGAAATCCAGGATATTATAAACTTTCCAAATAATCCAGAATATCAATTTGAAACAGTTAAATTTTATAACCGAGTTATGGAAAAGACGGAAATGAAGAGAAGAAAATATGAAAAGAATAACCCAAAACCAATTAAGTACCAAGTGGGTGAGAAAGTATTAATAAGAAACAGGGAGTTACCAAGCACTCTAGAGGGAATAACTAAAAAATTATTATTATTATACACTGGGCCATATGTGATAACAAAAAATAATAATAACAATACGTATGAAATAATGAACCCTATCACGAAAAGGATTAAGGGAACGTACAACCAAGAGTCCATAAAGAAATTTAATGAATAAATTCTAAAAATAATAAGAACAACTTATTACCAGTCTTGAATAAAATTACTTGGAATTTAAAAAAGAATTTGAGTTGAATACTACCACTAAATTCTAAAATACAATAAGAACAACTTATTAAAGATTACAGAAAAAAGCGAGAATTATTATTAAATGTTTATAAAGAAATAGTGTGAATAATGAATAACAAACCCCAAGATTACAGAAAAAAGCGAGAATTATTATTAAATGTTTATAAAGAAATAGTGTGAATAATGAATAACAAACCCCAAGATTACAGAAGAAAGCGAGAATTATTATTAAATGTTTATAAAGAAATAGTGTGAATAATGAATAACAAACCCCAAGATTACAGAAAAAAGCGATAATTATTATTAAATGTTTATAAAGAAATAGTGTGAATAATGAATAACAAACCCCAAGATTACAGAAGAAAGCGATAATTATTATTAAATGTTTATAAAGAAATAGTGTGAATAATGAAGAATGAACCCCAAGATAAAAGTTATTACCTCAAATCTACCTATGCAAAATAAAGAAAGAAAAAAAAAATCATATGACCTAAAATATATACTACATTGCCACATGATGGAACAATTTCAGTAAACGATTGAATGTAACCAATATAATGTTAAAGAAGACAAGAAAGGAAGAGTATTTATGAACATAATTCATTGAAAAATAAACAGCCAAAATAGTGAAATACGATAAGAAGAAGAATAGTTAGGGCTAAGGAATGTATTTAGTCAAAAATACAATTATAATGATCATCACACAACAACTATTTAGAAAATATTGTGATCAGAGAAAAAAACAAACGAAGAAGATACTTAACATTACAATCTCAACAAAAATGAAAACAAAAATGACTACAAATGATAACTGTCAAAGTCAATATCAACGAATGTTTAAAGAATTAAAATGGAATTACGAAATATGAAGAATAGTAGTGAAGAAATATAAATGCAACAAAGAAAAAATCTTTTCCCAAATATTTATTATTAAATAATTAAAGACATTATTAGGAGATTATTATTATATTTTATAGCTGACTGTAGATGAATTCCAGCAGTACTATATTAAAATGTGGTGTGGGCAGCAGAGTATGAAGCCAAACAGTGCCTCTCTGAACTGTACCAACGCATGTGTTAGGGATTGTTAGGGAAATTAAATATTTAAGGAATATTAGAATAGTTGCAAGAATAAATTCAGTTTCCAAAGGAGTAGGACGAAGAAAACAGAAAGAAATGAGTTGACAGAAGAATAATTGAGAAATACAGTGATTATAGTAATTATAAGTAGAAGAGATGTAAAACTAATGTATCATTGAATAGTGTAGCCAACTACCAACAAATAATGTTTACAGAAATAAAAATGATCAAGAATGTTAATTAAAATGATGAAATGTTATTAAAAAAAAAAAAAAAGTATTAATACTAGTCTAATGAAGTTACATTGAAAATCCCAACGTCCACCATTAACAAGGAAATGAAGAAAAGGCATGTGAAAAAGACAAGTTTATTTGACCTAAACTTCATTCAGGTAAACTAAACTTTTTTAGGAGGGGGAGCATATGTAACGCAACAGAAATGCCAGCATTCATGTTACATAAAAATAAGGTTCACCGAATAATAAGTAAGTCAATGTTTAACACAATAATAGAACAAAGATCCTATAATTACAAAGATAATCATAGATAAAATTAAATAAGGATGCAAGGTAGTGTTAACAAGAATAAACGAACCTGTAAGTTAAATAATAGCTGATGATATATGTTTAATGAAAAGCAAACAAAAAATGAAACAATGATTTAATTTATAGTAATAACAAATAAGAATTTTGAGTTAAGAAGTATTATTTTATGACAACAAATGTTATGATAAAGTTTATGTTATGTTATACCAAATATGTGTTGAGTTAATGAAAGATAATGAAACAAGTTGTATTATTCAATGACTGTTGTAGAATGAAGTGTGAAGCAGTTAATCAATTTTCATAGATTTGAATTTTGTTATATGTGATCAATAGATCAAGATAAAATTGTTATTAGATATAGAAAAATAATTGTTTATATGAATGTTAATAGTTAAGATTTGATTGTATGTATGAATTTATGTAAAAGGGGCTATAGATATTTAACAGCTATAAACACAGGTAGATCAGTTTACAATAAAAGGCCTAACATCCAAACTACTATATAAACACTCATAACATAAAGATTAGGTACATCAATTAATAATAATTAATAAATACGATTTGAAGAGCTAGAAAAAACATTAAATTGATAATAATATATAATAAAATTTATACAAACTATGATAATACCATAATGCCATGATGTCGATCAGTAACACATAATATCGAAAGTGGATTAAATATAAAAAAGGAAAAAAACCGGCTTATATAAAAAAACCAGCAGAATATGTGTAGAAAATAATAAACCAACTATCGGTAAAGTTACATTCCGATAGGATAGCAAATTGATAAAGAATAGACAAAAAATATATAAAATAAACACTATGTATTTAAAACATGTGGAAGGAAGGAATTATGTGTTGCTAGGGACGACAAAAAGGAGAAGAAGCTGTTGATTTTGACAAGAATTGCTTGGATGAACTAAATGTGTTGAGATTAAAAAAACCCAAGAATAATCTATTTAATCGTAATATTCGAAATTACCAGATACGATTATAAAAATACACAATTCTAATGACAATATTTACGTCTATCACCAATACAGATTAACCAAATAACAATACAATATGAAATCATAATAGAGAGTAAATAACTGAAGTCTACAAGAAAGAACTTGAACTGTCCCATATCCGAAGGGAATTGATGAGATATTAATCAAATAGGAAGAATTAACAATAACACAATTAATAATATTCACTACACCAGAAATTATAACCTTCCAATTACACGGAACAACACTAATTGCTTCAACCGAAAGAAGAACTTATTTGGATCCTGGCGTTGCAGAAGAAACATCAATCGGGCTGTAAATCAATTCAGAAAGCTGTATTCCGAAGTGGACAGGACAAGAATTACTTTTATTAAACCGAAGAAAGAAAACCGTACTGCATAATCGTCCAGAACAGTAAATTTAGCGATCAACCGCCTACACGATTTGCTTCGTTCGAGTCTGGTAAATTATATTATAATAATCATACTAACTACACAACACTTCAAATTTGTAAATCTTGCATTCTTATCTATGTATTTTTAATCTTCCCCACAGTTACAAGAACCTTCACACCCTGAATTAAATTAATTACAAATCAAAACACACTATATAAATAAATTTAAATAAAGGATTAGAATAATCAACAATCGATTCATGAAGTCTATAGCCCAAGCATGTGTTAATTAGAACATATCTTATCCAATGTGAATTAAGTAAACAAATAAAGAACCTTTATATATTTGTAAAATCTTGTTATTTGGAGTATGGTTTAATGAGCTGGGAACAAAAACGTAACTGAATAAGTATAGAATAATTGGTTAAGATAAACATCGAAATAACCTATAAGTTTCGTTGAGCCGATACTACAGCGCTTATAGCGGAATTATCTGACACCAAAGAGGGAGCGTAAAAATACAAAATTAGACATAACTCTCTTCAAGGTATAATAGGGTTGGATGAAATAGTAGAATAACGCTTAAGTTGTTTAAGTTTTAGGCACACTAACACTGACATTTCTTAAAGAGATAAGTTAATATTAATTAATTACATCAATATAGCCCACAACTCCAAATATCTCCGAGATTTACATAATTAAAGTAATTCAAAACAAACTGACAAACCCAACAGTGGGGTTTTAAGGAGAGGAAACCCATACCTGTACAAATTGCCGCCTGCAACGTGGGGCTTAAACGAAAACGAGGACGTCTACATTAGGACTGTACAATTTGGCTTCCATCGCGGGGCTTGAACAGTAGCGGCCACACCACGGTTCTGTACAATATATATATATATAATAGGGTTGCTACAGCTAGTGCCGTCTCCCTTCCTTCAACCTGGCTTTCAAATTATCCCGATGTTCCCATTGTCCTTCCTCAAGTCCTATACGTTGCATAGAGTCACCCACTTCGTCCTTCCAAGATCTTCTCGGTCCTCCCCTTTTTCTCCTTCCTAATGGACTCCATTCCGTCACTTTGTTGATTCACCTATTTTGGGCTCTCCGGACATGACCGTACCACACCAATCGTTTTTCTTCGATGTAGTCAATTACACTTCTTTCCGTTTCCATTCTTCTTTTGATCTCCTCATTTGTTATTCGGTCTGCTCTCGTTATTCTACAGCACCTCCTCCAATATTCCATCTCCGTTGCAAGAATCTTTCTTTCATTTTTTTTGTTAATAACCCATACTTCCGCTGCATACGTCATAATGCTTTGGACTATGGTGTGATATATCATTTTTTTGGTGCTTTTTCTAATATTTTTGTCCCATATAACAGTGTGTAATTGTCTAATCCCTGTTCTAGTCTGCCCTAATCTACTTTTTATTTCCTCTTCCGTTGTGCCTTGTTTACTCAGTGTAAATCCTAGGTACTTGAATTTGTCTGTTCCTCTAATTTTAACATTTTCGTCTACTTCTAAATCTGTTGTTTCTTCATCTCTAATTGCCAAGTATTCAGACTTTTTTATATTTATTTCCAATCCCATCTTTGTGTATTCTTCATTCAGATTTCTGACCATGTAGCTTAGATCTTCTCCATCCTGGGCTATGACTACCTGGTCATCGGCGAAGCATAGTGTGTACAGGTGTTCATTTCGTAACGGTATTCGCATTCCATGGCATTTCTGTTTCCACATGATTAATGCATATTCTAAAAATATCTTAAACAGCGTGGGCGATGTTGGGCAGCCTTGCAATAACTCTTTGGATGTTTTAAACCTACAGACAATTTTGTTACCTACTTTAATTTGTACGTTGTTGTTTTTATATGGATTTTTTATCGCTTGCGTCAGGACTTTCGGTATTTCCAATTGTGATAGAGCTTTGAACATACCTTGTCTGGATACTGTATCATATGCTTTTCTAAGGTCGATAAACGCTAGATATACTTCCCTGTACTTCTCTTTTTTCTTTTCTATGATCTGTTGGATTGTATATATCTGGTCTACGCATGATCTCCCGGTTGTAAAACCTGCTTGTTCTTCTTCAATCTTTCCCTCTATCTTTTCCTCGATCGATATAATCGAGGAAAATAATCGAATTAAAAATAATAAAGACAAACAGAGAAATACATGACTAAACAAACAAAACATAAATGGGTACGTAGTACGTATCTCCTACACGTCACTATAAATGTGACGAACAGAGCTGCCAACTGAGCGATTTGTACAGCGGCAACACATTGGGAGGACAAATGTGTCCCCCTACCACAGTTTTTACAGTGATAACTACTACCAGGTCAATGACCGTACGCAGTAAAACATTGCCGATATCTGAGCCGGCAACATAAGACGGTGCAAGTGTCCAGCAGTTCGAAAGCAATGCTACGCTTTTCTTCAAGTTTACCTACTAATATTGTTCGGATTTCAAATTATTTAACAACTGTTACATGGATGCTACGGTACTGGAATATCCCAAGTTTTGTGACTACAGAGTGAAGTTTTCGAACAATAAATGCTGCGGAGACTTCATGATTGAGACGGCTCCATGAGCAAACCCAAATCAAGAGGTCCTGAAGAAATTATATGACAAACAAGTAAGGCGGAAACAGCTAAATAAGAGGAAATAAATGGATTGAACACCTCATTAATACACAAGTACTAACTACCATATATGAGGTAAAACAGAAAAGAAATAGTACAGAGAACTATCAAGAAAGATTTGCGGAACCAGTAACAAAACTCATCTTTGTTTTTGTACGTTAGTATTACAGAAATGCTGATTTAAGAAATTTGTGAATTATCCATATATGACGTGGAATGTAAAAACTCACTAGTCAATTACGTGAACGCGTTAAGTGTCCGTTAAATTTAAGTTCAGTGTTGTACCTTTTGTAACTAGAATTACTCTAAAGAGTCATATATTGTGTACATTTAAAATATGTTCTTAATGTTAAGAGTATTTATCACAATACGTCAAGATACTCTACCGAATTTATCGCTAGTAAAACCAAGTACATGGGGTCAAGACTTAACATACTCAAACAAACCATAGACCAGGATAACTAAATATAGTAGCGTCAGTGCTAAATTTTGCGTTAATAATTTTTATTACATTAGAGTTCTGGATTAATTACAATTAAGTTGCAAGCTTTGAATGTCTTAAAATGAGCTCTCTAACCAACACAGATTACTTGGATAGATGCTTTGTTTCTTAGCTACAACTATTCGTTGATTAGTATGCTTTTCCTAAATAGAAAAGCTTTACTCATTTGTACAATTGTTTGTATGTGTGTAATAGAATATGCCTACCATACTCTACTCTATACACGTTGTTTTACAGCTGCAAATAGAATTGAGAAAGCTCTTATTTTGTCCTTTACTTAAGCATTATATTCGGTAGACATAACAACATATAACATACCAAAAAAATTAAAGTTCCATATTTAGAAGGTCAACGAGTTTTAGTGATTTATGCGGAAGATGAAATAATTTTTATCGCAGGCTGTTTCACGATGTTCTAGTACAGGTCATCACTATCGACAAATGAATTTAGAAAACTATTTAAAATGGTTATAAGTAGTTACTAACCTGCCCGCAAAAGCATATTGATAGCAGATAATTCCATATAAAAAGTCCATTCGTCTTTTAAAAATGTTGACACGAAACAGTGGTTGGAAAATCACAGTATTCCTGTCAGAAACGACATGTTAAAAATGAACTGCACGCGTTAAACTTGCAGAATAAGCAGCGGCTTGTTCGTTATGTTATCGATGAAGCGAAGAGACTATGTTTAGCTGCGAAGAGACATAATATAATCCATCTTCCACCGTATCACTCAAAACTAAATTCAGTAGAATCAAGTGAAGAACTGCATACAATACAACTCTTAAATTGAAAGATGCCAGGCGACTGTGTGAAAATAAAGTTTCCGTAATCAAGCAAAAGAATTGGCACAGACAATGTAATCAAACTAACAAAGTAGAATAAGGTTATTAAATTACATAAGAACAGATGGAAAAGTCTGTTGTCTTTTATTATTAACTTCAGAGACTCTGATAATTCTTCTGACTTTTTCCGTCATTAAGGAAGATGAGGAAGATCTATTTGGTATCGAAGAAATGCAATAAGATAATCATAGCATAAGAGATGCCCCATCCAAAGGTAGGGATATAGCCTACATAATAATATTGTGTTACTCTATTATTATTATTATTATTATTAATATTAGTATTTTTGTAGTTCATTACTTAATTTAATTTTTTTACATATTTCTTGAGTACACTTTATATAATAAACACGTAGATTTGAAAATAAATTATAAACTTTTGTTCTAGTTTTACAATAATTTGTGTTAAAGAAAGTGAAAATGAAAGTAATAATAGCCTACATTATTCAACCGTATAGTTACGGTGTTTTGTTTAAAGAGATGATTGAAGCTTTCAATATGGAGTCAGTTCAAAAGTATTTTTAATTTAGGCCTCTATATTGTATTATTACATTAGGCCTATGTTTAGCTACTTCAAAGCACGCAAAAGGCAAATTGAATATAAAAATATGCGCTAAACAAGGAGAAAGTTATAGTGAGAAAATGTGGATATAGCGAGACTGTACCCCAACGCTGTTCTCCATCCCGTAGACAAGCTCTATACGTCTACTTGTGTTTATTGAAACTGTTACTAAAGTTGTAAGTAACGAATTCTCTGGCGTTCAATCGTTTACTTCACTGTTTAACGACAGAAATCCTGTAAGCGTCGGAAAAATATATTTCAACAGTACAAATTTATAGGGTACTGTGCATTGCACGAAGTAATTAAAAGAATTAATTAGAATAAATAAATAAATCATTTTGTTAATAATAATAGTTAGCTTGCAATATGAGCGACCAAATGTGCAGGTTGGAACAGGTGAAACACGCCAGTTGCTCTGTCTCTGTGTACACACGTATGTTACGTGTGTGTGCGATCTGTGAATTCCTGAAAAGCGTCAACCCTTATGAAACGCTATCAATTATTTTCATTTATTTAATTTGTAATACTTGTGTGCATAATAGCACAAAACCAAATACACCAAAATGTGTATAAAAATAAGACGAATATGTGTATAACAAATAGTGAAAAACGGATAAAAAGTGTAATTATAGGAGAATAAAAATAAATAGTACGTATGTTAATTAAGATAAAGGAAAACGTGTGTGCATGATGAACACATATAAATTACCGACAGAATGAATATCGGGTAATGTGCAAAAGACTTCGCAATTCGCGAAGACAAGAGAATAAAGTGTGACAAGAATCGTGGGTTAGAAGTGACGCTCTCGACAATCTCAAACATGCAGAATATTGTCGAGACATGATTTTGGCGCCCTGGGTATAAATACAGGAGCCGCGCTAACATCATTCTCTTCCTCAATCAACCATCTTAGCGGCCGGAGGCTCTGCTTGACGAGTACAACTCTTATCTTGATCGACTACTATGGCAGCCAGAGACTCTGCGTAGAGACAACAACAGTTACATCTCAAACACAGCAGCAGCCAGGAACTTCACGACTACTCATCAGTTCGTGTGAGCACTTGCAACCTGAGACCAGACGGGAGACGAGGGAGCAGCCAAGTACATGCAGTAATCCACAATACGAGAATCCGACGGACGAAGGACCAGGTCTCCCAGACTCCAGGACTCCAGGAATCCAGGACGACAAAGGAGCATCCAGTATCAAAGACCGAAGAGGACACGCTGCCGATGTACCACAACTGTAAGGTGACAAACAACCATGCACTTGAAAACCGAGACTTAATCAAAAGACAATAATTAACAAAGAAAAAAGAGACAATTCAATTCAAATATGAATTAATAAATTGTATAACTATAAATGTTTGTTTGTATAATAATTAACGTAATATTTAAGAATGTTTAACGATAATTTTTATCTGTAACGTAGAAGATACAAATTGAAATCTATAATTTTGGTAATTAAATTTATAAAGTCATTAGAGAATTTTATTAGAAAGCAATGCATATGCAGTAATTTAAAAGGAGGTTAGATGATTCAAAAATTAGATAATCTAATCAGTATAATAATAATGAGCTAGCAGAGAGAAATATAATAATTATAACGATGTATTTGAATATAATGTTGAATAACATGTCTATGTGTAATATAAGGTATGAATTATGTATAATAATTAGACGTGCAAATAATAATGATTTTGATTCGTAACACTAATAAGAAATTTTATTAATAAATATTGAAATGATTTTTAACCAGATTACATAGCGTTATTATTATTACGATTATACCTTTCATCAAATACACACACGAATTTAATGTGTTCTAGTGTTATGTAAAGATTTGTCGCACAATAAATAAATAAAATCGTTTGTACTGTTGTAAAATGGCTTCAAAAAGTCTGGGGCTAACACATTCAACTCGTAAAAGTGTTGTAATATATTATCATCCTTTAAATTACTTTGCAGAAAATTATAATTTTTCAACTTTTATTAGATGAGAATGTTATTTTCTGTTGAAGATTATTAGAAATATAAATAGTGATTGCCCAGAAATTGTAAATCTTCATCACAATATACTGTGTAATGTTTCCGACACATCCTCGTATGATAGCCAAAATCTGTGACAGATTTTTAGTTATGGCCTAAAGAATTATTTTTACGATTATGAAACCAAAGAAGTAGCAAACTGTAGATGTCTATAGACTCGTGACTTTACAAGCAAAGGCAGTAGGTATCAATTAAAGTATAAATAGCCGATATGAATGTCTGAAAAATGAAATCCCAGTTACTATGATTTCTAAGCTTACTAATAAAATATTCTATTTTCAGATTAATTATTACCAAATTTAATGCTACATAACATTATATCGGATTAGCACTAAAAAACATGACTGGAATATCATAATTTACGTGTGTTTTGCTAGTACGATAAGTACACATTATAGTACAAACGTCACACACCAAATAAGGCTTATGCAAGTGTAACAATAATTGTATGCGCCTGATATAGGTAATTGGGAAGTTTTTAGAGTGCGGAATGAAAAAAATTGAAGAGCTAGAAAAATCCTAGAAAAGAACAAAAGTCTAAAATACATGTGCACGAAAGTCAATGTCAAAAATAAAACTCTGAATAATGTTGTTGCTGTTTTTGTAGCACGAAGCACATACGTACATTTTTACGTCAGCGATTAAATGAGAGGTTAAAACAACTTTGCTGTAGCCCGGTGTGCTTCACATGCTGTGGTCACGGTTAATTGTTTGCATGTTTACTTTCAGGGAAATTGGATTATACTTTCCGTGGATTAAACGTTGGTTTTTCTGCAAAGCATAACATTGTAAGCTGTGTACTCCTTTTGCATCTGACCTTTATTTTGTACGTTGTACTTTAATATTTAAAGCAAAAAAACTTTACGGACTTGAAAAGAATCAACATACTTTTACGTCGGTCTCACAGATCGTCGTGTTGTACAGTGGAAACGGAACAACTGACATCAATAAAGTCACTACTGACAAGTTGTTTGTAACAACTTTAATTAGAAACAAACAACAGAGAGAAATCAACAAAGGCACTGTTACACAATAATTCAAGTTAAATTTGTCCAACTGACAACAATAATTGTTTATCTTATTACAGTTTTGCAAAATTTAACACAATAATCACGTTCCACTATACCGAAACAATCACTTCGACCCGCATTTGTAATATCGCCACGTGTAACTGGAACTCGGCCGCCGTGAAATCTAGTATTAATACCTTGCCGCTTTGCATTGTAGTGACATAGTTATGTCACTACAATGAATTTTAGTGAATGACCTGGAATGACCTACAGCGTTACACAACGCAGAATGATCTCCAAAGGACTGGAACAGACTCGCGCGCCACTGCATGACATGTGTAGGCACGTTTGTTATTTTTCAGCTAAACGTAGCAATAATAATGTCACAGAAGTGTGCAGACAAACACAAACATGAGAGTGAATAAACAGTGATATGAAGAAGAAGACTTGTTTCTGAGAGAAAATAATATTGCGATATGTCATTAAATTCTTCAATCAAAAACTGGAAAAATATTTTTTACAAAGACATTTAGACAAACTGCAGTGCAAAATTTTAAACTACGGTTTAAATTCTTCTTTAAAATTTTAAGGAAAGAACTCTACCAAAAAGAATATTTCAGCGGTAATAATATGGTAAGTTAATGGTAATATGGTAAGTAACATTATGGTAAGTTAAGGCCTAATGAATTTAAAAAATGTTATAGGTAACATTTTTTTCTAGTAAGTTATTTAGATAAGCTACCAAGTAAGCTATTCATATTGTGACTCGAGATAACACGTACTAAAACTGTTTCCTATCCCTTTTCATTTGTTTGTCATTAAATGATTGAGTTAACTGTGAATGTATAATTAAACGTCGTTGGATAAAAGCAGGTCGTTGCTGCTCCATTGTCATATTACTTAATTGAAGAAGACTAAATTTTGTACAGAAGCCGTATCAAAAATTTCATCATTAGTAGATTTTGTTGCTAATATATCAATAATTCTTAATCGTGAATAGTACGTTTCTTTACTCTGATCTAATGTTTATCAGCGAAGTAAGCTAGAGTGATAAAAATTAAAAGACGAAAATTAAGCTTCTGGTATTTAAACAAATGTAACAGCGTCAGACATAAAACGATAATGGAAGTACATTCAAATTACAGTAGTAACTTAAATTAATTTTTATCAATAAGCTTTATTTCTGCAAGCAATATTTAAAAATGTTATTTTACCAGTTTACATATTTTGCAGTTGAATATTGTAGTACATTGGATATTCAAAGGTAGATCTGTCTCCTGTGACGACTCACACAAATTTTAGTACTGACTGCACTGAATTTTACACTAAATACTGCTACGCAACGCTGCAGAAATGCCGGCAGATGCAGTTACGTAACAGTTGTACACGTTTCTCGGCTAGCCGAGCAAGTGCAGTGTCTCTCTCAAAGCCGTGCACTCAAGTAGCTTTAAGACTGTTCGAGCATTCTAACTACGCAAATTATGCTGGCACGCTGCCAAAACAATAGAAAATTATTCTACAATATCTGCGAGGTCATTCAATAAGTATGAACGACAAATTGCTCTAGCTCAACAACTACTTAATGAATCAATACGATACTTTCAGGAGTACAAGCAGCTGGCATCATGACTTCTGATCAACTATTTAATAAAATTTCGTAAACATAACCTCTAATTTACTCAATCAACAATGGCGAGCCCGCTTGATAATTGCACCGCGGAAGAACAACGTTCAGTGATTAGATTTTTAGTCGCAGAAGGTGTCAAACCTTCTGAAATTCATGAAAGGATGTTAAAAGTGTACAAAAATCATTGTTTGCACCGTTAGAACATTTACAAATGGGTAAAACAGTTTAAAAGTGGTCGTGCAAATGTCAGCGATGAGCAGCGGCGTGGCCGACCGGTCGAAGATTCATATCCCTCGCTTGAAACCCGCATTGACGCGCTTATTCGGGCTAACAGGCATATAACCGTTGAAATTATTGCTGAAGAAGTCTCAGTAAGTGTTGGTACTGTCCATAAAATTATTCAGAATAAGCTGCAATACAAGGAAACCTGCGCGAGATGGGTGCCAAGACAACTTACGGATGCCCACAAAGAAAGCAGGCTTCAAATCTGTAGACAGCTGAAAGCACGTGGTTTAACTGAAAAAGAATCATTTTTGAAAGAATTGTTACGTGCGATGAAACCTGGATCCACCATTTTCAGCCGGAATCAATAAGACAAAGCCTTGAATGGAAGCACACCAGCTCTCCCACTCAAAAACATTCATGCCAGGGGCATTCGGAAGTTAGAAAAACGATGGGCTAAGTGTATTACACTTGGAGGGGATTATGTTGAAAAGTAACCATCACTTTGTATTGATTCAATAAACGAGTTTTAAGTTAGAGCAATTTGTCTCGTTACTTATTGAATGACCCTCGTAAATAACAGCGGGCCCTTAGACAGACACATCATCAGACATGTTGACAGAGGGAATAGTTGAGCCCTCATCAAGTGCTTGGTCTTCCCCGATAGTGATGGTAGCGAAGAAGGACGGTGGGTCACGTTCCTGCATAGGCTATCGGAGGTTGTACGACAAGATAAAGAAAGATTGCTATCTACTACCTCGCATCGACGATACACTCGACACGCTGTCTGGAGCTCTGTGGTTTTTCACATTGGACCTACAAGTAATGCACCGGAAATATTTGAAAGATTGATGGATCTGGTCCTCCGAGGCCTGACATGGAAAACGTGCCTACTACCATAGTCATCGGAAAGACTTTCAAAGACCATTTGAAAAACTTAAGGGGGTTAAGGAGGTTCGATCTAGAATTCACGATGCACAACTGAAGCTGAGCTCGAAGAAATGTTCTTTGTTCCAGAAGGAAGTATAGTATCTGGGACATCTGGTCTCGGCAGCGGATGTTACTATGGATCCCAATAAAGTAGACACATTAAGAGATTGGCCAGTTCCAAAGAGTAAACACGAAGTTCGGAGTTTGCTGGAGTTATGCTTATGTTACAGACGTTTTGTAAAAGGCTTTACTACTATTGCTAAACCACTACATGAGCTGACGGAAAATAAACGAACCTTCCAATGGTCGAAAGAGTCTAATCAACCATTCAGGACTTCAAAAATTGCATTACGTTTCCAGCCAATTCTTGCTTTCCCAGCTTCCGAAGGGAAATACATCGTAGATAAAGATAAAAGCAATACTGGTCTAGGAGCAGTTGAGTCTCAAATGCAAAATGGTGAAGAAAGAGTAAGAGCAAGAGGCTTTCTAATGGAGGGAGAAGTTATTAAATTACTAGGAGAGAGTTTCTGGGTCGTCCGAGCTTTTGAGCACTTACATAAATAGTCTACCTGTACGGAAGAGGTTTCACTACGTACCGACCATGTCGCCTTTGCATAGCTTTTGAGATTTAAGGGCGGTTGGCAAAGTGGCTAGAACATCTACAAGACTACAACTTCAAGATGAAACGTCAGCGAGGGCGCTTGCATGGTAATGCAGTTGGTTTATCCCGAAGACTGTGCTGGGATTATTGCTAAAATTGCCGCAGAAAGGAAGAACAGAATGCTAGTGAACATTTTCAAGCCATTACTGTAGGTTTTCTGGCAGACAGTTGAACGACACAAGATTTTCGGCAGGAACAGATGACTGATGAAGATATGGGCCCTATTTTGATGGCAAAAAAGGAAGGTTGTCACCCGGATTGGGAAGATGTCTGCCATGGTTCCAAAGTGCTGAAGAGGTACTAGGCACAATGGGAATCTCTAACCTTGGAGAACACATTACTGAGAAGGTATTGTAAAGGTGCAGATGGACGAGACGTGGTCATGCAGTTGATAGTTCCCCGACGTGAAGTCCCGTCTGTTTTAAAGAAGATGAAGTAGATGTTTTGATGTAGATACAGTCTGGAGATCATCCTGTAGGTCAATAAAACAATTGGTAAAACACTGGAACGATTCTATTGGCTTCATCTTCGCCACGGCGTAGAGGAATGGTTTCGGACATAAGAAACATGTTCTGCAAGCAAGGGCCCACAAACCAGAAACAGGGGGAAAATAAGACAGTATAACGTTGGACTGCCTTTCGAGAGAATTGCCATAGACATTGCTGATCCTTTCCCACTTCCTGACGAAGGAAACCGATACGTCATGTTTATAGGCGATTATTTTACTAAGTAAGTGGAAGCTTACGCAAGTCCAAGTCAGGAGGTTACCACTGTGGAAAAGGCGTTAGTTGATAACTTCTGTTTTCGTTATGGAGTCCCTATGGAAATCCATACGGATCAAGGGAGGAATTTTACGTCAGGAGTGTTTAAAGAATTATACCGTCTACTCGGAATTCTAAAGATCAGAAAAACGCCTCTCCTTCCTCAGTCCGACGGAATGGTTGAGAAGTTCAATATGGCACTTGAGCAGCGTCTGTCGAAGATTTAGTGACGAGAACCAAACAGACTGGGACCAACGTATACCAGTAATTCTAATGGCGTATAGGTCATCAGTACACGACACAGCTGGTATGACTCCAGCAAAATTGGTGATAGGGCGGGAGATTCGTCTTCCTGGTGACTTAATGTTCGCACCACATGATACTCAGTTTTAAGAGCCGCAGACATTAGAAAAGCAACTACGAGAAATGAGTTGTTTGATAACAGGACGGCTGAAGATAGCCAGTAATAAAATAACTTGGTATGACATTCGCAGCAATAGTGTGGGTTTCGAAGAAGATAAGGTGTGGTTGTACAACCAAAGTGCCTTCGTGGTCGCTTACCTAAACTTCAAGCTAACTGAAGGACCTTAAACTGTGAAAAAGAGAATAGAGAATCAACGATATGTTGTCTATCGGATTCAACAGGAAGGGCAGCGAAAATTCAAGGTCGTTCACCTAGATTGCCTGGCCAAGTATTCTTTCAGAGACGGTTTGCCAGTTCGGGACGAACAGGCTTAGGAAGGGGAAGTACTACGACAATTACCTAACGCTCTCGAAATGTCGGCAGATGCAGTTACGTTAACTTTCTACACGCCTCTCAGGTAACCTAGCAGGTGCAGTAACTCTGTCAAGGCCGCGCTTTCAAGTAGCTTCAAGACTGTTCGAGTACTTTATGTTGGCACGCCGCAAAAAGAGTGGAAAATTATTCTGGAACATTCGTGGGATCTATATAAACAACAGTGGCCGGCTTAGTCAGTTAGTTACGTCTGGCGTTATTGTAGAGAGCGGATCAAGTGATTGGTGCGGACTAGTGGAAAGTGATTATTGTGTTACAATTAGTGCGGAACTTTAACTGTTGATAATTATTACTGCGTGCAGATAAATTTAACTTGAGTTATTGTATGACAGTACCTTGTTGATTAGAAATTTTTATTTGTGACTAACTAAAGTTGGTAATTAGTGACTTTGCTGACTATACACAAAAGTCTTATACGACGGTAGTAACATACGGATGCAAAGCCTGGACACTAACCAGCACAGACAAACAACATCAAAGAATATTCTAACAAAAAGTCTTGCGAAAAATCTGTGGATCTCTACAAACTGAAGATCTATTGGAGGATTCGAATGAACCATCAACTGGACCAACCGATTCAGGGTGTCGACATAGACCGGTTTGTTAAGAGTAGGTGAATGCTTGAGTGGCTGGGCCACGTAAGGTGAATGGGTGGCAGAAGAATGGCTAAAACTTGCAGATTGGAGAGCGGTAGGAAGAAGAATAAAGAGGCAGAGCCAGAAAGAGATGGTTGGATGACGTGGAGGATGATTTGAGATGTATAAACGTGAGGGGATGGAGACGGATATGTAATGAAAGGGGGGAATGGAAGAAAGTCATTCAGCAGGCTAAACTCCACGCTGGGTTTAACGCCAGGAAAAGGAAATAAAAGAAAATAGTGACTTCATGGGTGTCTGTATTTTGTTTCCATTGGACATTACGACGATCCGTGAAACCGACCTAACAATACGTATACCTAGTTCGACAAACGTTTTACTAAAAGTTTGTTAATTTTTAACTGTAAATTTTGACTACGTTTTGATTTAGTATACAGGTAATTAATTAATTACCTATAATCTAAGAATATACATTCTTGTAAATTATAATTCAAATAAGTAATTATTAGCCTACGCTTATTAAAAGTCTTGACACGTATGGAGAGTTTCAGAGTGGATATTTTAAATTCTTCTGTGTTGTCTTCTTCATCGTTTCTCCCATTGACATTTGTTATTATGTACAATTTTCTGTGAACCCGGATGTTACTTCTTCATCTTCTTCTGTTATTTCAGCAGTTGTCAATAAACCGTCGCCAATTGTTAGGTTATTTTAAGGGTTTACCGTCGCTAATTATAAGGTTAACCTTATCGAAATTCACTGCAACGTCTGTAGATATTAATGGTATATTATGGTGTATTAATGGTGTATTTTGGCAAATCAAGAAAATTTCCTTCTGACACGAGCAGATTCGTACATGGTACATGGACTTCCCTATTGTTTCTTGTCACTATTTTACTATTATAATATTTACGGGAGAAGCACCTATCTTTGTACTTTTTCATCAAACACAATTTTAATTGAGGCATTAGAAACCCTAATGCTGTATATGAGAAAGCCCATGTATGAACAAGTATGTCTGCTTTTCGCTCAGTAGAAAAACCTATTTATTCACATATTGGAGCTAGTTTTTTAAGGTACCTTTTCAATGAGTATTTTAGATTTGTTGCAATGTTATTCCTTAGCAGAAAAGTTTTTGGCAAGGATTGCTTAATATTAACACATAATATGGTAGCAAAACACAGTACTGTAACTGTATATGGGAAATCAGCCTAATGCTGATTTATTTGCGGTGTAGTTAAAATTTAGCTATTAAAATGCAGCCATTCAAGAAGTTTTAGAAAAATCTAATGTTATATACAATGTTGGCGGCTCAATAGACCAGTTGGTATGGCACCTGGCTAATAATCTGGTGGTCCCGGGTTCGATTCCCGGGCCTGCACCATAAAATCAAGGTGCGTTTTTCAGCCCCCAGGTCAACTCAGCCTGTTGAAAATGAGTACCTGGGACAACATCCTGGGGATAACACGCTGAAGCATAGTGCTGGCCACACTGCCTTCCTAGTATGCCGTACGGGTCGCATATAGCAGCCTACCCTGCCTGACACCTAAGCTGCTTCGGTGGTACACATGGGAGCCATTATTATTATATATACAGTACAATGTTATGTCCTTATACAGAAAGTGAAACAAACGAAGCTAAACTGGAAGTGCCTGAACAGAGATAACCGGGTACCATTGGTGCCAAGCACATGCTTAGCCTAAGGCCTAATCCTTAAATATAATGGATATAAGGATGTGGCAGACACACGTTTGTCAACGAGCAGACTGGGCGTTTACCGAGGGTCCCCGCACGATAATGGAGATCACATTCACAGGGCACTAGCTGAATTTGTGTTTCGATATACGAATCATTGTTTATTTATTTAAAGTTATCTGTTGCCAATTTATTGTTAAAAGCTTACATTGTTATTAACAATCGTACTTAAGAATTAAATTAGTTTTTAATAATAAAACAAATATCGAGGGATCCGTGAATCATTTTACGATCCATATTAAGAATGTAGTGATACACGCAACATACAACTTTGCATTAATTCTTATAGTGTAAAAGAATCTGCAGTATGTTGCTGTTTTCTTGAATAGTAGAGACAAGAATATTAGCAAGCTTTTATTAAAATTTAAATTTTTCCGAATGTTATAGGTATGGGATCCGGGAAAGAAGACTTACGCCATTATAAGTTTTAATTATTTAAAATAAGACATTAGTAAAATGTGCTCTTAGCAATTGCCGGGTAGTCATTCTGGAACACGCAGATTGAGAGTGACGGATGACGGAACTTCTGAATATGAGAGTTAAGGGAGATATCGCTCTCTATCCAAATCTTGGTACGTCGGTTATACCAGCAAGAGCCCCATCTTTACACTTTTTCCAGAACGTCATGGACATTAAACGGGGACTCGGGTGTGAAGACCACGTGGTGGTTTGTTATTCTGTTGACTGACTAATGACACCGTAGTACAGGTACATTAGTACAGGGCGTCGAATATTTACAGAAATATAAGTGGAAATAAAAAAAATAATAATTTAAAAATATTAATTGTGCATAGCAAAAGTCTGTACGAATGCACGATTTAAATTACAGGAAATTTTTTATATCTGTCTCAACAATATAAAATTTATTTTAATTTTTTTTATAATAATCTCTTATTGTAATTATACGAGGTAAGTTGTTTTTTCTATCGTAAGTATGCACACTATTAAGACGCAAATATTCTCATAGTATTTAGAAAAATATTCTTGAATAGCATGTGTTTTTCCTACTTTGACGTCACAAACTGTGACACACGTTCTTGTTTGCTCTTAATAAATCAGGCGTGCGCGCGCGTGTGAATACCAGTGTCACACTTACGTATTTGTGTAGTTTGCTGCCGGTATTGACGTCTGCTACACCCACTCGCATGCTTTGGCTATGTTACCGACCGTAAGTGGTAATACCGTTATGCAACCAACTATGAATATTCCGAGATTAATATTAAAGAGCCTTTACTGTTGGCAATATACGCTACACAGGGATCTTGTGTGAATTACGTATTCACTGGAAATGTGCTTTCCCAGTTATAACGCCTCGTCGTCGCGTTTAAATTTAGAACTACATTCTTTTGTTTATAGTGAAGAACCGTTATATTTAAAATAAAACTGATTCTAAAATGTGCGGTTTTTAATGTAGTTAAGCGTATAATACGTTTAACTATTTATATTACATGTTTATTGTATTCGCAGACTCATTTTAAAATACATTTTGATTAAGGTCACTGTAATTACAGTTGTATTCCTCTTAGCAAATATTCGCTTTATCTTTGAATTAATTTTATTTTTTGTGTAAATTCCTGTCGGTGTAAGTAATCTGCATTAACTAACTTAAAAACTATTTTCTTGTTGATACCAGTTTTGAGCACAAAATTAAAAACTTCTTTAATTTAACTGCAATCCGCAACGTTCTCGATTTGATGAAAAATTTACAAAAGAATAAGAAAACAACACAAGTGTATCGCTAAATATAGGTATATTTAACTACATGTTTTATTCAAAACCTTCTAAATACAAAATATTAAACCTTCTAAACCTTGCTTACAGAACGTATCTAAAAATATTTTTAACCTGTAGGTACTAATATTCTGCGAATACATCTTCTCGTACAAGCTAAAACACAAGTTCGTAGCTGACCGTATCTTCTGCTGTGGATGTTCAACGCCTGCTTGAGAGCTGGAGTTTTTCCTTCATGGTGGAAGATAGCAAGGCTAGTTTTAATACGTAAGGGTAAGGATTTCCTAGACTCCACGTCAGCTTATCGACCCATATGTAGACATAGCTGGTAAGTTAATGAAAACATATTTGAAGCCGCGATTGCAACAGGTCATTCGAGACGAAGGTGATCTTCCCATCCACCAACACGGATTCAGAGGTGGGGCATTCCACCATTGGTTTGAAATGTAAGGATTACGGGTTTCTGTACGAGACAACAAAGGTGCGGCGCAGGGGTCAGTACTGGGAGCTCAAGGAACTGAAAGAGAAATAATTTACTTCCCCGTGGTCTCGTACGACAACTTGCTCTGTAATGAGATGCCCGAGAACGTGTTCCTGGTCGGGTCCGCTGACGATGTGGCGGCAGTCATCAAGCTGAACCAAGTCATGCACCGAGTCAATAGATGTATGACAAGTCACGGTCTGTAGCTGACGAACTCGAAGACCGAGAAAGTCATGGTGACTAAGGAAATGTTACCTACAGTCATTCCGTATAGGGTAGGAAATAAAGAAACTCGTACAACAAGAACGGCCAGGGAGTAACGCTTGACTGAAAGCTCATCTTCTGGGATCGTATCCGGAAGACTTGCGATAACGCAGCTGTGGTGACTGCTTCCTTAGTAGACTGTTGGCCAATAATGGGAAGCTATTACCGGGTAAGAGAAGGCTGCTGATGCTGCCGGTGCAGCCTATCCTGCTATATGGCGCTCCCTGTTTGGGCAGATGCTAATTTGGCGCATGACTTTTGCTCAGCGGCGAGGAGCATTAAGTGTTATTTTTAGTTAATTAGTAACTTTGATTTAATAAACAATGAAAGTTTTTGTGAGCCACAGTCATTAAAAAACACAGTTTAAAAATATTTTTGTTGATATTTCGACAGAACTTATTGTTGGGACCCCTCTATGCATACACTGATAATGTACAGAAATAACAAATGGGGCTCCTAATATAATAAGTGTCTCTGTGTGAATATATTACGGAATGAATAACATTAACTATTGCACATACATTATTATTATTATTTAATAAGATGTATAATTATAATGTTCCATACACATTAAGTCTAATAATCATTACATTTATACTCATTACTTCTGTACTTCCTGTAATGCGTCCTAGTGATGACAGTAAATTTCAAGTAAATTTTGATATGTATATTTTAAATTGCATGCAGTTAACAAAACCTTGTCATGATAATTGTCACTGAACCTTATAACACTATAAGCTGTAGGCCTATAACAAATGAATGTTATTCACTCAACTCATCATCATCTTCTTCTTCTTTAGCACTACATCCCAACGTGAGCCCTGGCTTCCAACACCAATCTTCTCTAGTGTCTTCTATCCATTCCCATCTCAGTGTAACCCCTCACATCAATTCTTCTTAGATCTTCTAGCACTTCATCCAACCATCTAATCCTACGTCAGCCCCTCGTCCCGCTTTTATAAACTTGCTCCCTTAGAATTTCTTTCCGCTCTAGGTGACCTAGCAATTGAATTCGTTGAGCCTTTACGAATCTTACAATGTCCTTACGCTTCAATAGCTCGTCTATCTCCTAGTTATTTCTTATTCTCCATTTTTTATCTTTTTTAACCGGGCCATAAGCACGTCTTACAATCTTTCTTTCAAACCTTCTTTATGTTTCTTATTCTTTTTTGTCAATTTCCATGTCTCGTCTCCATAAGTAGCAACCGGTCTGATAAGTGTCTTATATATTTTTATTGCTGTGTTACGACTAATGAGTTTGCTTCTCAAAGCAACTCATAGCTCACCTGTATTATAATCATTCTTAAGTTTTAGATAAGTACAAATAAACAGAACAGCAGAAACGAGAAGTGAATAGTTGTAGACCGTGCCCGGAAGATTGCCAAGCTGGTCACAGAAAGGAAGAATAGAACGCGAGTAAAGTTAAAGTCGTCACTATAGATTACGTGGCGGACGTTTGGACGACACAAGATTTCCGACGAGAACAGGAGGATGACGAAGATATTGGACCGATCTTGACGGCAAAAGAGGAAGATCGTCGTCCTGATTGGCAAGATGTCTGCCATGGTTCTGAAGTGCTGAAGAGCTATCGGGCACAACGAGAATCTCTAAGATTGGTAAACGTATTGCTGAAAAGGTGTTAGAAAAGTGCATATGGACAAGATGTCGTCATGGAGCTGATAGCTACCGGAAATAAAGTACACTCTATTTTGAAGGAAATGCATGACGGAGCATCTGGTGGTTATCTTGGTGTCAATAAAGCAATTGACAAAATTCGGAAATGAATCTATTGGCTTCATCTTCACCACGGTATAGAGGAATGGTGTCGGACCTACGAAATATGTGCTGCAAGCAAGGGCCCACGAACCAGAAGCATGGGGAAAACGAGGCAGTATAATGTTGGACTGTCGTTCGAGAGAATTGACATAGACGTTGCTGGACCCGTTTACTGACAATGAAAACCGGTGCATCATGGTTATAGGTGACTATTTTACTAAGATGGTAGATACTTATGCAGTTCCAAATCAGGTGGTCACCACTGTGGCAAAGGGCAGTAGTTCACATCTCCTCTTGTCGTTATGGGGTCCCTGTGTAAATCCATACCGATCAAAGGAGGGATTTCGTGTCTAGTTTTAAGAAATTATGTCACCTAAGAAATTATTCGTAAACCCGGACAACGCCTTTCCATCCTCAATCTGACGGAACGGTTGAGAAATTTAAGAAGACACCTGAGCAGCATCTACCAAAGGGTGTCGACTAGAACGAAACAGACTGAGGCCAGCGTAAGCCATTATTAGTATTCATGTCATAAGTACGCGACGCAACCAGCATGACTCCAGCAAAGCCAGTGTTTGGGCGAAATATTCGTCTTTCTGGGGACTGGATGTTTGGATCACCCGATACTCAATTCCAAGATATGCAGAATTATTCTTAGCAATTAGAGAACCAACTGAAAGAAATGAATCATTTGATAACAGAAAGGTTGAAGATAGCCAGTGATAAAATGAAAACGTGGTATGCCATTCGCAGCAATAGTGAGAGTATCGAAGAAGGGGGTCAGGTTTGGGCTGTTATTAAATTCAGTCTATTCTATTGTTTTTAAACTTTGTTTGTTTGTTATCTCTTCTTTTTCCATGCATTACCTTTCTAGTAAGGCTACCTCTACATTATAGTATTGGATCTGTAAGAATACACTCAAGCTGAACCCTCGCATTATTACAAATTCCATATTACTAACTTATAATTTGACAAGCCTTGATGGTATCCTTTAGCAGTAAAACACTTAGATTTGTATTCTATATTTTCTATATTTTAGATTTCTATACCTTAGTTTAATTTTCTTAAATTAAGAATTTTTTGTCCATCATTAGAAACTAATAGTAAACGTTCTACTTGAATTGCAAGCTCAAGTAATTCTGAAGTGGTGATCTTCAACGAAGAAAATGACCATAAATCGCAGTTTCTATTAGTCCTCACAACAACCGCATTTTCTACCGACTGTTCTCAAGACTTCCATTTACAGCTGACAGCAATTTGACGTTACATTTACTCTACAAATTGAAACAACTAAAAATTTCATCCACTTTGTCAACTACGGTGTGAGACTAATGGTGAATTTTCTCTGTTATGTGCCTGCTTGGTGTTCATACGTCAAAGGAAAGCTTAACTTATCGTGGCCTTCAAAGTTTACTCAGTCTATTACTGCATGTTTTTTCCGTTTACATTTTCTCCTTACACTCTCCTCCTTGCTTATCTTTCCTACCATGCCACAGTCTGTTACCCCTCCTTGTAATTTTTTTTTTAAAGAAATGAAGAACTCGTTTGACTTTTCTGTTATATTATAGGCATACTATAAGCCTATTATATTTTTATGAATTATACCACACGACCTAAGGAAATTCAGACTTACAACATTAACGTAAATTAAAATTTTTTAAATAAAAATAAGTATTATTACTTTACAAATTTTGACTAATTGTTTTCACTTGTTTAAGGTTATTTAAGGGAAACAATGTCATAAAAAGTAACATTTATTTCAAAGTTCAGAAACCTTGGTACTATCGTTCCGGTGTTGTGTTTTTAAATTGAAAATTCATCTATTCTTGTGAATTTCAGAATTTTTTACTCCAAAACAACTTCAATATCACATAACGTTTTGGTTTCATTCTCTGACAGCAAACAGTTTGTTTTCTATCGCTCAAATCTACTCAGCTTGCACAAGCGAGTAATTAGCGTAACATCTAAAGTAATGACACGCGGCGGCTGAAGCATTGTGCTGACTACACTGTCTTCTTTGTATTCTGTACGTCTCAACTTACGCAGCTTACCCTGTAACACAGTATTATTATTATAAATATAAATTGAAAGTAATTGAAAGTAAAGAAATATATATTCAAGTTTCAATATAGACGTCATCAATATAACGGAAGTGTGATGTATTCAGTAGAGTCCCGTAATCCACCCCAACTACTGAAATATCTCTTGTGATTTTGTTTCGTGTATTGACAGTAAGCTGGTGCGTGACTGTATTGCTACATGTTTATAATAAAAGTATTAGTAAGGTACGATGTAGAAATACTAAAATCATGTAGACAATAAATTGACACTCTAAGAAGGGTTTTTAGCTCCGAGGAGTCATGCATTCTGGCATGGCCCCTATCGCGGTGTGTACAAAAATATGTTATAAACAGCAATATCACAACAACGACAGGACGCTACCCGATACTGTTCATAATTGGTTATACGAACAGTGTACAATCATCTCAGTATCTACTAAACTACACAAAATGCCATTCCATAATAAAAACACAAATGCAACAAATACAGATGCCTCCAAATCAGTTGTTACAGGAACAGATGTACTGCATTCAGAGGCCACACATGATCATCCATCCACATTAATGAACAATCCGTATTACCTACAAACCAAGAACGTAAACGACAAAAATTACTACTACCACACTCCAATACCTAACTAGTGACGAAGAATTAGAAAATATCAACAAAAACAATGCTTGGCAACGTATAGGAGAAACTTATAGGTACAAAAGGAGAAACATATACAGCAGTAAACAGACAACAGGCAGCAGTGTAACATTAACAGACATACAAACCTTGATTCAGAAGCCTTAGTTGGTAACGAAAGAAAACAGTTATGTATCACGAAACCTCCCCCAGTAATTATATGTAGATTTTTACATTTTCCAAGAATGTAGAAATAAGGAAACTTTTTGGAAAAAAAGAAAGGTTAGAGCGAATTCGTTCAGAAGTCAGTTTCCGGGAGACAAAATTACTACAACCAATTAAATAATACATCCAAACTAGGATTCAAACAAATGCGTGACAGTATGGATGGATGGATGGATGATGCGCGGGCGTCCTGCGCCCTAATTTGTGTGCGTTGTCCAGGCCTAGGCCTGATGAACGCCAGGTGCCAACAGGTCAGCGCGGTCGTTTGCTCTGCACAAGGGAGTTATGGTGCAGTCCGCGGGTCCATGATAAATTACATGGCCACCACGGAGGCAAGCTTAAGCTTTTGCTTCAGCCAATTGTCCCGCCGAGGCGCGACACCATGGTCCCCTCAGGCTAGCCTTTGGGAACGTAGTGACACACTGGCGAGGACAATAAGCTCGAGCGCCCTAGGGCGTCGGCCGAAATGGTAAGGAATGACTCCGAGACAGCCAGCTTTCGCAAGGAAGGCACTTGCACAACCTCGCGGGAGCCCGTGTCTCAGGTCATTACCCTGCCGAATCAGCAAAGCAGGTGCTGACGGGGATCTTGGTGGTGATCATGGCTTCAGCCAATTGCAACGCCTGGTCGCGGCTCCTTGGTCTCCGAGGACATAGCCCACGGAAACTTAGAGGCACGCTGGCGAGGACAAGAGGCTCGACCGCCCGAAGGCGGCGGCCGAGTCGAAGGGACTCATCAGCGGGACAGTCGGCTTTCGCAAGGAAGGCATTTGCACAACCTCGCGGGAGCCCGTGTCCCGGATCAAAGCCCTACCGATTCGGCAAAGCCGATGCTGGCAATAAATCTATCCATTCCAATCTGCCGCAGCATGATTGACTACAGTTTCGGCAGGCGCAGGTAGTGAATGATGGTGATCAATTCAGTCTCCAGAAGGTTGGGGGGTTCGTTTCTGGGGGGTTCATGTGATGAGCTTAAGGGGGTCGTCTAACAACGCCCTAGGGCGCCTGACGCGACGAGGGGGCGGTGCATTCTCCATGCTGTTAAGCCTTTGGAGGTGCGGATAAGGGGACTCGCCGGCCTTGGCGAACAAATTCGTTGCCAGGGACCAGACGATGACCTCTAAGGTGGGAATGGAGACGGAGGCCCCGGTGAATGGCGGAATATCGCACATACCACGGGGACCCCGTGAGAGAGCGTAGGGTCCAGTTCTGAAATGTAGTCAGCCTATGCCTGTTGGTGGCCGACAGGAGAGGCCACCAAGCGGGCGCCGCATAATTGAGTACTGTTCGGAGGAACAGTAGATACAATGTTAGTTTTGTACGGACAGCCAGACGGCTGTTCCGCGAAATCATAGGTGATAGTTTGGCTCTGACGCCACGAGCCATGTTGAGGGTTGCGGTCACGTGGGCGTTGAAGCCGATCAAGTCGAACACCTAGGTACTTCACCGTCTCAGTCCAGTTGATGGGTCTCCCCTCTAAGGAGAGGGATTGGCATCGGGAAATGGACTTATGAGTAAAGCAGATCGCCTCGGATTTCTCCGTTTGATCGCTACCCGCCATTTCCTTAGCCAGTCCAGAAGCATAGCCAACTGGCGTTGTAACATTACGCTCGTCCGCCAAGGCGAAAACGAGGTAAAATGAAACATCGCGTCGTCGGCAAATAGAGATAACGTGACCCCGGGATAAACAGGCAGATCGTTCGTGTACAGTACGGACAGAACGGGGCCGAGGACAGATCCTTGTGGGACGCCGGCGGCGACAGGGCGAACCCGAGAGAACTACGCTGATCCTGAAGGTGCGATCCGTCAGATAGGATCGGAGCAAGTGGACGATAGATGTCGGGAGTGGCGAATGCGCCAGTTTGTAGAGCAGGCCTTCGTGCAAGACTTTATCGAAGGCTTTGCTCACATCCAAATGGACGGCGCCTGTTGCTTGATGATTGTTGGCGGCGTCGGCTAGACAGGTGACAATCCGTACTAGCTGAAGAGTAGTCAAGTGCCTCGGCCTAAACCCAAACTGCTCCTCGCGGATGAAACCATCCACCAGGGGCCGAATACGGGCCAGGAGAAGACGCTCGAATACCTTCGAAATTACTGGCAATAGTGATAACGGCGGTAGCTTCCAGGTAGCGTGGGCGGCTTTTTAGATTTCTGGATCATGATGACATTAGCAGTTTTCCACAGGCGGGGGAAGTACCTCAGCCGGAGACAGGAGTTTAACAGCTCAAGAAGAACGTCAACTGCCGAAGGCGGGAGATTCTGCAACGCAGCGGCGCCGATGCGATCGGGGCCAGGGGCCTTACTCTTCTTCAGTCGGCTTAGGACAGACGCAAGGTCATCCTCGTCGACCGAATTAGGAGGATCATTAGGGGGAGAGAAAAGTATCCAAATAGGAAATCCCTGACGACGGCCGTATGAGCCGGGTCAGAGATGCCTCTATGGACGGTGAACTGTTCCTCAATACAGTCGGCGAAGACTTCCGCCTTGCCTTCTGCAGAGTATACAGTGCCGTCCGGGGTATTCAAGGGATGGCGAGTCCTCTTTTCGCCTTTTAGTCTACCAGCGGCTCTCCATACGGAGCCGTGGTCGACTTCCAAGAACTCCAAATAGGAGTCCCATCGATTCGCGTTTACGTCAAGCAGAAGCTGTGAGACGTGTTCTGACTGGGCTCGAAAACGCCGTCTGGCGGCAGGGTCACGGGTATGCTACCATCTGCGGCGGAGCTGGCGGATGGCTTGGAGAACTTCCGCAGGAAGGTCGGAGCGTTTATTACTCACCGGAACAGTATAGGTGTTCTTGTCCATTGCAGACTGGACGAGGTTCTGGAGCTGATGTACCCGGAGTTCCACGTCGTCACAAGAAACGAGTGGGTCCGGAGGGACAGATGGCAACTGCCTGGCCAGATCATCATGGTAGGATCGCCAATTGACTCTCCTAACAGGATGATCGGGAAGTCGGGGTGAGACCAACGGCAGCAAGACAGTTACAAGTAGGGGGTCGTGATCCGACGATAGGTCCGACACCGCGCTGACTTGTAGATGAAAGGGGATGGCCTTGACAATTACAATATCAAGGACATCCGGCGGATAACCCGCAGTGGGAAAGTGTGTCGGTTCGGACGGGCCGATGATGAGGACACTGGGATCATCTTCAACAGCCCTACGGAGAGAATTGCCGTAGGGTTTTGACGTTCTGCTGTTCCAAGAGGGATGCTTGGCGTTAAGGTCTCCGGCTACGATGGTTGGGAGATCGCTGTCTAGGAGGGCGTCCCACTCCTCATGCGGTGGAGCTCAATGGCCGGGCGGGTGGTACGCAGAAACAAAGCGCACCTCCAGGCCGGCAACATCCAGCGCCACAGCACATGCTTCGATGAGGGTAGTTTCAGGGGCAGGGAGTTCTCTATGAGAGTGTCGCCTGTGGACTAAGATCTCCACTCCGCCAGATGCGTGGCGGCGATCGGGACCATTCCTGTCTTTCCTGTAGCAAGCATAGGCTGGCAGGGAGAATCGACGGTTAGGGACAAGATGTGTTTCAGAGAGGAGTACAACATCTGCGTCGTACTCCACAAGGAAAGCTGCCAGTTCGGCCCGACGCGCCGGAACACCATCGGCATTCCACGCGACGAACCGAAACTGTCTAGCCATGGTTAGATGAGGGGACATTCAGGGCGATCAGCGATGTTAGGATCGCCATGAGTATAGTCGGGACATCCCGATCAGCAAGAATTTGCGGGACAATGCCGCTGACCCAGGCCATCAGCTGAGCCTCAGTGACCAATGGTGAACTACCGGCCACAGGGGCCTGACTAGCCGGCGCTGGGGCCGGGGAAGCTGCAAATGCCGCCTCCAGGGGAGGTTGGGCAGTTGGAGCTGGCTGCTCGGGGGCTGGCGAGATTTCCATGGAAGTCGCAGGGGACTGGGCAACAGAAGCAGGCTCCTGGCCGGGTAGATGCTAGGCAGCCGGAGGGGCGTTGTTAGCCTCCGGGTATAGTTGTTTTGCCACTAATGGTTGTCTAACCTTGCGCTTAGAGCGCCGTTTCTTAGGCGGCTGGGTCTGTGAGGGGGTACTGCGGGCGTTGCCGCTTGAGGAGATGGTACTCCGGCAGGTCCTAAAGTTCTGGGGGCCACAGGGGGCTCCGTAGCGACCGCTGTAGCATAAGTTATGGTTCCTCCAGCGGCAGGTGCCGCAGGAAGAGCCGTAGATGCCGAGACGGGTGGTTGGACTGCCGCCCGCTTCGAGGGTCTAGGAGCAGGGCGAGGAGGTTCAACCTGACGGTTTTGCTCCCGCTGCTGTTTCTTTAGGGCCTTCTTGAAGTCGCGTGACAGTAGCTATTCAGACTACATTACTAACCTTAATCGTTACCATAACACAATCTGCCGAACATTTAAAATCATCAAGAAAGCCCATGACAATAACACGGTACACCAAACAAGGGACCATAAGCCATGAGTGATCCAGAAAAGATGGAATTTCATGCACAATATCTGGCTCAAGTTTTTACGTCTCTTACATCATCATCTGCAAAGTATAAACCAAGGATGGTTTGTTCCGGTCTCAGGCAAAGTCTAGAGTTGGTCACTCCAGCGCTTCCTCGGACGTCCCACACCTCTCCGTCTCTTCGGCTTATAGTCCCATAGTTGTTTGGGGATGCGGCAGTCATCCATTCGGCAAAGATATTCCCACCAATTCAGCCGATACTGGGTAATACTGTTGAGTATACTCATAATATTCTATTTCTGTCGTATATCTTTGTTTCTTCTATGATCATGGAGAATATACCCTGCCACGTGCCTGAGAAATCTCATTTCAGCCGCTTGGATACGGGTGGCCTGGTGTTTCGTTAAAGTCCAATTCTCAGACCCATAAAGAAGTGTGGAAAAGGTCATCACCTTATAGAATTTTAAGAGTGTTTCTTTATTTGCTGGTTTAAGAGTTCGCCTGATGGTCCCGCACATAAGGTTGAACTTATGCAACTTATTCACAACGTCGTTGATTGCACTATAAGACGCACTGAAGCCCAGATATCCAAAATTGCCGACTTGTTCCAGGACAGTACCATATATAACAATTTTTGCCCGTACGGGATCAGTTACATAAAAAGCTATCTCCTTGGTCTTAAGTGTGGATATTTGTAATCCAGAGTCTTTGCAGATTCGATTTAACAAATGTATATCCATCTGTAACTTGTTTTCCGAGTCTGCAGAATTGCCTGATCGTCCGCAAACAACAAAGTGTCAATTTCAGAATGGCCAACCATAAAATGCTCCGGAAGATATATCTGCCAGTTTTGTATGACATCGTCAATACATATATCAAAAAGAGAAGTTGGTAGTGGACACCTTTGTCATACTCCGAAATTGATCAGGCCAACTGTAGGAGCTGATCTCGGTTTCCCTCCTCGGATAAATATTAAAATCTATACATGCATGAGAACTTAAACAGCAACAATTTAGGTCGCACCCAAACAACAGTTATAAAACCTAAGGAAACCAAAAAAGTAACTTTATTCATGAACAGTAATATAGCTTCTGGTTTAGATTAGATATCCTGTCGAACTTAAAATAGCTTCAAGAAAAAAGATTAGTCCTGTTAACTTACACATTTAACGTCATTATCAGGCTCCAATACTGGCCTAAGGTGTTAAAGTAACCCTTATTCCAAAACTTGGAAAAGATTTAAGTAATGTTACTTCACACAGGCCGCAAGTCTCTTAATCTCTGTATCAAAATTAACGCATCAGTCCCTTTCTAATTGATATTATCTCAACTCACCAGTTTCGCTTTCGTCAGAAACATTCAACTATAAAGTAGTGCCATAAAGCCATAGATAAAAAGAAGTATTGTTCGGTGTCTTGTTTAGTAGTTTGAGCATTTGATAAAGTTTACCACGATGTTCTTTTTTATAAAATCAAAGAGAATCTTTCTAGACTACGTCACCTTCGTTTAAAACCATACTTTTTAGATAGACATTTTGGAACAAGAGTGAATGACGAAACATCCGAGTTGTTCTCTATGGAATCAGGAGAGCCGTATATTTTTTTAGTATTCACGTCTGATATTCCAACAACTGATTATACTACAACAGGTACATTTGTAGGCTTCACAGCTGTCCGGGCTATTCATGAGGATCCTGTAATAACATTATATTTCCAAATCACTTCTTCCAATTAAAATAGTGGTTCAGGAATACGAACATCAGAATTAACGAATCTAAATTACAGTATGACTCTTTTCACTTTTCAGTTAACGAGAAGACCAATCTTTTTAAGTTTTTAGGAATAATATAAAAAATCTTACGTCAGCATGCGTTAAGTACTTAAGAGTTCATCTTACTGGTAAACTCAATTGAGGGAACATATGATAAAAGAACGTGATCAGATTAACTTGAGGATGAAAGAATTATATTCTTTACTTGGTAGAAAATCTAAACTGTCGTTGGAAAAACTCCTCCTAAATAAAGCCGTAATTAAGCGTATCTGGACATACAGATAACATTTTGAAGTTAAGCATTTCCATAATTAAACGTTGTTGATCCTTCATGCAATAACTAAGGCGCCGCGATGTGTCACTAACCAGATGCTACATCCAGATCTCGGATGTACCAACTGTCCAAGAGGTTATCCAAGAACGAAGTAGGTTAGAAACATCATCCACATCATACTAGGTTAGAAACGCATAAGTGTCTAACCATTTGGTGGTCTAACCAGTTGTGCAAGAGCATCACACCGGAAGATTGAAAAGAAATTGGCAAATCGATCTGACATAGGATAAACGATGTCTTCTTATTGGAGAAGTCTCATCATGCTTGAAGAGGACTTCACAATTAGTTCCTAAGCCAGCAAATAAGCTTAGAGAAATTATTGTAATTTCTGATTTCTCTTGTAAACACATTGGAAACCAAACGTTTCGTTACTTGTTTGTAGTACAGTAACTGATGTATGCCTATACTTTGTATCTGACCTTCAATAAAGAGATGTATAATCATATATGACATACCTATAACTATATGACATTTGTTTATGCTGCAAGGCCAAAATTACTACATCGTAAAATTTTGTTGTTTTATTAAACAGTAATCATGTTAATTTTCTTAACAGTAGACACCACCTAGATTACACAGACTTCTTTTTACTATACTCTTCTTTGAAACAAAGGTTTTGTAAAATATATAAAAACACTTGGTTAGTTTCACAAATTTTTTTAATTAACTCTGACAGCTGTTTCGACTAACTAAGCCATTGTCAAATCGGCGAATGAATGAAAATTACTAAGCACAGGATGTAAGTGGAGTGAAGGTGGTAAACATCTGTTTAGGGCGTATCTAGAACATCTGTGTTGAGATGCCGAGGGGGGTGCAAGAGACAAGGGAAGGTCAGGTGTCTTTAAAAAATAAATACAATCATGAATGCAAAATATATAATTAACTAAACTAAACCTAATCTGAATGCAAAATTTAAAATAATGATGAACATTCAAAATAATATAAAATAAACTAAACTAAATAACAGATTTTAATAAAGGGGATACACAAAATTCAGTCTGTTCATTGGTTAAATTTTTGTTATTTTTTATTGCTTTTTTAATTTCTAAAATTTCTAACAAATCCATTTTTTTACCTTTTTGTATGTTGTGGAGTAGTGTTATGTTTTTTGTGTCTATGAAGTGATTGTGTTGTAAGCAATGATCTGCAAAACCTGTATTAGATGTATTGGTTAAAATCGCCTTCTTATGTTCATAAATGCGATGTTTCAGAGCACGGCCACATTGTCCGATATAAATAGCATCGCATTCTGCACAGTGTATTTCATAAACTCCATTTTTCTCCAGTGTGTTAGATTTTTCTTTATTATTGACTAGTAGTGAAAAAGATTGCGTTTGTTTACTGATACCATGTTAAGACCATAGTTTTTTAACCTATTATTAATCTTATCTGTGATACACGGAATGTAATTTGTTAAGTGAAATTTTTTGTTACCCTGATCTGGCTCTGTGGAATAAAATTCTTTTAAAGTAATTTTCTTCTGTTTTCTTAAAATTAAAGAGTCAATTATTCTTTCATCATAACCGTTATTTTGTGCTATGGCTTTTATAATATCTACCTTTTCTTTGATGCCATTTTTGCTGAACATCCCTCTTTATCTTTACACATGTCTTCTGTTCATTGCATTCTGTTACATAGTGGTTGCTCATAATATTTGTACGACGTTAACACAGACAACTGACACACGCGCGCGCCGACACACTGGTACATGTTGCTACGAACTTACGTAACGCTCTCGAAAATTCGGCAGGTGGAATTACGTAAACGTTTCTCGGCTATCCGAGGAGGTGCAGATTCTCTGTCAAGGTCGTGTACAAAGTACTTCCAGACTGTTTGATTACTCTTAACTACGTACATTATGCTGGCACGCCTCCACAGAATGGAAAATTATTGTGGAACACATATGGGACCTATGTAAGCAATAGCGGGCGGCTTAGAAGTTAGTTTACAGCTGACGACATTGTAGAGTGCGGATAAAGTGATTGCGGAAAGTGATTAGCGTGTTATGATTATTGCGGAACGCTCAATAGTTGACATTATTATTGGTGTGGACATATTGAATTTGAATTATTGTATGAGAGCATCTAGTTGATTTTACATTGTTATTTGTGCCTAATTGAAGCTGGTAATTAGTGACTTCATTGGTGTCTGTAGTTTGTTTCCACTGTACCATACGACGATCAGTGAGACCGTCGTAACAATATAAGTATAACATTTTGGGATCCCATGCATATCTTAGCCGTAAGCTCATTTTTAAATCTAAATATATATTTCAGCCATTGGAATTACTAATTATTTTATCGTTTACTCTCCGATTCTGAGTATTTAAATTACAATTTAGTGTTTAGTAACTTAGGTTATTCTCAAACCAATTGTCAATTTTACGCTTTGCCTTTGTTATTCTTTTTTTCTATTATGTGTAACATTTTGACCACTGATACATATTACAATGCTTTTTATTTCTCCCCTCCATTGCATATTTGTCACTAATAGCGTAAGCACATAATAACCGAATTTAGTGACTTATATATACCCACATAATGTTAAATATTGTGTTGATTACTGTGTACGTGACATTATTATTCGATTAAGGCAAAACACAATATTTCAGCAGCCGAAAGCAAGAATTTAAGTGTAGCGACAAAAAAGAATTCAATTTATCGGCTTAATGAAGGTTTAATCAAAATTAAGACGAAAATGGAGAGCAAAGGACTAGAACGGGAATGAATAGGCAGGGCATACAATTTCGTTCGGAAAACAAACATATTGTTAAGTCGGTCTCACTGATCGTCGTATATTACAGTGGAAAACAAAATACAAAACACCAATGAAACCACTAATCACCAGATTTAATTATTACAAATAACAGTTTATAATGAACTTGTACAATAATCCAAGCAAAATTTGTCCACACGCAATAATAATGTCAACTAATAGAGTCCCGCATAATTATAAAACAATAATAATTCGCCACAATACTTCCGACATGATTTGAAGAAATCGCCACTTAAACTGAAACCAATCGGCAGCTGTAGTTGTTTAAATAGATAGCACAAGTGTTCCAGAATAATCCATAATACGCGTCAACACTAGAGCGTAACTGTTTGTGGCCTTGGACACAGGGCATCCCCCGGTGACGTCTGGAACAGTCTCGACGGTTGACGTATGTTAAGTCTCACGTAATTGACTTTCGTCTCAACGTAGCAATACTTACGCAAACAAAGATTACAGCTGGGCTCTGATGATATAGCCGAGAAACGTGTAGAACGTTTTATAATGTCGTAACAATATGTTGTATGCAGTTAAGGTTATGATGGCGAGGCAGTGTGACATAAATTTAGAGCTGACATTATAAATTAGAATAATAACAGGAATACATGCGCATATTTCAAACCGTTCTATTTCACTGAAGTAAGCGTGTTGTTTATGAAAAAATGCGATACTAATATAAGAACAACGTTTGAATGAAAAGTAACATTTATTTTGAGAATTGTGATGAAAAATCAGACTAGAATAATTTGTTTAGAACGATATGAAAGCTGTATTTCCTTGCGTCGTTTGTCTATGTAAATAACTTACCTATTCCTATCTCTGTAAAGATATTCACTGCTAGTAATTATAGTATCTATCAACATATTTGGCACTTTGAACCAACTTCGAATTTTAAATTCCATTGTCTACCAACGCAACACATTTTAAGAGCAGGAAAAAAATTTGTACGAGTTTAAAAATGTACTATCCTGTTAAATCCATATTAAGCAGTTGCATTTTGTTGTTGTAAATATCTGTGTGATGCAAGGCTGCCGCTAACTTACGGTCAGTATCACAGAATAGGGATATCTGGAGGCAGGGTTGAGTAAAGGAATATCGTGCTACAGAAAGACAATGAATGTCTTGAAAACAACAATAGGTGAATTTGTGACCTATTTAGAACTAAAGTTTTAAGAATGAAAGGACATTCTTCTATACATTAAAAACATACCAACATGAATGTTAGCTGACGGAAATTGAAGATAAATGTGGGCTACATATAGGCCTACACCTAAATGTATGCGTGTGCATCTAATTTTGTTTACGAATAATTGTCGGAAATAGACATAAAAGACCAGAATTCCCAGTAAACAGATATTTATATATATGTAAATACACTATATGTATATTAACGTACATAAAAGTGTATGTGAGTGTATGTAAAATGCATATAGAAAAGTGTGTAGCTGAAGAATGGATAGTATCACTAGTTCATCAGGGCTGAAGAGGGACACTTAACAACGTTCTTACATATATATTGAATGAATAAAATGAAAGCGGATTAATAGGGAGGAAATGTCTATCTTGCTGTAGTGTGGAATGTACTGAAGACAAGACCCTTGACGTCATGCTAACACCTGGTTTACTGACACAGATATGTAACTGGGACTCGCAAGTGTTGTGATAAAATGTCGTTAGTAAACAGGATTTAGTGCGTCACAGATAAGCTGGTAAAATGTTAGCAAGACTGAGTACACATTAATACTACTATACTACAGAGAAACACACCATTGCGACATTGAGTATCTAATTTATTTACAATGCCAATAGTTAAAAGTAAAAATGTAAAACTTTATGGGGCTGAATATTTGTGACGTTGATGTTGACCTTTGAATTAATTTTTTTTCAAACAAAATATGACAATGTGATAGAAAACAAAAATCTCATATTTGGCTTACAGGTTTAGATACAAAATAATAATAGTCTGCAATACAAAGACGTTTACGTAAGGAAATAATACTGTATTAAGGCTTACATATCTTTATTGTCTCGTTGTAATAAGCACTTTTTTCGATATGGTGAATTTGTGTGTTGGAAGGGGGGGGGGATTGAAACGCGAATGCTACGAATAGATGTTCAAAATATTCTGTATGAGTTTAGTTTAAAAATTACTGCGATTCGGTATTTGATTAATTAAACTTCAGTTTCATGATATGATTATCTCTAAGACAAGAGTACGCATGACATCTCTCTTTGTATGAATCTATGAGGGACAATTGAAACGTTCGCGGAGCGTCTGAAGCTTAGCGGTGAAAATAAAATCATTCTAACAGTATTGTGAAAGTCATGTTTCGTGACACACAAAATTACCTGTCAATTTTTTAGTATACGTGTTAAGTTATTAATTGTTTACCAGCTGTTTGAAATTTATGTGTCACGAGTGTTTTGAAAAGTGGTCAAGATTAATAATTCTTCGTTAAAAAAGGTCTAGCGCCAATAGAAATTCACAACAAAATACTAAATATGATCGGAGATGCTGCGCCTTCAAAAGTGTTGGTTTGCAAGTGGGTACTCGGGTTTAAAAGTGCTCGTATAAACATTGAAAATGACGCTTCCAGTGGGGCGGTCAAAAGTGTGACAACTTCAAATGCTGCACTCGGCTTGCACAAACTTTCTTATACAAAAATATATAAAGTCTTGAGTTAAAATATGATACACAGGCTCATGTGAGATACCCGTGGTTTCAGCAATGTCAACACTCTCATTCGTCGGTCTTCCAACACTGTGTACAACATTTTTTTAATGATGAATAATTGTATCTGGAGCTGACGCACTTTTTGAGCGTCACTGTTGGAATCGTCTACAATTTTCGATGGATCACGTTTATACTCGAGTGCCTCCTTACGTGTACACACCACTGTTTCTAAAGGCGCAGCGTCTCCTAATACTTACGTCAGTTCGCTGTGAATTTATGTTTCCGCTAGACCTTTTTTACAAAGAATTCAATCAGAGCACGATGTTTGATTTTGTTCATTCTTCAAAACACGCGTGACACGTAAATTTCGAACAGCTTGTAAACAATGAATAAATGTACAAACAGATTTAGAATTTAATGAGTGTTTACATGAGATACGGATCTTACGACACGCACAAAATTTTAGTTCTACTGTTAAGCTATAGAGATGTCGCTTCGTAAACTTTGTCGCTTCAATTGTCCCTTGTACGTAATTATATTTGGATAAGTAAGGGAGTAACGTGGTCAGTCGTATGCTTTAAATTGTACTCCACATGTAGGCCAACATATATTTCATAAAACAATTGATTGTGTATTAAACAATTTTGAGTGTCTATTACAGAATGGACTAACATGAAGAAGAATCATTGAATACTATTAATTATTTTCATAAAAAAATATTATTAATTTTGAATAAACCATTGGTCGATTATTTTTTATAGGCGTTAGTAAAACATTAGCATCAATTTGTTGAGTAACAGTGACAGTTTCCTGTTCAATAGCAGAATGTTCACACGAATCAAATTAAACATACGGATTTTTATAGTGGTCTCTTTGAACGATACACGAACATTATTTTATGTCAGAAGTATCCACTTAACATGTCTTTAAGACGGGGATGGATAGCAAGGTAGCGCTGAGAGCTCCTTTTGGTCTATAACTTGGTTTTGAGACGATGAACGTTTTCCAAAGTATAACATTAACCGAGTTACCTGGTTACGTATCAGAGACATTGACGATAACAAAGACTAGAAAAAATGAGAGTTCTATCTTTGTCTGCACTGCTGTAGAGAACAGATACAGTATTTGTTCCAGAGGCTACTCGGGGTCAACGAGGGCATGGTTATCGGAACCGGAACACAATGTATCGAAGAGGCAACAGGTAAGAAGATATAGTACAAACATGTGTAAACCTTTCATATTGAGATCTTGATTAAGTGATTAGATAGATCAAAGAAAATAAAGACTAAATTTTTGTTATATTTAACACTACAAAAAAACAGCGTAAATAATTAAATTGTGCAGTCAACTTCAGAAATCATTCTTAAAAAAAAGTAAGTAAATAACTTTTCTATTAAAAAAAAGACATTTATTTAATTTACGTAATACTAAGTGAAGACCTGCATATTATAGTCATGTTTTGTGTGAATAAGTTATTTTAGAAGAATTTCGATATACGTATAACACCAGTTATATTGAATTTTGATTTTATATAATAATAAACACCTTATATTAAGCCACCTTATATTAAGCTTTATAATTTATTGTTGCTATAATCAAACATTTTTTTTTGTGAAGGAACGGGAGGGTAGTGGTTCAAAACGTATATATCCAATACACAGTTCTGTAAGTGATACGACGTTTCATAAGATTTATACTTATGAGTTGCATAAACAAAACAGGAGACATCTTTAGACAGAATACAACAGCACACAAAATAAACCACGACTGGTAGTCAAGTATTAATCTTTACGGCTCTCATCTGCAATTCAAAACCGTGTCCTCACAAGTTACAGGTCACAAAATTTGCTAAACCCACTCTGCGGTCAAACTTCCAGTAAGCGCTTTCCAGACTTAAAACCTCATTATAAACACGCTCGTTTAGACGCTTAAGCCGTTCAGAATATTTGACCTACTGTGACCAGTACACAGTAATTACAACAATTTTCTATGCCGGCCACATTTCGTAAAGCTTACAGTATTAATAATTATCTCTGCGTGCGCGCGTGCGTGTGTGAGTTGCATATTTTATGTCGTTGATCCGTATCCGACTTGCCACGTTAAAATCACTGTTGAATTGAGAATTTGTTCAGCAGAATTATTCTAAACTTTCAGAGTTCAGTGTTTACCATAATACATAAAGAATTGCAAGAACCGCATGATTTCAGTTCAAAGACGAGATGCATTGCATGTGGCGTCCGGTTATCGCACCGTTTTACACATTGCAATATTAATAATTGCACGCAAGATTCTCACTGATCTGCTGGCAGGAGAAAAAATGTATAGAAAGCAGAGAAGGCCACAATTAGAAAAAAATAATGAAACTGCAAGAAGAATAACAATGCAGGAGTAGCACGAATGATGGTCACAGGGAATGAAAGGGGGTGGAGAATACAAATTATCAAGAATTTTGATGCCTGGATAAATAGGAAACATGGGGAGACTGAATACTATCTAAATCAGCTTCTTACAGGACACGGAAGATGTCAGTCTTATCTTCACAATGTGGATAGGGCTGCTACACCAAATTGTCTACATTGTGGACATGAGAAAGGAAATACATATCACATTTTTTGTATGTCACAAATGAACAATTAAATACGCCACCTAGAAGACCTAGTTGGTCCCATTACCTCAGACAACATAGTTGATAAGGCGATAAATGCGCAGAAAAACTGGCCTGTAGTGGGACTTTACATTGGGAAAGTCCTACGATAGAAGAAACTAACTGAGAGCCCTGCCTAACAGAAACGTGAAGCTTGAATGGGAAAAGAAATAGCAACACCGTGACGCACTGTGGAAACTTAGTACCACGGTGATACTTGCTAGGACAAAGGAGATATGGTTTTAGTGGGTGCAAACCCCACACACCGGCATGGTGAGAAGGCATTTCCCCATTTCCCTCCTTTAGAAAAATTATTATTATTGTTATTATTATTTTTACTACTTCTACTACTACTAGTAGTAGTAGTGGTGGTGGTGGTGGTAGTAGTAGTAGTAGTAGTAGTACTAGTAGTAGTAGTGGTGGTGGTGGTGGTACTTTAGATAAAGGACTAAATAACTATAAAAGAATAATAAAAGGGAAGGTTCATGGAAAGTTGTTACCGTTGCCACGGAATGTGGCCTACACCTGACGCCTTCGGTTTATTGGATGAACCCACCATCTACGACTTCTTAACTTTTGCCCTTTCTAAAAAGTAAATAGGCAGCTAACGCCTTTTTCTGCCTCCTAGATAACATTACTTTCAGAAAACAGAAACTATACTAATCAAACGTGACGGAGGCCCGCTTAATTCGTATTCCGTTGCGATGACGTACGTCAGCGGATCGCGCGCGATCGCATACTTCCATCCGTTATCGCGACGCATGGCATCGTACTCGGTCTGTTTCTCGCCTATTATATACATACATACTCATCAAACTAAGTTAAGAGCTGAGAATTACATAGATTTGCAAGATGCATTACGAAATAATGAAAGTTTGAATAATTTAGGCCGCTTGGTCATTCTACCCTCAAGTTTCACAGGAGGTCCATGACATATGCATGAGCGAACGCAAGACGCTTTTTGGTACGTACGCAAATACTCGCGGCCTGATTTATTTATTACGTCCACTACAAATCCTAAGTGGCGAGAGATCGTCCAGGAGTTGCATTAAGGCTTTTCAACTGAAGATCGACACGACTTGGTAGCACGCGTATTTCATCTGAAATTGAAGAAATTAATGGATTTCTTAGTGAAAGGTAAAATGTTTGGCTCAGTTGTCTGCTACATGTACAGCATAGAGTGGCAAAAAAGAAGTTTGCCGCAAGCGCATATTTTGCTCTGGTTAGAAGAAAAAATACGACCAGATCAGATAGATTCTGTGATTATTGCAGAGCTGCCGGACCCTGATAAAATCCAGAGCTTTATGATATAGTTAAGAAAAAACACATAAGATTCACGGCCCATGTGGAACAATTAATGCACAGTCACCATGTATGAAAGAGGGTCAGTGTACTAAACGATATCGTAAATCGTTTACAAAAGGAACGACGATAAATGATGACAGCTACCCTAATTATCGTCGACTAAGTCCGGAAGATGGAGGTTTTCAGTGTGAAATCCGTTTGAGAGATGAGATTTTGATAGTTGACAATAGATGGGTAGTTCCATACTCACCGGTGATTTCACGAGCTTTTGGTGCTCACATCAATGTTGAATTGTGTAGTAGTGTAAAATCCATTAAATATATATGTAAATACGTCAATAAAGGCTCCAATCTACCTACGATTGGTATAGAAAATTCTTACGATGAGGTATTACCGTTTCAAAATGGCACATTACCGTAATACATAAGCACATCTGAAGCTTTATGGAGATCTTCTCTTTCTCTATACATGAGCGTTTTCCACCTATTATTCATCTAGATGTACATCTCGAAAATGGGCAGAGAGTTTATTTTCGTGAAGATAATTTGAACGGAAGAATAGAAAATCCCAAGACCACCTTCATGCCATTTTTTGGTCTATGTTGGGAAGATGACTTTGTCAAAACTTTGTTGTACAAAGAAGTGCCAGCATATTACACTTTCAATAGGCAGACAGGAAAATTTCAACGCAGACGTCGAGGAGTCTTATTAGGAGGGAACGAGAATGTATATCGTGAACACGTATTGGGTCGAGTGTATATAGTTTATCCAAACAATCATGAATGTTGTTTTCTTCGTTTACTTCTGCACAATATACGTGGCCCAGCTTCATTTGAAAATATCAAGACTGTCGACAACGTAATTCATCCAACGTTTCAAGCTGCATACCAAGCTGTTGATTTCCTAGAGAATGACAATCATTGGAACGACACATTGTCAGAGGCAAGTTTATTTGCTAGCCCTGACAAAATGAGAGAACTTTTTGCAATAATATCGGTGTTCTGCAGTATTTCAAACCCGAGTGCATTGTGGACTAAATACAAAGACCACTTCTCTGAAGACTTGATTCGAGATATCATGCGTCGAATTCCTGATACTGATTTGAGTTTATACAAGGAAAGCATTGAAATAGTTGTTTACTGTTTTTACAAGATTTTGTTACTTCTGTCGGCGGTAATCCGATAGCTCAATACGGATTACCAAATCCACAGTCTACCGTGCAAAACATTTCAAAGGAATACCTTTCTGAAACCACTTATGACAGACAACAGCTACTTTCTACAGTTGAAGAGAATGAAATATTACTTACAGACGAACAATGAAATATATATCAACACATTCTTCAAAGTGTTTACTGTAAATCTGGAAATGCATTTTTCCTTGACGCACCAGGTAAAACATTTTAAATCAAATTGACTCTTTCGAAGTTAAGAAGCGAAGGCAAGATCACATTAGCAGCAGCTTCCTCGGGAATCGCTGATACATTAGTACCTGCCGGAAAAACGGCTCATTCCTTATTTAAAATACCAATAGATTTGAATTGCAGCGAATTTACAGTGTGCAATATTTCCAAATATAGTGCTAAAGCAGAATTGATTAGAAATGCAGACTTGATTGTTTGGGATGAGTGCACTATGGCCCCTAAAATATCAGTAGAAGCTCTCGATAGAACTCTACGAGATTTGCGCAATGACAACAGATTTATGGGTGGAAAAACTTTTCTCTTTGCCGGAGATTTCAGACAAACATTGCCCGTAGTTACGCGAGGTACCAGAGCTGATGAAGTAAACGCTTGAGTCAAACAATCGAATATATGGCGTACCGTTCAAACAGTATCACTCACAATAAACATGAGAGTCCAACTTGTAGATGATGCAGATATTCACGAATTTTCTACTACTTTATTAAACCTTGGAGATGGTAAGATACAAGAGACAGACGGTGCGATACGTATACCGCCATCATTATGTCGTACAGTTTCTTCACTGGCAGAGTTGATCGAAAAGGTTTATGGACATATTGAGTCTATAAATTTGCAAGATGATGTGTGGTTATGTGAGCGTGTGATACTAACTCTAAGAAACGAACAAGTAAATGCCATAAATAGCTGCATATTGCATAAATTTCCAGGAGACAAAAAACATATCACTCCATTAATACAGTTTTGAACGAAGAGGATGCAGTACATTACCCAACTGAGTTTTTGAATACTTTATCTGCATCAGGATTACCAGCTCACACATTGAAATTATCACTAGGTGTTCCAATTATACTCATGAGAAATCTGAAGCCACCACAGTTATGCAATGGAACACGATTGAATGTTAGGTCGCTAAAAAAAACGTATCATCGAAGCGACTATCTTAACAGGCTGCGGCAAAGGAGAAATAGTATTTATCCCAAGAATTCCAATCATACCCAATAACTTTCCATTTCAATTTAAAAGATTTCAGTTTCCGGTTAATTTATGCTTTGCAATGACTATCAATAAGTCACAAGGGCAAACTTTACGTACAGCTGGTGTGGATTTAAGAGCTGTTGCTTTTCTCACGAACAACATGTTCTCGAGTAAGCAGAAGCAGCGAGCTCTTTATTTGCTCTGATAACGGCAGAACGGAAAATGTAGTTTATAACGAAGCTCTGATGTAAAAATGTATATAAATCTGAGTATACTGGACTGTGATACATTTACGTATATAAGGTGTCACCGGACAAAAGGCTTGCCGCATGACAAATGGCGCCAATCATACACTCTAGTTATTTTGGTGGCCCTAAAAAGGGCCGAGTGGCGAGAACGGTGATGTTGGTCGTGCCGCGCTGAGGTGTTCGGCGGCTGCGCCCGCTGATCGTGGTGTACTGCAGTCCTCCTCTTCTTCCGGCACCGGTTGTAGAGTCGGCTGCCGGCCCAGCGAAATCCATCGCTGGCGCGGAACTGGAGGGAGAAGACGCAAGAACGCCGGTTCTATTCTTCGGCCGTTCCTTCCGGCTGACTCCGCGCCGATGTCGTCCGAGAGAGGAGAGGAGATGAAGTGCGTCCGATGGCGTGGCGATGAAGAGTGCTTAAAATTTTCTGCCGGCCCGGGTTTTATTAACTAACCGGGATCGCTGGTTGGCTAGCTCCGAACACGTAGTTGGTCACGTCTCGGCGGCTGCTGATGCCGGATTGGCTCGCTGTGTCCACAGCTGGTACCGGAGAGCAGATGTTCGCATACCGCTGCCGTCACAACTCCACCGGGTTTTGAATGCTCTCCGGTAGCCAGCCTACTGCTCTTCTCCAGATGTTGTGGAGGTATCTGTTGGGCGCCATGTTGATTGGTGTGCCGGCTGGTAGCTCGCTGTCGTGGCTGGATCTTGCATCCGCAAGATGATCGCTCCCCCACGTTGGGCGCCACTTGTCACCGGACAAAAGGCTTGCCGCATGACAAATGGCGCCAATCGTACACTCTAGTTATTTTGGTGGCCCTAAAAAGGACCAACTGCCGAGAACGGTGATGTTGGTCGTGCCGCGCTGAGGTGTTCGGCGGCTGCGCCCGCTGATCGTGGCGTACTGCAGTCCTCCTCTTCTTCCGGCACCGGTTGTAGAGTCGGCTGCCGGCCCAACGAAATCCATCGCTGGTGCGGAACTGGAGGGCGAAGACGCAAGAACGCCGGTCCTATTCTTCGGCCGTCCCTCCCGGCTGACTCCGCGCCGATGTCGTCCGAGAGAGGAGAGGAGATGAAGTGCGTCCGATGGCGTACAACAACTGGGGGTTGCGCGGCCCGCGCGAAGCGCGGGTCGCGAGTAGTGCAGTGTCCCGAGTCTCAGAAAGGACTCCTGCCACTGGGTCTGTTGGAGTTCATTATATTATTTTTATCTACTTGGGGGGGGGTCTGAAGCGACCTGCGATTGGTGGATTATACCACCGGGACTAGCAAACGAGGTCGCTTCCAGGACTCACCTGGTCGCGGGGTGTATTTACCAAGTCTGGCAATGAGGGAATTGTGGGTCACTCTGTCGGAACGAACATAGAATCTACGCGCCAGGCGTCTCAGGGTGTCATCAAGAGAGCGGACACCGAGTCCTCTCCTCAAAAGACGAGAAGAGTACCTCCGGGGGACATTGCACGCGAGCTTCAGTCCCCGGTCGAGTACGCGCTGGAGCGTTGTTCTATGACCACGAGCCAGGCATCCCCAAACAGGACAGGCGTAGGTAATCACGGGCAACACGTATGTGTTGACTATGAGCTTACCTAGCCGGGGGGTCATTGCCGGATTAGAAAGCACGGGCCAGAGTCTACTGAGTTGCGCCGAAGCGCGTTGTCGGATGTACTGTGCATGGGTTCGCCAGGTGAGTCGGGAATCCACGTGGAGCCCGAGGTACTTGACGCTATTGGTCCAGGGCACCTCGACGGGGCCTACTTTAAGCGGCCGAGGCCGCTTACGTTTTCGCGAGAATATTACCGCGGCGCTCTTGGAAGCGTTAACGGCAACTCTCCAGTCATCGGTCCACCCGACATACGCGTCGAGTTGGCGCTGGAGCTTAACTGCCGCATAACTCGCGTTCGGCTCTGAGGCAAAAGCCGCAGTGTCGTCCGCGAACAGCGACAATTTCACTCCAGGAACTCGGGGCGTGTCGTTGACAAACAACGAGAACAGGAGAGGCCCAAGGACACTTCCCTGAGGGACGCCAGCGGTAATACGCCTCTCCGAAGAGAGAGCGTGGTCTACTCTCACTCGGAAGCTACGGTCTCGCAGAAAGCTGCCGATCAAGTGAACGTAGCAGTCTGGGAGAAGGACTTCCGTGAGTTTGTACAGGACACCCTCGTGCCACACGCGGTCAAAGGCTTTCTCTACGTCTAGGAAGATCGCAGTCGTCTGTTTGCCCTGGCAGCCAGCCTCGGTAATGCATTCCACGAGTCTCATCAGCTGATGAGTCGAGGAGTGCAGCTCACGAAAGCCGAACTGTTCGGGGATCAGCACGTCTAGTCTTTCTAGATGGTCGCGGATCCGACGCTGGATCAGACGCTCAAAAACCTTGGACGTCGCGGACAAGAGGCTGATGGGCCTGAGGTTTTCCGCTCGAGAAGAATTCTTTCCCGGCTTGGGTATCACAATGACGGTAGCCGTTTTCCATTTCACCGGAAAATAGGCCAGTCTGAGGCATGAATTGAACAGGTCAGTGAGGAACTGGGTTCCTCGCTCCGGAAGGCGATGGAGGGCGGAATTCATGACTCCGTCCGGGCCAGGCGCCTTCCGGGGCTTGAGCTGAACAATCCTCTCAGAGACCTCCTCCGGGGAGATGGGCTCCGGTTGGGCTGTGATATCGGCCGATAGAAAGCGCTCTACCTCGCGGCAGATTTGCTCAGTGAAAGCCGGGTTCTTGGATGGGTTGGGGGCGAACTGTCGCTCTAAACTGTCAGCCAAGAACTCTGCCTTTTCGAGGGGGTGGCCAAGGGGTTGACCGCCGGGTCCGGCCAGTGCGGGGAGAGGCGCGCATTTGCGCTTTCCCGTTAGGGCACTGGGAATCCGCCAGACATTACGGTCCTCGGCAGGGCCATCCATCTGTGTCACAGCTAGCTCCCAGTTGCGCCTACGGAACGCCAGCATGTCGCGACGCAACTTGCCGGACGCTCTGTTGAACGCAGCCTTGTCAGCCGGGTCACGAGTCCTCTGCCAGCGTCTCCGGAGGCGATTCCTCTCGCAAGCGAGCTGAGCCACCTCTTCGGGGATCCGCTGATAGTCAGGTGTGAGCCCCGGCTTCATCCGGGAGGACACGTCTACCGCCGAGACTACGGCTGTGTCGAATAAGGCAACTGCCTCGTCGACATGCTGGGTAGTGTCGAGCGGGATATGCTCTGGTAGGCGGCGACTGAACGCCGGGCCAAAGCGGTCCCACTCGATTACCCGCCGCTCGTCACGGACGGTGGCGTGCTGGGTAGCTATATGCACACTGATAGAGCAATGGTCCGAGGACAGTTCCGAAATGACGGAGACGTGGACCGGGCAATAAACGCCCCTGACCGCGGCAATGTCCAGTACGTCAGGGCGGGAGTTAGCCCTTGAGGGATAGTACGTAGGCCCGGTAGGACCCATGACTGTGACCGTCCGATGGCGTGGCGATGAAGAGTGCTTAAAATTTTCTGCCGGCCCGGGTTTTATTAACTAACCGGGATCGCTGATTGGCTAGCTCCGAACACGTAGTTGGTCACGTCTCGGAGGCTGCTGATGCCGGATTGGCTCGCTGTGTCCACTGCTGGTACCGGAGAAGAGCAGATGTTCGCATACCGCTGCCGTCACAAAAAGTTTAAGACTGACTTAGCACGCAAGATTTCGACTAACTGATATCAATATACTTATGTATTCATTATTTGTATTATTCTATACGAATAAACATTTTATCTAATTGTGTTACTGCATGTTTGTAAATATCTACTAAATTATCAAATTTTGATTTTACGTATCGAGGAAACATGAATGATGGATCTATTGCTTCTCACTTTTTGGATATTCATAACTTACAATATAAGAATATTATTAATATGGATGTACCATTAGCAATTTACCAACTCGACAGTTACCACACAATCATATACAAATATTCGCGTGCGAAGCCGCGGGTACCTGCTAGTAACTAAATATAATTATTTCACTACCGATTCGGAACACAAAGTTTTTTATGGGTAAAAACGTAAAAGATTTACCTTATAACCTGAACCGGTTTTCGCTTTTAAAAAGCTTCTTCAGAAGAGAACTTTTACGGAGAGCTTTTTTACGGATTCAGTTTTACGTTTTTACCCATAAAAAACTTTTTGTTCCGATTCGGTAGTAAAATAATTATATAAGTATAGTTAAGTAACGGACACGTCATGGATAGCAAAATCCAAGAATTTAAACCATTATATTTGTAGTCATTAATGTTAATAATAACAGTAGAAATGTTAAGATAACGAAACAGTTAAACAAATTGATCTGTCACTACAGGGACTACTGTGCAAGTAGGCAGGAATCGATATGTACAAGGAGAGGCGGAGAGCAGTTTGATATTTATAAAAAACTCTTTAATATTTGAAATTATTTAATATTTGAAATAATTACACAAATAAACTAAAGACGATTGTTAAAATACAGCAGCGTTTATACTGAATTACCAACTGATCTTTCAGCCAACTCTCTGTACGATGCAGCCGTAAACATTCGACATCTAATATACTGTACAGTACACGTCCAATAACAACGTGAAATAGCAGTCGTGTACTAACGTTTATATAGTGAGCACAATCAGCACAAACACCACGCGTGGGTGTTTCATATATGTCTACTTCAAGTTATCTTGTGTAATTAACACAGGACAGAAAAAATGGTTAAATTAAAAATTTTATTTACATATACACATGTTAATACTTATACACTTTCGATATCGATTAATATGAATCTAAAGTTAATTTGGCGTTGTCATATTAATCTGTAATTATGGACTTATTTTACGTCAATAATAAACTTTCAAAACGCGTAATCATTTATTATTTGTCTTTGCCTGATTTATGTTCACTGCGTATTTGTGTAAGTAAAGGAGACGCACATACTACAGGAGATTACTTCTTGTTAAGTGTCACGTTGTTACTTAATCCTTGACACTTTATTGCTGTGCGTTTAATGAAAACACATATTCGTCCTTCTTGGTAGTTGATCTTAGAATGTTATACACTTTCCCTCACAAACAGCTGCAAAAAATGTTTGAATCGACTTTGTTATGTAAAAAGTTTAGTGCTCTATCTTCATAATGAATATAGACAGAAGGTGGCAACGGAAACGACTCATTCGTAAACATGTTCAAATACAAACATAAGGCCCTTAACACATGAATAGACAAATATTCGTAGAGCAAATATCAAAGTGGAAGGTGTTTGGAAAAATTTATTGCTTAAGTTAGCAAGTGGTGAGACGAGACACGTACATTTCGGTTTATCCCATTGGCTTGTTATTCTACAAACGTTTCTCCTGCCAAATTCATTTTTTCCTTTCTATATTTGTACGCTTTGCCTCCGTCGTTTTAGGATAAATTTTTGTATTTTCTGTGCATATGATTTAATGCATCTTGGTATTAATTTTAGAATATACGAACCGCTTAAAAATGAATCGATGTTTATAAATGGCATTTAATTACAAAAGGCACCATACACTTTGAAAAGTAAGCTATTTATAATGTCTGTGATTTCTGCAGCCTATCTGATTTCACGTGTTACAGATTTAATAATAATAACAACTAATATTTGTGTGAACGAAATAGTTGAAGAGTTGGGGAATAAAAGTTGCCTAATGCGAGTTGAAGACAAGCAAAGTAGTTTAACTACCATACTTTTCATTCACCCATTGTTAACCCAGGAAGTTATACCAGGTAATCATTTCCACAGGCTCAGTCTACGTCCGGTGCTAAAAACCGCACCTCCGTTGAACAAGCCACGTTAATTTGTTGAACAACCTCCGTTGTTAACTCAGTCTGATCTGGTACATTTAATATAGCACACATAGGTTTAAAAAACATTATTGTTTAGTAGAGGTAAAGAATGCTATTAAGAGGATCTCTACCAGAATTTTAAATGATTACGGATTCATAAAATTAACCTTTAGTGATAACATGCAAAAAATTTCATTCCAAATGTTATCACACTTGATAATAGTGAATTGGCTATTTTCTTGCTGGAAATCCATATTTCTAAAGAGTGGGCTAGGAGGACACAACAATTTAAAACTATCAGAACAGGAAGTCGTTGAATATTTTAAAGTCAAATAGGGTACAAATACAAAGGTAATACGATGCCATTTTACTTAGTCATTTTCATTGTTTGAAAATAACATCCCTGAAGTGACGCCCATTGACACGCTTAGCGCATCGCTTGCGGAATGGCCTGAATTTCTTCAAATACCAGCTGCCTGTGTGTCTGGTAAACCTTAAACTTCAGATAGCCTTACAAAAAGAAATCACACGCAGATATCGTGCTGGCCAGGGTATTGCACCAAATCTTGAGATCAACCGATCTTCAAACACATGCCTCAACACATCCATTGTGTATTGTGCAGTGTGTGCAGTATCTCTATCATACTAGAACCAAGCCAAGTCACTATCAATCCTTAGATCATTTACAAATAAAGAAAAAAATTGTTCAGCATTTACACATATCGGTGTGAGTTCACACTGACTGATTTTTCATTATCGTTTTCAAGGAAATACAGCCCACAGACACAAACGGAGGAAACTCCACACAAAACAGTGACTCGCTGGCTATGACTCGCTGGGTATGAAGAGTGTAGCATGGAGTTCTTGAGTGTTACTGTCGCTTCAAAAGCGTATTTTTTGTTTATCGACATGCCCGGAAAGGCGAAAATGTGCTTCGTGCGACACAATCAAATGTTCAGTAAAGTTTTGTTCTTGATTGTTGAATTATAAAAATTCATTACAAAAGTCAACTGTTTTAGTGTAATCACGTCCAAACAGTTTTCGGACCACTTGAAATTTGTATGGATGGAAATGGAGATACTGGTGCAAAATCATCCGCATAGAGACCTACTGGAAATCTGCAGTGGCATAGTATGCTTCCTGGCAGACATTTTTGGACTATGCGTGACAGAAGCTCTTACCTTTACCACATTTTCTGGTGTGTGTACTGTTTTTACTCTTCTTCAAATTGTTTTCTGTATCGAGGCAGTGGTTCTAAATGTTCTTACTGTGCCGGTGTTTGAATTTTCCCGGAGAGGTTTGAAAGCGATCAGTGCCGCCAATGCGCGTAGCAGCTGTGCTCGCCACAGCTACCCCGATTATTAAGATGTGATTGCCAAGTCCGGCAACGCAATCTAGCAGGCCTAGTCAACTGTATCAGCTGTTCGTTGTACGGTTAGTAAGCTTATCAAAGGTTATGATCGGCAAATCGGAACAGTACGCTTTTATGTAGGATAGCGGGACCGACTAATCCAGTCATCATTCTCATTCCTTCGCCAACCTTCCAGGAGAGTGTTCAATGGTCTGACGGCCCAGAGTTAAGTGCTTCGTAGATCTTTCCACATGACTTCGTAATCCAGTGAAGGGTTTTCAGGTTAGGCTCAATTATATTATTCTATGTTCATTTAATGATGGATTGTGTGTTATGTTGGGTGTAAGTGTGTGTGTGTGTGTGTGTGTGTGTGTGGCCCTGACGTCTGTAAAGCCTATTTCATTGTAAAACCTTTGTATTGTAAAATTTATTTTCACGTTACGTCCGGTCTGGAAACACGTAGTGACATTGTATTTGTCTTTTGATAAAGTTAAAAGTAAAAAATTAAAAAGTATTGACTATAACCGGATAAAATAAACCATGCTAAATTAATATGAGCAAATACAATGTTGATAAAAATTGTGACAGTGTGTGGTAGACAGTCGTGTTCCGAGGCAAGAGAGTGTATGGGTGGGTGTATTGACTGACGACTGATCTCCAAACAAAAATGTTATAGCGTCCCCACACCAGCCGGGAGAAAGGGGAAGCAGAGGTAGTAACGTCGACTCCGGTCACTGTCCGCAGAGCTGTGCACCAGAATGCTCCCCGAAGCCGTCAGGCCTAGAAATACTCATCCAACAGAACACCGAAAGACCCACATCTGCCCGGGATGAGACTCGCTAGAGATTCACCACGCTCTAAGGACCGTCTGCAGCACTCATGGCACACTGGTCAGCATGGTACCCATTGAGTTCTTCAACAAAAGTATAGGTGGGGGCGTTCTAATTATTATTTTGAATGTTCATCACTACACTACACACGCAAAAATTACAATAAAACAAACCACACAAGCATCATTTATAACTAAACAAAGAGCCGAAAACATATACTTACGTAACATAATAAACGATCTATACCATAAGAAACACACACTCAACAAGGAAGCCTATAATTTACACGTAAAACTAACACGAATGTTACACCATATTGAACTCGAAAACATAATACAACACACGCAAAACAATATTGACAAACTCAAAACGAGAATAAAAGAAAGATATAACAAAAAATTAACAAACATTATAACACGCAAGATAGAAACAATCCCCACGCCGACACACAATTTCCACACACGCACGGTAAACACAACAGACATCAGATTCAATGTAGACGAAATAACTTTATTAAACAAAGGGCTCAAACATAATTTAAAACACAATAACTCAACAACAACAGTAAACATATAATTGACGTAATCATAAGCATTGAAACAGCCGTACAAAACACACACAACAATGACTAAGAACCCATACGCCATGACATAAAACGAAGATTAAAACACATACTAAAACAACTACCAAAAAAAAGACATAATAACGTAAATAAAACGCTACAAAATATACTACGAAAACTAAATGAACATAACCTAACGATATTAAAAGCCGACAAAGGTAACATAACAGTCATAATGAACAAACAAGAAATAAACAATAAAACAGAGAAATTCTTCTCCGAAAACAATATAACACAAATAACCAAAGATCCCACAATAAAATACCAAAAACAAATTAACAAATTCATAAATAATGCAAAATACATAATCCAAAAAGAAAACATAAAAAACTTAAAACAAATTAAACCAAACCCCCCAAAACTAAACGCATTACCGAAAATACACAAACCCAATATACCCATTAGACCTTTGATAAATAACACACAAGCACCATCCCACAAAATCGCCAAACACCTAGATAAGCTAATCAGAAAACATATAAACCTAACCAACAATACTTCTGTTAAAAACAACATAGAACTTGTCAAAAAATTAGAACATATCCATATACCACACAACTCAACATTAGCATCATTTGACATAACGAATTTATACACCAATGTACCCGTCAAAGACACCATACAAACACTTGAACATTTATTCAGACAAAACAACACACCTGAAACACATACAAGAAATCATCACACTCACTAAAATAATCACAGAACAAAATTACTTCACGTACAATAACAAGATATACACACAAACAGACGGACTACCCATGGGCTCCCCCATATCGGGTATACTAGCTGAAATATTCATACACCACATAGAACAAGAACATATAACACATAACAACAAATATACTAACAAGATTATTGGCACAGATACGTAGACGACATACTATTATACAATGGCAATACAAGACAAGTAGAAAATTTCCACAAATACATAAACACGATACACCCAAAACTCAAATTCACCATAGAAATAGAAAAAAAAAACAAAAGTATAAACTATCTAGACTTAACAATCAACAAAAAAAAACAATACGCACACATTTTTCTGTAATATATCGCAAACAAACTGAACTGAGCGTCGCTGAATACTTGTATTTAGCTGAATACTTGTATTTATACCCCGCCGAAAATCCAGAACATTCCACATACTACGCATCAGCAATAAAGGAAAACATTAGAGCATAATTCATTGCGGCCTTGACACAGTGCGCGCAGCCGCGAGACTTCTGTCACAGTCTAGCTAACGCATCGAGAATCATGTACGTACACAACATTACAGCCGGACTCCACTGGAACATTCGAGAAACACTTCGATTGTTCTGTAATGTCGTAACAATATTTTAACATTCTAGAAACAGTTAAATACTTGTTTAACGCATCTACATGTTTTCATACCTGAGACCAACACTAATTAATTAAACACAAATGTACATTACATAAATATATGAACAAAATTACGTAACTATGTAACACATGTACACAAATAAATACGCGGGAAACAATAAGTTAATTATATTATATTAAATTAATTATAATTATATTAAAATAGATAAGAGAAATTCATTAAAATAGCTATTTATTCAATTTTTATATGAATGGCTATGTTTGAATACACATCGAGAATCATGTACGTACACAACATTACAGCCGGACTCCACTGGAACATTCGAGAAACACTTCGATTATTCTGTAATGTCGTAACAATATTTTAACATTCTAGAAACAGTTAAATACTTGTTTAACGCATCTACATGTTTTCATACCTGAGACCAACACTAATTAATTAAACACAAATGTACATTACATAAATATATGAACAAAATTACGTAACTATGTAACACATGTACACAAATAAATACGCGGGAAACAATAAGTTAATTATATTATATTAAATTAATTATAATTATATTAAAATAGATAAGAGAAATTCATTAAAATAGCTATTTATTCAATTTTTATATGAATGGCTATGTTTGAATACACATCGAGAATCATGTACGTACACAACATTACAGCCGGACTCCACTGGAACATTCGAGAAACACTTCGATTGTTCTGTAATGTCGTAACAATATTTTAACATTCTAGAAACAGTTAAATACTTGTTTAACGCATCTACATGTTTTCATACCTGAGACCAACACTAATTAATTAAACACAAATGTACATTACATAAATATATGAACAAAATTACGTAACTATGTAACACATGTACACAAATAAATACGCGGGAAACAATAAGTTAATTATATTATATTAAATTAATTATAATTATATTAAAATAGATAAGAGAAATTCATTAAAATAGCTATTTATTCAATTTTTATATGAATGGCTATGTTTGAATACATAAGAGACAATTAATTATTAATTTTTTACACGTGTATCAATAAACATAAGAAAAATTTAAAAACTGTGAAAAATGTCAAAGTTTTAACAACGATAGAAAATTAATTGTTTTCGATTTTATAAATTTTAATGATTAGTACCTACAAATTTTAACTTTTTTAAACGACAATGCTCCAAAATATAAGAAAACTATCGGTATGGAGAACCATACATGACTTCCATGTTCTAAGATTTATATTTTAAATCATTTACGAAATGAAATGTTTCCATAGAAACTAATTCTTTCCACTAATTGCATCAGCCTTAACCACAGTACTGTGGTCACTAACGTATACCACCACACGTTATCGCACTCGTTTTTCACTGATGATGGCAGTCGACGGCAATGCCGGAACGCCTGGTTTTGCAGAAAACATTGGACTACGGCCAAACAGCCCGGGAAGGAATTTTAACAACAAACTACTACTTTGGCTACTACGGCAGTTATCGTTCGTCATGGAAATATTTCTCTTGTTACAACATAAAATGTTGCAGGTAAACTACCCCTATCCCTTAACCGATCTTCACCAAAATCAAAAGGTCTTGAGTCTTCTACAATTTAGGGATGCATGCAAAACATTATTTGATTCTGTTTGAATGTGCGGCAGTTATCGTTCGTCATAGAAACAATTACTCTTGTTAAAACATAAAATGTGGCAGGTAAACTACCCCTTTACCTTAACCGATCTTCACCAAAATCAACATGCCTTCAGTCTTTTACAATTGAGGAACGTATGCAAAAAAAAAATACTTGATTCTGTTTGAATGTGCGGCAGTTATCATTCATCATAGAAAAAAATTATCCATGTTAAAACATACAACGTTGCCGGTAAACTACCCCTTTCCCTAACCCGATCTTCAACAAAAACAATAGGTCTTGAGAAATCTACAATTCAGGGCTGAATGCAAAACATTATTTGATTCTGTTTGAATATACGGCTGTTATCGTTTGCCATAGAAAATACCCTTGTTAAAACAAAAAACGTTGCTGGTAAACTACCCCTTTCCCTTAACCGATCTTCACCAAAAACAATACGTCTTGAGAACTATTTAATTCAGAGTTGCATGCAAGAAATTATTTGATAATGTTTGAATTTGCGGCTTTTATCGTTTGCCGTAGAAAATACTACCCTAGTTAAAACATAAAACGTTGCTGGTAAACTACCCCTTTCCCTTAATTGATCTTTACCAAAAACAATAGGTCTTGAGAACTCTACAGTTCAGGGCTGTATGCAAAAAATTATTTGATTCTGTTTGAATTTGCGGCTATCGTTTGCCACAGAAAATACCCTTGTTAAAACATAAAACGTTACAGGTAAACTACCCCTTTCCCGTAACCGATCTTCACCAAACACAATAGATCTTGAGAACGCTACAATTCAGGGCTGTATGCAAAACATTATTTGATTCTGTTTGAATTTGCGGCTGTTATCGTTTGCCATAAAAAAAAATTACCCTTGATTTAAAAAAAGACATTGCTGGTAAACCACCCCTTTCCCTTAATCGATCTTCACCAAAAACAATACGTCTTGAGTACTCTACAAATAAGGGCTGTATGCAAAAATTATTTGATTCTGTTTGAATTTGCGACTGTTATTGTTTGTCATAGAAAAAATCCACACACACACACACACACACACACACACACACACACACACACACACACACACACACACACACACACACACACACACACACACACACACACACACACACACACACACACACACACACACACACACACACACACACACACACACACACACACACACAGACGCTTTTCGAAAAATGACTTTTTTCATGTTTTGAGTGTAGTACAATCAGAATCTGCAATAATCTCGAACACGATTTTTTTGCCATCACCATACTTCAATTTCCTTAAGGAACATGGAAGTAGAATTAGTCATTTGAAACGATATTTCATTGTTAATATTATAAATTTGATTGGAAATTTAACTAATATTAATAATTAATTATGGTTTATTGTATTCGTTAGTACGAAATAAATATTTAATAGTTTCATAAAAGCTATAATATTTTGCGTCATTCAAAATATATTAGTACATGATAGGCAATTAATTTTTTTATTTAAATTTATATATTTTTGTGTAAGGCAGAACCATTTCATATAATTTAAAACATTAAAATCGATTGTATAATTATTTTAAGGACACATATACTTTAGCATACAAGAAACCAATTTTAATCGATTTATGAATGTATATATTTTAAGAGAAAACTATAATTAATTGTTTTACAAATACACGATATAAGATATCATTGTATTAATATAGTAGAATAGGCAAAAGTAATAAGAATAGTATATAAGTCATACTTGAATTAGCCATTACTTAAAAATTAAAAGAATTACAAAATGTGAAAAGATCGACAAACAAAAGACAACATTAGGATTACATTTTGTTTAAAGCATATATTTTTTTTAAACATATATTCTTAAAACTATCAGGTAATGACAAAGTAGAAACAATTTGACTCCAATTCTCAGGCAAGTTTTAGATACCCATTATCAATCTTAATAATATCTCACCGTTTAATTTTCCTTACTTAGACACTACATCCGTATTACCAAAATATATTTATAATTAAAAAATTAGCTTAATTTGAAACTAGAAGAACATTTTGATTTACCTGGTGTTCACTGACCTCAAATTATATTTAGTATTACTTTATATGGTAAGTTAAAAAAAATCTTAACAAAGTAAAGTATTATAATTTATGATCACAACATCAAAGCAACTTAAAAATTAAAAATGTTTTAAATATAATAACTTTTGAATTAAAGAACTTTTATTTTAAAGCAAGTAAAATTTGAAGTGGCTGTCTCAGGTACTCTCTGTAATAAAGGTATATAAGTTAGTAAAAATATAATTTTCATGAAATTTGTTTACAGTTAAATACATTTTTATTCACTACCAATACACATTTATATTAAAATATGCTCGTTACATAGGCTTTTGTTTCTTTAGCTTTTCCTGTTTCTTGTTTTTACTTGTCTCTGATTTTTTTCTTATATTTTATAAGTTCTATCACTATTATTACTGTTCTTATATCTCCAAAGCTTTGCTCTGCAATTGTAGCTTCTAATTGTCAATAGACTTAAGTTAAAGTGCTGTCAAGGTTGCATGTATCTTTACTATTAAATAATGCTAAAACTGCCTATTTGTAATGTAAATATGCCAATAAAAACAATTGTCGGTACACTCTTTAAAATGAATCCATTGAATGATTTTATAAATTCAGAATAAAACTTTCTCCAACTGATACAAAAGCGTTTAGTTTGATATGTTTTTAAACACTGATCTTATTTTGTCTCTATTTCGTCTCTAGAACGTAATGTTTTTGTGTGTAGTTTACTTTTGTAATAATTTCTCAGTTATAACCGTACAGCTGCCGTCCAGACTGTGGATTAGTTTGTCTTCAGCGATATCTTATGGCAGTAAGTAGACCATTTAGACTTCTCCATGTGAACAATATTTTGATAACTTTTTAAAATAGTTTGAACACCATAACCTGTCAGAATTACTAACTTCAGAAACTTGTAGCCTTCTTTTTCACGAAGAGTTTTGCATCATTCATTTTTGTACTTATTTTACAGGTATTCTAAGCACCACAATTTAACCATAATTTTATTGGGGTGCAGCTCATAAATGTTAAATGAAATGTTTAATAAAAGGTAAACTAAATAATGCTATCTTAAAGAAATAAGCGTCCAGCAGAAAGTTGAGAAAATATACAAAACTGTGAGTACCACTGAGATTTTTTCATTGTTAACGATATGTTCAAAGACGTGTCAAAAATTTAAAATGTTTAATGCTTAAGCCTATCTGATAGAAATAAGTAATATTATAACGTTTATTTTTTATTATTTAAAGTTTATTTAAATTGCTTATTGTGAATGTATATTATTTATTATGGTAGTCTTGAATTAACCTGGCCTGGTCTTAATTTCGGGGTGTCAACATTGAAATAATTTAGTTATTATGATTTGACCTGAAATAAAAAAAAAAAAAATAAGAATTTTGAGTTTCTTTTATGAAGGTTTAAATTTAAATAATAATATTTTTCAAAATAGAAAAATTGAAATATTTTATTTTCTTAGTATTTACCTTAGTTTGTAACTATAACACTGCACTGACAATTACCATTGGCTATACTAGTTGCGTTGTGTGAAAGTTGGCAAGACTCATCTCAAGGATTTAAAAAAATATATTAATTTATTTTTAATTTGATCAATATTAGTGGATTCTTTTGACTACAAATATTAATGTACGAAAATATCAAAAGAAAGTACAAAATAAATACAATATTTTTTGGATCTTATTTAATACTAAATGTGGTTAGTCAGCTTAACAGTTGGCAACACAAATTTCTTAAAGACAGCAAGCTGGCGGACCTAAGTTTACTACCGTTCTTTTTTCCGATTCGAAGTGAACGATTTGGAAATATAATAAGTTGCTTACTTCTCTCCAATAAATGATTACTCGTGTCAAAATTTACATAAAATAATGTGACTATACGTTCTAGTATGTACAGTGATCAATAAAGTTCATCAGAAATAAGTGTCGTAATGTTTAGTGAAGTTCGGGTTATATTAATATAAAATTGTTTTTATCTCACCAATTAATAATATTTGTGACTGATTTTCTGTTTTTTATTATTTCACTTTAACTAACTCTTCATTAAGATAATTCAACGGAATACACTGTTTCTTCTAAACACTGTTTGGTTCAACCTAACCTGTCTTGGGTTCGATTATTAACTTTCTTGCTATGAATTACTACAGAGAGTATATCTGTACACAACCACTTTCAACAAACGAATGACGTTGTTTCTTCTCAAGTTCGCTACTAAAATTCTCTATACAAACCCATATACTAAATCCTATCTAAATTTACAAACATTTAACATAAAAAAATAGAATATAATGTGAGTTGCTTGCCAATTTCACTCCTAATCTCAGTTTACAAATGGTGAACATTAATTTACTTAAGTTACTAAACAAAATACATATTACGACATCTTTTAGTTATCAACATACATCTCCTTAGTTGTAACATTAAAACTAACATTATGAAAACTGAAAAGCATAAACAATAGTATAGAATTGACATTTAAAAGTTAGTGTAATAGATTACTGTTAAAATATTTGAACAAACTTATATGGTGAAAAGTCAGTACCCATTACAATTTTTCAACAAATTTCAATCATTTGTTTTTATAGACACAAACCTTATATAGTATATATTATATAGGAGCGTGTACATTACAAAATGCTTTAATGCTGATGGCAATTAATGATGTCTAAAACATATTCAAAATTTGTGTGTACTGGTTAACATTTCAATACAAAAAACAAAATCTACATCTACATCATAGTTCATCACAAAAATATTTACTGGTTACTGGTCACACAATAGTTAAACATTATAAGAAAATTTCTTACTAATTGAAACAATTATATGGATGGTTCTAAACAAAAGTAAAAATTCTGTGTTTCATAGCAATAATTAACCATGTCCCTTGTAGATCTTACATTTATATCAGTTTTTCATTTATAAACTTGTTTAGAGTTTACTGATTCTCTTTAGACTAATGTACAGCACTATATTTATACTTAGCGTCACTTCTCACTTACTATATCTAGTATGTCACTTTTACACACAGAATCCTTTTTTAACAATAGAGTGTCAATTTCAATTTCTTTTGTTTTCTTAGTCCTTCATTAGTTATTTGGGCAGATTACTTATTATTGAACATCTCTTATATGTTATTAATATAAACATAATGAATAGCTTAACAGAAAACGTCTAACTAAGTTATATAATATTTAATGAACATACATTATTTTATTGACATTATACCTAACCTATCTGGTCCAGGCTCTGTTTATTTTGTACTTTCTTATTTATTTTGTACTTTCTTGTAGTCATGGTTTAAAATAGTTATATATTAATAATTAAGCTTTATTCTTCAATTTTTCTATATTCAGTATAATGGAAATGGTTTGTTAATAGTTAGGTTTAATAGAAAGGGTTTTTTGGTGATCATTAGGTGTTAAATCATAGTTTGTTTATGGAAGGGACTAACTGCTACGTTACAATATACATATTGTTTAATAAAGCACAAAGAACTGTAATACAAATTTAGAAATTGTAAAAATATACTGAGGTACGAAGTTTTCACTCCCACCTCCAAAAGCACTATACTGTCATAATTATACATTGTGGTATAAAATAACTTATCGCTAATATGATTATATTTCATATACGAGGAGAAATTAACCTCCTATTGGCTGATTAACGATAGCGACAAGGAGCATGCGCATTAGCAAACAATATCCTTTTATCCTTCTTACACTCAAACTCGCGGTGCACTTTGTTAATTTATGTTCGATTGGTGGCCAACAAACACGGAGCCTGCCTTTCCCGCCAGCTGTCGGATGCATGGTGGTATTCGTCGAAATGTCTCATTTTCAGCTAGATAGCAGTAGCAGTAGGGTTTGTCGAGGAGAAACTGCAAAAAATGGTGCGAAGATATACTAATTTCCTGTATGTGGGTGGTAATATACTCGTAGCTATGTACTGTAACTTTTATATTCAATAGGATATTTTCCTCTCTTTTCGGTTTTCTTTACCACCCAATCGGATGCTAATTTCTGTGTATCCCTCGTACTATCTATACATGTAAACATCACACAAACATCAAACCAAGCATAATGTTACAGACGATCGTGTGCTCTCGCCTACAAAGCGTGCAAATGTAATTAGAACGCATCGTCTTTCAATTTAAAAGTTATCAGTTGTATAGCTGTAAAATTATGGTAAAATTGAAATAAAGATTTCTTTTAAAATACAGATTGAGTCCTGCATGAATATAGTTTGATTTTCTATACACACATAATTAAGATGCTATTATGCATGAATATAATTTAGTTTTCCATAAGCACCTAGTAGTGATAATTCTTATGGAAGGACCTTTTAGGTTTGACTAAATATTCAAAACGTGGAAAAATCAATATTTCGATACTGAGCACATATACGAACTCATCTTCTCTCAGAAGCACTCAAGCCGAATCAACTGTTACTAGGATCTATATGTGCGGTTTTATAGTACTCTAGCGGTGACGTCTCTTGCTCCCACTCAGATGATTACGATTGATAATATCGTCAACGTCACCGCGTTACGTCATAAAGTAAGTCAACTTTGCCGGTTGTTATGTACTCAGGCGAAACGTTTTTACGATCTACAAGGACGGCTGGGCGACTCAGGCTTCGAATTACATGTTCGTAGGTGGATACTAATCCCACAGTTACAGCTGATTTAATAAATTGTGAACAATTCAGTTATTTGTGTTTTTTGTTTGTATACTGTTTATTATAGGTAAATTAAAGTAACCTTCCAGCTTCTATTTTCAAAATACGAGTCCTCTAAGCTTAGAAGTCAGTTATATGAAGCAATGTCAAAAAACACTAAACTTTGTATGATACATGTTATCCGGGCTGTTTGGCCGTGGCCCATGGCTTATCACAAAACCAAACGTCTGATATTCTTTAAAACTTCCTCCCAGTAGAGGCGTCGTAAAATATTCCTCAGGCTTTCACGGCCGGTGTCAGATGTATGACGGCCTGAGGAATATTTTACGACGCCTCTACGGGGAGGAAGTTTTAAAGAATATCAGACGTTTGGTTTTGTAATAAGCCATGGATCACGGCCAAACAGCCCGGATAACATGTATCATACATCTGACACCGGCCGTGAAAGCCTGAGGAACACTAAACTTTCTTTACATAAATGTTTACGTTAATTAGCGTTACCGTTTTCGGCTTACAGGTAATTTACCGTTTTCTAATTTATAGTAATTAATTTATGTGAACAGCTCTCGCTTCCGTTATCGTTCTTTCTTAAGTATTTCAGGTTTAATTAGGTACAAATAAAGGATTCAAATGGGAGTTGATCACAAATGCAAAAAAGTGATTTCATTATACCATTGATACAACTTGTTCTGGAAATTTCACTCGTATGACAGATGTTAAGACAGTCATCCATTTATTTAAAAAATAACACATGTTGCTAAAATAGCAATTTCTTTAATTTCTACATATTTTTCATTCCTGCCTATTGTTGTGTGCGGTAATACATATTCAACTTAATTCAGTATTAAAGTGATTTTTGTACTGGAAAAGACTTGTGACGTCAGTAAAGAAGCCTAAAACCGCTAATTATGGAACAAAAAATATATAAATACACTCATATCTGTCTCTTTTGTAAATAAAAAAAGTTAATTCTTTCCAGAACTCTAAGGCCTTTGGTAACTAAATCCTGTATCCTGGGATAACTAAATGTCCTGTTCATGTAATATATATCCTCCTATGTTATAGAATATCTACGGATTAGAATTGTTCCTCGCATTTGAATCAGATTTTTTTCTAGCTGTGAGTACCATTCTTTTATTCGACTGTGAAGTGTGGACTGACACACTCAAGAACGACAAGGCTGATGACTTCAGTGGAGCGAAGAGCGACGTACTTGTATCGAAGTGTGTCAGAGGCAGTAGGCTTGGGGGTTGTACCTACTGGTGTGGTTGCTCAGAAACGCAAGGTCTATAAATTTAAGGCGGATATAGGGGGAGGCTCGGCAAGAGTCGAAGCCAGGATAGTAACCAGTTGTCGATGACAGTACTGTTAGAACAACGAGACTAGAGGCAGATGAAATGACAGGGTGAAAAGGAGTCCGGGGATGAGGGAGTAGCTGGATCGCCCGTTCGGTGAGGTCAACTTCTACCGTACCTAACACGGCCAAAAGGATATTTCCAGGACCAGAAACGTGACAATTTTTTGAACGCTTACATGCGTAGAGGAAATGAGAGAATTACTCCCACATAATCAGTTTTGAGAGAGAGAGAGAGAGAGAGAGAGAGAGAGAGAGAGAGAGAGAGAGAGAGAGATAGAGAGAGAGAGAGAGAGAGAGAGAGAGAGAGAGAGAGGAGAGACACACTGAGTAACCAATAACAGTTTAATAGTGTCTCATCGCATACTATCTCTTTTCACGATATTAATTGATGACTCGTTGGGCACTTGGTGAAGCATATTAATACAAAGGTTTTGTAAAATATATAAAAACACTTGGTAAGTTTCACAAATTTTTTAATTAACTCTGACAGCTGTTTCGACTAACTAAGCCATTGTCAAAGAGGCGAATGAATGAATATTACTAAACAGCAGGATGTGAGTGGAGTGTAGGAGGTGAACATCTGTTTAGGGCGTATCTGGAACATCTGTGTTGAGATGGCTGGAGGGGGTGCACGAGACAAGGGAGGGTCAGGGGTCTTTAAAAACTAAATATAATCATGAATGCAAAATATAAAATTAACTAAACTAAATATAATCTGAATTTAAAATATAAAATTAACTGAACTAAATATAAACTGAATGTAAAATTTAAAATAATGATGAACAAATAAAAAATGGATTTGTTAGAAATTTTAGAAATTAAAAAAGCAATAGCAAACAGTGCGGGAAGAAAAATGAGTCGTTTTTTTAAACGATTTTATTTAAAAAAAAGCACCAAACACTTAAGCACTTATCATTTTGCAGACGAATGTTAGGGTCAGGAGTTATTACGTTGTACGGTACAGTATTTGCAAATTCGAAAAGGCCTCTGCACTCTGCAGTATTGAGAATAATAGCAAATATATATATGCAGTTGTCTACAGGCTTATTCACTTTCACATTTTTCATTCAGTGTGGAATTTATGAAAGTTCAAATCTATAACATGGAACTTGAGTATACAGAATCAATTTGTATGCGAAGAGAGAATTATACTAATTTAAAATGTCCGAAATCAGAATAAAATAGAAAAATAAAAAGAAACTGCCTTGAACGTCTGGCGCGGTTAAGTGGTATCAGATTTCTTTGGAAAATCCATGGACATAAACCGGAAGATTGTAAGAAATGCCCAGTAAATGAAATCAATGAAAAAGGTTACCTACTGTTTAGTTTTTAGATGTCTGTATAAAACTCTCTGTTAGTTTGTAATTACGTTACTAACAAGTTTCTTGTGCTGTAGGGTTATTGTAAAAAATATGAAGTTTAATTACAAAGAAAAATAACGAAAGGGTGAGGCAAGCACTGCAGACACATTTATTACAGGTGCAGTACATTGCATACCACGTTTCTTTTCGCAGAGGGCGTTGTTTGTGCGAAATGCTAATTAAAATATATAACTCGCCTTGTGTGTCGACTTTGCGATAAATATCTACAACGTTATGATAACGAATACTTACTAATTGCATTCAAAATATTAATCACGCAGTATGTAAATTATGTATAGTTAAGAAATATCTATTAATTATTGGTGTTTTTAAAATATTACTTTTTGTACGAATGAAGACAATTATTATTTTACTTTAATCTGATACATAACATGTCCTTGTTACATATTATGTATGTATGTACGTATTATGTATGCCTTAATTAATGCACGCTGATACAATGTACATTCACTTAGGCATCAGCGTACATTGTGTATAAAAGTATTTACCCTTCCTGCCTCTTCCAAACATATCGGTTGGTTCTGTCTAAGCCTTTCACTGCCGGATCAATGATATGAGTACTTCGGCTTGTCGGGATGTAAGGCCATGGTCCATAGTTGTTTTGAGCAAACGTTTCGGCCGTGCCTTCGACGGCCCTTCTTCAGAGCAGAAGGCTGCAACACACTGACCAAGTTTCGCAATCAGTGACCACAGTTCAGATAATTAATGCAGGCTAAACCACAATTTAATGGTCACTGACTACAAACCTTGGTCAGTGTGTTACAGCCTCCTGCACTGAAGATATCCGTCGAAGGCACGGCCGAAACGTTTGCTCAAAACAACTATGGACCATTGTGACGATTTAAATTGTGACATTTACAGAATTAAAAAAAAAAAATTTTAATTAATTAAGGTTGCGTACAATTAACCATTTAAATCTCACAATAATAATAATAAAAACATGTGGGTACTAAGTGTGAATGGAAGAAGTAATTAATAAGGGCAAAGTTCCCATAAAGAAAAGGCATATTGTAAATAATTATTATGTTCGTATTTAACCCTTTGCTTGCTATCAAGCGCCTACCTGTTGATACCGGACTCGACATGTTTTCCGAGTCTACTGTAATTAAAAATAATAGAGTAAACTAATGTTAATAATTAAAGTATCTGTAGACACAGGTAGTAACTAAAACAATTAATTTAAATGATGTATTTTTATCTAGCGATAGTTTGTATAAATAAAAAGTTTATTTAAAGAGAAAACAGGAACTATATATGCTCGCGGAATAAACACCCCACTCTCTCTCTCGTCATGTACAAGGGTAGCGGACGAAAAATAGCTCTCTTGCGATGACGACGCCCAGCTGTGCAGACGCACGAGCAAAATGCTCTGTTCAAAAGTTATACAATTTGTTGTTAGTGTGGATTAATTAATTATTATTTTGTATTTTACTAACCGTTACAAAAAGTGTAACATGTAACGTTAACAAAAAGAAAATTCCAAAAACTTTGTAACAAGAAGAAAGATGTAACTACAAACGACGAGTGTTAATAAAGAAAAAACGATGACTGCAATCTTCACCGATGGACGAATCTTTTCAACCTCTGACCTGTGGTCATGGACCATCTAAATGAGAACTCTAGTATACCCTACAGATGATGCAGTTCGAGACATCTGAGAATCAACGAGTATCTGTGTAGAAGACTCTACCTATCCTGCAGACGTATTAAGCCATGAACAACAGAGACCAGACCAAGACGAGGACGACGTTTTAGGACTCCCAAGACGGAACCACATGGAGGGGATTACTACATCAAAAAAAATAGAGGTGACTCGATAGCACGTCTATCGAGGAATAATGATAATATTTTTTGTAACACAATACTCTATTTAAGAGACTTACAGAGACGATTGATTTTATAAGAATATAAAAACTTAAATTTGAGAACTTAATTGTAACTATTCAATATCATTCAATTGTAACAGTTTAGATATTAACGTAACGTAGTGTTATTAATACATTCTTCTAATGGAATATATATGAAGCAAAAAGGTAAAGGTCTTGCAAGATAAAATTTTGAATTAAATATAATTAAAAGATTAGAGACTAAATACCAATGGTTACCCGGATCCGGGGGTATAGCTAGATAAATTTGTTGTGATCCCATATTCTAAATAAAGCATTTCACTTAATTTTACTAATTTAATTAATAACGTCATGGGATCTGTTCTTTGGAGTAAATGTTATATTTCAAATGTTTAATAAAGCAAGTCTTCTTGTTACACACATATACTGAGTATATAAATCAACAGTTTCACCTTCCCTGATTCCTTGTATGTCTTACTGTGTGTTGTTCTGATTTAAATTTCAGCTCGTCTCGAATAAGGCAGCCTGAAATAATTGGCAGAACCAATTATTTTGGGTTCCCTCCGTTATAACTCTAAAGAAGAGGTTATACCATGGCCTTACAGAGCGGCAAGCCGAAGTACTCATATCATGTCGGTTGGTTGTTTGTAGAATCGGCCAGTTCCAAAATGTAAAGTGTTACAGATATTTCTCTAGATAAGGAGTAGAGAAAAATATAATTTCCTTAACATACTAGTGATGTTTATAAAGATTCTCTAGTCTTAGAACACTTGACAGCCATATCTTGATTATGATCACATTACCGGAGAGGCTGAGATAGTATTATTAAGTACCTTCGCTTTATTCGTTTCATTCGGGTTGAATCACTAGAGACTTTTATTTTGTCAATTCGTATTTATATGTTTCATATTTATCAAACTTTTTTTATTAACATTATGTAACTTGTGTACGATGGAGAAACATTATGTAATTACTTGAAACAACATTTGCCACTTCAGAATCTACTTAACCTAATTATTCTGCATTTAATCAATAAATCTTCACTTGAGATATTGATGAAATTTACGTTTAAAAAGCAAATAAAATCCAATACCTATTTTAATTTGAATAAAATATGAACATGTTTTGAGCTAAATATGATCTGTTAAAAGATAAATAAACGGCAAAGAATTGAAAAATCTTGTAAAACGTTACTCTAAAATACTTAAAATTAGACCAGAAAAATTTAGGCAAATTAAGGTAATCATTCACTTGAGCTAGCTTAAAATGTATAGGTATAGATGCGTTAATTTAGAGTCACATTTAAGTGGACTTTTTTAATGAATCCACTTAGTGATTTTAAAATGTTTAAAGCTTTCAGACTAAAATTGTACAACTTTGCAAACACGTTTGGCAGCATTAAGCTCCAACACTTCTGTAATAATAGGTATTTAACTGTTTTAGTGCCTCCCGTTTTCAGTTAGGCTTAAGTTGAAACCTGAAAAAGTAGTTGCATTTTTGTACTGTAGACGACACTGATAATAATTTCTACTATAACATATTTCAACGACAGTGATAAGAAAGTTCCTACGTCCATAACTCAAATAACTAGTCTGTACACTTCCACTGGTCAAGATGGTTTCACAAAGCTAGGCAATCACGACTCTATAATTAAAGCCTTGTGATCTCAGCGTAACCACTCTGGCCAATTAACTGTATATTGAGTCCCACCACTAACGGCCAAAAGGCTGGCCAGCACATACGTAGCGAGAAACGGAATTACAGTTTTGTGCTCAATCTTTCATCAAAGTAACCGATCCCAATAAAACGTTAAAGTGTTTAAAACATTACGTTTATACAAAGGATGCAAATTAGTAGCCAGTCATTAATTAATGAAGTTCAATAATAATGTTTTCAGGCATACTATCTATTAGAAGCACGTATTGTTTTTATGATCTTTTATTCCTGTCTTAAAACATTTTTTTTCTACGCATTTACTTAAACTTCTTCTCAAATAAATTCTGTACCTTATAACCCAAGGTTGAATTTATTTTATGCTTTAGTTGCCTATCAATCATATTGCGCCCAAATAATTTATACTCATTACATTGGATTAGACTATCCCTAAACTGTCCACTGTCCCCACACACCCACCCACCCACCCACACACACACACACACACACACACACACACACACACATCTTGTCTTTAATTTAAAAATGCCTTCAAATTTTTTGAAATGCCTTTGGTGTGAGTTCAGCCGGGAAAAGAAAAAAAATTATATTTTACTAATCTTACTTTCTTTGATTTCCTAATATAATTGAATGCTCGGAATAGAAGTCATAAACATATTCGTAAATAGCTTTTACGGAACTGCTTAAATAATTTAAATTTAGTTAATATACAAAGTAGTCTTCAATTTACTTGCACAATAATATCAACATTCAAACCTTGTTATTTTACTTATTTACTTATCTGTACCAGTATGCTTTTAAGAAGGACAGTATAGTAATTTACATAAAAAATTATTTAAATAATTATAAAATGTGGGAGATGAAGTGGGTGTACGTAAATTATATATATATATATATATATATATATATATATATATTGCAACGATACGTTTAGCATAAGTCTCCGTATCAAACCCTGACTATGGTATGATAACATACGAACGCACGTATGAGTCGTTGAGTCGTGTAAAAGATGTAAATAATGAAAATAATGTAATAATTAAGCGTTAGGTATAAGACATAAATAAAAGAAACAAACGTATTAATTAAATTTAAGTAAGGAAATAATTGTAAGTGAACATGCATATGGAATTGCAAGCCTAGTTGTTTTTAAACGCAGCGAAGGGAGACGAAACACGCCCCGACTGGCAGTGGTGACGTCATTGCGACAGGCAACCGCGTGTGTATCAGTTTGTGTTAGTGTTAGTGTGTAAATGAAGAACAAGTTGAATTATGTATACGATTGTGAAAAATTTTACACAGTTTTTTAAGTGCTGAACGAAAACCAGAAGTCACACGAATCAGAGACATATGTAGAAAAAAAGCTGGCGCCTGGCGCTACAATTAGATACTAAGAGGTATGTGATCGTGGGAACCGTTCAGCTACTGTGTGAAATTTTGCGTTAACTTCCATAGTTTACACACCTTAATGTTCATAATTAGCATAGGTTAAGTTTATTAATGTACCTAACGATTTGTCAAATAATATTTATAAAAATGTGTGAGCTTCATAGAACGACGCGTAGATTGTAATTAGTTAATAAATCGACGCGCTGACTTGTTCAACTCTGTCCGAACAGTTTTCAACAGGAATTGAACACCGGCAGGAGTATAAAACCCCAGCAAGCGACACACGGTCTCTCAGATCATTAACAGACATTACGTGAAATTCACGCATCTCGCAACCTCGAATTTTACAAAGTTAAGTAATGTTTTAAACCGTATTACGTAACTTGAAGTGCGATGGAACCGGCAGTACGTCGGTGAAAGTAATAGTGATATACACGATTTATTTAAAAGACTATAATACTGTAAACTACGAGAAGTCGAAACGTCATCGATGAACTTTAAGAAGTCAACGTAGAACTTCGAGACATCCACGAGGGAAAAGACAAGGAGAGGAGAGGAATCAGAGCAAAATACTAGAGGACGCAGGGACAGCCACATGCAGCTACATCCAGCCGTACATCATCACGACCAGAGGTCCACGTCAGAACTCAGCATCCATTAGACGGAGAGAGTAATTTCAACGACGCAGAGACAGGGAAGGTGATACCGGAAGGGGATTCAAAACTCGAGAGTCCAAATGACGGTAACAACACAGTTAAATGGTTGCAGAAATATGCAGGTGAAGTCAGACATTTATTCAATCTTATAAATGGCCCTGAGGTCTATCAAAAGAAGGCTCTAGATTCCATATACAAGTTTACATAAACTTTATTATATTTTTATTTGCATAATTAATAATTAATAAAACTTTAGAGAATAAGATTTTATAGCAAAGCAATAAAACTTATTAATCTCATAATTAAATGGTAATTATAAAAACCATATTTATTTATATTTTTATAATTTTATTGTATAATTAAAATCAAGTAACTGTAACGTAAATCAAATATGAAAGTTACTTTAATTGTAGATTTTTAATTAATTGAGACATTAGGAGTAGTGTTAGTTAAATTAATAGAATGGTCTCTATTAGAATTTTATGAATATTTAATTATTTAAATTTTAATTAAGTGGTACATAAGAAAAACCACACTTGCTAAGACAATATTAATATTCAATTTCGTACGTGTTAATCACGCATTATATTAATATATGTGTTATGTATTATATGTCTGTGTAAATATTCCAGGTCATATATGTCTTATTTGTGTGTATAATGTGTCTTAGAATATAAGAGATAAGATTTTGCCACGTTATAATTATACGATATTCGTATAAGTGAATATAAGGGTTTCAATAGTAATTAACCCACACACTAATTAATAACATGACAATTTGCATTTTTTAATTAATAAACAAAATGAATATGATTTTATTAACAAAGTCGTACTAATTTCACAACCAGTACTAAATCCTCTGTACTCTTTACTTGTATTACGATATTCACGTGCTTATCCACCCTCAATTAGCTACCAAAGCCTGCGACCTAGCTGGGAAACATCAAGGTAAATACTGCAGAAGAAGAGTATACCTTCGAGACGTGGGTAAGTGCGCACAAATGAGTAATAGCATATGTGCAAAAGTAAGTGTTTAAGAGTATCGTTCTAATATATATATTATAATAAGACGAGATCGTCGTCCCGTAAAATCTTATTCTCAAGGTTATTAATTTAATATGGGGTCTCGTAGTTCGTTTATTATTATTTTTCAAAAGCTCGCTCTTTATTATTAAGTTGTGGGTCAGGGATTTATTCCACCCAATTCAACCTATTGTTGAATCCGGTAGTGAATAAATCGGTTACTTACACTGTTTATCGTCGTTTTAATGATCAGTTTATTTGGTTAAAAAAATGTTTTTTAATTCACTTCCTCGAGTTGATTCGCTTGAAGTTCCGTTGGCTCTTCGAATATCAGCTGTGGCGAGTTGATCAGTAATATCCTGCCTATGCACTAACATAAACATACATAAACATGATATTTACTATAATTTATAATGTGTAGCAATATATATAGGACGGTGCGGTTGGTAAAAATCATTCCATTTGAATGTCCGCTCTTGAAGTCTGGTTCCAACCGTCTCGATTTTCTCACTAAGCTGTATCTACTGTTTACAATAAAAGCCAACTCTTTTAAAGGTTCATATGACAATAATGGTTTATTCAACTCTAGAACAATAAAATTTGGCACAATAATATAATTTACTTTCCTTTTGGTTAACAATTAAATTAGAACATGGACTCTAAAACATTTTTAAAAAACTCAGGTTGGTATGACTGCATTTGGCTAGTCGAATAATTTTTGTTAGTAAACAAGTAGGTTATAATATTTTATTAAACTCGTAGTGTTAGTAATGGTAGTAGTAGTAGTAGGTTCTTTGAGTCTGCAAAATCACAAAAAAACTGCACTCTAATAAAATTGCTACTGTTACAATAAGTAGACGAAACATAAACTCATTGATTATTAATTTGAAATAATATAAAATATGAACAACTGTTCATGGTCAATCATTGAAGTTATTACAGGTTCATGTAACCTTGCTTGTATAAAATTTATTAATTATTTTTCATTGATGCATTAATTAGTTAACAAGTGAAAATAATTATTAGAATTCAGTGTCATGGCTTATAATCATCTCCTAGACTGGATGTACATAACACAGGTACTTGTAATTCATTGATATATTTATGTTACTCTCTGGTGTAACTCTTAGTTAATCATTAAAATAAAATATAGAACATTCTTATCTTCCTAATGATTAGGGTACAGGTTCCCTTCATTGGTTATACAATATCTTGGCTTATACTAATACATTAGAATCATATAAAAAGTTAAAATTTTCGTTAATGAAAGCGTTCAATTTTGTCATTGTTTATCTATATTTCTAAGTTCCCTTCCTTTTGGAATTGGGCAATTAATCGATTAACTGATGTAAATTCGATTCGCTATTAGCGTTCTTTTACTTATATATTACTTGACAAGCATAGTATAATAGTTATGGGTATTTGATACTTGCGTAACTGGTCGTTCGTAGGGTTTACACTTTTTCGTAATTTTTTCAATTAATTAAAATTCTTTAATTAATTAATTAAACTTTTATAACAGCACTAAACTCACTCCTATGCGCATATACTTCGAATTATTTCACTTGAAAATATACTGCACTATTTGTTTCAGTAGCCATAACCTCCACTCAGGGTTTGAGGTTAGCGTATGTGTTTTTATACTCTCTTATAACTTACTTCGATCTTAACTTATCCACTTTTAAATTCAAACTGAAACAACTCTGAATTCACACACTGTTAAGAAGTTTCTTAAGATGCATACACCACCTTTGATATCATAACCTATATCTTTATTTATAAGAACCGTGGACTCTGGCCCCGCCGTCTTTCGCGGGATCCGACCTAAGACTCCCCTGGTTCCGTGGATGAACTCCGGGGAAGGCTCGTCGGACAACTCCCGCGCTATTTCCTACGCGGGAGACTTCCACCGATGCTATGGTAACCAGAATCTATTCTGTTGGGTTCCCATAGTAACCAGATCTAATAGTTTTTAAGACCCAAAGGACCCCCCAAAGGATCGTATCGAAAAAACACTTGTCCTATGTTGGTTCTCCCGTTGCGTAAACTATTTGTGCCAAGTGTGGTTGAAATCGGTCCAGTGGTTTAGGAGGAGATGTGGAAGACCCCAAAGGACCCCCCGAAGGATCGTATAAAAAAAAACACCTACCCTATGTTGGTTCTTCCGTTGAGTAAAATATTTGTTCCAAGTTTGGTTGAAATCGGTCCAGTGGTTTAGGAGGAGATGTGGAAAGGACCCCATCGAAGAAAACACCTATCCTATGTTGGTTCTCCCGTCGCGTAAAATATTTGTGCCAAGTTTGGTTGAAATCGGTCCAGTGGTTTAGGAGGAGATGTGGAACATACATACATAGATACATACATTCAATAGGGGAGGGGGGTTTGCCCCTTAGGAGTGAAAGTTTTTAAAACCGTTTCATAGTGAGCACCTAAGACCTATGATGAAGCTATGTTCAAAGTTTCATTGATATCCATTCAGTAGTTTTTGCTCTACGTTGATTCTATGTCAGGTAGTCAGGCAAACTTCCCCCCTTTAACTTTTTCCCCCTTTAAAGGTCGAATTTCCAAAAATCCCTTCTTAGCGGATACCTACATCACATAAGGAACCTACATGCCAAATTTCAAGTTTCTAGGTGTTATAGTTTCGGAGATTTCGTTATGAATAAGTGAGTCAGTGAGTCAGTGGTATTTCTCTTTTATATATATAGATTATATCATCTATTGTATACAAAACGTTCCTTATATCATCTAGTTACTTAATGTGTAGCTTAATACATTTTGGTTTGATATTTTTTTGGCTTTGTTTTTCTCTAGTTTTAGTGAAAACTGGTTGCCCAGATTAGGTTATGTTGCATATTGAGTAAACAGTAGTGTGTTGCTGCTGGATTTGTATTTCTGCATTAATCTGGTTGATTGGCTTTCATTCAATGCTGGTACATTGGTGTTGGTTATTATTATTGTACTTTTGTTTACTCTTTTATTGTCTTATTTATTGTTAATTAGTGGGTTTTTACTAACATTAATCCCACTGTACAACTGGTCATTTATATTTTGGAACTTAGTTTTCTTTTTATGTCTACACATCATTTAGCTAAAATAAACTTATCCTATTCTTATTCAGTTTCTTGGTGATTCTTTATTTACAATACTTAGTCCTTATTGATTACAGTTTATTTTACATGGACAAGGGATGTATTCATCAAATGAGTTGTGGTCAGTGTTGGCTTTACCATACAGCTTAGGGATTTATATCATGTAATTAATTAACATTTCTTCTTTCTTCCTTGTACAATTATTCCTTCCTAGGTTTATGTTAGTTTGTTATATTTCAATTTCTTTCCATTGTTTTTTTGTGTCTAGTCTGGATATCTTCCTTCTTCTTTCCTTCACTTATCTCTTTCTCACTCTTATTTATTTTATACATGATGTTGTTTTCACTTGTCTCCTTCTCATTGTTTGTTCTTTCTTCTTTCTTCTTTCTTCTTTCTTGAGGTTGTTCTTATTGTGTTCTTCTCACCAATTCTTCATTCTTCTTTTGTTTCCGTTGTGTTCTTCTCACTGATTCTTCATTCTTCTTTTGTTTCCGTTGTGTTCTTCTCACTGATTCTTCATTCTTCTTTTGTTTCCGTTGTGTTCTTCTCACTGATCTATTGGGTAAGGTATGTCAGTCGTCTCGTCTTTAGTCTTCTTTTCTTCTTTATTGGTACATTTACTAGTAATTTCTTTTTCATGATACTTCACTTAGTTTAACATATGATACTTCTTTATTCATGGTGGTATTCTTGACCTTTTATGTATTCTTAATAGTAGTGGCTTTTGAATTAATTTTTTGGTACGTTGGTGGATGTAGTGTTATATGTACCGTTACAATATATATATATATTGATACGCACCAAATATGATACGTTTCTTTCTTTTCTTGTTTAATTATCTATTTATTATTTTTGAAATAAATTTAATGTTTACTGAATTATTTTTATTAATTGGTTTTAAATTGTAGTTACTTTAATTCAATAGAATGATCAGGTAATGACAGGTCGTCATCGAGTATACGGTTATTAGAGCGGTGTTCGCGTGCGTACTGTTTTGAAAATGTCGCCAAAATTATTGTTCTTAATAATTAGAATAGATTGTGTGGGTTTTCCACAATCGATTGATGATTCGACTCAGTCTTATAGGTTATCTGGGTTTTGTCCTCTAATTTCTCAATGTTCTTTACTCTCGCCGTATTTCTCTTCTTATTTATCACCTGAAAATCCTTTATTTTAATTCACTTTAAAAAATAAAATGATTAGTTTATTTGATGATGTTATAATCTGGGTCAGTTCAATGGTTCGTGAATCGTACGAGATAGTGACCGTATCGACTCGCTCACCAAACTCGACTCGAACAATAAAATGTTTAAAATAAATTACAATATTTTTTTTAATATCAGGTCGTGGATTCTTTAAGCTGTTAGAAAAGATCAGAAAATGCTTCAGGATAAAATACAATACATTACAGTTGGTTAATCTACATTCTTAATCAATAATAAATTTAAAATAATGTTTAAGTTAAAGTGTACTACTATTCATGTTTCTCTTCCAAACGTCAATCGAAATGGCGGAGTTTTGTCAATCAAAATGGCCGTCGGCCTGTAGTACCTATGTGTCCCTCAAATCTGCTTCGTCTAATTTCTTTAAATTAAATAGTGTTTTAATAACTTTATGTCCACAATGTTGCTGAATAAAGTTTTGTTAAAGTTCACAAGTGTTTTGGTTTAACAGTGTTTTTGGTGAATCTCGTGTTGTGTATGGTATGGTTATGTCGTTATTAGTTTATTCAATCTCACCAACTTGGAGTTACGTTTTTTTTATACTTGGAATGTGTTAGTTTAAGTTGACCATCATCTTTTCATTCAGTTTTCAATTACTTCTATTAGTACGGTTAGCTTGTGTAATTTTTTTTTTATTTTGGTTTTGACATCTCTTTATATTTTACTTTTGGTTATTGGTTATTCATAGAAATGTGACTCTCTGCTACACGGAGTTGATCTGTTCAGTCTGAGATTTAACAATAGAGTAATTCGAAAAATCCGTTTAGCTAACGGCTATGACCACGCTTTTGTGAGCTCTGATTGGTCCATTTTCCCTTGACCCCGGTCACGTGAAGTTAATTATTCGAAATCTTTGAAATTTAAATCTGTCACCTCAAATTACTCCCTGTTTGTTTTTTGATTAATTTAAATTTGGATTGTACGATGTTGTTGTATGGGAAAATAGAAGTATTTTGATCCCGAATGTGGCCCATTTCGGCCCAGTATCACTTATTTTAGCACATTTATAAATTTAAGCTTTTAGGCTTTTACATATTTTTTCTTAACATTTATTATTGCCTTCTTTACTATTTAAATATGTTCTAATAGGGTTGTACTTATTACTAACAATAATGTCTGATACTTCTACATTATATATAACATTACAGTTTTAAATACCTACGCATCATTTTCTTATAATAACAATAATATTAGCAACATGTCAGCTCAATGGTTTGCCTGATGTGTTATTAATACTTTCTTTATCCATCTGGTTATTGCTATTGTGGGTTTTGACATATAATTTTATCAATACCTTCCTTGTTTCATAAAGGTCAGGCTTCTGTTTAATTTTATTTGGTTTGGTTAGGACTATTTTGGATATTTTAGTGTTGTTTAAGCTTAGCTCATCTCTTTTGGCCTATAGGCTTAGCATTTTGCCATTCCTTTACAATGATTTTTTACATAATATGATGTTTCACCATATACCTAATATTGACATTTCTGAATAGCTTTTACAACTACTGTTCTTGAAAATTAACAAATCTTTTAACAAGTAATTTTAAACACAATTAAATTCTGGGTATATAGAACCCTTTTAATTATTAAACATAACATAACACCCTATGGGTATACAAAACCATTTAAATAACTAATTATAACTTAATAAATCCTGTGGGTATACAAAACACTTTAGACACATACTAATTTTATTTACTGGTTCTTAATGTGTATTAGTTTATACATAAGACCATTACTTCACTTTCTCCCTTCCTCACTGGTTTATAACATGATCTTTGATCATCACTATTTCCTTCCTTGTATACTTATCACTCCACTCCCTTATAATATAAGTTTTTACAATTTTTCTTAGACTAATGCACATATTTCTTACTCTTATTTATACCATTGTATTGCATTTTCTATAACTTTACCTACTGTCTGATATTTTTCCTTTTAATTATTATTGTTATTAATATTAATTTATGTAGTACTTTTTATTTATATTTTACTTGGTCATTAACACGTTTTTAGTTTATTTTCTTTTGTTATTTTTATTTTTAGTTCGTCATGAATTTATGTTATTTTGTAATTAATAACAAAAATGTCTTGTGTCTTGTTTTCTGTCTTGTTGCTTGTTGCATGTCTTTATTTTAATTAGTCGTTTCATCGTTGGACTTGTTTATACCTCTCACTTACCATATCTATTGGGTTTATCACGTTATTAAGTTCTCTTCTACTAATTTTCATCATAATTACGATATTACCTTTCTTTAACATTTATTTTTCTTCATCCATTGCTTTGTTTTAGCATGGAACCAGAATACTCTGCTTAATACTCACATATTAGTAAGTTTCCTTTCATTTATCTTTTACACTAGTACTAGTTAACTATGGTTTCTTTATCTTAACAGTTCTTACATGCATGGTGATGATATGTATCGACACAATATATATATATATATATATATATATATATAGTGTAATATTAACAAATATCAAGGTCTCCCGAGTATCAACGTTAAGCCCCACTGTTGGGTTCGCCAATTTGTTATACACAACTTAAAACCTATATGTAATCTGTATAATAATGTTTAAATACGCTCCACGTTGGAAACGCCAATTTGTAACAAATAATGAATTATTTCAATGTGTGTTTTTCTTATTTATGAAGTCGTGAGTGGTCTCTCTTAAGCACCGCAATATCAATCTATTTATAAATAATTAATATTTTTTATATGGGTGATATTATTCAATTAAGGATAATATCTCAATATTATATAGTAATTAAGTAATTTATGAAAGAATAACGTTCCACAGCAGTTAATATATTGGGTAATTCTATCGTTATTATTCAGGCCTAGTCTGTATCCAGCATTGAGAGAGCGGAGAGCGGCTGCCTCGAATTAGTTTTCTCTTCTCTCGTAATTCACCAGCCGTCCGCGGACTAGCGCTGTTGTTTACAATCAGCCAGTTAATATAGGTTAATTTGTTTGAGCCTGGTGTCCCTCTCGTTTCTCCCTTTATACACTATAAGTTCCTTAAAATACACTAAATCGTTAACAAATAATAATTACTCATCAAGTTCAGGAAAGATTCTTTATTTTTTATATTTTTTCTCAAAACAGATGTTTTCTCATGGCACAGATACAACACATCGATCAAACAGGACTGAATCGATTAGTTATTGAATTCGGGTTTAGATGTTTTTTAAGTTTAATTATATTATTAATTTTTTCTTAATCTCAGGGTACATGGAGTTCTTGTGACTATTAGTAAGGTCAGAAAATGCAAGTTAAGGTTACAAGGTATTACAATTTAGTTAAAATCTTATTAAATAAAATATAAACATGAGCTGGTTTTTTACCGTACGTTTACAAGATACTCATTATGGCGGTGTTCCACTGAACGGTGACGGAGAGCAGAATGATGACGAATGTCTGGAATATATCAACCTCTAGCTTCTCAATAAAAGTTTGGTGTTGGTGTCCCAGGATGTAGTGGAAGGTTCAGTTCTTGATCTTCGCTAATTTTTACGTTTCTGGTGGTCACAGGTCCCAATGGAATTTGTGTAGTATTAAGTCTTCGCTCCGTTGTAGAAAGTGAGGTTCTGGACGTAATTTTAATTTTCTTTATTTTCGTTTTAAGATATTTATTTACTTTGACTTCTCCAGGTCTCGGGTTGTCTTCTTTATTTATTATTTTTCATTATTACTTATTTGACTGTATCGGATTAGTTAATTTATTCTTTAGAAAATTTAGTTTTAGTTTTATTGATAGGTAGAATTATATTCTCTGAGTGAGAGCCAGTGAAGTCGATCAACCGTCTTTTTAATCAGTTACTATGTATTAATTTTGATTGATAGTAAATTTATTCATTAGGTTTCTTGGTTTTTTCGAGATTTATAACAACTGAACTGTCCTCGTTCATATATAAAAATTGAGTGTTGAATCAAAAAGATATCTCGTATTTTGTCGTCCATGTCAACCAGTCTCCGTTCTGTTATTGGATAATATTTGTTATCCTAGGGCCGTAATTAGAAAAATGTTCTTGCAGTTACTTAATAAAATACTGCCTTACTAAAATTACATTACATCATATAAAACTTTCACATAATCTGTGTTATTAAACTATATACATTTTGCTACATTTTCTTCTTGATTGTCCTAGTTTAATAGGTATTATTTTCCCTTTACAAAATACTTATTTTAGGCCTATTTGTTTTATTACATGTTTTATAATTTTTATATTTTAAGTCACTTATCCTTTTATTAATTAAGACTACTGCCTTCCTTTAATTTATTATATTACATTGAATGTTTTTACATTTTTTAGTTATTTAACTTTTCTGATCTGACCTACTGTACAATGTGTCACTGGCTTATGGCTAATCATTCCGATTTTATTTCATCCTGATTTCAATTTATTATTATTTATTTTAGTATTGAACCCTTCATCTGTTAATAACATAATTACAATAACCCTTTGGCAACTTATCAACAATTATTGACTTCCTGGCCAAGTTTACAAATATAATCTAACAATATCTCTATTATTTCTTCAAAGTAAGTACCCAAATATTTACTCTTATAAAGTTTAACATAAATGAAACTAACATCCATAAATTGATACTTTCTTAAAGCAATTGCTTCACACCTGCTACATACAAAAGACAACATAAATACCATGAAAACAAAATAACATGATAAAACATAATAACATGCACATTATTATAAAATATTAAATACCAATTAACCAGTCTACTCTCAGTTAATTAATTGATTAGTCTAAACTGTCTATAGTATTTTCACATTATTGGACACTATGTTTATTGCTTACACTTTTCACTGAACACTTCATAGTTATATTTGTAACTTCATTGACCATTTATAAATATTTCTATTTTTTTTATTACCTAGTAACCTTACTTGGTATTATTGATTAATTTATTTAATGGAGGTCCGTTCTGACCTTTTTTGTAACGGACAATTAGCGTTTTTATATGGATAATTATAAATCTTTATGTAACGTAGGGGACCTTTGTTTTGTTACGTTACATAATACTCCCCCTCCAAAAGAAGTTTATTTTAGCTGAATATCGTTTGGTTGAAATAAACTTATATTTGTCATGCCTTGGAATATTTGTTTGATAAAATTATCAATTTATAATGGTTTCAGTTCTTTATTGTATTTCTGCTTTAGTATGTAATTCACTGGGTTTCTTGGGATTCATTTTATATTTATACTCTTTAAACTTTTAATTGCACCGGAAAACTGTGTTGACACTTATTGTATATCTTGTCATTAAATTCTCTACTGGTACCTCACTCAGTTGTAGACCTGTCTTTTTCCTCTGGAACTCATAACTTCTTCTAACTTATTACGCCATCATTTCTTATTATCATATTTATATTTAATTACCTCGCTCGGTGTATAATCCCCAAAAAAAACTATATTTCCCTAACATTTTTCCCTAATATCATAGCTGAACGTTTCCAAGTTGATGTGATCAAATGCTTTCACCAGTTTTATAAGGCAAATCAAATCTCACAATCTCAATTGACATAATTTGAAGAAATATCTGTTAAACTGACTTGACGTTTCTATATATTGACTTATACCAAAGTCTGTACACAAGAAATTCCACTGTTGTTCATCTTCTAATGTTATAAACGTCGTTAATTTAATGAGATATTCTCCTATACACAAAGTGATATTTACCTCTTTTATACCTCACAGTAATTAAGTGGAGTTGTTTTTCTCATTTCTTAGAGACATGTATCAAAATACTAGAGGACAGTTCTCTGGAATCTGTTTGACTCTTAGATATTTACTGAATTGGTATGTTAGTTTCTGAATGAGATTCCGGCCACCAATATAGGCTATTTTATTACTAAAATAAACTTAAAATATAATTTGTTGAACAAAATTAAGAAAGAAGACGAAGTAAAGAGAAGGAAAGTTTAATAGAATGTTAATAAATCTACAACGAGAAGTAACAGCCAATAATTAATTTTTCTGAAACGTATTTTATTTCTTAATAATTTTAATTTAGCACACATTGTTATTACAGGCAGTAAACACGTCAATAAAAGAAACTTATTGCTGTTAGCGACATTAATCATTTACAATAATATTATAGTTTACACCGTTTACCAGGCAAACACGGTATGTATAATGTGATGAAATATTTTGAAGACTTGGTAAATCTCTGGTTTCAATCTTATTTTTAAAACAGTCTGGTTTCAATACCGTGCGGTCTTGCATCAGCCACTTATAAATTCCATCAATCTATCATATTTTCCTTTCTTCCAGACAGTGTACAAACATTATTAGCAAACACAGTCAACTTATTTCGCAACAACATGCAAAGCCTAAGATATTAGTGTTATATACCGTCAACAAACTGTGGTAGCTAGTAACACGTTCGAAGGCTGCACGTGTGGTACAGACGCACGTTCTACAGTCTTAACTCGTGCACATGTGCGTATTTTTGTACGAACTCATAATTACGTTCTTATTGAACAACAATTTACATTTGATAACTGTAAAATAATTAAAATTATATTACAATTATTAAATACAGTAGACCACCAATTATCCGAACATCCATTAACCGAACGATCTATTATCCGAATTCAATAAAAATTAGAATTGTATAGTGTACTGTACAGTAATGTATTGGACACCTGTAGTCGTACTGGATATATATTGAAATTAAAGATTGTGTACTATAAATTATTACAGTATTGTACAGTAATAAATACACGCTGTAGCTGTACAGTTTTAAAATCGATAAACAAAGAATCGAGACTGAGACTGTTCTACTTGAGACTGTTCTAAAGTGGTCCGAAACAGAAGAAAAGATAGATTATGTTCAGCTTATGAATCTTAAACGATTTCAGTTTTTAGCAGCGAGGTATCGGTTTGAAACAGACAGTGTTAGAACAATTCCTCAAAAATGTGTATATCTATGGTACTGTATATTTTGTTTTAGTTTTTAATTTTTAATTAATTTCATAGTACTGTATAGTGTTTGTCATTAAACTCTAATTCTGTTTAAATTAACGTGTAGTTTTTATTAATTACACTCAGTTTTAATTCAGTGATCTTTAGCCTTAGTAATACATTACAGTATAGTTTACAGGTTGCTGTAATTATATAATAGTGTGTTAGAAATTGTTTTGTAATAATAACCTTTGTTTTTATAAATAGAAATAAAGTTTTCAATTTACGATCTATTATCCGAAATATTGATTATCCGAACAGGCCCTCGTCCTGAGAGTTTCGGATAGTCAGTGCTCTACTGTAATACAATAATTCAATATCATTCAATTTGATAATCATACGTGATGATTCATATTAATGGCATAACCATCATATGCATTACACACGTGATGCAAAATGTGTCACGAAGAATTCATTGGCTGGCAGATAATAATTAAGATAGTTGAAAAATATGAACAACAATTTACATTTGAATTGATCGTTCAGTGTATTCCACTAGCATAGCGTTTATTAAGTCAGAGCACGTCAACTGCGTGTTCCTTTACTGCAGCTACGTTCAGCCTAACATTATACACTGCACGGTGTAATGGATACTTAAATGCCGAATCTGTTAATTAAGTATTACTAGCACTACGTTCAGTGTATTGCTTGTTACAAAAGTAGCAAAAAAAGTGAAGAAAATCATTATGTTTTTAGTTAACTCCAATCTCAATATCAGGTATCCTACAGGTACAGGTATCCTAGTCTATGATCCAAAACTGTGTTAAGATATGAATGGATTCCAAATATCCCAACGCACAAACTTTTTTAAAATTATTTTCTAACTTTACTTGTTGTAGACTATTTACATATTCCGAAACTTACTACAACTTTTCCGAAGCGTAATAATATGAGTGGAGGAAATACGGAAGCCTACACAGGGAGCAGAACGTGTGCAAAGACAGGGCAGAGGTGTGTGTTACTGGAAACGATATTAGAAACATCTGGTTGCGTATATGCCTAATAATAAAACTTGAAAACCAAAAATAGGAATGCAGCAAGAAAAACCTAGTAAAGCGTAATGGCAAAAGTGAAAGCGGTATTCTGCAAAATATTTGTGTTTACATTAAACTTTTCTTTGAAAGTAAAGAAAAGAAATTGAAGAGCGAATATAAAGAGCTGCTTGTAAATTATATTCTCAGTACTATTATTGTTTTTATTGTTAGTATTATAAGCATTATAACTGTAGCGAGAGTTTTTTTGGCGACTGGCGTTCTCTATCCGATCCCACATTCCATATTTGCCTGTACGAGTTGTGATCAAAAAGTACCAGGATTGATTTTATTTACATAAATATACAAGAGTTACAGATTTGTAAACTGGTCTCCTTCCAAATAGTCCCATTCCGCATCCACACGCTTCTTTCAATACTTTCCCAACTGTTCGAAGCATGTCTTAAAGTCATCTTCTGTAAGAGCCTTAACTTCTCTCGTCGCCTATTCTTTTATCTCTTCTATGTCTTGAAATTATCTCCCTTTAAATTAATTTTGTATCTTCACAGGGGGCCATATCTGGGGAATATGGAGGATGCTTAAGCTGTGGAATATTGTGTTTAGCAAGAAAATGCTGAACAGCATGTGACGGGTGGGCGGGTGCATTGTCATGTTGAAGCCACCATTCACTACTCTGATGCATCTGTGACCTTTCCCGTCGAATTGCATCCCTCAACCGCCTCAAAACAGAAATTTAGTAATCGTGGTTTACTGTTTGGCCTGGTGGAGCAAATTCATGATGAAAAATCCCCTTGTGATCAAAGAAAACTGTGAGCATGGTCTTGACTTTGCTTTGGCTCTGTTTTGCATTTTTTGGTCTTGGAGAATTCGGTGTCTTTGACACTTAAGACTGGGCCTTAATTTCTGGATTGTATCCATAAACCCATGACTCATCACCCGTTAAAATCGATTCAATGAAGTTCTCATAGTTTTTATTACATTCAAGCAGGTTTTGAGCGACTGACACCCGGGCATCTTTTTGGTCAGCGTTAAGCACTTTTGGTACAAACTTTGCAGAAACGCGTCTCATTCCCAACTCATCAGTAAAAATGAACTGAACTGATTAGAAACTAATATGTAAATTATTTGCTAGCTCACGAATGGTGACTCGGCGGTTTTCTCTCACAGCAGCACGCACAAGCTCAACGTTGTGATCAGTCTTGCTGGTTAAAGGCCTTCCTGAACGTTCGTCACTCTCAACACTTTCACAACCATTTTTAAAACGCTCAAACTACTTATAAACGTGCGTACGACTCAAACAATCTTCGCTATAAACTTTTCAAATATTAAATTTTAATCCTCTAGGTTATCTGTTTTCTAGAACGTCTAATTTCTTTTGTGGGTTGGATGCGAGATGGAGGCATGTACCTTTCCCCGATGTTCCAAAAGCAGTAGATGGTTGAAATCATTTATATGTCTAAAATTTCGAAACATATAAATCAGCCTGTCACAGAATATATTTTCGGTTTTGGAAAATTCATAGCCTGTATTCACCTCTAGTTCCAAGATAATAGTTACAACAAATTTGAAGTAAACGTTTATGTGCATGCCAGTAACACATGTCTGATTACCTAGAAACGTGTTGAGTTTTCTCCACACAAGCATATGTATGAAAGTAGTAGTGCTGTCCAAGTTTCCTGTAATTCTGTGTTAGTTAGTATAATTTATTTCGGCAGTTAAACAACATATAATTCACAACATGCGTGTAGGTGTGTAAGTGTGTAATTTATTGTGACTTACGGAATTGCACAATACGTTTTTCAAATACGAATTTGTAAAAAGAAGATAAAGTATCAAATGAAATGTTTTAAAAAGTAAATCAAAATTATGGGTAAAAATGAGTTTAAAAATATGAGAAAAGCAATAACAGCCGATACGTTCAGTATGTCCTTATTACTTTTCACGAAAGAAGTATCAGTGTGTAACTGTTTACACGTGAACAGTGCTGGCAAGTACACACGCATGATGAGTGATACAGTCATTTACAACATTATATCTAATGAGTGAATCAAAGACTGGGCCACATCAAAGGCATTAACGTTCTTTGTGACAGGACCAGCTGCGCACGTTGTAATTGTATCAGCTATTTTGGAGAGACTTTTAGCAAAGAAGGCTACGCGTGGGTCTCTATCATGTTGTACACTTTCTTGTGCGCATTTTTGTTCACATTTTGTAGCTTTTTAATGTCCGTTTAGTAGTAAATGTAAACACATTGTAAGAATAAAGAAAAAAAGATTATTCACCATCCTACTAGTATTTGACACCTAAATCGCACAATATCTGTATTTTTTTTTAGATTATTTCTTCTTTTATTTCGCACAATATTTGTTTAAAAGAACAACCATCCAAATAGTTTTAATGCAGTTGGTAAAGTAGATGACAGCGTTACCAAGTTTTGTGATAAATGTTTGAAGAGCAAAATCATTTAGAACTGATATCTTGAGCATAATACTGGGAACAAACAAGATGGTAGAAATAACTTCACGAAGCACTATTCTTGTGGATTGAAAACAAGCGCCTAAACAGTTTGCGGAATAGAGAGTAACAAATGTATTATAACTTACCAACAATATCCTAAGCTGATAGAGTAAAAGTTCAGTAGATGTTTCATAAATTAACATTAACTTTTAACACAAATATTTTATGGAGAACGATCCAGAGAAAAGGGACATAATAATGTCGCTAATAACATGGTTTTTCTCACATTAATAATTAATAGCGGCGTGTCCGTATCTTAAACAAAACAATAAAGCAATAATAGAGACAGGACTGGGCAGACCATGTTGAAAGACTGCATTAGAAAAGGATACTAAAACAAATTTTTGCTTATAATCTAAAAGGACGGCGGAATATTAGGAGACCAAAGAAGAGCTGGACGGACCAAGGAGTGCCAACGGATCGTAAGGTCCACAGCCTGAAGAAGAAGAAGAAGAAGAAGAAGAAGAAGAAGAAGAAGAAGAAGAAGAAGAAGTGTCCGTCGCGACGAAAATATCCATTCTGTCCGAAGACGGCTCGGCAGGTGACATCGTCCTTCAAACTGGTATAGTCTGGTACAGTGTAGGCCTACAGTTTATTCTGTTTACCGTTCGTATAAAATAATCTATGCCCGTTACTTTACACGGACACTGAAGAAAATAATTCAAACCCGGGTCCAGGATGGAGCAAACGCACCAGTCAGGCTCCTCAAATTTAACTTTAAAAATACCTCAAATCACTTTAAAATTTGTCAATACGGTTCTAAGGCAATTTTATTTCGAAAAGTACATTTTATCCTATAATCATAATTATACATATATAAATATAAATAAGATAAATATATATAAGTATAAGTATATAATATATATATTATAATATATATATATAACTATACAAATATAATAAATAATATTACATTATATATCACAAAAATAATATATTTCCTTGTTTTTCGTTTACACCGTTTTGACAGTTGTTTAATTTACTGTCATCGTCAGAAGCTTAATGTATAATGAATAGGCTATATTTTTATTTTAAAATATAAAGTATTGTTATTTATCATAAATTAAAATAACAAGAATAATGTGAGTGAATATATCCATATGTACAGACTATACTAATATTTATGTACACACTATATTTAGTTGTATTTTTATTTAAATAGCAGGCACATGTGCATCAGAAACTTAGACACTGAGACAAAACACTGATTACACGGAGAGAAATAATAGATCCTTCATAATGTGGGTTAATAAAGCACATTAATGAGACGTATAAGAGGAGGCAGTTACTACCTTAGCGTATGGCTCTGAATGTTGAATATTAAGAATAAGAAAGAACAAAATTGAAAAATAGGACAGTAAATTTACTACTGGATTGCCTGTAAGAAACACACGGATATTGAATGAGATATAATATATATATAATATATATATATTATATATATATAATGAGATGATCACCTAACATAAATGCCAGTGGATCAAATAATAATTTAAGAGATTCGAAATGAATTTCTGATTTAACTGTTTTTTGATACAGAGAACGCATATTAATTTCCTGCAAAATGTGAAACTAAATTTATAATTATATACTAAATTAAATTTATGACGAAACTGTATCCGATTTTGCAAAATGTCATTTTCAAAATACTTGGACAGTATGGAAGGAAACATTATTCGCAGGAAGGCTTCCCCTACACACCGCATTGAGGAAGGAGTGTTGACCGACCTTGAAAGCTAAGGTTACATTAGTTTTCATGAGTCTGCAACTTTTTGCTTAATTCTTGAAGTTGACGGTGAAGGAAAGAAAGATACTACAGTAAACTGAGTGCTGTAGGACGGCGGGTCTGTGTATGTTCAATTCGTCTTATAGTATCCTGATAACGCATTCGTATTAACTTTGTCATGTAATCGTTTGCTTGTGGCATAGTGATTTCGGCATAAGCGATTACATTTATTTAACATCAGAACGGTAACGTAGGGCCTCTTTTCTCAGTCAGACAACAGAGAAGGTACATTATGTAGGGAATTGCTTCAAAGTCTGTCCGACAGGTGTCACTCCAATTAATTGTCTGCGTCGAAATCAATACTAACCGTTACGATACAATAGCGTTTTGTTCTGTTTTTAAAATTTCTTCCTGCTTATAAATAAATGTTTTATGATTAATTAATAAAGACATTTAAAATTACATAATCCAATTGAACGTTGTATTCGGTTTTCACTAATATGTCTTTAAACTGTCAACAATTGTTTCATAACAGTAATAACAATAACAATAAGACTCTGTTAGTAGTAATTGAACTCTATTAACAGGAAACGAATTGACAAGTGATAAAACGCGATTATGATAGGTGAAAAAATACTCTTCTGTAGTCATAGGGTGTGTAGTCATTGGAACATCCAATCCGTTTGGTGTGTGAGATGTGTTAAATTAGAAGGGTAAACTGATAAATTATGTAATTAAGTTAAACATTTATAATAATTGTGTACGGCCCTAACCTTTTCTGCTTTCTTAGGATTTGGAGACTAAATCTGTTGACCACAGCCTAGGAATAGAAGACTGCAGAGCTTTAAAAATTGTACAAGAGGAAACCAGACGCAGTATAACAAATACAATTTATAAGAACAATACAAGTGAATACATAAGTAATTTTTTCGCCTTCCGAGATTGTGCATGCTTCCACTGCGTACTCTGACGTTTGGATTCTGATTCGTAGTGATAACCGTAGTGATATTCCAAGACTCATCACCGGCAACAATTTGGTGTAGAAAGGCATTACCTTGTTGTTGATAGCGCATCAAATGCTGTAATGATAAGGCCGAAGCAAATTTTCTGCTCATCAGTAAGCAGTTGTGGAATCCACTGAGCAGCAACTTTGTGATAGCCAAGACTATGAATGATGAAATGAACAGTTCCCACGCTGATGCTCAACATTTGAGAAAGTTCTCTAACTTTGATGCGCCTATTTGCCAGTAAAGTAGTTCCCAGCTGTCTCACATTTTCATCTGATGCTGCAACACGTGCACGTTCGGGACGGGTCAAATCTTTAGTGGATTCTCTTCCTTGTCGAAATTTATTGCACCATTCAACCACTGCCGTACGAGAATAACTACAGTCACCATATACAGCTTTCATTCTAGTATAAATTTCCATTGGCTGACGCCCCTCAGCGGCGATAAACTGAATAACGGCACGCAGATTTTCTTTCGACGGATGTTCTATTATAGATGCATTTTTCAACCCAGTCACAACGCTTAGAAAAGGTCAAACTGCAAATATTTTTGACAGACACGTCACTAGTACTTAAACATACAATATAAACAAACGAATTCCGTTGCTATGGCGATGAAGTCACGGCTGCGTATATGAAACGTGTTTTTATTGAACAATCCTCGTAATATCGGCAAAAGAAATGTTTAATGTACCAACAAATTAAAGACTAAATTATACAATGTGTTTTAGTTTTTGAAAGGTTAGGTTGAAAGTTTTTAAAAATTAGAATAATTTATAAAATAATTAATCAACTTGACTAACTTTTGACACGAAAACTAATACTTTTTGTGTGTACAGCCATTAATTATAATCGAATATTTATAACATTATAGGAAAATGATGGTATTTACCGTAACAGTGTTATAACACAAACAACGCATACCAGCAATCCTGCGACTTCGTGGTGTGGAAATTTATGTCCACGCAAATTAAGGAATAATTCAGCTATTAGAATAAGTTATCAAAAGCCTCAACATTTAGTATGACTGTCAGTCATTTTAATCACACTTTAGGTTGACAAGTAAAACTAATATAGTCCATTCTTTCAGCGGACTTTCAAAACTGAGTTCAACTTTCAACAATATGTGAAAGATAATTGCTAACAAAATATCAAAGTAGTGGCTATTAAAATGTTTATTTCAAACACATCACAGTTTATTCATTACGTTAATGTTGTGTACGTTGATAACTTAGAAACGTAGTGAACTGCGTAAATTGCATACCAGCACGTTTAGTTGCCTATACATTTATAGCGGTCAATTATAGTACTGTTGTCGTTACAACTTAACTGAAACGAGCAGTGCTGCCGCCAATCTCCGCTATGTACAGTATACAGACCATTAGCGTACCAAACAAATTGTGATGGGTTTACAAGTGCAAATAGTAGTAATTCATTTAACAAGTCGGGCAAACGTGTGTTCTAGCACTCGTATTGCATTATATGTGTACACTGCCACTGTCAAATTATCACTTTTTTGTATGTCTATGATATGCCAGGATGATTGCGATGTTTGGGCCAGGATACGTTTGGGCTACGTTTTAATAGTATGGCTACACAATTTCGTTAGAAACTACATTTTCGATAGTTTGAATCGGAAAAATTTAACTGTTTCATTAAAGAGATAGCATTTTGTTATTTATCAAACCGACAGTTTTTAAAATAAAGCTTTAAATATACAAAAGTTTTGTTGTTACCTTCAACGTAAAAACTTAAATTTTTCACACAAACTAGTAAAACGTTTGTTAGATTACACATATGATTATGCCAAAATTATTCTCATATGACCGCAAGTCTCTCGAACGTAGGTTCGAATCAAAATGCCTCCAAACATATTAACAATTAACATTATCAACAAAGGGACGGTCACCGTCAACCTAAAACTCTTTGTATATTATCGGTAGAAAAATTACACACGACTTTGGCGACTATCAAACATAGCATAACTTTCTTTGTCTCCAATCTACATTCTACTGAATGTCGGTAAACTTTTTTTTGTGATTTCTGTTTGTGTCATACCTTACTTGAATAATTTTGAAAATTATTGAACATTTAGCATTTTTAGGTGTCATAATAGATCCTTGGTTCATCCATCATCTCTCACCATTCTTTTAGGCAAAAATTGTGTCTAATAATCATAAACATAAACACAAAGAGAATTTAAAACTGTCATCAAGAGATTTAATTTCTTTGCTATTTGTCTTATAGAATGTCTGTTGAAAATCAAGTTAATAACATTAACGCACTTCAACGTACCATTCTATCATGTTCCCTAAACCAAGTACACCTTTGGTATTTATTACCACGTCAGGAATGCCAGTTGAAATTCTGTCATGATATGTTTTCTTAGTAGAGCTTCTTGCACTATAGGAGAGGCTTTGTGTACTTAAACCCTAATTGTTAAAAATTCATCGTATAAAGGAATTTTATTACACATTGACATCAAAATTATAAAAATGGAAATTACAAATACAACCTTTTTTATCAGTTAGATCAGTAACTGAGACAAAACAGTGTTACCGTAAGGCATTTTCGTGACACTAAAATTATAAGATCAAAACTGACCGGAATTTCTACGAGTTCCTTTATTTAATGAACCTCTATCTGCCCTTGATCTGCTCCACTAATGTTGGCCACCTGAACTGTCCCGATCCTTAACAGTTTCGATTGGGCGGTATAAGTGTTTAATCTTTAGATTACCAACATACTATCTTATCACCGATTATTATGACTTATGACTTGTATTATGTATGTATATTATTGTGTATTATGTATGACTTATGTATTGACTTGTATTGTTCTTATAACTTGTATTTGTTATACTCCGTCTGGTTTACTCTTGTAAAATTTTTAAAGCTATGCAGTATTCTATTCCTAGGCTGTGGTCAGCAGATTTAGTCTCCAAATCCTAAGAAAGCAGAAAAGGTTAGGCCATACACAATTATTATAAATATTTACCTTAATTACATAATTTATCAGTTTACCCTTCATAATTTTATACATCTCACACACCAAACGGATTGGATGTTCCCACACCCTATGCTATACCGAAGAGTATTTTTTCACCTATCATAATCGCGTTTTATCACTTGTAAATTCGTTTCTGTTAATAGAGTTTACGGGTCAGGATGAAGAATATACGTCCCGGGAAGCTCACAAATGGTGTCATTCTTCTGCTCGACCCCACGTAGCCCAGACGATTCAAGATCTGCTTGGTCGTATGAAGTGGGAAGTCTTACAACATCCACCGTACCGTCCCGACTTGTCCGTATGAGTTTATTATGTTTTTGGCCCATTAAAGAAATCACTAAAAGGACGGCGGTTCAAATCGGACGCTGAGGTAGAGTTTGCTGTTAGCGAATGATTCTGCAAACAGCCACAAGAATTTTACCAGCAGGGAATCTACAGATTAGTGCAACAGTGGAACTCATGCCTTAATGTTAATGGAGACTTCTTTAAAAATAGTTGAATAAAAAATGCTTTACAACCTCTAAACGTGTTTCTGTTGAACAATCCTCGTGTCATAAATACAATTTTTAATACACCAATATTCTTTTTACCAAATTATAGCAGATGTCCATCATTACTTATCAAACATGTATTCTCAGAAAGTGTACACTGGGAAAGCAAATCCAACAACTCATACGAAAGGGTTTGCTTTAATAATGATCAACACGTACCAGTTTTCAAAGACATTTACCTCCCCCCCCGCCACCCTGTTGTGGTGTGGCAGTTTACTCAGTTCTTGCTTTGCAATCTGATCGTTTTCCTATCTGACTAACGGTGTGATAGTTCGCATATTTTTCTAGTCACTAAACGGGGTAGCAATCATCATCAGCCCCTTGATTTATTCATCTAGTAACCATAATTATAGACTAAAAATTCTGCTAAATGCATTTAGCGGTCACTAAAAATTTTGTGGGCAAATCAGATTACACAAAAAACAAACGCCGTTAGAAAATACCGTGTGAAGCTACCTGTGTATATAAAATAAAAACACGTTACTGGCAAGCAACAGTACAGTGATATAAGTTTAAAACAGCATTAAAATTTAAAATAACACACACAAACACTTACATTGTTAAAATACATACTTAACTGTCAAACACGGTATCATTTTACAAAGGCACAACACGGTCTCATTATAACTAACAATACTGGTAACCGTATGTACTGAGGTTATAAATGACAACATTTTCTCTCTAAAGTAATGAAGGGGGAGCGAGTTTTACACAACACACGTTAGGCATCGCATGACAGTAACGCGCCCAGGAACAACGGGTTCTGCTATTAACGTCAATTAACGTAGCGAACGGTGTAGGGTGGAGAAATAGCTGCTCTGGTGAGCTAAAGAGAGTCTCTCTCTCTCTCTCTCTCTCTCTCTCTCTCTCTCTCTCTCCTCTCTCTCTCTCTCTCTCTCTCTCTCTCTCCTCTCTCTCTCTCTCTCTCTCTCTCTCTCTCTCTCTCTCTCTCTCTCTATAGCCAGCTACAGGTTGACTATTAAAAGTGCAATTTTGTAACTACGAATTTGTCTATCTAAAGTCTATCTAAGCGTGTGTGTGTGTGTGGGCGCGCGCGAGCGTGTGTACATACAATTGTAGGTGAATGAGTGTAGGCGCGAATGTGTGCACGAAATACCTTGCGTAGCTACTGATGAATTACGTAGTAGACTCACAGAAAAGTAAATCTTCTCAAAAATCTCACATTTGCAAAACTACACTGTTTCTGTTCATGTGTCAAAGATTAAAAAAAAATAAAGGACAAACAAATTATGTAAGGAATTTCTAGTGCGTATCTGTTAAAAAGTCAGCGTTCTGTTGGTACAAATACGTTACCGTAGTTAATTCTGCAAACAGAGTTTTCCTGTATTATAAAACAATTAACTAAAAACGTAAATAATAATTATTTTACAGATTACCTAATAGAACAGACGTGCAACCGATGAGGAAATTGTTTGTAAAGTAATTTTCCTACTGTAATTATTCGTTAGTCTCATTACTGACTTCACGTAAGTTGGGGCAATGAAAAATATAATAACATACTAATTAACGTATACACTAAATTGGTATAATAATAATTAGAAAAATGATTTACTTTGTAAATTTTATTAAATAAATTAATAAACAGTTTGCAAAAGTATAAATTTCTTTTTTTAATATAAATTCAACAAAATCTCTGAGTTTGAGCTTATAGAGGTATGCGGTGGGGCTCAGTTTTAGATGGTGAGGAATCTTGGAGTGGTATGTATAGAACTATAAAACATTCTTCAGTGTGCAACCAGAGACGTGAGTGTGAAGACGTTGAATTCAATGTGTGTTGTTATACCGTTACTGTCTTTGTGTGTGACAATAAATACTTGAGTTCAGTAATAGTGTAATCATTATTCAACCACATTCAACACTTAACAATAACACTAATTTGTTAACACTCTGTTAAAACGATCTTCAAGACACCGCGAGTAAACCATGTACATACTTGACGCGAGGAACAGTGTACTTGACGCAAAACGACAAAGTAGTACAGACACACATAATTGCTGCATGTTTATACGTTTCACATATGTATTAATATTCTTCAGTTAGGTGAATCCAGAAGTTTTATGAATAATGCGTATTGTGCGGGATTTGAGGACAATAAATGGATAATTTTTTCAAGATTGGGCATACGAGACGTGTAGTAGGGGACAAAATAGCGTACTAAGCGGGATAGCGTAGTAAGCGGGAGAGGGAGGTTTTATTGTATTAGGAATTATATGTTTTTTTCGTTTCAGCGAGATAACAAGACATTATTTTTGACGACTAAGTTTTAACTATCGGAATCTATAATTTTTAATATTTATATTATAAAATAATGTGCACTTACGGATAAGTTAGGTTACGGATAACCTTATCCGGATTTAGAAAATTAGTATGATATATACTAAGTAATATCTAAGTTATATACCAAGTATATAAACCAAGTAATACTAAGTTATAAAGTAATATGTTTGTACTAATAAAAGAATTTCTAGGCATATATATACAGTTTATATCATTTGACAATCTCATATCTTTGACAGTTGATGATTATCAAAAACATAACCAAGTAAATTCACATAAACGCTACTAACCCATAATCGTGTTGGCAACAAAAACATTTAATGTAGTAAAACGTGTTAACAGATGTAGATTGAACACGTATTTTGGAACTGATACACTCAAAGTAACATTCTCCATTATGACGTTTTCACTAAGTGACACAATGAGAGTAACTGAAGCGTACGACTTTGACAAAATGAACCGAACGCGTTAGAACTAGAAAAAAAAAACAATGTTATGAACCTGTATTGCGATTATATTATTTTGTTGTTTACAGGTCAATAAAGTAATTTTTTTTGTTACTTCTGTATTAGGACGGCGTAAATAAACGAGACTATAAACTATTACAAGCTGCCAGCGCGGCTGCCCTTGAAGTTGTCTCTCTTGTCTATAAATGAATTATCGCATTAAAGTAATTTTGAGTCCGTTCAGTAAGATTAAATTATTTAAATGCACAACGAAGTTGTTATAATTGTAATAAATATTAATGAATTAATTTCATACCATTTTCCGTTGAAAGATACCTCAAAAACTACATGGAAATCGTATGTTTATTTATTAAGTACAAACATTTAAAAAAAATATTTTACAATAACGTATTACAATTATAGGTCAACGTTATTAAATACAGTAATGTAGTTAAGATTTTAATTGTTATTGAAATCTTTCTCCTACATACCATGCATAATTATGTAATTTAAATAAACATACCATTAATACTACCATTTTTATTTACACACCGAACGGTTATTAAAAGAGTAAATAAAAATTTCTTTTAGATAGTCTTTTACATCGTTAGCGTCTCCTGTATTTCAAAGTGTAATTACTGCGCTATCGAATTCTAAAGAAATTTTAGTAACTCTGTAATTAACATAAATTAAGATACTTGAGTATTTTACAGACTTTAAAACTGTTTCCTTGTGCTGAGAAATTTTAAACATTAACCCTCGTTTCCTTGTTTGGTAAAAAAATCCGTCACATATACACCAAGTTCAGTCTGATTTAATTTGTTTCTTTTACGTTAGCGTATGCCTTTTGACAAAAAAAAAATTATGTCTCCAGTACTGTGTACAAAGGTACAAGGAAAGACATACGTTTGTAGGTGAAATTAAAGATATTCAGTTCGCATCAAGGAATGAAATGGTCTTAGAGCAAGAGGGAACGAGAGTGTAAGTGGAGTAAGAGTGGAAAAGATTGAGTAAGCCTGAATATTAACTGTTACAGGAGTTATTGATTAAACAAACAAACAGTAATAACTTAAACTATTAACATGGATTAGTAATTTCTTATATTATTACGATAAAGCTCTTAATAGTGGTATCTGAGCTACGATCGTGTCCTGAAGATTAGAGACATTTGATTAATACATCCTGAGTCCAAGTTCCTTTTTTTTACTAGAATCGTTTTTGATCAAACAAAGGGAGGAATACTAAATCATAAAACTGAATTAGAATAGGCTAGAGTTGTAAATTATTATCACACAATTGTGCACAACTTTTATAAATTGTAATACTTACATTCTGTGACCAAAGCGTTTCAGTTTGGTAACCTAACCTGTGTGTTTATAAATCACTAGTTTGAAGAAATTTATAACCTCCCAACTTGTATTAGACTTATCTATCTGAGTAATATTTTAAAATGCAGTACCAATGAATGTTTGCGTCATGAGTGGAGTGTAATAGTTAACCTAGCACCCTTATTACACAGACTAAGTAATATCTTTTAGTAAACATAAAGAATACACAGTCCTAAGAAATGTTAAAACATAGTACAACAAACTTAAATTTCAGTATCAGCAAATTAGTAACTTTTGTATTTAGTGAGAAATACCTTGTATAACATGATGAAATTATTACTTTTAAGTTGACTTTAATCTCTATAAGTTTTACTGACGTTTCATAATATTATATTTGCATGATATGTCATTTGGTTGCTGCTTTAATTTTAAAAGCTGAGGTAGATAGATGCTTTTCAAGAAAAGTTATGTAATCAGTAAGTCGGCGGCAATCGTCAAAGACTTTTCTAAGAGACAAACCCAAGGTATATTTGTAATTGCCACTAGCGTGGATATTAAAAACAATTATAGTTGGCAGCCCGGTTTTACCAACGTCTGAGCCAACTTTTAACTAAGCTAGAAAGTTTCTTGACCACATGTCAGATGATAAAGTCGTAAAATGTTTTACCAAATGTACAAGAATTACATGAAATAACTAATTCTACGTCAGGTTGCGTTTTTGAATAAAAAGCGGTTGGGAATTTCATTTTCGGAACTATAATCATCCGCTGACGTTTGTAAGAATATTGTTATCCCGTTACGATTAGATAACAAGCACAGTATTTACTAAACGTTTTCAACAAATTCCGCTGGATTACGCAGTCCTGAATATTCTAGTGAATTCTGTGCCTTCCAGACGCCGGTCGATTATTCTCACGGCAAGTGCAGCCATCTCGTAAACGACATTACGCAACAGTTGACGTAGTCTACTAGTTACATAAAGCTAGTAGAATGTAAAGAAGTCTATTAATGAAAGTGGCAAACATTAATTGCTTTGGGCAGGAGGCTATTGTAGTGTTCTAACTACGAGATTCTTATTTTTTGTTGTGGTGGTGTGTACTCTTAGAGGCCTAATAGAAGGATTGTTGTGATACGAGTATTACTTATCAATGTTTTATTAAATGGTGATTATCTATTTCTCTGGCGGCCAATAATTTATTTCACAACGTAATCTACGCGTCGGTCTAACAATCTTAATTGTTACTGGTGAATAACGTTCACAGTGTTAACACATAAAAATCTACGTTGATTAAAATTATTATCCGACAGGCCTATGAAGTAGATCCAAATACAGTCGTAATAGGTTTTCTTAAATAAACTGAAGTTTTTATAATTTTGATGCTGAAGGAATAGGCTAAACGTTTGCAGTGCCATGTATATTGCCGGAAAGCGTTGCAGACTCGTGGAATTGTAGCAAACTTCAAACGTTTCCAGACTTCTCATTAAACAGTCTAGACAGCAACCATGTGCCAACATAATTTGATAGGAAAACGTTCTGCTGTAAGTTAACGAACTGAACACTTACAGACGTCTATCAAAGCTAAGTAGCCCAATTAATGTTGATGTTTTTTCTTTTAAAATGTCTGAATTTATTATTTGGAAATAGCACGTTGGAGTGGCTTTTCACACAGCTTTTGCCTTTGCATACTTGGTCCATCGTAATAATAATTACTTGACGTTAACAATGCAGTTATATAAAACGTTAGTTTGTACAGTACGTTCTTCAGATTTCTGTGAGAACAAATGAAAGGGTAATGATTTTTAAAGTTGTTTATTTCTGTTAATGCTAACTTTTTATTGATTTCGGACTTCGTGCTAGCCAATGTATACTTCCATTTTAGATAGTAAGCAACGGCAGTCTAAAAAATTGAGTATTTTTCAACACAGAGGTACAACTGTTGTAAAGTAGCTTACTAAATTTTTCAGTGAACAGTTTTATGAAAATAGTCAGTTGATCAATCAAAATTTATTCTATTAAACTATAGTGTAACATTACAGTAAAATATTTTAAGGGAATTTGGAAGGAATTGTAATATTACAGTGTGTCCAAAAATTACTTAGACAAGAAAAGTTTATTAATTAAACAGGTGTCACAAAATAATATATCAAAGAATGACAGGTCTATTTTTATTTTATATTTAAAAAGTTCAAGTTTCTACTCAATCTAATCACTGTCTCTCTCAAATACAAATGTTAACAAACGTGGAGGAGTAACATTTTTGGCATGAGATGTTCGTTGTCTTTTTACAAAAACTAGACATCTTTAGTTGACAAAATTTTGCATGTTTTCTTAAAATAATAACGTCCAGTTTGGTGATAGAAATTGCTTAGCTTCTCGCCTAATGTGAACGCTAAAATGACAATAATCGATTATTCTCACGGCAAGTGCATCCATCTCGTAAACGACATTACGCAACAGTCGACGTAGTCTATAGTTACATAAGGCGTGCCGCGGCGGGCTGGTAAGCAAGTGTATTAACAAAAGTGCCAAATGTTAATTGCTTTGCGCAGGAGGCTACTCTAGTGTTCTAATTATTAATACCGTATGTAAAATCTATTACCGTTTGTAGGAGCTTTGTAGACATCAAAAGTTTACAACATCCTGGTCTCGTTAACGTCAGATTCCTTCCTCCAAACTTGTCGATATTCTTGTAACAAAAACGACATTCTTGTAAAATGTTAAGTTAAAATTTTGTTTAAAATTTCGTAAAATTTGAAGTTCTTAAAATTGAACCCTTAAAAGAAAACCTACGACTGTGGTAATAATAAGAAGATTAAAGACGTAGAGAGAGGGAGAGATAGAGAGAATGGAAGCTTGCATGCGAGACAGGCCGAACTTAGTAGTCCAACTGGCCTTTATAGGTAGTTCAGTATGTGGGGAAAAAACTGGAAATTGTCGCAGTAATATAGTATGATGAGAAAGACTTGGTTATAACATCCCGAGGATGAAAGTCAACAGCCTTCCGCAATGTTGTGACGGTAATGTGAGTACTATACCCAGACTAGGCCGTCGGACCGACCAGATTAAAAAACTCGATTATTGCGTACACGCGATAGAATTATATTTAGAAAGTTTTCGGCTTATCTTGCGTTTAGCGCTGATTAGCTTTATTTTGTTTGTTTTCGTGTAGCGCGGATAAGGCGGTTGATTTCGTGCTATTCACACATAATCTCAAATGACGGCGTTTAACCGAGGGGCTTCGCATCGAAAAAGAAAGTTTAATGACCTGGTGAGAAGACAGTACGCTGGTTGTACAGCTCACTACTCAACACACCACACCTCCCTAAATTTTATAATCTGAATTACGTGTTTTTAAAGTTATTAAGTCCACACAATATTAGTGAGATTAGTACCAATTGGCAAAGGTTTCCATAGTATTTATTTATTTTAAATATTAATTTTGTGCTTCTTTTATAAGTTCTAGTACAATAAATATTTTGATAGGCCTACCAATACAGCATTCAAAATATTAGCTGTCTAAACCAGGAGCTAAAGGAAGGTTTTCATCCGTGATAGAACCATAAAATTAGAATTCTTTTATTAACCCTTGTGGAAAGGAGTACCTGGGATAGTAATTTGTGGTAATAATGGACTCCTACGAATACTGCTAATCACATAACTTCCATACATGCTCTAGGGTTCCAGCTGGCAACCTATCAGACCTGACCATGCTAACACTTTGTAGAACAAATAATACTCACTGTTTTATAGAAACAATAATAATAATACCAATATAACGCCCCCAGGAATCAAACCCTACCCCCGAGCCTACATCTTGGCTTCGTGGGTAGCGGGCAACAGCTGTTACACATTAGCTGGCACTTGCAAGTAAGTTAGACAAGGTTGTGTGTACCGCTTGAAAACACACCGTAATCCACGGTGGGAAGGATCGTGCCAATGGGTGGATGGCTTTGCGTTAGTGAGTCGCGAACGCTGGCCTCACGGCACCAGAACGCATGCTGTTGTATTTCGTCCTAGCCGTGGTACTTGAGAGCTCTGCCACGTTGGTCTGTTAATTCCCCGGTACTTGTGGGAACAAAAAAGATTTAGGTTCTCAAAATAATTCTCGGGTGGAGGAGTCCCTTAAAAACCCTCGTCCCGAAAAAGCCTTCCTCGGAGGATGAAGAGAAGGAGCCATTTCTCTTCGGTTGATGCCGAGACATTCGTGACATCGTCTGCGGCGGCGGTGTCGAAGTATCTGGTGGTGAAACGGAAGGAAGGTGACTTCGCAAAAGTGAGTCCCTTTCTTATTCAATAAGCGGTTACTGGTGCGCTGGATCAGCCGTCAAGACATCAGAAATCCGCAGATGGACTACTTCTCGGTATTCTAAACGATCAACAAGTTTCAAGGTTATTTAAACTGCCGAAGATAGGCGACATAGAGGAAGAAGTCGTTCCTCGTACCACGCTGAATACCATAAAGGGGGTGGTGGTGTGCACAGAGGAAGAAATTGGGACTGATCGAATGGTCGCTCGGGACTTGTCAGAACATTTTACTAATACTCGAATTTAATAAAAAACACTTGGTAAGTTCTGCAGATGATTTTATTTTCCTGACAATTGTTTTACCAGTTACAAATTGTACAACCAACGATCCGCGGGATAAGCTCCGTAGCTGCTGAGGTGACAGCAGCTGTGTAACTGTACGTCTTTCTCTTTATTTCTAAAATCTGTCACGCCTGTGTTTACAAAGACAAGCACTTTGTTAGCAATAGACCCTAACTTCCTAATCCAGCGCTGTTTGTCGTAAAATCACAATATGTTGCGCTGTTTGTGTGGGGGCAATCACACAAACTCAAAAACAGAGTAACGCATGGATCTCCGTTGAGCGGCACACTTTTTACTATCAACGGGATATTTGAGGGTATAGAAATGTCAGTCTGGGAGTGAATCTATGTTGACGATTTTTGCTGTTATATTCGGCCAAACCAATGGCAATGATCAAGGGCAAAATGGAAGTCGCTGAAGACACATTGGTAGAGAATGGTAACACCAGAGGCATTTCTTTCTCGGCAACACGGCAACTTAGACTACCTGTGTTCATTTGTGTCGACAGTGAGAAATACACCCTAACCAGACGTTAACCGTAGGCCTATATGGTGTCCGGGCGCGCAATAAATTTTCTGAGCCTAACTTTTGACAGACAATTAACATGGAATTTACATGTAGACAACCTGGTTGCGAAGTGCAAATCCTCATTAAACGCAGTGAGGTGCAACTCCCATGTGGCATGGGGAGCAGATAGAGAAGTTTTATTGAGCCTGTACACCGCGCCGCTGATATCCAAAATGGATTACAAATACGTGGTGTGATATTCAGCCAGGAGGACATGTTTGAAAAACCTCGATCCTGTGCACAAATCAGGTGTGCGCTACGCCAGAGGGGCGCTTCGCACTAGCCCTGCACAAACCTTATATTTTGAAGGTGGAATTACCCCTTACATCTACGACGTCAACTGCATTTTCTGAGACAAGTGGCAAAAATATTAGCACTATCGAGCCACATAAACCGGATAACAACAAACTTGCTAGAATATACGACCACCGTTCTACGTTCACCAGACTAGCCGGCATATGTGCACTCGAAATAGTACGCTGTGTGGCAGGCTCTTCGTTTCTGTGAACGCCGAGGTGAACGGCAATCTGTTATCTGTACGGATTCATTGAGTTTTCTAACTGCCTTTAACATTCCTGGCATAATGGATCCGTTATTACAACAGATAATGGCGTTATCCAATGCGTTAGAAGAGCATGGTGCATCTTTTACTTTTGTTTGGTGTCCGTGTCATGTAGGTAATGAAGAAGCTGACGCTGCAGTGAGAAACGCTGCGGACAGACTAGGAGTCGATGCGATCGCCATACGATCTGACAAATCGAAACTAGCTGCCACAGCCGTCTTTATTAATGTATTGCAGCAAATGTGGAAAACACGGAAGAGCAAACTTTCTGCCGTGAAACAGAGCGTCCAGTAGCTGGTGACCGCAGTGGTCGTGAAGAAGTTTGCATCACCAAACTGTGAATTGGGCACACGAACTTGACGACTTCGTACCTCCTACAAGGACTAGAGCGACCCGTTTGCACTTGTGGCGGAGCACTTACGGCGATACACATACTCGAAGAACTCTTCTCTTAAATAACTCAGATAGAAATACAGAGTAAAAGGTCACCTTAAAGAAGACCTCGCAAACGAACAGTTAGCGGCAGGTCGAACTCAAAGCAGCAATTAGGCTTTTTGCTGTTTAGGCTTTGAAAATGTCGTTTTGAGCCTTAGTGTGCACGATTTTCCACTCTCGCTGAGTCATGTAAAATGTAGGTGAGAAGAAACATCCCGTCGAGCAACCCTTCTGGTAGACGTCGCGTTGAGTTAAAGGCTTTAGTTGGCGAGCCACCAAAATATAAAAAAGTATATATGACGATTACAGTAGAAAATAAAATTGCAAAATATACCTATGCAGGAAAAACCCTTTAAATTAACTTATTGAAAAATAATTTTTAGTGTCCCTGTATGTTTAAATACATTATTGTGCATTTTTATGCTGATAAGAAATGTCACGAGAATAATTAAGGTTTCTAAACAGGTCCATAATATTTCATAGTTAGGTAACTATGGTATCCTAGGATACTATGAAAAATAACTAGTCACACACATTCTACAAGAAATTATTAACAGACCCATCTGCGACAGTTTGGTAGAAGCAACCATATTTCTACAGCCCCAGCAAGTCGTGTTAATCAACTCGTTAATTCATTTGTACATAAATTTTTAACAACTGAAGCTCGATATGCCTGCACTGTGTAGGCACAACCTATGAGTTGTGTAATGAATGTGTGTGCGCGCGTGTGTGTGTATGTACGCGTGTGCACGAGTCTCTTAATCTTAAATTGTAAACTTCATAAATAATATGAACAACAACACAACAGTGTAACAGACAAAAAAATTACAACCCACCAATAGAAAACATTTTGACACACACGTGCAAAGATGCCAAAGCAGATAAAATGAAAGTAAAAAATACATGTTTTTTTTTGACAAGTACATACATAGAAATAAAAACCTGTTGAAATATTAAATTGATGATGTAAATAGAAACCAAGAGTAAAGGACATGATGAACAGAGCGGCAGCAGTCACTGAGTGTGAAACGTAAATCTCGTGTAAACACGATAAAATTTTAACAACAAATCATGTAAGATATCTGTCTTAGTAAGTTCTAAGAAATTCTATAATTCGTGACGCACATGTTAAAAAATGTATTAACACAAGCATCTTTTTATACGTAGTCACGGAATATCTACAATATCTAGATAAATCTTTGGCACTCTATGAAAATGGCAAATTTGATATTCATTTGAGATCAGACAGAAAGAAAGCCTCAAATCTATCGCGCGCGCGCGTGTGCGTGTGTGTGATAGAGTGGGCGCTCGCGTGTGATCTGACAAATCCCCATTCGGCAACACCAGCGCGTTGCTCACCGTCTTCCAACTACTTACCAACTTTACCAATAAATTTCCCTCTAACATTATCAATCCCTATGTTGCGTCTGCCATCCGTTTTACTTAGGAAGACAGTAGTCTCCACATACTGGGTTGATACAGTTCAGATCTTCTAAATAAATGGAACTCGTAGCGTGATGTAGCGGAGGCGAGTCTTGATCCACTGACAGAGACAGTCACATATTGTTACAATGGCCTACTGATCGACATATGGTACAGTGGAAAACAAAATACAAGACACCAATTAAGTCACTAATCACCAGCTTTAATTATCACAATCAAACAGTTTGTAATCAACAAGATAGTCTCTTACAACAAATCAAATAAAAATTGTTAACACGCAATAAAAATGTCAAATAATATAAAACACAATTGTATTACAACTGTCCCCCAGAATTATAAAACACATATGACTTCGCCACAATACTTCGAACCGCACTGTGTAAATCGCCCGACAATAATTAAAAACTAAACAGCAGGTGTGGGCTATTTATAGTCTGCAGGGTTCAATAATATGCATCCTTAATAAGCAATCGAAAATCCTAGAGCGCGGCCTTGGCAGAAACACGCCCCGTTGTGCTAGTTGAGAAGCTTGTCGAAGAACACTATCGAATGTACGACATTGTTCCGTATTACGTAACACTGTCTCGCGTGTTACGTGACATGTACGCACACAAACATTACAGCTGGGATAGCCGAGAAACGTGTACAACGTCCTGTAGTGGCGTAACGTTAATTTAATTAGTTTAATTCAAACCTGAAAAAAGACTTAAGATATAGATTTATAGTAAATAAAAACAAGTTATCATAACATCAGCATTTCGTGGATCTTAAACAGATTAGGACCTACTATGGCACACTATAAGTGTATATGGCGGCACAAATATATAACTCTGAATAATGCACGTTCATACTTCATGATGCAAAGTACACAATGCACGCCAGTCATGAGTCCTCCCTCATATCCGTCGGTAGCAAAGCAACAGGTATTAGCAGTAATTCATTGTTTATATCGCATCAGTCTAGTTACGATGATGACATGTTTCTGCACATGATTACACCACTGCTCTACCGACAGCGGAGTGACGACAACACAACGGATCGTCTTCATTGAAGGTGATAAGCTGCGTTAGATGAATACTAACTGTGCAACCTTGCGTCAACGTGGACTTAAAACGGTAACCTCATCTTGCAATCTGATTGGTGCACATAAACAAGGTCGGGAAGTACCGCGAAATTAAGATCATATTATTAGATCAAAGTCGTCCGACTGTCGTGCTTTTAGCCGAGGCAGTTATACATAGGCCTACTAGTCACAGTCTACGCACATTGAAGTGGAGTTGTTTTCTGAAGTGAACCCCAATAACGCGACAAATGGACAGTTGAAGATAACTACACTTTAATCACTTTTGTGATTACGACAATATTTTTACTCAGATAGCATAGATCACCAGATTAAAACAGTGAAATAAATTACAACGGAAGATGTTTAACGCAGAATGATGAGAGACAGGTTTTTTTCGTGCTAACCGAATTTCAAGTTAACAGAAGTTTCGTGTTAAGCGGACAAAAAGTGAAAAGAAATGAGGTAAATTAACAAATAATGTATGGATTACTTACTGTATTTTGTAGTACAATAATACAAAAAATATTCACAATTTACTTAGTTAAACATTTTATTTATTCTCCTGAATAATTTCTGGTTAATTTTGGGAAAAAATATAGTTAATGTTTTATATATTCGTTTAGTAATTATAGCAGCTAATTAAGTATTAGCTGTTCTTCACTTAGTCTTACAATTTAGTTTTCTTGCACAGTAATGTAATATTTCTTTTAAAGTTCCTGTAGTGCCAATGTTCAAGTTTCTTTTAAAATAGTCCGCTATTTTCTTTTGCACATATTTTTGCACTACGTTATTGCCAACAAGTTGTTCTAATTTATCAACGCTGTCAAAAATTTCACTTTCCGAGTTGCCTTTTAAATGTCGACGAATACAGCTCAGCAATGAAAGCATATCGATAGCGTTAAGAACTTGTAAATTTTTATTGTCATTTTCCCTGTCAAGTTCGTCGGCACTCTCATCACTTTCACAGTTTCTAACTTGCACCGTTCTGGGGTGTGCATATATGGCTTTATTTGTTGTGCAGCTATTGAAAGCCAGCAACAAAATTATTATAACAACATTTTTTGTGTTAACCTACGTTTCGTGTACACCGTACAAACGTTAATTGTAAAACTGTAGTAACGATCGGAACCTGAGCTGGTTTCGTGGTAACCGATATTTTGTGTTAACCGTTTTCGTGTTAAACGTTTTCCAGTGCATTCAACGACTCAGGAAGTCAATATGTGTAGTTTTGAATGACATTGCTGTGAAAGAGCGTCACTCTTATTACAGTAGATCTAGGTAAATAATTGTGCATTACGAATATACATTAAAATAAAATTTAAATAGGCAGAAAAGAAAATAAACAATTCAGTAGACCTATTTGACACTTTCACTATATACTGGAAAAAGAGGAACACGATTTTTGTTGACTGATTCCAGGAAAAGTGTTTTCATTTTTTAGTCAAACAACAGCTACCGGACATGGGCTCTGTATTAATAAACAATGCACGATGTAATATCTTGAAGGAGGTATGAGTCAAGCAGTTAATGCGATATGCATTGTAGAATGTGGGAAACGTTTCCTGTAAACTTTCGCTATTCCGACCCTATTCGTGTTTATCCATCTTATAAATTCAACTATTACGAGTAGGTACACTCTTACCGTTTTGAAACAACGTCTTCGCAAAACTTTCAACTATTAGAAGAGTTTGACTAGGTGGCAACTAGAACAATACCGATATTTACGTTCAACCAAGGTCGCCTGTGTGGAGTAATGCTGACGGGAAAATCTCCGATGTTCTTCAGTATTCAGGCAATGTAAGAATCTACAGCCTTAGCAAGAATTTCCAAGGCCTCTTTACGCAACCAAGAATATTGCGTGGTATTGGAAATTGCGCGATACATGATGAGTGTCACATAAGCTGTGCATATGTAATTTATGCCGCGTTAGAACTACTGGAGTTCTCAAGGAACAACAGCAAGAGCTTTCTACCTTTCTCCATTGTTTACCTTTCTTTCTAATGCGTATTAAGATATATATATATATATATATATATATATATATATATATATTTTTTTTTTGTAACGGTACGTTTTTCTTGACTTATTTTAACTTTTATTTATTAACGTGGATTACTGTTTGTTTGGGGACGGGTGTTGGTTTTCGTGTTGAGTTCTCAAGATTGAGGTTACCAGACTCACTTACTGTAGGTTATTACGCTTGACGGAATTACTTACGTCGTCGTAGTCGGGTTCTATCTTCTTATTCTGAAATAAAATTCTTTATTTCTATTATATTTTTTTTAATAAAAGACAACTCGCATCAATTAGGGAAAAATATCATTATTTATTTTCATACGTTATTGCCTTCGTTGCTCTAATATTTGTTTGGTATAATGCACAAGCCGATTCTTAATCTCAGTTCCATCAGAGTTACAATTTCGATAGTTATATAAACCCCTGGATTCTTTTGACTGTTATTAAAAGTACGAAATGCGCACTAAGAAGTACAACATATTACAATTAAAATAATTCTTACTTACTAATAACAATAAAATTAAAATCAAGAAAATACAATGAAATAGTTGTTTGGTCTGATGTGAGAACACAATAGTTAGTGTCGACTCAGAGTTTGTTTCAGTTGGCTGTGCCAAGATGGCGGACGGACGTTAAGCAACTATAGAGTTGATTTACCTCCCAACTATTTAAAACAAGTTTTTAAAATAAAATAAGTCAAATAAATTGTTCACTGGTGTTGAACTTAGTCTTTTCACTTTGGCACTGTGAATAAGTGTTACTGTGGTTTAGTTCTGGTGTTGTATAATTATTACTAGTTTTAGTAAATATAGGTTCGGTCTCACCACTTTTGGTGGATCACTTTTATTTATTTTTTAGAGCTATTATTTTCTTCTTTCTTCTTGTTTTATTATTATATTATTATTTCTTGGTTCTAGTTTGACACTGTTAATTATTTTACTTTCACCCTTTTCCTGACTTGGACTTGACTCTATCATATACTTTTTACACAGAGTAGCATAGACCAGTTCCTTATACTTTCGAGTCTGACAATCAAGTGAAGAAGTTTCCTTATACCTTCAACGGGCTTGACCAAAATTTAAAAATTTTTCATTGGTCAAAATCGTCGAGTTAAGAGGTCACATGACCTTAATTATTTAAGATACAAAATTTTACATTTTCTAGTTACAATTACTCCCTGTCTATTACATAATAAATGTAAAATTAATTTACAGTACAATATTCCTTATAACAAGACAAACATTTAGACTCCTCACATGGCATAGGTGTGTGTGTCCTAATAATTAATTTAACATTCTCTAAAATTTCATCTCATAAGCCATTCCATGTAGCTTTTGACATTTCAAATCACATTAAAATTCCATTATTTATATAAATGTTGCTTCTGACACTTAAATAAAGCATATATTGTAACCTTACCTAATCAGTACATCATACTAAATGAAAAAAATGTTCAATATTCTTTAAGAAACAGTAAAATATCTGATATTATTATTATTAATGATAAACAATTTCAGTAGATATCCCATTCCACAGGTCAGAAAATGTATTATACAAAGGTATCATGCTATAAAACCTTTGTCTTAGATTATTAGTAAACTAAAAAATAAAAACTCTAGGAGTGAATAAACCGTGTAATAAGTGGTGCTATAAAAATACAGTATACACCAAGTGCGACATAATAATAGAATGTGATGTTATTATAGTTAATGAAGTTAAAGTGAAACAAAATCATAATAAATAGAACTATAGTAAAGCATAGATTATTTATAAAAAACTTAAAAGAATAGCAAATTATGATTAGTGATATTAAAGAGACATCAGTCACAAGTTGTGATAAGGATGCAGGAATCTTGTAATAGGTAATAAGTAGTTAGTAGTAAGTTATTATTGTTTTATTTTTGTTAGGCCACAAAGGCAATATTTCAATGTATAAGTAGAATATTATTATGTTTATTGTTCTGAAAGATCCAGGGTTACAGAAGGAATTAATAACTGTTAACTGGAATAAATTATAAAGCGATAGTGAAAAATAAAATAGGGCCTAGAGCAGTAATACATTTACAAATATAGAAGTCAGAAATGAACTAATTAAACCAATCTTGTAAACCGAAAATATAAAAGAAAACTAAATTTTAATAAAAAACACTTTCAGGCGATGACAGAAGGGTATATTAAATAAGTTTATGTAATTGTTATGAGAAAATAATGTTAATGGAAAATAGTTCCTAAAAAAACAAGAATGTTGTTATTAAAAAAAACTATGGATTATGACCGCTAAATTATAACAAATAAGTATTTAAGCATATGTAATAGTATGAAGAAAAACACTATGTAAATTAAATTTAATTAGAGTTAACCTTTATAAAGGAGTATTATTTTTAAAGGTGAAAGAACTAATAATATCTAAAGACTAGCCTAATTACTAAAACTGTACCTAGATTAGCCAATAAAAACTCATCAATTTTTTGGTTACTAACGGTAACGAAGGTAGCAAAAGGAGGTGGATTGTTTTTTTATTTTCAAGAGAGTAGATGACACTAAAATAATGTCCAGAAAATTGAAACATTTTAACTAAATTTCAAACCGTACGCAATTCAAAACTGAAGAAAAAGAATCAGCATATAAAACCATATCTGATGGTTTTATATTCTCGCAACCATTGATGCGAGAATATACAAAAAAAAAAAAAAATGAAAATTTGTCCAGCCACAAGATAGATTGAAAATTGGAACCTAGCTACCATGGGTGAGAAATGCCTACCTTCATAAAATAAAAAACTACACATCACCACCAAGTAACGAACACTGGAACACTAGAAACCAGTATAAAATAATTAAATCTATAAGGAAACTTAGTGAGAACATTTCAAGCTTTATTTATTTAATTAAAAACAGTAAAACATAATTTCATTAGAACATTCTTGTTTCTTGAACCGTCAGCTGTAAGAATTCATGTAATCTGCGCTCTGGCGTCTAAAAAACGAACTCTTTGACCTAGTCTTTAAGAATAAAATATTTTTCTTGTAAAGTATGATACTGTTGTCAAAGCATTTCTGACTTTCTTTGACTTTCTTTTCAGCTCAAAGAATCCCAAAAAAAACTGAGATAAATAATTTATTAATTTTGTTTATAACTACAATTGAATATATCTGTAGTATGACAGAAATACATATATCGAAAGTTGTTATAATTTCGATAATAGTTGACTTGAAAATCGATGAACTGAATTTAATGGTTTCAAAAATATAAACCAATATCAGATAATAAATACCTTTTTGAGGGAATTGACGTTGTGTTATTCTTTGTAGATAGCGAATTTGTTACAGGAAACTGGTAAATAGCAGAGAAGAGTGGACAAACTACAGCAGTCATCATAGCGTACGAGGTATAAATGGCGAACATAACCTTTAGCGTGTTGTCGCCTTGAAAACAGCTGTTGCAAAATACGCTTAATAAAACGATAACACAGTACACAAGAGAGGAACCTATTCTCTCTCGCTCCCCCCCCTCTCTCTCTCTCTCTCTCTCTCTCTCTCTCTCTCTCTCTCTCTCTCTCTCTCTCTCTCTCTCCCTCTCTTTCTATCAGCTGAACTGTAATACCTGCGGAGAATCAACCTCAAAGGATCCCGATAGTAAATAAAAATAAAAAATAAAAAATAAAAATAATTTCATTAAACAAACAGATTGTTTATTTAACAGAAAAAACTATTCCCACAAAACAAATACGACATAATCCGGTTAAAATAAATCAACAAAGAGAAGGTTTGATTACCACAACGTTACAAATGGCTTCCATCGCGGGGCTTAATTAGGCAAGAGTTTCGAAGAGTATTACAAATAGACCCAACCCACACACGTCGAAAGAATTGTTTATTACAATATTAGTATTTATACGATCTTTTACTATTTATTACAGTGCTGTGATGGTTTAATATTTGGATTTACAATAATTTCAGTTTTGATATTGGCCAATTAATTGATATTTCTCTATAGTACAAAGTTTCAATTTAATATTACTTTATGACCTGGTGGCTTGATACACTATTATTATTACATGCATTGAATTATCCATTGTGTTATTATTATCCATTGAATTGATTCTGACAAAGTGAAGAACAACATTAACATAAAACAAACATATTACCATAATATTAGACCATTATGCTCGAACTCAAACCAACTTTAATTAATAAAACTTTCTTTTAATAACTTCTTAATATCTAATATAGTATAGTTGGTCAATTTATTCTGACCTGTTATTAAGAATTATTGACACCTAGTCAATTTAAACAATCTAATTCTTATTACCCTAACTAAGTTTTAACACATTAATTTAAACAACACAAATGATTGTATTATTCCCTTCAGTTAAAATTACAAATAAAATAAGGAACTATTTTGTACAATCAAGGTTATTCAGTTAACATTAAAATAAATTAAATTAACAACTTAAATCACCTTTTGGTTCTTTATAGGTTGAAGTCTTTTGACAAATTGGCAATACACAGGTATACTGAATATCAGATATTTCACACATTAAATATTATTATATGATCACACGTTGTCTTTAGTTGTGATTATAAATTTCATTCACAATAAGTTACCACTACTATTAACAGTCCTGTCTGTATAGTTAGTAACCAACATCTTACATTTACATTTTACACTCAATCACTTGTTGTTCTTGTTGTGATTACATTTTCTTTTTACAATTAGTTATTATTGCTATGAACAGTCACTTTTAATGGTTTAGAGTACATATTTGTTCTACATTAGCTTATATTGTACTTCTTTTTGCTTATTTCGGGTTTTAACTTTTCTCATTGGTTTAGCAAGGTAAGGTATATTGTTTAGTTTATGTCATATTATATGGGGGTTTATACACTTATTGGGTTATGCTCATTATGTCGCATTACAATATATATACACACACATATGTGTGTGTGTACATATATTGTAAGGTAACAGGTTTGAAGCTGACTGTACTCGTTACAGAAGTAAATTTTGCTTAGGTGAATTAATATATTTATTGTTTTTTTTGTTTATTATAACACATATACAGTTTATATATGATAATTATAAATTAAAAAAAAATAAATTTTTATATGTTTTACAGTTATGAATTAAAAAAGTGAGTTTTTACTTGTTTTATATTTTACAAGATAGTTTTCGTTAATATATAAATACATTTCCCTGTATTTACTGAGTTAGGATCCCAGAAGTTCGGACTATCTACCGAGTACTTTACACCGGCCGTGTCCTCCAAAGCTGGGATACCGATCTGATCGTTTTTTTCTCGTGGGCGCTGTGTTCTTCCTAGATGCTCCTGACTTAGTACTCGTTGGCAGTCACCGGTCGTTGACTATCTCGAACGTCGTGCCTGAATTCCTGGTACTAATTCACTTTGGCTTCCCAGGTACTGGCTGGAACTCGAATTTGCCACCGCAAACTTCAGAGTGGACTTGAGAGACTGTCTAACTCAAGACTAACCAGTGCTTTTATAGGCGACATACATGACGTCATTTTACATGATAATACATTCTAGATTGTTTAATAAAAGTGACCACGTGCTGGTGGACATGCATTTCCGGTTTCTAGACCTTTCCAAACCACGTGTTTCCACCTGTATGTGATTGCATAACTAATTAATTTGTCATTTGAATAAATGCTATTTAATTTATTTAATACTAAAATAATTACTTATTAATAGTTATTCTAATTTGCACACTAATATAAATGACTTACAGCGTGTTTGTTAATTGGCCTACTGGTAATTATCTTCCCACAATTCGTTAGCGCACAAAATTTATACACTTTCACAGTACAGTGCACTGCTGGTTGTTATTGTTTACAATCGTCTTACACTACATCGCCATGCATAATAGCAGTAGCGCCTTATCATATTTACACTCCTTTGCACAGGACACCAAGCAAGGAATATGACGATGTAAACATGTCCGCATATATTCAGACATAGTGTGAATGTTTGTCACATTGCAATATATATGTGATATATAAGTAGATACATAGAAATAGTCAAAGCAAATAGGATGGTAGGTAGATACAAAGAATTATATAGCTAGAGGGATAGATGCACAGATATTTAAACTGAGAGGGAGAGGGAGAGACAAAGAGAGAGTGAGGGTGAGAGGGGGAGAAAGATGGAGGAACAGAGGGATAGAGAGAGAGTTTAAGTGGGATGACAGAGGTAAACCTACGTTGTTGTAGTCTTAACTGAGATTACCGCTTTGAACATGGATCACACCAAATCTTCACACGAAGTTACAGATATATGTACATATCTTTTCTAGCCAACTTGTCGCTTGAATGTGTCTTGTGTAGGGGGATGAATAATAAGAGAATACAGATTTCTTAACCAATGAAATATTCATCACCGAACAGCGGATGCTGGAATTTACAGTAAGTAGTTAGAAAAACACACTTTTCATATACTTGTCAGTGAAAATTTCAGTTTGATTTTAAGCAAATACATGTAATCCTGGAATCAAAAGAATAAAAAATGAAAATGGATATCTGTAGGTTTTATCATAAACGTAAATTAATTTTACTTTGCGTAAATACAGCTTTTACGGCTGATTCACAGACATATATTTCAACTGTTATCGTATATATCTGTTCTCTTTTCTTGTTAAGAACGAGCACACATATCACGTAATTAGAACAAGCACTTAACACCTCTGTTTCTGCACATTCATTAAAAATGTTTGTACCTGATATTACACTACGCAGTTCCCCCTCGAACATTTACAAATATCATGTGCCACATCAATTTCATTTCAACAACGTTTTACACCCAAATTTGTTTCTTACGTCTCCTGGTAAAAAATATAGGAGTAGTATAGTATGCGAACGAAAGGGCCAATTATTTCTCATCTGTGCTAATACCACAGACTCCTTCTTTTCCTGGTTCAGACTACAACAAACTTTCTTAATAATTATTGAAAATTATAGTAGGCAGAAATGAGACTCATCGTCTCTCGGGTCGGCTTTTCTTTGCCTTCTATATTAAGGAGAATTTGGCACTAATTAGAATTTAATGCAAACTTTTAGTTCAGACAACAAAGCCAGTACACTTATATAAGTGAAGTTCTCGTGAGTGTGAAAAATGATGAAATAAGAGCCAAAATTCCTCTTACTTTGAAATTTTTTATAAACGTGGCTTATAATAATTAATTCCAGAAAATGTTAAATTAACAGTATTTCTAATATCTTTTATTAATGAAAACGGTCATACCTAAGATGTTTGGTTTTACTCTTCTGATGTGACTGACTATCACTCAAAAAACAATGCGACATCTATAGTTACCTTATAAGTAACATTTATGGACTAGAAGTCTTTATATATAAATTTATAACCTTTGTTTAACAACAACGATCTTGATGATGACGACGACGACGATGTTTACATTAATAACATAACAATAACAACAACAAGAATGACTTTTTTTGTACCACCGAAGTGGGTAATCTGTTACAGACAGGGTAGGTTACATACGTAAACACTTGATATATAAGAAGGGTACAGCACTATACTTCACACGCCCATTATTACAGCAGTGTCATCTCAAGTGTGTGTTATTGGACAGTGGTATTTTGTGTACAAGGTTAATTGCGAAATCCGGGCACCTGTAATTAGTGGTCTGAATTATTTTATACAATAGTATTAATTTAGTAGTATTTACTGTTTGTGTTTTCATCAGTGTGTTGTGGACCACTGTAAATTTGGAGACTGTTGTAAGCGTGTGGCTGTCTCCATTGCAATACTATTAAGATTATGAGTAACTAATCATGTGTGTCCGGTCATTTTATTTTCACTATTTAATAACGACAATCCTTGTTGTATCAATGGTATATAGTGGGGACAGGTGTTCCGCAGGGTAGTGTCCTGGGTCCTCTGCTGTACCTCCTGTTCACCTCGGACTTACCGTCAGCAAGTAAAACCACTGTTGCTACTTACGCCGATGACACAGCAATCCTAGCGACACACTCTGACCCCTCAATAGCATCTCTTATACTACAAGAATCATTAAACAGCGTTGAGTTACGGCTTGACAAATGGCGCATAAAAATCAGTTCGTCCAAATCAGTACACGTTACCTTCACCACACGTAAGGCAAACTGCCCTCCAGTAACAATTAACGGTCAACCAATACTGCAAGCTGAAAGCGCTAAGTACCTTGGGACGTATCTGGACAGGAGACTAACGTGGAAAAAAACATATAACATCTAAGAAGATTGAACTTAATCACAAGGTCACAAATATCTACTGGCTGATAGGCAGAAAATCACTGTTAAGTCTCGTCAACAAACTGCTAATTTATAAAGCAATTCTTAAAGCGGTATGGATTTATGGTATTCAATTTTGGGGTACTGCTAGTATGAGAAATATTGAGATATCCAGCGCTTTCAGTCCAAAACTTTAAGATCAATAGTCGACGCTCCATGGTTTGTCTCCAACAACTCTGTACACCGCGACCTCAAAGTTCCAACTATGAGAGAAGAAATCATGCGCCTCTGCAGGACTCAGGTCTCTAAATTAGAAAAGCATCCAAACCACCTCGCAATTATTTTATTAGATAACAGTGAAGATATTTATAGACTAAAAAGGCACAAATTGTTAGACTTACCATTCAGGTTTAAGCAATCATGTATTTTCTGTATTATCTGTGTTGTAATGTCTGTGATATCTGTTCTGTTCTGTTTGTTTTGTATTCGTGTCAACATTAAGTGTTAATGTCAACCAGTATATGTGCCTTATGGGCCCAGTGTTTAACATTTGAACTTATTGTATCATGCCAGCAGCAAGTGGAAGTGATTTTTGTTCATTTGTTTACATGTTTTTGTCATTTAATTTTGTAATATGTGTAATTGTTTAATCAGTTAACAAAAACAAGAAGAGCTATGAATAGTCAGCTCTTTATAATCATGTATGTGTGTTGTGAGCCAATTTCTTCAATGTTCGCTTAGTCGAACAGATTACAAATCTCCAATAAATTGAAAAAAAAATGTGTATGTTATCTTATACATTATACCATGCTACTGTACAATATTATAGTATAACATATTGTAACAATACATATATTTTCATATTTGCCCAGGATGGTATGTTGTGTAAATAATTAGTGGAAAAAGAATATGACGAACAGTTTTAAAAAATTTTGTGCGATACAGTGCAGGCTGTGGCCTATCAAAAGTGTGCACTTGCCTTGATAGTACATACAGCGTTTGTGTGTGTGTGTGTGTGTGTGTGTGTGTGTGTGTGTGTGTGTGTGTGTGTGTGTGTGTGTGTGTGTGCCAGAGGCGACCTGCATTGAACAACGAGAGAGGCAGACTCGTACGAATTGTTGGTTTGCCATTAATCAGGTTTTAACAGGATTAAAATAAATTAATTATTACGTTTTTTACCTGTTACGAAAAACATACACTATTCTAAAAACAACATTAGATTAAGGATATTTAAACGCATATGGTGATGCAAAATTATTGGAGAAAAGTGTGATAATAAAGACACTACATAAATTAATGTATATCGTATCACTATCGTAATTAAATATTAATTAACAATTGAGTTATATGTAAGTGACTAGTGAAAAATTACGAAGACAGTGAAATCACTCGCATTACGGTAAATTGTGCGTTATCTCGAAACTGGACAAAAAATTGATCAGTAATCAAAGAGACGCTACACGAAAATCGACACAATTCTGCAAGTCGAAACAGTCTATGACCTGTGAGTTTGCCGTCTAGTATAAATACTTCCTGCAATTGTCATGTGTGAAGTCAGACTCAAGAAATTTTCACACGACGTCACTGTGGTGGTCTTCCGATCGATTTGAACATCTTCACCATACACCACGATTTATGGAGCAACACTGGAACAACATCAACAACAAGCCATAGAGACCGAGAACGCATCATTCAGGACGCACACACACAAGCGCGAGCGCACAACAGTAACTTCGGCAGTACGCAGGTGACAAATGAACCATTAGAGTTTTGTGCAAAAAACTCATTAAAAAATTAATATAAGATAGTAAAGACTTAATGATTTAAATGTAAATAATGTACGTAATTTTAAATTGTGGTTAAAAATAAAAAGTTTGGTTTAACAATAAAGATTAAAAATAAAAATCTTCTTTTTAATGTTACAAATTGGGTGTGTCATTAGAAATAAATAATAGTCTTCAAGTAAATGTTATTTTTGTATTAATAAAATTTTTATAGCAACAATTAAATTTTATTTTTGTAAAGTTAATATTATTTCATAAATGAGTTGGTATTTAAAACTGAGTCAAAATCAGACACCCATGCAATACAAAGTACTTGTATAATTTTGTTCAGCATGTATGTTTAGGTATTAAGATTATATGTGCTGAATAGCAATGTTATGTTATGTTCTTACAAAGTGTAAACTTATAAAAGATAATATTTTTAAATTTTATAATTTCAACTTTTAATATTCACGTAATTTTTTCAATATTAATAAATCGTTGGTTGATTATTTTATTATGTTTTAATTAATTATTTCATGTCATCGACGTTTCACTCCTCTTATTAAAAATACGTTTATTGTGCAACCACATATACTTAACGCAACGAACACAAAAATTCTACGACCTGGCAGGTGTTTAACACTTGATAGTTGCGTTGGGTACATGGTCAAGTATTCATTTATTTTATAATACTTGTAACGTTGCAATATATATTATTGTTATATACCTGATAATAGCAACATAAATAGGAACCGGATGCGTTACTTTACGTTCGAGTTAATAAAAAAATACATAAAAATCTATAATTTATATAAACATATCTGATATTTATCAAATGATTAAAACACGGCGACTTACTATTTTATACGTGTATGTTTAAATGATAATCACAGCGGTTTTGTGGTAATGATATTTAGGACACAAAATGTCATTACTCGGGTGAATCCCTATTCCCCACAGGGTGGGTACCCCAGAGATATATTCGAACGCATCACTTACTTTTACCGGAGGGTGTGAGAAATTAAATATTATTCGCCGATAAACTGGGGTAACTCTGTACTGGACAGAAAGAGGGAGAGAGGGAGAGAGAGAGAGAGAGAGAGAGAGAGAGAGAGAGAGAGAGAGAGAGAGAGAGAAATAAGGGGAGGGTAGTAGAGCTCAATTCAAGTCTTTTTGTTCTCACAGTTCCCTACGCTCATATATAATTTAACGAAGTAACCAGAACTCATGTAACATTAATACAATATAAACTGACAATATATAATTTAAATACTTTACCCTAAACACAACCATACATTGATCTGTAAGTTCTCTTCGTAAATTTATTTACGTACATAGTTACCAATAATTCCGTTGCTATAAATGTTTTTATATTACACAGTTAATACACGTTACCGAAGTATTTTACACGTTACCAGAACATAAAATACAACGTTATATTAAATAATACATATTATAGTAAATAAGCTTCTAACGGCCACTTAGGCCGTTACGCAAAATGTAAGAATAGGCTACTTAACCTAGAGGAAGCGAAAAGTGTGCTGGAGCCCAAACAGAGTGACAGGATTTGCAATCAACACTTTTAACAAGTAACAAATTTTATTAGTGTTTAACTTGTGACACACTGTTCTCGCAAGCAGCAGTTTCTATAAGAGCAGTAATTTATGTTATTACAAAATATTCAATTACAAAGTATGACCAGTTATGACCAGTTACAAAGGGTTCAATTACAAGTTTTTTTAAACAGCTGGAGTTCTTTATCTGAGGTATTGTGAGTTCTTAACAAGATGTTTAACGTGAACACCAGGGGGCCAGTCTATTGAGTTGATGTTGACTGAAGGGTAATAATTAAAACGTTCCCACCTGTACTTTTGTGTTGAAGAACTCAAACGGTACCATGATGAACAGTGTGCCATGAGTGTTGCAGATTGACCTTAGATTGTGGTGAATCTCCAGTGAGTGTCGTTGCGGGCAGATGTGGGTCCTTCGGTGTTCTGTTGGATGAGTATTACTGGGCCTGACGGTTTCGGGGAGCATCCTGTTGCACTGCTCTGGGGATAGTGATAGGTGTTGATGTTACTACCGCAGCTTCCCGTTTCTCCCGGCTGGTGCGGGGACCCTGAAAGCCTTTACTGGATTACGAACTCATGTGGAAAGATCTGCACTTAAACCCTGGGCCGTCAGACAATTGGACACTCTTCTTGAAAGTTGGCAGAGAAATGAGAACAAGGCCTGGATTAGTCGGTCCCACTATCCTGCCTAAAAACGACCTGCCCCAATTTGTAGATAATAACCTTTGGTAAGCTGCTTACTAACAACCTACAACGAGCAGCTGATACAGTTGACTAGGCCTGTTAGATCGCGTCGCCACGGAGCGTAGACACGGCCGTGACAATCATATCTTAATGATCGAGGTGGCTGTGGCAAGCACAGCTGTCAAGCGCGTTGGCGGCACTGAACACATTCAATCCGCGCCGGGAAAATTCAAACCCCGGCACACCACCACCCCAAAAGGGCAACCTGGTTGCCTCCAAAAAAGAATCAATCTACAGCCTCCTGGCTACTTCACAATGACAATCACAGTCATCTTGGCTACTTAGGGAGTCTCAGGACAAGTAGACCGCTCTCAGGAAGACAGAGGCTCAGAGGAAAACGAGACAAGAAGAAGAACGAAATGAAACTGTGTGGGTGCATGTGTATCTGGATGTGTATGTATATAAGCTCCCTGTAACTGTATGCTGACTTGATCAGGGCCAGCATAAAGAGAAGACAGAAAGTAGAAGAAAAAAGGCAAGAATTCGTAAGCGTACTAGAGCTCTGACCTCCTAAGGCCTCCCAAACTCACAAACTCAAACCCAAGAGGCAACTCCATACTTTAACTAAAACAACTCCTCTACCACCACTCACCTACCCATGCCCTCTGGCAAAACGTCAAGTTGGATATGTGAGTGGTCAACTTCTCTACATCACTGTTGGGATCTCCCAACTTCACCGTCACTGGTAACACCATACCTCAGAATGCGGTATGGATCGGACCAACGATAACACAACTTGGCGGCTGTTTTGTCCACGGCTGAGCTGATCGGGTGGCTCTGGCAATAGACCAAATCCCCAATCTTAAAGGGATTAGGAGTCTGCCCATGATTGTAACGAACACGGACACGCTCGTGCGCACGAAGCAGATTCTTCCAGGCCTCTTTCCACCTATCTGCTGTAATAATGTCAGGAGTATTAGGCAGAAGATCTTCAATTTTCCATAAGTTGGCCAATGTAAGTGTGGGCGAGAATCCAAACATGACCTCAAAGGGAACGGCCTGATGACTCTCATGGAAGGCCGTATTGAAGGCTAATTGTTACCATTTGAGATTCTGGTCCCCACAATTCTGTTGCTCTGCGTGGCAAGCAAACAGAGGAGACCTAAGATTCCTATTGAATCTTTCCGCGTGGGACGGCTGAGGGTAGTAAGGGGAAGTGGCTACATGTTGGATACCGTTTGCGAAGCACATTCGCCCGAAATAAATTGTGAACCATTGTCAGAGACAATGATGGCCGGAAGTCCGAAATGCTGAAAGATATTGGTCTGAAGTGCTAGAATGGTTAACCGAGCGTTTGCCTGCCGTAAAGGCAATAGCCAGAGAAACTTAGAGAAAGCATCCACACAAACAAGCAGGACAGAATTACCTGACTTGCTACGTGGGAGAGGTACCACGTAGTCGATGAATAACTTCTCCATTGGTCTGCTCGCCACGTCCGATGACAAGAAATCCAACTTCGTGTTTTGGGCAGGCTTGCTTAACCCACAAAGATGACACGCCTTAACCGTAGCAGCAATATCCCTATCCATGCCCTTCCAGATAAAATGCCTCCTAATACTGGAAATGATCTTTGAAATTCCCTTATGTCCACCTACTGGGGAATTATGATAGTAGCTAAAGACCATGGGCACTAACTTGCTAGGCAGCACGATTTTAGGGACTCGTCCTTTTCTTTCTTTGCAACATAGGACGCCCTTGGACAAGAAATATGGGGCCTGTACGTTACCCTCTTTTAACTTATGGATGATACGACCCAACTCTTCATCATCTAACTGATGGGGTAACACATCAGTAAAGGCCAGCGGAAAGTCTAATAATAAGTCACAGAGTTGCTCAGATTAAACTTCACTGGGTAAGGAAAACATGCGGGACAAAGCGTCAGCAACCACATTCTGAGTTCCCCTAATGTGTTCCACCTTGAATTTAAAAGATGAAATTTTCACCACCCATTTTCCAATTTTAACCAGTTGCCGGGTACGGGCAAGAAGCCAAGATAGGGTCTGATTGTCGGTCTCAAATAGGAACTCAGCATGTTCCGAGAAACGCCTGAACTTACCTAGAGCGTATAACATTGCCAAACACTCTAGTTCATAGACAGATGACTTTTTTTCTTGTTGGGTCAAGGTCCGAGATATAAAAGCCAGTGGCTGCCTAGCATCGTCAACAACCTGGGAAAGAACAGCCCCGAGCGCAACCGAACTAGCGTCCGTCTGCAGGACAAACTTCTTAGAAAAATCGGGCATCCGCAACACAGGCGGAGACATGATGGCCTCCTTAAGCGACTCAAAAGCCTTCTGTTGCTTTACTCCCCATTCGAATTTAGGCCCTTTTTTACGTAATTCGTTAACCGGAGCAGCGATTTCTGCAGCATTCGGGATGAAGCGTCGATAAAAATTCACCATGCCCACAAATTTCGCGATGCCCTTAGGACCCTTAGGTGGGGCAAAATTCCTGATGCCCTGTGTTCTCTCTGGGTCCACAGTGACACCCTTACGTGAAATAAGGTGCCCCAGAAAAGAAATTTGGGTTTGGGAAAATAAGTCTGGCACTCCTCAACCTGCACATCACCTCATGAAGATGACCCATATGATCCTCAAAGTTCTCACAGTACACAAGTAAATCGTCTAGATAATTAAACACAAACCTGAACTTGACATCATGGGAAACGTTGGGAAGTAGGCGAGGGAGGGTTTGCGCCCCCACGGCCAAGCCTATGGGAACTCGTGTGTACTGATACAGATTCCGTGGAACACAGAACGCCGTATAGGGCCTACTTTCTTTAGCAAGTGGAATCTTTTGATATGCAGAGTTGAGGTCAATGACGGTGAAATACCTCGTCTTACTGAACCAATCGAAGGCCGAGTGCAGATCTGGGAGAAGGACAGAATCAACTTCGATATTCGCGTTTAATTTCCGATAGTCCACAACCATCCGGTGCTGTTAAATCCAATTGCAAATCCTGTCACCTTCAGGACAGCACATATAGATGTTATAACCACGCTCTGCTACCATTTGTTACAAATGGTAAGTGGCAGTTACGGCCACTTAGGCCGTTACGCAAAATTTAAAACTAGGCTACTTAACCTAGAGGAAGCGAAAAGTGTGGTGGAGCCCAAACAGAGTGACAGGATTTGCAATCAACACTTTTAACAAGTAACAAATTTTATTAGTGTTTAACTTGTGACACACTGTTCTCGCAAGTAGCATTTTCTATAAGAGCAATAATTTATGTTATTACAAAATATTCAGTTACAAAGTATGACCAGTTATGACCAGTTACAAAGGGTTCAGTTACAAGTTTTTTTAAACAGCTGGAGTTCTTTATCTGAGGTATTGTGAGTTCTTAACAAGATGTTTAACGTGAACACCAGGGGGCCAGTCTATTGAGTTGATGTTGACTGAAGGGTGATAATTAAAACGTTCCCACCTGTACTTTTGTGTTGAAGAACTCAAACGGTACCATGATGAACAGTGTGCCATGAGTGTTGCAGATTGTCCGTAGATTGTGGTGAATCTCCAGTGAGTGCCGTTCCGGGCAGATGTGGGTCTTTCGGTGTTCTGTTGGATGAGTATTACTGGACCTGACGGCTTCGGGGAGCATCCTGTTGCACTGCTCTGGGGATAGTGACAGGTGTTGATGTTACTACCGCTGCTTCCCGTTTCTCCCGGCTGGTGCGGGGACCATGAAAGCCTTTACTGGATTACGAACTCATGAGGAAAGTTCTGCATTTAAACCCTGGGCCGTCAGACCATTGGACACACTCCTTGAAGGTAGGCAGAGGAATAAGAACAAGGCCTGGATTAGTCGGTCCCACTATCCTGCCTAAAAACGACCTGTCCCAATTTGTAGATAATAACCTTTGGTAAGCTGCTTACTAACAACCTACAACGAGCAGCTGATACAGTTGACTAGGCCTGCTAGATCGCGTCGCCACGGAGCGTAGACACGGCCGTGACAATCATATCTTAATGATCGAGGTGGCTGTGGCAAGCACAGCTGTCAAGCGCGTTGGCGGAACTGAACACATTCAAACCGCGCCGGGAAAATACAAACCCCGGCACAAGCTGTGTAATATTTATAAAAGTAGTTAACGTTGTTTTTGTGTTTATGCTCTTTATTCAACTTTATTTTTACCATTACGTTTAGTATAAAATAATTCGAATTCTAAGTTGTGTAAACAAAGTAAACATAATATTTCCGTTTCCTTTACTCCTAGTGGAAACCAGGTAAGTTTTCCTTAGCTAGCCGTGATTGAATATAAATTTATAGAGTTAAAAATCTCTTTTCCGTCACAACCCGATCCCCATTATTTACTTTAAAATTATAGATTTTCAACTTTACATTGAATGATAGTTGAATTGTAGTAAGCTGCCTCTTTCTTAAGAAAATTTCATTGTTATGTACCGTTAGTTTTTTAATTTGCCATTCTTCCTAACACGGAATAAAATTTTATAGCTATGATATACATAGAAGAGATTTCACGAGTTTAGTGTTTAATAGTTAATTCTGTAGAAACACATCATAATAATTACATTTATTCGTTGAAAGATATCATTAATGTGCTCAACTTAAATAACCTAAAACAAATTAAGTAATAGACTGCTAGCATAAATGCATAGTACTTTGCATAGTGACCAATGGTTTCTGTTTTTGGTCTGTTTAGAAGGACAATCAAGTCAACAGGTACTGTTTAAAAGAAGCTGAAGAAGCCTCATGAATTACTTTTAAAATTATGGATATACATAAATAATTTTTTAGTAATTTCTATTGACGCAATGTAATATAAAGTAATAATATTCTAATTTATAATCTTATAATTTATAATTGTATTATTAATTTTATTCTAATGATCTACGTTATTTGCTAAATTATTTCTCCGACTTCCGAATCCTTCCCACTTTGGCCAAACTTTATATGTTTATTTGGATACAGAGGCACTCGCTCCTCGGTTTCCTTGAAAATGCAAACAAATTTAGCATTTATAATGCAATTATGAAGACAGGTGTCATACATTTTGTTCAGCGTAACTAACCTAACAACCATTTTAAGTAATACAGCATAAAATACGTACATACACAAGAAACGTTATGAAGATATAACGTATATACATACATATTCTCTGTAACATAGTTATTTCTCTACATGATTATCTTCTATCAAATCTTGTATTTCGGTTTATATCAATTTTTATAATTTTTTTTGAAAATGTTTTTTTCTGATAGAACCAGACATGTCTGATAGACAAATGAGTATTTCACAAAGGCTTATTCGTGTTTTAAAAACAGCAGACTCAATTGAAACTAAATTTTATATTTGCTGACGCATACTGGCAAATTATTATTGAGACCGTGGTCAGTTGCCATCCAATCGTACAAGACCCAGTGAGTTGCAATCTATGTAAATATTTGAAGCCGGTCAGTTGCGATCCGGCCAATTGCGACCGAAAACTTCGTTCTATCAGCATCGGACGCAGACTGCGACTATCAAACGCGTGTGAAGGTACGAAGGCTCCCGTCAGGAATTGGTAATGAGTACGACAGTTTCAAGCGTATATATACTGTTGTGACCAGTCAACTTTCTCTTTGCACATTTTTCCACATTTACACTTTACATACTGTGCCGGTGATTGCATAACCCGGCAATCGAAGGTATAAAAATTTCGTTTTTCAATAATAATATCGAGTATTAACGTCGGAACAGTGAGATTGGAATGGCACTGTTGAGACTGCGCGCGCCATCTCGCGTCGAATTTTGCTGGTTGTTGCATTGTAACTGCGCATTCAGTTCGGCGCCGGCTCTCATAGAAACTACAGGCTCCCGACCTCGGACAGACAATAATTGGGTAGATTTCTTCTCAACTTGATGGCAAGCTAAATTTTCGAGACTTCCCGGGTTCTCGCTCCCAGACGGAGATTTGGTCTCAGCTGGTGTACTGACACCTTCACCAGTCATGGACCATCCAACACTTACCTGTTCTGAGGAGGGAGCTTGCTGACCAGCTGTAAGATGCATACTACTCATGCTATTAATATGATATAAACTCTTATTATTTTTCCTTGGCCTGGCCCGCTGCTCATCTGTGTTACAAATCGTTTTCCTTTTTTAAACCATGTGCTTACGCTGCTAGACAGTCCGATCAGGGATGTGTCAACTGGACATTCATTATGAACATTATTTGAACTATTATAATATTACTCCATAACTCTAACGTACTATGATTGTAATTGTGTGCTGCACTGGGGGAGCGTGCCAGAGCTTTTTACTCCTTTATATATATTTTTTTATGTACAAAGGCCTTAGAGTCATTATACTTTCAATCTAACTTAGTCTAAACTAAAGTCTAACTAAACTAAGTCATGTGTGTATTGGTTCTGTTCCGGCTGGTTCAGGACGGGGTTCATATATTATTCTTATTTTGGTGTAACATTTAAGGGCTGGGGGTTTCGTTTTTCAGGCTGTTTTCGGGTGTAAAATTTGCATAGTTTTTTTTTAAGTTAGGCACACGTTGATACAGTTTCAGGCAGGTCTGATACCTGTCTCATATAGTCTGGCACATGCTGGCACACTTCCACAGCTGCTAGAATACAACATGCTGTTATTGTAAAATTATTTATACACAGATGTCTGACTTTAAAGAAAAAATTTATTTTTTTTTGTGGGCATATACTAATAATTTTGAGATTGTAAAAGCATACTGATGCTACTGATTATTGTAACTTAGGTTCTGACTTGCTTGCTGGACCTATCTGTTGAATTAAATCATTATCATTAAAGAACGAATAAAGAGTTCTTTATCATTAAAGAATTCCTGATACAGATCTATATTTGTAACACAACAATTAACGTTTTGGAAAATTATGCCAATTGTTTAAACTTAGGTGATAAGGGTTTTTACCACTTGTATACAGTTAAAAAAAAAACTTAGAGATTTTCATATACTTATAAGGTGCAATTTATTAGATGTTATATATTCATACGGGCTGCCAGGCCACTTTTATCTTGCAGTTATTAGTCATTATCATCCTTTCGGTTTTTAAAATATATTTTTTTTGGTTTCATTTTAATGGAGTAAATGGGTTGTGGTTTTAAATGATTAAATTCCAACTGTGGCTGGAAGTTAGAATTTTATGATTGCAAGTTTTGGGGCTTTATCGAATATACAGGCTGTCTGACAGGTCGAACATGATTTAGTGTTATGATGTTATATGTATATACTAGGGGAATACCCGTGCTTCGCTACGGAGTTTCACGTTGTACGTAATGAAAATGTTAGTTTAATTAATAAAGTTCAATTAAAGTAGGTTTCTTAAAAATAAATAGCTGTTGCCCACGACTTCGTTCGCGTGGTCTTCAGTTTAATGCGATAATATATTTATAACAGAATCTATTCTATTGGGTTGCCATAGTAACCAAATCTAATAGTTTGGGGGACCCCCCAGAGGATCGTATCGAAAAAACACCTGTCCTATGTTGGTTCTCCCGTTGCGTAAAATATTTGTGCCAAGTTTGGTTGAAATCGGTCTAATAGTTTAGGAAGAGATGTGCAAGACCCCAAAGGACCCCCCAAAGGATTGTATCGAAAAAAACACTTGTCCTATGTTGGTTCAGTGGTTTAGGAGGAGATGTGGAAGACCCCAAAGGACCCCATCGAAAAAACACCTATCCTATGTTGGTTCTCCCGTTGCGTAAAATATTTGTGCCAAGTTTGGTTGAAATCGGTCCAGTGGTTTAGGAGAAGATGTGGAAGACCCCAAAGGACCCCATCGAAAAAACACCTATCCTATGTTGGTTCTCCCTTTGCGTAAAATATTTGTGCCAAGTTTGGTTGAAATAGGTCCAGTGGTTTAGGAGAAGATGTGGAAGACCCCAAAGAACCCCCAAAAGGACCCCATCAAAAAAACACCTATCCTATGTTGGTTCTCCCTTTGCGTAAAATATTTGTGCCAAGTTTGGTTGAAATCGGTACAGTGGTTTAGGAGAAGATGTGGAAGACCCCAAAGAACCCCCAAAAGGACCCCATTGAAAAAACACCTATCCTATGTTGGTTCTCCCTTTGCGTAAAATATTTGTGCCAAGTTTGGTTGAAATCGGTACAGTGGTTTAGGAGAAGATGTGGAAGACCCCAAAGAACCCCCAAAAGGACCCCATCGAAAAAACACCTATCCTATGTTGGTTCTCCCTTTGCATAAAATATTTGTGCCAAGTTTGGTTGAAATCGGTACAGTGGTTTAGGAGGAGATGTGGAAGACCCCAAAGAACCCCCAAAGGACCCCATCGAAAAAACACCACTAATTCAGAAACCTTCGCGGGCGTGTGCACAACAACTCACCGAAGTTTCATTGCAATCCGATGAATGGTATAGGAACGCATACGGGACAAACAAAGAAACATTCATTTTTATATATAATTTCCTGGAACCCGATCGCAGCGCCACCTACCGGGTCCAATTGTGAATCTAAACCATCCAGGGACCCACTCAAACACACACACAAAATTTCATCAAAATCGGTCCAGCCGTCTAGGAGGAGTTCAGTGACATACACACGCACACACGAAATATATATATAAAGATTTCTCTATGTTTCAATATGTGATGTTAATGTTAAGTGTTATTTAGGGGATGAATTAATATGGGCTTATAGAAACTGAATTGTTAACATGATGACACTACTTATTTATCATTTATACTGTTATTTATTGCTTATTGTTATACGTGTCACTCAGGGGAATTGTAATGTACACATGCATGTAATGAATTATGGGGCAAGAATAAAATTGTTATTGTTGATTAACAACCGAGTTTAATTGCAAGTCCCGTTGTACTGGACCCAGCGCATTTTTGGCTTCTCTAGGCTCCTTCCTAGTTTTAAAAAACTAGTGGCCTGCCTCTCTTTCAAAAAAAAATATACAAAAAAAAAATTTAGTTTTTTTTATATAAAAAACACAAAGTAGAAAGAGGGGTTACAATACTGCAACCATACGTGACTGACCCCTGCGCTGGCTTCGCTCCCCCTACAAAGAAATTGACAGTGCTGCATTCGGCCGCCTTTCGATTTGCGGGTTACTAAAAACATCACTCATGTATCACAGGCATCGAAGCAATGGAATGCAACGCTTGGCCTTTAACGACCCGTTTCTGCTCGTTTCTTTTGTAGCTAAGAAAATATCACACGATCACATGTAGGTCCACCGCTTAACAACATTTATAATCCACCTATAGCAATATTAACACGTTTCGTCACACCTTTACTAGCTACGTAACGTAATAGTTTGCTACTAGTTTCTAGTAACAATCAAACAATCATCATTCTACACAGTGCGTAACAGTACATATATTAGTCTGATTACGTCTCAAGAATACGTCCTCTGAGAACCAATTCTTAATTTTCTTGACAAAAAAAAAAAAAAAAAACAATATTCTAGTACCGATGATTCCCAGCACCGGTAATTGGTTTACTAAACTGTTTAGTCAGTCATGCCAGAAGAGAAGGTAGACCTGCTTTCTTGTTTACAAACATCTAACAAGTGTGCTCACTGTAATACTTTATGAAATTAGGTAATGTACTTATTGCATACTGTAATCAATTGATTCATAATTTAGAAATAAACACCACAGTCACTGTCCGTCTTTTAATCATTAGACCGGAGGCGTCTTTTAATTTTATAATTCACTGTCTATTTGGAGTAATAATTCATTTTTCTGTGCTCATCAGACATGAAATATGTAAATTATAATAGACCCACCGTGCTGCTAATACGAGGATTACAACTCTATATTAATTATGTCCTGTAAGGCTGCAAAGCAACCCCCCCCCTTAACAATTATCAACTTAGTGAAAAATTACCGTGTTCCAATAATTACAGTAAAATAAATAATGATAACAAAACCGAAACGCAATATTAACAATAATATTATTAACAAACATAAGAAAATTGTAATGTAAGTGATATTATTTATTTTTACATCTAGTAAAGAAATTATTTCCCAATGATTTTGCTGAACAGTTAAGTTCAAAGTTCATTAATGTTCTGAGCGAAAGGGATTACCATGGCAACGGAGATTTAGCGAGGAACACATGTAGATACGTAGACTGAGTACTGGGATTCATGTTAGCACTTCAGGCCACTTGATCCGTGCTCAGCGCGTCAGTCGTCCTTTGTTTGACAGTGGTTTGGTCGCTGTAAGCCTAATGTAATCTAATTACCTCTCTTTGCAGACGTTTGTTTATATTAAACTTTTGTTGTAACTTAGCAACGTAGCAGTAAAAAGAGTGGATCGTTGAATTTTATAAGTAACTTCATGACACAAAATTTTATTAAAAATTTTTTAAGCTAGTTCAAATATCAATTTGTATATTTCTTATCGTCTTTGGAACTCACATACAAACCTCCCATCATAAATTATTTGTTCCTGTTTAAAATTTTAAACGCGTTACGCTAAAACCAGCCTTAAGTAAATACTAAACATTATTTTCTCCTTAAAGTGCTTACTACAGATATCGTTGACATGAATTTAATTATTACTCTATTAGAATATATTACCTGCTACATTGTTCGTACCCGATGTGACGAACTTACCTAATCTTTTCACTTTCTTCAAGTTCAGGGTCGTGTTCTGCGGGCATGATGACATGACATGTCAGTTGAACTTGTGTGGAATATTCCGGGAGTAGCGTAGATACTGATAGAGCTTTCCTTGCCGGAGAGTCCACCTTAATCAAAGAGACTTATGAATCATATACCGCGACTACCCATCTTGTGTGACCTTATATCGCGTTTCTTTTGTACTCCTATGCCAATAAATGAGTATTATTAATGCTAATAAATATTTAGCATCAAAACAACAAATGAAAACCCTGAATATCCTGTATTAAAAGAAGAAGGGTATCAGGCCCCTTTAATTGGGAATTGCTCGTATGAGAAATGGAAGTATCCTACAAAAGTGATTCGAGACCTTCAGGTTGGGGGTTGGGCTACGTTAGTGTATATGTTACCGGCAAAGTATATAATCCAGGCATTTTATAGAATACCTAGGCATTTCATAAAATGCCTGGAGTTTTTTGGCAAAGTATAGAATAGAATACTTTTCAAATGTTTTTTATACTTTTCCCAGGTATTCGGTACATTGGCTAGGCATTCTATATAATGCCAAACTGTGAAATAAACTTACTACGTTCAAAATGAAAACGTTTTATTACAAATTCACGCACAATTGTTTGATTTTACACAAAGGATGACTTTGTATGACATATCGAGATTATCTAGTCTCTACTTAATTATGTTCAGATACTATTTTATTAAAATTATACTGTATAAGAACATTTTTTAACCAATCAGCTTTTAAAAAATACATTTGATATTATTGGTGTTTATTAATTCTAAATATATGGAATATACTCTACTTATTACAACAAGACAGAAAGCTGTGACATTTTGAAGTACACTTTCTTTCAGTTTTACACAATTACATTTTTTTTTTACATTTAGTCTTTCACACACATTTTACGAACCCTTGTCCTGATCCTGATGATTGGGAGTAGCAGCAGAACAAAGTGCGGTTTCTTGTTCAGGAACATCTTCAACCCACATTAGTGGTCTTGGGCATACAGTGAACTGCGATCTTGTGTACAGCTGCTTTAACAATCTGTTAGTGGTTCTCAGTTCGTAAAATCCGTCTTCTGTCACACTCACGACGATTGCTAGGATGTTTCGAAGATCTCCCCGTCCCCTGTCTACTTCAGGAACTAGAACGCGAACAAACGCGCCCACAGGAGCTGGAGGAAATTTTTTGTCAGAATCAGGTTTCATCTTTGCCTGAAGTCCTAGAAATGATTTTGACCTCTTTCTTTATTCAATTGAATTTTTTACTTTGAAGCGGAGAGTACACAGCTTCTTGCCATCGTCACACTTATCTCCACTATTGCCACTAGTGTTAAAATATGTCCACACGTACTATGCATATTTCTGCAGCACTCTACACACTTTTCAGAACATGAAACCATAGCGCACACGTTGTTTTCTATACATTACCTAGAAGACGTTAGGCATTTTGTACAATGCCTAGCCAATGTATGAAATGTGTTTTATTTCATACTTTGCCGGCTGGATTCAGGCAGTGTATGAAATTCCTAGGCATTCTATAAAATGCCTGATCTTGTACTTTGCCGGTAACATATAGACTAATTGTGTTTCCTTATGACAAATCTACAGTTGCGAAATCTGAATAATTTTGTGTAAAAAGTAGAAGGTTTATACAGAGTCGTCTGCGTTAAAGTTTTAAGCGAATCTAAGCACTACAGAAGCAGAGAATGTTTTGAGCGGCAGGCTGAGCATAATAGATCCTGTATCCAATAGTCAGAAATGTCTGTATAAGCAAATCGGGATATGAGGAACCGATTTATAGGCGGAAACTCCAAAAAAAAGTAGCAAGTCTTTAGGGCAATAAGGTGACAGTTCTATCTTACCACACCAAGCTACAAAGTGTATTCTATACTGCAGCGGTAATTAATTACTCACATTCAATACTCAATTACTCACACAATTAATCACTGGCCTTTGAAGACACAGTGTGACTTAATCCGGGAACGAACAGAAGAGGGAGTATTTTGGATCGGTATCGACTCTGTATTGTAATTGTTGGAAAGCGTAACCTCGAATACGATGGCGAGGCGGTGTGGTCAGTAATCTACAAGAATTCAACTTCAAAAATTTGGCGGTAGTAGTAGTATGCAACTGAGGTGGATGAACAGTTTTATAGAAGACCAAGGTCACGTTCAATGGACGTGAAGCAGTGTGTACGGAAAAGGAACAACTTATTTAATAAAATTGGACGAAGAAACTTCTCTCACTTTCTTGACCAGTCTTCTAAATTTTTACGAAGTCTACAGAAGTCTACTCAACAGTGTGTGTATGCTGATGCTTTGTAGTTACTATTCCAGAGCTACTGACTACTATTATCGAATACTGTTTATACACCAAGCTATATGGGTTAGTGTTAAAACTTACAATGCTAACATGCTACCTATTACGTTTAGTGTAAGAAATACAAAACATATACATTACAGTGACGTTTGAAAGACCATCGAATTCTTTGCATTATAATCTCCATAACCAATATGAGATTCTTCAAACTACACTCCTTAATACCTGTAGGTTTACTATTAAATAAACAGTAAACCTTTGTACATATTTTTATTTAACTTTTGGGACTAGATGGATATGTATTTGATAAAAAAGTATCGCTAATCAAAAACAACAATCAACAACACTAACAATAAGAGAACTATGGAATTGACGTGTTAATGAAAAAAATATGTTTTCCATTCAAGTTATTTTTATCATGAAATATTTTATATTATATTACTGAAATATAAATTATTATATTTACGGGATTTATATTATTCATTATTTTTGTCGCTTTTTTATACTTTGATTTTAACATAAAATTGACATAGAATCAGTACATGGTACAGATACTGATTTTCCTCAAGAAACGTCGAGCAGAAAAGGAGCATTTACATCTTCATCACTATTATCGTCTTAATTGTTACTGTTTTCGTTACAATCTTTAAATCTCTGTCTATAGGGATTGCTTATCTAATTCATCGCTTTGCGTTTGACATTTTAGTGACTTGGGTTTTATATGTTTGTCGATTTTTTTTAACATCCACGCAACTCTTCGTAGAGTACCGGTGGATTATCTAGAATTTCCCGCGTAATTGTAACGATTCCTCTTTATTTATTTTTATCCGATTTTCATGCGAAAGTCCAGCATGTTGAAAGCTATTTTCAATCATCCTGAAACTGAATAACTTACTATCATTATAAACGATATTTTCTGTTATTTTTTTTTATTGAACGTAGTTTGCTGAAAAATAAGTACCTACATCTTATTGGATATAATATGAGATACGTTAATATAGCCTAATTATAACAAATAAGGTCGTTGGAATTTATGTGCTATTGTACAAGATCACATTCTCAACAATACTACTTTATGTTAGAAAGTAATCTGATCAAATATTAAGTAGGTTTTTGAACATTACAATTACTACTTTTCTACAATTAAAGATGTCTCTACATTTCTACTGTATATCTAAATGCTGTATGTCTGTCACCTACTGTAACTATCGTTTAATTGTTACCACGTTATAATTTCACTATATTTGTAACACTAATCACCATTACATTTACATTCACATTTATATGTTTGATTCGGTGAGATTCGGTATAAAAGAAATATGTTAATGATGAAGTAAATTATGAGGTAAATAATGTACGAACGACAGTTAACAAACATCGTATACAATACAACAAGGTTAACTTTGAGTTTCTGGGTCATCAGATTTCTACCAGTAAATTTACTGAAACACACTGCACGACTGTACTTAGAACTAACTAGTTGGTGTCCAATCAACCCAGTTTCTACTGTAGTCTAATTACATTTCACCAGTAATGGTGGTTGAATGAATGCCCTGGGAATCGGGCTTTTGTACACATTGGTTTTAAACAAGCCGTACGCAGTCACTTGAATTTAATCGGATAACAAAGAGTCTTCACTAGTTGAATGATTAAGCGAAATGTAAATTCATTCTATTATTGTTATATATCGGCTATCTGACATGTTTTGTATGCAATGTTCACATAATTTGTCTCTATTTTATTTCTCATTGCGTAAATTTTGTAATTCGACAACTGAAATGACAGTAGCAGTTACACAAGTGTAACTACAAACCGTCGTGACAATAACTACTAGGAACCTTTATTACCTACTACTAGTAGAACTGTATGTGTTCCAGCTTAGCTTTCATAATTTATTATCTCTTTACTAAAGTTCGTGCTTGCTAAATTTCTTTACTGATATTTCTAAAACTTCTTGCTGATAAGATTTAACTGCCATGTTGGACATAAGTGTTGTGGCTTCCGAATGTAATTGGTGACTTAGCGTTTCACCTGTACAGCCCTTAATAAAGAGTATTTCCCATACGTTATTAGAAGAGACTGGCTTGCCGGGTTGTAAGGCCGTGTTCCAGGGTTGTTAATTGCAGACGTTTCGGCCGCACTTCGACGGCCATCTTCAGTGCATAAAGTTTGGAAGTCTATAACACTGACCTGGTTACTGATTACGATAACTTGGTCAGTCTCACAGCCTTCCAAACTTTATGCACTGAAGATGGCCGTCGAAGTTGCGGCCGAAACGTCTGCAATTAACAACCCTGGAACACGACCTTACAACCCGGGAACCCGACCTTACAACCCGGGAAACCGACCTTACAACCCGGGAACACGACCTTACAACCCGGGAACACGGCCTTACAACCCGGGAACCCGACCTTACAACCCGGGAACACGACCTTACAACCCGGAAAACCGACCTTACAACCCGAGAACACGACCTTACAACCCGGAAACACGACCTTACAAACCGGGAACCTGACCTTACAACCCGGGAAACCGCCCTTACAACCCAGGAACACGACCTTACAATCCGGGAACACGACCTTACAACCCGGGTACACGGCCTTACAACCCGGGAACCCGACCTTACAACCCGGGAACCCGACCTTACAACCCGGGGGACACGACCTTACAACCCGGGAACACGACCTTACAACCCGGGAACCCGACCTTACAACCCTGGAACACGACCTTACAACCCGGGAACCCAGTCTTCTAATGTCGTTGACGACGGCCGTGGAAGACTCAGACATCACTTGTTTCCTATACGTTTGTATTTCCTTCGTTTTCTCAGTTGTATTGATATTTCTTCTGATTCCTTGTTTGTAATATCGTTAAAGCGTTTTATTGTATATGGGTTTACCCAAATAAGCTGCTTCTGCCGTTCACTCTACATTTCATTAACAATTATTCATAACCTAAGGACGTAAGGACGATCAAAGAAATAAAACAAAGAAAATGAAACAAAACAAACAAAGAAAACAAAAAAAAGGTTCACAAAGAAATAAAAACATTAATTTTTTTAATTTATTTTACATTCCGCCATAAGACAATGTTATTAAGTAAATTGTGTGGAACAGAACACTATAGATATCTTCTTTTTAAATAAGAGGGTACGAACCTCTTAAATAGGCGCACTTCATTGTTGGCACTTGACAAGTTAATAACTAATCGGTTAGGGTTTACTCTTATTTTATGAAAATATTTAACACCCAGACTTGTCACTTACTCGTTCCCAGATCGCGACTGCTGACTTCATTAGGCACGTACCATCGTGTGTCGACAATTCTCTCAGGACTGTAGATTAAAATCTTCTGGAGTTATCTGATAACCGCACATTTGCAGACGGTATCTTCACATAGCCCTCAGAATAGCGTTTTGTAGAGGAGAATTTCAGTTTAATTGATCACCCAAATTTATCACTTTAATTTATTGTTTCCTTAAACAAAATATCAGTTTCAAAATTTACGATTTGTATGGTACATAAAACTGACACAATTACGTAGTCCTAAGTCGTAAATACAAAATTTATTTTAATTACTTAAAAATTACCTTCCTTGTTTTTGGTTAGTTCAAATTAAAGAATTCGTTTTCGTTCTTCAACCAAAGATTTTAAGAGGTGTGGGATAAAGATTTATGGTTAAGTTTTTTCGTAGATTTTATAAAATTTTTTCATATTTTGAAAATGAATTTAACATCCAATTTCAAAGTTCTTGCCGGGCGCCAGCCCTTCCACCTCTTTCCTAGACCCCTGGTTATACATAATTAATTTACCTTACATCGTCATAGTATATAACAGTATTGTCCTGAGAATACAGTATACTCCTTAATTTCATTCTGTAAATATCATATACTAACATTATTATTAGAAATTGTTTTTCCACTTGCTTTCCATTTATTCCATAGTGATTTGTCGCTTGTCAGTTATAGTATCTCTTTAAAAAACAATTTAACCGGGAGGTAATCATGCAAAGACATTATGGTCTCTTTCTACATTTGGGCTTCCAGTTTGGTAACCTTCATGTCACCTTTTTACCATATGTAAAAATGTAAACTAATACCACAGAAAACCTCAAATACCAAATTTTGTAATATCTCTTTTGGAATAAACAGGCAATGATCATTTACAGGAGTTAACACAGAAGATCATGGTTTGTCAAAACTCCTGATGAAAACGATCAACCTTCACGTTAAAAAAACGCTGTCTATTTTTTTTTTTTGCTTTGATGAGATATATATTATCTTCTTTATCAGTGAGGTAGTATATTAAGATACGTTTTGTTTTTGTCAACAAAGACGGTATAAATCGGAGTCTTTAGCTGAAAAGGAAGCTACCTATATTTTAGGAGATGATGTAAAATTTAATGTTTTCCATCCTATTTTGACTTAGAAAGGATGATTCCATATTTTAGATTTTTTCTTTGTGTAAGTTTTATGTTTGTATACAAAAATAAAAACGTATCTTTGTTCCTATTCCATGTAATTGTTCAACACTGTAAACAGTCCAATAAAGTTGTAGGCTACAATTTATTGCCAGCGATTTTATTTAGTTTTTGTTTTGTCAAAAATCGTTGGGTAGTGAATCGATTTATAAAATTGAATGTAACAACGTTGAGTGATCTAATGAAACCAGGTAGACTACGTAGTGCTTCCAGCTGGAGCGCACATTCAGTAGTATTCCATACGAAAGTGTAAAAACCTATCGATCGAAACAAAAACACCAAAAACCTATCACATAACGCGTTCTACCCATCGATATCCTACGCCAACATATACATACGTCATACAGAACACTGGATAATTAATTATTATGCTATTCAGTAGCTTAAGAACTGCGAGAGATAACTAGGCTTTTAAGGATCGGTTTTGATTTTGAATTTGAAACGAGAACACATATTCCATTCTAATGCAAGTGAAGTAAGAGGCGGAATAAGAGAGCTTTGTGGTATTTTTCAAGAAATTAAACTCCGGAGAACGCTAAGGTAAAAGATTACACAAATAAATTTACCTCTTTAACAACATAACTAACATTGCGTTTTGAAACGTTGCTGGGAAAAATTCTATTTGGTAGTTCCGAGAATAAACAATCAAGAAATAAACGAATCACTTTTACCATTTTAAATCTGTAGGTGACGTTATATTTTAATTAATTAAAGTACGTTTGATAGTGACGAATCAAATTTTTGTAATTAAAATCTGGCCGTTTGCAGACGCTAAATGTATAACGAATCTGCGACATGCCTTCGAGTTACGTTTAATAAAAGCCTACAGGACGTCAATGTGGTTGTGTTAAAATTATATAGCTTTTGTCTACAAAAAAAGGGAAACGTCTGTAACCTTTGTGCTAATTATTTAACAAAACTGTCCATTCTGTTACACGTGTTGGTGTCAGTGTACCTATACCGCAGTCTGGTGCCTACTGTCATAATTTGAATTGTTGTTATAGCCTAAACGTTAAAAGCTACTGCCATGATCTCAAAATGTCACTAATGTGATACTTTAGTGATCAATTTAAAAATAAAATTACAAGTAACAACTGTTTCAAGCACCAGTATTCGGGCATATCCATATCCATACTTCATAGTATTGTTACCATTAACTTACGTATATTGCAAAATTAATTGAGTTTACTTTGAAAAATGGACTTTTTATCTGAATAAAACAAAAATAGATTTTACGTTTTATTTAGCACTTCATGAAGTTGCTTTTACGTTACGTCAAATTTGTTTTATGAAGCTGCTTTTACTATGTTTATATCTGAACACAATAATATTTATTTTTTAGCCATTTACATTTGCACAAGTTTACCTTAAATGCAGTAGAATAGAAATTGGAATTAACATTCCATATACGATGAACTAATTATAAACTAATATATTAATTTTATTTAATTAAGTACTTAGTAACATATTGCATAGTTCAGTTAGTCCACTCATATACGATATTTTCTTTAAAAGTTGGCTGTGATGAATTGTAAAAGTTTGAATTTTAATCTAAACGACGGACTTTTGATATCATAGAAACAATATAAATATTGAATTCATATCTTTTCTGTGATGGCAAAAATCCAACGTTTAGATTCAAATTCAAACAATAAGGCATACATATAAATATGTGCTAATGAACTATGACTTCTGTATTCAAGTTTTTTTGTATCATAAAAAAAAAGTTTAATAAACACTAACGATCATGGTTTGTGTAGCGTATTTGTATTTTTTCAGGTTTTTTGTATTAACTGAAAAGACAGTAATTCTGAAATAGAGCAGGAAATGTTTTTAATAGCAAGTACTTTTTTAAACTCCTGCATTCATTTTGTTTGTAAGTCCACGTGTCTAAATAAAGATTATGTCTTCTTGTAAATGTTTTTTCTGTACATAATATAATCAGACGTTAACCATCGTAAAATTTTAAGAAACACACGTTCCATCAATATATTTTATATGTGTATATGTATGCATATACAGTGGAAACAAAATTAACTAACACCAAAGAAGTCACTAATTACAACTTTAATTAGAAACAAACGACAGCTTGAAATTAAAAAAGGCACTTTTGTACAAAAACTCATGTTAAATGTGTCCAACACACAAAAATAAAGTTCACCTTATCTCAGTTCCGCACTAATTAACACAAGAATCACTCTCCACTAAACCGCAACAATAACTTCGAGCCGCACTTGTAAAATTGCCAGGTGTATCTGAAATGGGTCGCTTCGTAATCCAGTATTTATACGTCCACCGCTTTGCAATATAATGAGCTGGCGGGTCTCGATTTCGGTAGGATAGTTGAGTAACGTCTGGAAGGAGCGTTTTGTAATTTGTGCAGCGTAGAATAATCTGTACATGTCTGGAACAGTCTCGCGAGCCCCGGCATGTCGAGAGTCACTTAGGCACTCGGTGATGCAGTGCTGTTTGTTTCGTCAGCTTAACAATATTTTGTGTTTATAAAGGTTCAAATCAGCTCATGTATCATGCATATATGTAGCCGTATACGAAAACCGACCACTTTCCTGTTAAACTAACATTACGTAGCCATATTACATTACGGCCATAGCATTACTCAATATTCGTAAACGAGCCGATTTATCTTTGAGTTAGGAAGACAAGCTCTTAGCTTATTAATTCTACTTAAATAACTAGACTACGTTCATTCAATGTAACTAAATAACTGAAAAATGTACCATACCCCTCAAATATTTGTAATGAATTGTTCCCTGTTGCTCTTCTAAAGTTTAAAATTTTCCAACGCATGTAACATTTAATACAAAGGAATCAACGTGTACAAAATTAAATTATCGTTAATCGTACATGTTACTAACAGATTATTAAATAAAATGTCTTGTAAATGTGGCATCGATAAATTATCCATTTGTTGCTTCTAAGACAAATCATTGTCACTGTCGAGATCATGTGACTGCTGCTGGGTATAAATGATAGGAGGGTATAAATACGATGTGCTACTGTTATCAAGCAGGAGCTGCGATAATGACAGAACTGTTGAACGTAATTCTTTACATATATCTTTTGATTTCATTGTCCACGATTCACCCATATGTCGTACTTTAAGAATATTTCTGTCTTTTTCCATTTCATACCACAATTATATATAAAGACCTTAATTTATATTCCTGACAAAAACGGAAAATTCATCGTCTTCTCTCTACTTAGCGAAGAAATTGCTGTACCAAACTGCATAAATAAAACGGCACAATGTTAGAGAACCACAGGGTTTAGGCAATTTCCTTGTAGATACGTATTCCTCCAGCCACCATTTGCTTGGTTTGTAAGTATTCAGGTACTTGTTCTGCCGGTCATGCGTGTGGAACGATTACTTCTAGATGTTCTTGCTACATCTCTTTACACACTTTTATTTTGTCAATCACTATACTAAATCAAAACTTTGCCATCCGATTGTCAACTGTGAAACACAGCGGACAATTTCATAAGACACGAAACAAAAAATATCCAGATAAATATAAGTTATAATTTTTATATTTTTTGTTTATCTGTTTTGTTTTGATATTTAAAACACACGCACGCACGTACGCTACCTCTCTGTCTGCCCTCATTACTCTCATCCCCTGTAACACAAAGAATACTATATACAGATTAATTATTGATAGAAAGAGAGTCGGAGATAGAAGAGTGGCAAATGAAAAAAAATTAAAATTAAAAACCTCAGTTACACATTACAAATACACCTGTTTGTATTGGTTTAGGAACAGTCTCTGGAATAAAGGGCTCGCATAAATCCTGAAACTTAGATAATCTAACACTTTTCAATTTCGTTGAATAAAATTCTTACTCTCAACCAGTAAAAGACTCATGCGATGAGAAACAAATTTATAACCGTTCATTCTTACGGCTCAATAAATATATACGTTTCAATAGAGCGTGATTACAAACACAGAAAAATTTGTTGAATAATAGTAGTACTATTATATTGTAGAACTATTTTAAAGTAGTACAAATAATAATTACAATAAACATGATATTACAGTTTTACAGTAACAACATATAGTATTTACATGATACTTTGACACAGCTGTTTCGATAAATAATTAACACGGACAGCGGATATTTAGAGCTAGACCAAACCAAGTAACAGAAGGGCCGCGACATACATAAGTGTTTACGGGCACTGAATCCCTCTGCGAGGCGAACATTATAAACTTTTAACGAGTTTGCGCTCACAGCCTCTCCAGTCTAAAGTGTTTACACTCGCCATCCCCGAGCATCAAATTGGAAAGACCTACGCTCTGAAAAATTCAGTCGACTACGTAAATTCGTAATTCCGTCTCGTGTTTCAGAATTATTTGGTTGTTTATAAATAAGTGCGCTATAAAATTAAAAAGTGTTTTACTTGATTTTTGTGATAATTACTTTAAATGTGAAAAAATGTAATTCTGTACTGTTTCCTTATCGATTTTTTCGATTCTAGAAAACAAGTATAAATCAATTTTGTATTTGTGATTTTACATAATTTCAGTGCTTGCTTGAGATATGTTTCGATGATAGGGCGAACAGTATTAATGACGGTTTATTTGGAGTTTGAATTCATCAATCAATGTCAGCCAGTTAAAGTTCATTTTAACGGTCATCGCGTCTTGTGGAAATATAGCACCTTTGATCAGAACATTGATTTGGACAACGCATGTAACTAATCTCTGTTTTCGAAGCTAAACAGAAGCAATATCTGTTTTGAAAGGTGGTTTTAAGTTATTAACACTGTCTTACTATATTTTTTAAAATTATTATTGTTGCCAGAATTTTCTGATAGCAACGGTGTTGCAAACACACACAATCACATGGTCTGTGATCCTTCAACTTGAACCCAGTATGGGTACAAGTATGGTATCTTCGGTATGGGGTCTTCTGTAATAAGTTACTAATCACATATTAAATACAGGCGTATTATATAGTATGTTTGAAATGGTCCAGTGTCATAAAAAAAGTTTAAATTTCTTGAACATAATAATGAGTTGGACAATGTATATACTTTATGAAATACTAAAAAGTAATAAATTAAACATTTTAGTCGATATTATATTTTCATTGATGGAAGTGTCTGAGATGTGTTTAAGTAAAGTTAACTATAATTGTATTTCTACAATTACTCATGTTAATAATTTTTGCTTCCTGCCATGTGAAAAACAATTTTCTCATTAAAACAAAATAGTATTTGTAGTTTCTTAAATTTTGTGTGTAATATTGTTCAAATTCTTTATAAGATACCGTTTGAAAGATCTTAAAATCAGAAAGTATATGAAGTTTCCATTATAAATGAAAAATGTTTGCTGGATAAAGTATTCTAAATAAATAGTTAAATATTTACTGATTGGTGCTTTTGACTCAATACATTACAAGTAAAAAGTGCTATGATGCACTCCTAAAGTATAATATTATTATACAATACAAAAATTACACAAATGAATGCCCTTATAATGAGGCAAATATCAATAGAATCTATTATCGCTATCCGTATTCCTGTACAGAGTATATCACATTTAAATCATATATAAGACGGTTTGCCTTGGGGAATGAGTTACCAGGCCATGAAATTATCCGAACACACCTTTGTATATAAGGTAACTCGCGACTGTATGAGCGTATTAAACTGAAACACACACACACACACACACACACACACACACACACACACACACACACACACACACACACACACACACACACACACACACACACACACACACACACACACACACACACACACACACACACACACACACACACACAGAGAAACAAAGTTGTATTAGAACTCTACTGTGGATTTAGATGTAATTGAATCAACATTTACTTACAGATTACTCGTTCTATAATTCAATAAAACTCAATATCCAATATCAATTTGGTAAGCAAATAACGCAAATTTTACTAAACAATAAAATAATATTTTGAGAAATAGTAATGATAAAAAGTGGGTATTAATTTTTTATAAAATATGTAGATGAACATACATCTCCCAACACAAAGAAGGAAACAATGTTATAGCTAGAATACACAGATATAATAGTGTGTGATAATGAAGAATATCTTGAAGATATGTTTCCGTAAACAAATTTGACTCACATTAGCCAGAGGAACCGAAAATCATACGGAATTAAGAATTCGCATAAAAAACAATACTACTGTCCTGTTTTGTCGTCTTTGGCTAAAAAACGATCAAACGTCTTTACAATTTTTGTTCACTACCCAAATTATAAAACACAAGAAACCTTTAACAAAGTGTAACACTCATGTACTTAATTATTATATAATTATATATATATTATTATATATACTTAATATATGTAATTAATTAATTACATTGTCCGAAGTTTCTTTTGTTTAAATTCTATCCGTTTCTCTAACTTCTTTGAAATGGCCACTATGTATCCTTGTAATTAATCTCCGCGATTCGCCTCTTTTTAATTTTATTGCTGGATGCCAGATCTAGGCTATATGTCTTGGGGCTTCCATTCGACATTATTTTTATTGGCCAAAACCGATTTGACGGCTATGTTTCATTGTCTCAATCTATCTATGTGCATCTCAGTATTCCCTCCAGTTTATTTGCTTTACATTGGCCAATCTTATAATGGGCTTAATAACTCTTTTGCTCTCCAGTAATTCATTTCATTTGCTTTCGGACTATTTTATTTAAAATCTATTACGTTTCTGATCCAGAGACATTGAAATTTTTTACGCTAGGCACTGTTTAAGATTTCTTATTATATTACGATCTACAGAATAAACTGTGGTCGGTGGATGGCTGTTCTCTCCACTGCAATTAGCCGTTTAATTTCAACATCGCTGTCTGCCTTATTCCCCAAATAAGTATAAATATGACATGTAGTTCCAGTTTCCATTTCAAGGCAAGGTTCCATTTATTGTGCCTTCTATTATCATATACATTTTTGTGTTTTATAATCTAAACTAACGTTTACAGTATAAACAATTTTAATATTCTTTGAATCTTGTTGTCCGTCAAAATTCATTCTTTATCAATACTCTCCCACTGTGTTCCCTCGTCTTCAAAAAGAGTTAATCACTTTTCTCATAAAAATATCCGTCTAAAAATGAAGAAAATATTAATGAAAAAGAAATTTCTTGTTAGAATCGTAAATGTTTTATTCATTTCCAGCTTGAGGACCTCTGTGTCATGCAGCGGACCATACAACTTTAGAGTAATTTTACAGTTGAATAAAAAAGTGAAAGTCATAACAAGATATTGGATTATATAAGAAACGGTTATTAGGTGGCAAGAGGTAACAGTAGTCATTGATTATCAACATCTGTATTAGTAACCTTATTGGATTCTTTTATCTATCCATAATGTGATGACAACAAAAAAACGTTTTGTAAAGAATAGTTAGAATAAAGTTAGAAAGTGTACAGGGCATTGGGTGCTGTTTGTGTAGAGGCCTGAGTTAGGTTGTTACAAAATTTTATGAAATTCCTTTATAAAGCTTCTTCCTTTATATGGGACATTGAGCCGCTGTGGCAGGAGAAGAATATAAGTGGAGCTACAAGTTCTTAAGTGGGAGGACAATTTAAACATCAATTTGAGAGTAAATATTGTAACATGACAGGATCATGCCATAAAAAGAACACGAAATAATCCTCATATTCCCATGAACACGAAAGCAGTAAGATATTCCCATATGCAAGTTTTATTTAGATAGCATGCAGAAAAGCAGAATAAAATTTTGAAAATGAGGTGAAGATAATAAAATATAATTATTTAGGAAAAATAATAGTTCAAAGAATAGGGAATTATGAAAAGTAAACATTGTATTAGGTACATGAAAATAAAATGATATATAACCCATTAACTAACTGAATAAGTGACAATGACAAGACTTAACCACTATGACATACACTACCCAATAGAAGAGATCACATAGATTTACTATGTAGATAGAATAAATTGTAAATAGGAAACGTATAAGTTTAATGTGTTAGTAGTTAATAAGAGAACAATTAATTGTTAATATATTAATATAAAGAAATATGTAGAGGTCTGCGTCCCTAAGACAGACATTTTAAGTAATCAGTGATTAGTGTTATTATAAACAATAGACAAATGTTTTTAATATATTAATTATAAGCAACGTAACGTGAAATATATAAAAAAACAGTGATTAATTACTAAACAATGCAAAGTGAACCAGTTTTAGTGATTTAAAATTATGAAGGAAAATAGTCCTTTTATAGCATTAACTGTGAGTGACACATCAATTATATAAAGTAATAATTTGAACATCAAAATAAACTTAAGCAATACACTTATAATATTTAAAATTAGTGGGCTCGGTCTCCTCCTCGTATGGCGCTACAGCCCAAGTCGGGTCCTGGCTTCCACCACTCTCCGCCTACAAACTACTCTATCCATTGCAGCCCTCCTCCAATTTCTTATCCCCATGTCCCTCGCGTCCTCTGCAACGCCATCTTCCCACCTCTTCCTGGGTCTGCCTCTAGGTCTCGTTCCCTTCCATGTACCCAGCAGAGCCCTTTTCGGGTTCCTGCCATCCTCCATTTTCATAACATGTCCGGCCCAACGCAATCTTTACATTCTCTTAAATTATGAGACTGGTATCTCTTTATATATTTGATACAGTTCATTGTTGTATCTCAGTCTCCATGAGCAATTTTCTTGTTTTGAGCCTATAATGCGTCTGAGGATTTTCCTTTCAAAGGTATCTACCATGTAGGCTGTTTTCTGTGTTATTGTTCATGCCTCACACCCGTAGCATAACACCGGTCTGTTGTGATGACAGTCCTATATATTTTAAATTTTGTTTCCCTGTGCACATCCCCATACCTAAATGACGGCACCAATGCGAAGTATATATTTTCCTTATGGAAATCACGGTGTGGGAATTGGGTTGATCTGATAACCATATTCCTGCTTGTAGCGAAGTCGATCAGCAGTTCCCCATTTCTGTTGGATTCATTGTGTAGACTGTTCTACCTATGGTGCCAAGATATGCATCTTCTCTCCCAATTTTCGCATTCATGTCCCCCATGATTAGTTTAATGTCATTCTTAGGGGTGGTTTCATATATTTTTCCTAGCTGTTGGTAAAATTCTCCTTTTATGTCTTCATCCTTCTCATCAGTCGGGCAGTGTAGGTTTATGATGACAGATTGAAGAATTTGTAGCCAGTCTTATTCTACATATTCTCTAGTTGACTGGGTGGAAGTCTACTATAAGGTGTTTTAAGTTTTTTCAACTACAAATGCCACTCCCAGTTCTCTTTTCCCCTTCTCTCTTCCGCTGTATAATACCGTATGAGTTTTAGTATCTCTTACTCCATTTCTCAGCGATATTGTTTTCTGCACTGCTGCTACACCCATTTTATACCTCTTTAGCTCTTCAAATAATTCCCTTTGTGCCCCTGGCCTGCAAAAAGTCCTAACATTCACTTTCCAAAAGACAAGTCCATATTCCGTTGCCTGAGTCGTTTCCGATAACACTGTCCTTTTTCGAGGCTTATTTTATAGTTTCGTAACATCAGATTTTCCGGGAATGGGTTGTTAGTCCATAGCCCAAACTCCAACCTGGAGGGCCAGGATTGTGATCGAGGTTTTCTCCTCTAGGTAGGTTGGTTTCACTACAGCTATGGAGTCCCACCTACCCCCTCAGACGCAGTATCACAGCCAGATGGGTAAAATGTTGACTACCGCCTGCAATAATCCAAGACATAGGCCGGTCCAGGATCATTTTCTATACGCCCTAGCTTGGTACTGGTGGGTACTGCTGCCCTCCACAGGGATGTATATCGACCTTCCGGTCTAAATCCGTACTGTTCTGCGCCAACGGAGTCACCTCTAGTAGGATGTGGCTCTTCACCACGCAGTACGGTCTTGGCTGGAGAGAGGCTCATGGCTCCATTGGGAGCTACCATCACATCACCCAACCCTGGGAACTTGTGAGGACTAGTGTCCAGTCAACCCGAAGCAAAGGTGCTACCTCTCCAGGTTCCCTCGACCCCTGGGCTTGGTCTATAGAGATTAATTATGTAAAAAAGTAACAAGAAAATCCAAGATTATAATAAATTATATTTATTACAAAGGGGTAAAACGACCCTGACACTCAGAGACATAGTAAAGCCAAGAGCTTTATGAAGTAAATCTGTAAAACAAATACAGAGAAGAATGGAGTCCATTGTTAGAACCAATGAAAGCAAGATCACGGTAATTGACTATAACAGTTTTTAATTGAAATAATATATAATGTATGAATAATATGAGCAAAACAAGTCGAAATAGCAAGAATAGTAATTGATATCATACAAACTGATTGTATTGAAGACTGATTACAGAAGATAACGAACTAACATTGAAAGAATCAACGACCAGTTTGGTGAGACCTTTCCTATACATTCAATTTTGGTTAGTCCAAACACAAGCTTCCCATATTTAAAGATTATAAACTTAAAAAGAACAGAAACAGTGAAACTACATATCACAAACACTATAGAACAATCACTTGTGAAAGGACACAAACTCATTTAATTGATATAAAGTGTTAAAACAATATATTTTGTCTTAAATATGTGTAATGAATTCTGTTTGTAAAAAACCATTATAGAGGAACTTATCAACCCAACATTAGCATTTAACCAATGAGAGCACTCCTAGCGGAGAAATTGTGAACCGTATATATTGAAGACCAGAAATAATTGTTCCTTGTTTATTTTTTATGATAAAACAAATTGTTACAATTTTTTTATTTTAATGCGCTATTATAATTTAGTTAATTTATTTCCAGTTGTTTTTTTGTGTAATCACAAGGACCCATCAGTATAAAATACATATACATCCAACAGAACACTTATGTACATTATTTATTTTATATTTAAAATATTACGTTCAGACTAAATGGACTTATGACTTTAAAAATATGTTAGCAATTTTTATTTTACCCTGAGAAAAAGACATTTCATGTACCGAAAAGCTACTGGAGAGCAGGAAGGAAAATACTATAATAAAATTTGATGACCTACAAGGATTAAAAATTATAATTTAAATAAAGAAGTAAATCTGATTTCATACAAGCTTCAGAATAAAGCATTTTTATTTATTATCCACAATTTAAAGTGATTAAGGCTGATTAAAGAATGATACATTATTTATTGATTAATTAAAATAACATAACATAACAGTAACAATATAAATTTGGCACCAACAACATGGGCCTGTTTAATTTAAAAATAACAAAAATATCAATTAAGTAACATCAAATCACATCATACTATAATATACGAGGTGCTATCGGAATGTTCCCGGACTGTACTTGGCACGGCTGTTGGACGTGACTGTACAACCTGACGTCCCAGTGTCCGATTCCGTAATCAGTCAGTCTGCCGAGTTTCGTTGCATTGTGAGGTTGTGTTCGGTCTACGCGTTGTGTTTTGTAATCGTGTGTTAACGTTCATTTGCTAATTTTACGATGACTGATAAATTCGAGCAACGCGCGTGCATTAAGTTTTGTTTTAAACTTGGTAAATCGCCTACTGAAACTTTTGCAATGCTTCGAGAAGCTTTTGAAGAACATTCCCTACACAGAACACAGGATTTTGAGTGGTACGCTCGTTTCAAGGCCGGCAGAATGTCACTTGAAGATGATCACCATTCAGGACGACCTTCCACGAGCAAAACGGATGAAAATGTTGAAAAAATTCGACAACTCATTCACGAAGACCGTCGTCAAACAATCCATGAGTTGTGTACAAGTGCCGGAATAAGCTACGGAAGCTGTCAAGAAATTACAGTATAACTGAAAATTTAGGCATGCGTCGTGTTGCTGCGAAATTCGTCGCTCGGCTTTTGTCTGTGGATCAGAAACAGCGCCGTGTTGATGTGTGCAGTGAACTCAGAGAAACGTCTGAAAATAACCCTACCTTCATCTCCAGGGTCATAACCGGTGATGAAAGCTGGTTTTATGGTTATGATCCAGAAACAAAACAGCAGTCGTCACAGTGGAAAAGTCCACAATCACCGAGACCAAAAAAAGCACGGCAGGTCAGAAGTGCAACAAAAACCATGCTCCTGCGTTTTTCGACATCAAAGGCATTGTCCATCGCGAGTTCGTGCCAGCTGGTGTTACAGTGAACTCAGATTTTTATTGTGACGTTTTGAGGCGGTTGAGACAAAATGTGCGACGAAAAAGGCCCAAATTGTGGGGAGACCAAAACTGGATGTTGCATCACGACAATGCACGTGCTCACGCTTCACTGAAAACAACAGAGTTTTTGACCAAAAACAATATGGCCACCGTCCCACACCCTCCATATTCACCAAATTTAGCCCCCCTATGATTTTTCTCTGTTCCCGAAAATAAAAATTCACATGAAAGGTCACCGTTTTGACACTGTAGAAGACATTAAGAAAAAAACGCAGGAGGTGCTTGACAGCCTTCAGCAAAAGACTTTTTTTGACACTTTCCAGGCATGGAAACAACGCTGGATTCGTTGTATCAATTCGCAGGAAGACTACTTTGAAGGAGATGGGAGCCATTAATGGCCTAGGTAAGCAAAAAGAATTTATTAGACCTACTCCGGGAACTTTCTGATAGCACCTCGTATAGGTGCCGATTAGAAACATTGAGAGAGTATTGTCAAATAATACACAACGCTACGATTAGATATGTCGGTATACCTTACTCTTTAAACATAAACGAAATATTTATTTGCATACGTGCCAGAACCTATAACCTTTACGAACCTACTTATAACCATAGGGAATCAGGAATTCAATTTTTGTGGTTTCATAGCTAGTAAAAGGATTCAGGATTACGTATACAGAAGAAAAACTTGTGACAGATCACATGACAATTTTAGGAAAGAGCTCACTACAATGTAAAATTGTCATTTTAATAAAATAATAAAATTTGTATAAGATATTTTAATAAAATATATAACAACAGTTCTTCAACAGACAAATCAGATATCGTGAAATGTAACAGTTTAAAATAGAAGGAATACTATAAATAAAAATGTATAACAATCGTGCCTAATAAACTAACAGTCATTGTGTAAAGAATACTTATGTCACGGAAATGTCAGCGTTTTCTTGTAACCGTAGTCACTTACCTATAGATTGGGTTAAGTATATTACAAAGTGCAAGAAACACGTGTTGTAACCCTTATAATATTTCTTGATCTGTAAGTTTATTTTATTTAGAAAGAATTAAAACAGCGTGAAATTTAAGGTAAACTTCATGGTCAGATCAGAAACAGCGATAAAAAGAGCAGGTACTGAGCGAGGTTTTAGACTTGCATAAGTTTTTCTTCAAAGAGTTTCGATAATAATGGATGTTGACGTAACTTCCCTGTGTTTGCCTACCACTTCACGTTGACACTAAAGACAATACTTTTGGAGACACCCCTGTTACTCAACCGACCCCTCATTAACATGTTGTATGGACACAATGTATAAAGCTTTTCCAAACTCGCGCGTATTTACACCTCATTTATAATCTTTGATGTGACGCGAAACCTCATTGTAACGGCTCACACTGTGTGAAGTCCTTTGTGAATTTTAAATTCTGTCTCTACATTAATACTGTAACAAAGTAATATTTAATTAATGACAGCTCGATTATTTGGTGTTATATAACTCGTTAATGTATTTAACTTAAACCGCTCTAAAATTAATCTAATGTTATAGAAACCAGTACAATAGGCTGGAATCTTCCCAGGATAGACTTCAATTAAAGATTAAAGGCGTAAATTGTAACAAAATACTTTCTTGGGATCCAACGTTATGATTATTTAATAATCGTTATCAAACTCTAGGATTAACACATGAAAATGTTTGATTTAATGGTTTTTAAAAGAAACACATATATAACCCCTACCTGTGATGTATCAGTGGTGTATCTTAAGCTTTTATTAGTTAAATATCATAAGACATACATTTTTAAGTCTACTTTTAATAGTGTTATGAATGAACGAACAAAGAGCTGTATATGCAGACCTATTTACACAGCACTATGAAGTATTACCACTTATAAAATATTATGATTAACAAACATTTTAACGCTACTGCAAATGGGAAACAATTTTCATTAAAAAAAATATTTGGTTGAAATATACGAGCGCACAATTAACTTCGACTAAATTTTACCACCACCATTACAAAAAAAAGAACAGAAAATAAATTTTATAAATTTTTACATACTATTAATTTTATTTTGGTGACGTCTCACGTTTCATGAAACAATCATTATTTACGCATAGATATTTACTTTGCTCTTGCTACAGATATCTGTGAATCGTGACTTCAGTCTTAAGAATATACGTTTTATACAACTTCTTATGCTTCATAAATTTAAACGAGTAATATACATTTATGTGTTTTATCTCTTGCCAGGTCTCTGGTACAACTTTTCTGTATCTGACAGATAGTGTAGCATATTTTTATTCTAAAGAACCCTGTTCAGCTGCAATTAAGTATGGCTGTTGTTTCAATTTTCCTGTATTAAATTATGCAAACACTTGTTTCTACGTATTTTGTCATTTGCGTTTTTGTGTAGTAAGAACTTTTCTTTCTGCTACAATTTGTCAATCACAATTTCTCTATTAAGTTCAAGTTTTCACTTTGTAATGTCTGCTATATAATTAGTTTTATTCTGATTTTCTCAAAATGTCTTGTTACCAGAAAGACACAGTTACTAAGATAACAAGTAGGCTTACATATTATCACACATAAAAATATATTATGTAATATAGAGTGAAATTGACTTAATTATATGTCTGTATATATGACGAACGGATGTAGGCTTACCTTGGACAATTTTTCTTTGATTTTTACTTAAATTAAAGCTGAAACAATAGTTGTAGGAAATTCAAGTTTGTAAACAAGAGACCTCTTTCTTTACATATACAATTTGGTTTCTAAGTCGACTTTCGAAAAAGTACATAATACTAAGAGTGTCGAGGTTCCCGACTGTGTGATACTTGCAGACTTTCTCTGGAAACCTCTAGCGTGTTTCCATCTACATGCCTCAACAAACTCTGCTATAATAGTAGCTAACTCACAATTACGACTTCTTCCTTCAAACATGTCTGCGCACAAAAAATATTTATACGATATGGTAAGAAATTTTAATAAATATTTATATGTTACCTATAAAAATTAATTTTGAATAATTAAGTAGGTATACATTCTCGTAGCTTTAATTTTAATAGGACGCAATTATAAAAATCTTTCAGGTGACGAAAATTGAAACAAATTATTTTTATTGTTCATCATCTTTTTTTCACAGCAGTAAACTTTATAGAATATTGAAATTTTCAACGTGTGAAACTTACTTGTCTTTTCTTCTCGTACGCGTTTTGGCGTGGTGTTCGCCTTCGTCAGCTTTGAGACAGACTGCCATTAACTTGTAACGGTTTTTATTTTGAAAGGTAGAGTGGGGGTGGTGTGTGGAGGAAGGGGATTGGCGCGGGGATCCAAATTATTGTTAGTTTTATGTATAATTGTGTAAAAAGTGTGTGTGATTTATACTGTAATTGGTCGTTAAGTATGTTGTTTGGTTGTGTTGTGTGGTGCTGTATATTTCATATTGTTCTGCTGTGTTAAGTTTTCGACCTTTGGGTAAGTAGTGTAATATTTCAAGATTAGTATCTATGTTGGTGTAGCTGTGGTTTTTTGTGTGTATGTGTGTGGCAAACGCGGAAAGTATATTGTTGTTGGATAAAGCTTTTAGGTGTTCAGAGTAACGAGATGAAAAAGATCTTCCCGTCTGGCCTATGTAGAAACTATTGCAGTCATTACAATTTAATTTGTAAACACCTGTTTTGTTGTATTTGTCTATGTCCGTGTTTGTATCATTGATGTGTTTTTTGATGGTATTGTTTGTTCTGTATGCTATTTTGTACTTGTGTTTTCTGAATGTTTTGGCGAGTTTGTGTGTGTCGGAGTTATGGTATGTGAGTGTGATGTATTTAGTTTGTAGTGTGTTGTTGGTATTTTGTGTTTTGTTGTTTTTGTTTGTGATGTGTTTGTGTAGTTTGCTTATTAAATTAGGGTTGTATCCGTTTTTTATTGCTATGTATTTGATTGTGTTGAGTTCGTCATTATAGTCCTGTTTACTTATTGGTATTTTAGTTAGTCTATGGAGCATATGGTTGAAGGCCGCATGTTTATGTTGTGTTGGGTGGTTTGATGTGTTGTGTATAACCATGTCGGTTGTGGTTGGTTTTCTGTATATTTTATACGTGTGTGTATTGTTAGTTTTGTTAATTGTTAGGTCCAGAAAATTTATACTATTGTTTTGTTCAATTTCCAGTGTAAATTTTAGTTTGTGGTGTATTGTGTTTATGTATTTGTGGAAGTTTTCAACCTGTCTTGTGTTGCCATTGAATAAAAGTAATATATCATCCACATACCTGTGCCAATAAATGATTTTGTTGGTGTATTTGTTGTTGTTTATTATGTGGTTCTGTTCTATGTTGTATATATATATTTCTGCCAGTATTCCTGATATGAGGGATCCCATCGGTAGACCGTCTGTTTGTGTGTATGTCTTGTTATTGTATGTAAAGTAATTTTGCTCAGTTATTATTTTGGTGAGTGTGATGATCTCATGTATGTGTGTTTCGGGCTTGTTGTTTTGTCTGAGTAATGAGTAAATGTTCTAGTGTTTGTATGGTTTCTTGAATTGGTAGGCCTACATTGGTGTATAAATTGGTTATATCAAAAATGCTAGTGTTGAATTGTGTGGGATGTGGATTTGTTCGGTTTTCTTGACTAGTTCGATGTTATTTTTGATAGAAATATTGTTACTGAGATTAATGTTTTGTCTGATTATTTTGTCTAGGTGTTTTGCGATTTTGTGGGAGGGAGCTTGTGTGTTGTTTATTAATGGTCTGATGGGAATGTTAGGTTTGTGTATTTTCGGTAATGCATTTAGTTTTGGGGGGTTAGGTTTGATTTGTTTAAGGTATTTGGTGCTTTCAAAATACCTCCCCCACTACACCTTTTAAAATAAAAACCGTTACAAGTTAATGGCAGTCTGTCTCAAAGCTGACGAAGGCGAACACCACGCCGAAACGCATACGAGAAGAAAAGACAATAATTTTCACAAGTTGAAAGTTTCAATATTCTATAAAATTCTATAAAGTGAAACAAATTATAATATCTCGATTTCATGAGGTTAGAAGCTTACTTCTATGCCCGTATACAGGCATAAAGTGTCCTTATAGTTTTTCTCTGCTGTTGTTAAGGCACACTGCTCGCCGTTCCATTAACCACTATCTACTATGTAACAGTGTAACGACACGTTTTGTACGCGTTAGCAGCTACTGTTACTAAACTTAACCAACCGTAGCGACATTAATGGTCGTTGCCAGTAGATAAGAAACAAAAAGCGTTTTGTTAAATAAAATTAAGCGTCTTGTTACATAAGTGTTTAGTTAAAGTTAGATGTGATTAGATGATAGATTCCATGTGACCATTTCTGTTAAGCGCATTACGACGTGAGTGGGAATACAAATATTACAGTATCGCAATAAATGTACAGAATTCCAATAAGCATAGGTTAGACACTGTAGTTGAAAGTTTTCCGTACGTTATTCTAAGGAATATTAGTTTCAATAGTTTACTGGCCGTAGTTTTGTTTTGAATTCGATAAGAGTTACTACATGTGTCACCCAGAAATGAGCTGTAATTTCAGTGTAAATCTGCTTTTTATGGAGTAAATTCGTGTGCATTATACCTGCTGTTATTAGAATTTTTCCGGTGAAGGGTTTGTGAGGATGGGTCAAAAGTATAACGCAAATTTTAAATTATTTCTGTCGACGTTTCGACAATATTTCTTCGTTTCGATATTGTATGAATACAAAGGAAAATGTCAAACACAACAGATCAATTATTTGAGTTAACGTGTTTTGTGTATGTGAGTGTGTGTGTGCGCGCGCTCGTCTGCGTAAGTATGTGTGTATCCGTGTATAGCGAAGGAGTTGAAACAGTTTGTTTTACATCATCAAAATAATTGGATTATTACATATAGGTTTCCTTAAATACAAAGAGAAATTTATAATATCCCAGAACATAATTTATACAGTATTACAGTTTAAATGACTCATAATGTAATGGTATTTGTAATTAATTATAAAAGCAGTAATCAACAATTATATATTAGAATTGGTAAAGAAAACGTTTATACATATACCTGTCAACATATAGAATAGTAAAACATATTATAGGTAAATACAGATTATAGGGATGTTCAATTATGTAAATGATTAAAAGTTATTTTCATCATGTTTTACTCACTACAAGTAGTGGTTTGCTATATGTTAGTACTAACAAACAAAACATCTTGTACAAATTACTTAGACGTAAGTAATGTTAATTACTTTACTTTTCCGTAAATCACTGAATTATTAAGATATCATGCAATTACAAATTATCAACTTACTACACGGTTACGTTAACATTGGATCCGGAGAGGGGAAGCGTAACAGCATTGGCACTGCGAGTTGCGTGGGGACACAGTACGTTCCCCTACGCTGCTTGACGTTTGTGCAAGGTAAAACTCGTAGGCAACTTGAAAATTTTTCCGTCCGAAAATTACAGTAAGAGCATTAGAATAGTTAACTTTTATACTTTGTTATTCTACATCATTTCAAATGTCATATTTTGCAACACGAACACGCACAAATATTAGCATATACTTGTAATACAAATCGACGCTCACGATAATCACAGCTGGGAAACATGATTCAAATGACAAACTTTTTAGTGTGACTGTAGACTTCTCGGTAGCGGTAGTGTGAGACGCGCTTGCGCGTTTGTCTCTAAACTCCCGTAGTTCACATTTTTCCGCATCCTTTGTTAAATTTGTCTAGTAGTACTTATCTCGGCCTAAAGCTTAAAGCCATAGGTGACAAAAAGATGCGTTAAAGTAGTACAGATAAACGAACTGCAGAGAGACACCAGGAAAACAAACTAACTGTAGGCCTATCTGAGTAGGTGTTTTTAAAATTATAAGATAACTGTAATGTTAAGTCAACACTATTTTCCGCAATCATGGTTTTAAGTATCCTTACAGAGATAAAACAGAACGTTTAAGTTGGAAATTTTTAGAGCTTCTTAAAATTATTTATGATGGCAAATCATACTACTAAGAAGACATTTCTGGCTTATATTTGAATGTATATACTAAATGCTTGTTTCTTATGATTACGTCAGTTTCATCTAATTATGTAATTACGTAAATTATGAATATGTTGCTATTTTTACAATTGTATTATTATTATGTTTTATGTTATTATTTCAGTCTAAAGCGGATTAAATGTTTTGCAAATAGTTTTAAAATACCCTTCTGAATTCGCACCGTTTCGTACCGTCAAAATTTTTATATGTAAATTTATTAAGATATCGCATTACTTAGTGAGCAAAATTTTCTGGTTTTTAATTTTTTATGCTAGTTTTCAAAAGCACAAGATAAACTATACAGTTAAGTAAAGTACATTGTAAAAAGCACAAAGATGAGGAGTCACCAGATATGAAATTGGTGAATAATTGAAATTAACAGTCTGAATTATGTAACAACACAGCGGTAAGTAGACTTCATTGTTGTGAATACTTTTCTATTTGTCGGAAACATTTTGAAACACTGACTGATAAAGGAAAACCACGATACAACAATATTTATGCCATTGTTTCAGGTCACAAGGTTTGATATCAAAACGTCGAAAGGAAAACACGCGAAGTGACTAAATATAGAATGTCGTTTTGAATACCGAGAGTCAGGTCAGTCAACTCAGCTGCGAAAGCTCTCATGCGTCCAAGTGCAATAATCCAAAAGAGAACCCGAGTTGCTGGGTGGCCGAAATATTTTTCGAACACCATGAAGTGTTCAACGATGCATTTTCTTTCAACGTTCAGAATAAGTATGTTCAAAGGGTAAATAATTTTATTTTATCAGGCATGAATGGAAGAATTCTTTGTTTGTTTGTAGTCACCAACATTTGTTAGTAAAAATATGTCAATTTTAATATGCCAGATTATACTACTTGACAAACCTAATTTATTTACTTATTCATTTTTGATAATTTCTGCAAAAGTCAATAAATCTGTGAATGAAATTTGTACACAACGCCCTACTTTTATTTTTATAGATGCCATTTATACAATCAACCCTTAGTACAAGTGTTTATGTAAGTAAATACTTGGATTAGTATCACGATGAACGCACTGTATCAGTCAGTTGTGAATAAGTTAATTTAATGTTACACTAAAAATATACTATCCTTATTGTGTTGTACTCATTTAGTATCCTACATTAGTCTCTCTGGCCAAGTAACGAGGACGGTTGGTGAAGATGTGCGAGTCCTCGGCTCGGTTTCAAGAAAACGGTAGTAAATTAATAAATGAATTTTACGTTTTGTTAATAACTTTTATCTGTATCACACCTAATTAGGAAATTGTCTACATGTACGTATACCAATATGCATATGCTTACATGTGCTTTAATCCGATACGTACTATTCAGATCCAAGTAAAATCTTTTATAATAATAAACTTATCATTACTTAATCACAGTTAATGACAAACAAACAGTTATCATTGGCATCGTACAAATTACCACTTTTACAATGTGCAGCCACACTAACGCAGACCTCTTAGCATAGAGTTACGCTTAGTCGGATAGAGCATTTGTTTATATTGTGACGGCACGAGGCGAAGGTCTGCTCCTCGGTACCAGTCGCGAACATCTGGCGGCGCGTAACACCTGACGAAGCTGCCAGAACTGTTGGGATGCGCGTCGTGAGACGTCCCAATGGTTTTCTAGTTCCGAGCCTCCGGAAGGGGCTCCTGCCTAGTGGTACTGTCCAGACGGAATATATTTAATTAATTAGTGGCCGCTACAACGGCATGCTCGTACTAGGCCGTTCTAGTACAGTATTTGCCGAGGCCGTTTCCAAGGATCACCTGGACGTGGTCGGTACTTGCCAAGGCCAGCTATGAGTGGGTTTGTCTGGGTCCTCGCAGCTCGGACGTACAATTTACTTGCAAGTCGCCTTACGGTGTCGTCTAAGGAGCGGACACCGAGTCCTCTTCTCAAAAGTCGAGAAGGGAACCGATAGGGTGCTTTGGCCGCTAGCCGAAGACCCCTATCGAGAACGTTTTGCAACTTTCTTTTATGAACGGTTGCGAGGTAACCTCAGACGGGAATAGCGTAGGTAATGATCGGCAACAGGTACACGTTGACAATCAACTTACCCAGCTTGCGAGTCATAGCCTTGTTGGCGAGTAGCGGAAACAGTTGCCCGAGACGAGCGGACGCTCTCTGACGCATCGTCTCAGCGTGGGGACGCCAAGTGAGCCGACGATCAAGGTGGACACCGAGGTATTTAACCTCTCTCGACCAGGGCAGGTACGTTCTACCGAGTCCCACTCGTCCTCGTGGTTCTTTCCGGAGCTTTGAGAATAGCACCGCGGAGCTCTTGGTTTCGTTGACGGCAACTTTCCAGCTTCCCGTCCACGTCGGATACGCATCGAGTGCGCGCTGAAGTCGTGGGATAGCCCTGTCAGCGTTCCGATCGGCGGTATAGACCGCCGTGTCGTCGGCAAACAGGGCCATCTGGACTCCAGGCTCTCTGGGTGCGTCGTTGACGATTACGGAGAACAGGAGAGGCCCTAGCACGCTACCTTGAGGTACCCCGGCTGTAATGCGTCTCTCGGAAGAGACATGGTCGTCTATTTACACGCAGAAAGTCCTCTCCGTCAGAAAACTAGCAACCAAGTGAAGGTAGCAATCTGGGAGCTGAATTTCCCGGAGCTTGAACAAGAGCCACGTCGTGCCAGACACTATCAAAGGCCTTCTCCACATCCGCAAAACAGACGACAGTCTGCTCTTTCCGACAGCCGGCGCACGTGATGTATTCCACCAGTCTCAGTCTCATCAGCTGATGAGTGGTGGAATGCCCCACACGGAAACCGAACTGTTCGGGGACAGGTACATCGAAGTTTCTTAGATGTTCTAGGACTCTCCGTTGTACAAGACGTTCGTGGACCTTTGACGTGGCCGACAGTAGACTAATGGGCCGGAGGTTGTCGGGACAGGAAGCATCCTTTCCCTGCTTCGGGACCACTATGACCGTCGCCTTTCGCCATTTCTTTTGGAAAATAGGCCAGTCTTAGACACGCGTTGAACAGCGCAACCAAGAAAAGTATTCCTTGCTCCGGGAAGCGAATTAGAGCGGCGTTCGAGACACCGCCCGGGCCAGGGGCTTTTCTCGGTAGGAATTCAACGAGCCGACCTGAGACCTCTTCCCTAGTAATGGGTTCGGGCTCCGCAGTGATTGGAAGAGACAGAAAGTCTTCCACTTCGTTCTCGACTTCTTCGTCGAAGTCCCAGTCCATGGACGGGTTCGGAGCGAACTGACGCTCGAAACACGCGCCCAGGTACTCGACCTTCGCCTCCGGGCGAGCCAGGATTTGACCGAAAGATCCAGCAATGACTGGGATATGAGGTCGGCGCCTCTTCCCTACCAACGCTGAAGGTATCCGGTAAGGGCGACATTCATCCGATCCGTCCCCCGCTTGGGCAACGGCGAGTTTCCAACAGCGTCTCCGGTAGGCCTGCATTTCACGACGTAAAATGCCGGTCACCCGGTTGTACGCTGCCTTGTCGGCCGGATCACGGGTCCGCTGCCAGCGTCTCCGGAGGCGATTTCTGTCGCAAGCGAGAGCACTCGTCTCCTCTGGGATCCGCTGCCAGTGGGGCGTGACTCCAGGCTTCATCCAGGAAGACTCGTCGATCGCAGATACGAGAGCCTCGTCAAACGCGGTAACTGCCTCGTCGAATTGGCGGACGGTTTCGAGTGGTCCCGCCTCTGGCAATCGGTGACTTAACGCCGGCCATAGCGGTCCCATTCTACCACCTTCCTGACATCTCTGCGTACGACGTGGTGGGTCCACATTAGCGTGCCCGGTCCACGTGTATCAAGATGGGGAAATGATCGGACGATAGGTCCGTTAGCGCGGACACGTGGACCGGGCAGCCAATTCCTTGGATCACCGCTATGTCCAAGACGTCGGGAGCCGCGCGGAGTTGTGAGGGGTAGAACGTAGGTTGGGCAGGCCCAATTACCGTCGCCCTGCGAGAATCTGCAAACCTGCGAAGCGCTTCCCGTTTGGGGCAGTCAAGCGACTGTTCCAATCGCGATGCTTAGAATTCAGGTCGCCGGCCATGGTGACCCTCCTGTGTGCATCGAACGCGACCGCTAAATCGGGGTGAATGAGCTCTTTGTTCGGCGGTTTGTACGCCGAGACCAAGAGGACACCGCCCAGAGTGTTCAACATATCCACAGCAGTGACCTCTAGGTGAGTCATTTGCGGCAAGAGGACGCGGTGATGATAAAGACTGAGCCAACAGCAGTGCCCGGCCTGTCGTTTCGATAGCACACATAGTTGGCCAATCGGAACTGGTTCGCAGGGGTCAAGTGGGTCTCATTGAGAAGCACTACGTCGGGTTTGAGTCGGGCCAGTAATTCTTGGAGTTCTTGGATTTTGTTAGAAAAAAGAGTTGGTGTTCCAGGAAAGTATTGAGAGGTCACGTTTGAGGACCCGACTCATAGAAGTCCTACACAAGTGGCGGCTTCCACCAAGAGCATGAACCTCTCGGATATGTCGGCAGTCTCCAAGCGGGAGCGAATGGACCTGAAGGTCTGGGCAACTTTGCGGAGGTCAAATTCCGCAAGGAAGTCTTTAACGACATGATAATCATCACGGTTTTCGAGGCAGAATGCCCGGAGACTGTTTGCGCATAAGAGCGCTGAGGCTTTACAATCGTGGCATTGGTGGAAGCCAAGGGTGTAGCAGGGCCAGATGTAGCGCCTTTGGCGGAGGCGCTAGGAGGAGGGACAGATGAGATAGCGTCGGTCTTTTGAACGCGTTGCGCGAGCTGTCTGGACTGTGCGGCTGGGTTGACAGGAGCCCGGGAGCGAGCGCCTCGGGACTTCCGTTGCCGGTTATTTTGCCCTCTTGAGGAAGCCGCGGAGGTGGGAGGTCAGGCGAGGCTGCTTCTACAGCAGGGTCAGTGTTCTCCGGTGTTGGGGAGGATTGAGTTGTCTCAGGCTCCAAAACCGAGATGATTCCTCGGGGCTGGACATTCTCACTTTCTGATGTCGCGGAGTTGCTTGTACCACAGGTGATTCCTTCGGGCCTTTGCTTTTGCTTTTCTTCTGCTGCTTCGGTTTGGCAACAGTGGCGACAGTCACGGCAGCCGTAGCAGGAGGCGAGGGGCCTGGCTGCTTGGTTGCAGGTCTGAAACCAGCTACCAGATGCCTCGGTGGTGGCAGGGGTCCTTTTAGCTTTCGCCACTCGAGCTCCTGCTTGTACACCGGGTAGGACCGGTAGTTGGCGGGGTGACTTCCGCCACAGTTAATGCACCATTTGAAAGCCGGTGCGTCACAATGTTTAGTGAGGTGCGGCAAAGAGCACCTCACGCACGCTAGAGCGTTAGAACAGGTGTCAGTGTGTTGCCCGAAGCGTTGGCACCTGTGGCATTGAGGCAGAGCCCCGGGAGCGCGGCTTCGTTCCACTTTAATGCGGAACCCAAAAAGCCGCGTTAGAGAGATTAGGCTTTCGCCTGCCTCGCTTTTCCAGGATGCGGACCAGGGGAAATGGACTCTTAGGTCCGGCTGGAGCATATACCCGATGAACCGAGCGAACTGGATAACCCAGCTCGCGCAGCTCATCGAGGATTTCACCGAGAGTTGATTCCACGTCCAAGCCTCTGAGGACGAAGGACAGAGGCTTCACGTGCTTGGGGGAGAAGGTGTGGAAACAGCTAGCGGATTCCACGTACGCCATGACATGACGATGCACGTCCATTCCGCAGTCAACGATCTTGACAGTGTCGCCCCCAAGGAGCTTCATGTCGACATTGACCGGGGAAAGCACGGGCGCCGCTATTAGTCGCCGTAAAAACCCGTGACGTTGCTCACGCCGTGTACGAACACGGGCGGGATACGACCAGAGGCCGGCGGTGCTTGGGCATCGCCGGACACAGTCGCCATCGGTGGGGACAACTTCCATGACACGCCGAGGAAGAAGTTGAGGAGGATCGGTTCCGCCTTGGTTTCTTAACCGGGCGCCCACGTGGTCCGACCGCCACGAAGGCATCGGTCTCGTCGCCGGACAGCGGGACCGTTCTGGGATCGACGGGGTCCGTAGCCATTGGCGGAGAACTCGGCGAGTCGCTCGAGTGGGGCAGGGCAGAGGCGAGCAAATGCGTGCTCGTTGACTCGCCCGTACCGGGCATGGCTGTCAACGAGCGGGAGGTTCGCCGGCCAGAGACAGCAAGGCCGCCTCTGCCGGTAACCAGGGACCTAGGGTCCGGCCCGAGCCTCGACGAGCTGGATGGGAACGCTCAGGCTATCTAACAGAGCTGGGCCAATGACCGGCTTAGTTGTATACATCTCCTTACCAAGAGAGGTGTCCACCGGCTTCTTTACCCCGGTGATATCCAAGTTCGCTTACCACTGGTGGGGGCTTACAAGGATCGTCCGGGGCAGCGCTACCTATACTATTATTAAAATTTGTTTGGTATTGACAGATGGAACTGTTGATTAAACAACTGACTGCTACGTGCCTCTCAACCAATCGCCGCACGCAAAACTGTAAACAGTAACCGTAGCAACGCACACTGTTGCCAATAATGTCCCACACGTGCTGCTATTAAAACCAGTGTGGAATGTCGCGCCACAGAGTGAACTGTTAGTGTAGGTTCTATGTAACAAAGTCTGTTTGTTAAGAGTGCTGTGTTCTCGGTTACACTTGTTTGATTATTCGTGGGTGTACGTTAGTTTAATACTTAAATAGTTGTGTAGCAGATACAAGTTTATTGCTAATTACTTAACTAATTTCTGACTAATTAACTAAGTGTAGTGAAAACGTGTGAATATATTATTAACTAAATACGCATAAGCATGTTTAAATAACATGTTTACCTAAGTACAAATTTACTTTATTTTGTTCATTTTACGGAACTTTGTGCGTGCGATGTTTATTTTAAAACAATTTGTATAAATATCTACATTCTTAAATTTTGAATTCTTTAAAATACGTAACAGCTTTAACCTATACGCGTTTATTTTCAAACAGAAGGTATGTCTGAAATTGAGGAAACTGGGAAAAAGCGTGGTCGACCGCGAATACACCCGGTAAAAGAGAAAACACGTATTTCCGGTCGCGGAGTACCAATTAGAGGGCAGTCCAGAGAATTCGTTTGTTCTCTACGAGATTATTTCGAGAAAGAGAAGGAACATGGTGGGCCCCTGATTTCAGTTAGTCAAGTTGTTGATAGAACAGCAGCTGCACTCTCTATAAGTAAAAATACGGTCGTAACGATAGGTAAGGAGAAGTTTAAACAAAGGGAGGAAGCTGGCCCTTCTAAACTGGAAACACCAGGTAAAAAAGACGGATAGAAAAACATGTTACTAATCTGGATGCTTTTGCAGAAGATGGGATACGTCGCCACGTATATGAGTATTACAGTCGTAAAGAGTATCCTACAATAAAAAAGCTACTAGTTACTCTTCATGATGCAGAGCTTTTCACTGGTAGCCACTCGTCTTTACGGTCCGTAATTAAAAATTTGGGATTTAAATTTACTACCGTTTCGGGTAGAAAAGTATTAATGGAGCAACAACACGTTGTTGCTTCTCGCTGTAGATTTCTTAGGGGTGTAATAAATGAAAATTTTAATAACGTCGTCTGGGTTGACGAAACATGGGTGAACGCAGGACATTCTTTAAAAAAGTGTTGGTCGGATGATTCTACGCCGGGAACTATGCCAGTGCGAATTGGAAAAGCTGGAAGACTTATAATTATCCACGCCGGAAATTCTCTGGGGTTTATTCCCAATTGCCTCTATGTATTTAAATCGAAAAAGACTTCTGACTATCACGAAGAAATGAATCACAACAAATTTAAAACATGGTTTGAAGAATTCCTGTTAAAGAATATTCCTCCCAATTCAGTGATCGTGATGGACAACGCCCCATATCATTCAGTGATTAAAGACAAGGCTCCAACAATGGCTTCAAAAAAAGAAGAGATGGTTGAGTGGTTAAAACGTCGAAACATTCCATTGACAGAGCATATGAAAAAGGCTGAGTTGATGGAATTTGTACTATTTAATAAACCAAAGTTTCCTGCGTATATTGTTGACGAGTTGGCTGAAAGTTACGGTCATAAAGTCATCCGGTTGCCTCCATATCATTGTCACTTTAACGCCATAGAACTAATATGGGCCAGGGTTAAAAAATACGTTGCCATAAATAATATAAAATTCACGATGACTGAAGTAGAAAAATTAACAAATGAAGCCATGCAAATGATTACTGGAGAAGACTGGGAGAAGGTAGTCGAACACACCAAGTCAGTTATTGAAGACGCTTGGAAAAATGAAGGTATAGTGGAACAGCAGGTAGAAAATTTGATCATTTCTGTGAATTGTTCGAGTGACAGTGAATCAGTTGAATCTGAAGATAGTGATTCTACATTAAGCCGAGTTCACCCATTCTAAACGTAAGTTTTTATTTTGTTTAATGTTAGAAGTAATGTTAAATATAAAATTGCAATATAAAAGTACTTAATTTAATCTTTAACTAAACAAAAATTAACAAACGAAATGTTATAGTCCAATATTACAATTTCTATCAATTATAAATTAATATTTCACTATTTATAGGCAGTTTCATTTATGAAGAATTCGCAAATATTTATGCTTGCTTAATACCAAATTATCTGTATTTATTAAGTTCATGATATAATAATAGAGTAATTATTTATCACGTTTTTCGAGTAATTTATTATGATATTGAATCCATACCAAAATATTAAATAAGATCTCATATTACCATAGTTGGACTTAACTAGAATTTGCGTAACACGGTTCATGTCATTTCACAAAATAAAAGATTTTTTACGCGATTGTGAACAGATTAGTGTGCACTGTGATTAAGGTAATGTACAGTATAATACGTACATGTTATTGCAACCATACATTAAATAATCGTATTCACAACGATATAAGCTACGCGACTTCACTACAAAAGCATCTCTGGATGCCTTACTGTAATTAAAAGTACATTAAGATATATTATATCATGTTTTAAAAGTAAACTGTTTTGTCTTGAAAAGACGTATTAAATGACCTTGAGCGTGAATGTGTTGTAAGTTGTTTGTATGTGAATCATTGTTTCGTGTTTATCAACTTGTAGAAATCACGTGGTCAGAGTTTGGCAACGTTGTTTCCCTTTCAGTACGGACGTCAATACGAAACAAATTTTAATAATAGTATGAGAGCCTGAGCGTCAGCGGTACAGATGCGCTGCGCAAAATTAGCTCTGGCAGGCTAGTTCTCCTCTTCGACAGGCGAGATGATGTTGCCTGGTTATAAGAAGGGTCGCTCGACTCGGACTGGCGGTCTTGTACTTGAACCAGCCAGCTGAGTCTTGGTCTTCTCTCTTCTTGTCAACTACTTGTTGATAAATCAGCACAGGGCCAGCAGATGTTGACTGTCCTTTGCGGCAAAGGCAGCAGGGCAGCAGCTGAGAACACAGCGAAAGCTTCCTAACGTCCAGAGAAGAGTAGTCCAGGAGAGGAGATCCTTTCTGTTCGAGAGCTGGATGCAGAATGAAGTAGTAAGTGAAGTCACACCTGACGAACAGCGACCCAATCAGGGATCAGCAGCCGAGACGTGACACCTGACGTGTTAGGAGCGAGTCAATCAGCGATCCCGGTCAGGGCATAAAAAGAGCGCCGCTAGAATTCTTGCCGCACTCGAGACGAGGCCACTCTGCAGTCAGACTTGGACGAGTGAAGACATCGCATCTTAGCACATCAGCACATCGCAGAAGCAGAAGAGGATCGCCTCGACCTCTAGACTGCCATGAAGAGGCTCGGACAACAGCCGACGGAGGCTGCCAAGAAAAAGCCGCCAGAACAACACCAGAAACCACCTCGCCAGCGCCAACATCAAGCTGCAGCGATGGAGATTGACCAGCCGTCTTGCCAGGACGAAGACAACCAACGCAACACAACTGGGACCTGCCGCACAGTGCCGGTAAGTCTGCTAGGTAGCGCTGTCCAGCGAAACCCGGGGAGTCCGAGAGTAGGACTAACAAATAGAGATGCGGGCCGCCACTGTGACGGTGTCACAGTTCGGCCCCCGGGTACCCGCTGGACAAAGAGCCGAGCTAGTCGGCAGTAGACCAGCTGGTAGTGCCCCTGTAGCACTGTGCGGCAGCAACGAGCCCCCCGGCCGGCCACTTGGGCCAGTCGGGAACCCTACGACTCGCGCGGGAAGCCCTGCTGAACCCGCGCAAGCTCGTCAGAATAATCGGTCCTTATTAGGGCCAACCAAGCCCGCAAAGGCCGGACCTTCCGGCTGCACGGCCGCCAGTGGGCCAAGCAGCCCGCAACCTCTGCCGGAGTCTGACTCCCCAGCCATGGAGACCTCGGCTTCCACCGACTGGGTGGTAGTAGGGCAAGGTGGTAAGCCGAGGAAGTCTCCCTCCCTGACCTATCTGAGTTCGGTTACGGACTCGCCGGCATCCCAAGCCTCCGCTGAGGATGCGCCTAGTCGCACCTCCGAAGGAAGGATCCCGCCGGTGTTCGTGACGAACGTCAGGGATGTAATCGGCTTCGTTCGCCGATCCGTAAGGTCGTTGCGCTGGCAGATAACGCATCGGTCAAGCTCCTTGCGAGCGAGACTGTGCGCCTTACCTGCCGCAGTGCATCCGAGCACTTCGGGGTAGTCCAGTGGCTGGAACGAGAATCGTTCCAGTTCCACACCTACACGCTCAACCGCACCAAGCCTGTAGCCCTCGTCCTTCGGGGCCTGGACATACAGGCGGATCCGCAGGTCGTCCTAGACGAACTGCGCGACGCGGGCTATAAGGTTGTGGGAGCCTCTCGGCTGTACACTACTTATGGCTCGCGTCGACCACTCCCCCTAATCAGACTCCTGGTAGAGAAGGGCGACTCCTCCCAGGCCCTGTTAGATTTGAAACGGCTTTTCGGGCTCTGCGTGAGCGTAGAGCCCTGCCGTCAGACCGGGCGACTTTCCCAGTGCCACAGGTGCCAGCGGTTCGGCCATAGCAGCTTCGGTTGTCGGAGCGCGCCGACCTGCGTCCGCTGTGGAAATGACCACTTGACGCAGGCCTGCGCTGTCCCGGACAACCACCGAAACTGTATTAACTGTGGCGGCGCCCATGCTGCTAATAACAGGCGCTGCCCAGTCTATAGCGAGCAGCTGGACAAGCTCAAGAAACCCGTCCAGCCTAAGCCTCGACATGTTGTTAGCCAACCAGTCAAACCGGCCAAAGCCGCTGAACCTGTGGTCCGGAAACCAGCCCCTAGGTCTGCTCCGGTTCCGAAACCCAGCAGTGCAGTGAGCCCGAGCGAAGCTCCAAAGGCCAAACCAACCACCGCGCCCCCGGAACCGGAACGCGAAGTCCCCCACTATACTCAAGTCCCGCTGCCGGACGATGAAGAAATTGATCCTCCACGGCCGCCGCCACCCAAGCCACGATACCCCAGATCGGGCAAGAAAGGTAGGACCCAGGCCAAGAACACGGGCCAGCCTAAACTACCTGCCACTGGACCCAAGCCCGTCCACCAAAAGCCAGAGCGGCCACCCGCTCCAGTACCTGCCCCCAAGGCTTCCACCGTCTCGCCCCGCCGCAGCTATGCAGCTGCCGCCAAGCGTTCTCCCCAGGCCTCATCTTCCGATGATCTCGCCGTTGTATCAGACTTTCTGGCAAGCTACGACTTGCAGAAAGTAGCCCAGACTTTCCTTAAAATCAAGGAACGCTTGGCAACAGCCTCGCCCCAAGACAAGTTCCTCTTCTTGGTGGAAGCCTGCCGTGTTACAGGTCTGTTATGAACGGACAACCACGGCAATCCCTCAAGCGAGACCTCGAGCTCGTGGCGTGGAACGCCAACGGCCTCGCTTCCCGGCATTCTGAGCTCTTAGAGTCCGTTGCCCGTCACAAGCCCGACGTGCTTCTTCTTGGCGAGACGCACCTGACCCCGCATCGTCGTTTCCGACTCCCAAACTACGTGTGCCACCGGGACGACCGGTCGGGTCGCGCAGGAGGGGGCACAGCCATCGCGGTGAAGGCGAGTCTCCGCCATCACCGCGTTGTCCTGCCTCAGCGGCGGAACCTCGAATGCACCGCGGTCGAGCTCCATGGTGCTCTCGGCGGTCTACTCGTGGTTTCCGCTTACAAGCCTCCACAAACGGAGCTCCTGTCGAACGATCTGGAGGCCGTCTTTGGAGCACACAGGAGGGTAGTCCTGGCGGGCGACCTGAACTGTAAGCACCCCGATTGGGGGAGCCGCTTGGCGAACCCAAACGGGACCCGCTTACGCAGGTATGCTGATGCGGCTCGGGTCACAGTCATGGGTCCTACCGGGCCTACATACTATCCCTCGAGGGCTAACTCCCGCCCTGACGTACTGGACATTGCCGCGGTCAGGGGCGTTTATTGCCTGGTCCACGTCTCCGTCATTTCGGAACTGTCCTCGGACCATTGCCTTATCAGTGTGCATATAGCTACCCAGCACGCCACCGTCCGCGACGAGCGGCGGGTAATCGAGTGGGACCGCTTTGGCCCGGCGTTCAGTCGCCGCCTACCAGAGCATATCCCGCTCGACACTACCCAGCATGTCGACGAGGCAGTTGCCTTATTCGACACAGCCGTAGTCTCGGCGGTAGACGTGTCCTCCCGGATGAAGCCGGGGCTCACGCCCGACTATCAGCAGATCCCCGAAGAGGTGTCTCAGCTCGCTTGCGAGAGGAATCGCCTCCGGAGACGCTGGCAGAGGACTCGTGACCTGGCTGACAAGGCTGCGTTCAACAGAGCGTCCGGCAAGTTGCGTCGCGACATGCTGGCGTTCCGTAGACGCAACTGGGAGCTAGCTGTTACACAGATGGATGGCCCTGCCGAGGACCGTAATGTCTGGCGGATTCCCAGTGCCCTAACGGGAAAGCGCAAACGCGCGCCTCTCCCCGCACTGGCCGGACCCGGCGGTCAACCCCTTGGCCGCCCCCTCGAAAAGGCAGAGTTCTTGGCTGACAGTTTAGAGCGTCAGTTCGCTCCCAACCCATCCAAGAACCCGGCCTTCACTGAGCAAATCTGCCGCGAGGTAGAGCGCTTTCTATCGGCCGATATCACAGTCCAGCTGGAGCCCATCTCCCCGGAGGAGGTCTCTGAGAGGATTGTTCAGCTCAAGCCCCGGAAGGCGCCTGGCCCGGACGGAGTCATGAATTCCGCCCTCCATCGCCTTCCGGAGCGAGGAACCAAGTTCCTCACTGACCTGTTCAATTCATGCCTCAGACTGGCCTACTTTCCGGTGAAAGGGAAAACGGCTACCGTAATTGTGATACCTAAGCCGGGAAAGAATTCTTCTCGCGTGGAAAACCACAGGCCCATCAGCCTCTTGTCCGCGACGTCCAAGGTTTTTGAGCGTCTGATCCAGCGTAGGATCCGCGACCATCTAGAAAGACTAGACGTGCTGATCCCCGACCAGTTCGGCTTTCGTGAGCTGCACTCCTCGACTCATCAGCTGATGAGACTCGTGGAATGCATAACCGAGGCTGGCTGCCAGGGCAAACAGACGACTGCGATCTTCCTAGACGTAGAGAAAGCCTTCGACCGCGTGTGGCACGAGGGTGTCCTGTACAAACTCACGGAAGTCCTTCTCCCAGACTGCTACGTTCACTTGATCGGCAGCTTTCTGCGAGACCGTAGCTTCCGAGTGAGAGTAGACCACGCTCTCTCTTCGGAGAGGCGTATTACCGCTGGCGTCCCTCAGGGAAGCGTCCTTGGGCCTCTCCTGTTCTCGTTGTTTGTCAACGACACGCCCCGAGTTCCTGGAGTGAAATTGTCGCTGTTCGCGGACGACACTGCGGCTTTTGCCTGAGAGCCGAACGCGAGTTATGCGGCAGTTAAGCTCCAGCGCCAACTCGACGCGTATGTCGGGTGGACCGATGACTGGAGAGTTGCCGTTAACGCTTCCAAGAGCGCCGCGGAAATATACTCGCGAAAACGTAAGCGGCCACGGCCGCTTAAAGTAGGCCTCGTCAAGGTGCCCTGGACCAATAGCGTCAAGTACCTCGGGCTCCACGTGGATTCCCGACTCACCTGGCGAACCCATACACAGTACATCCGACAACGCGCTTCGGCGCAACTCAGTAGACTCTGGCCCGTGCTTTCTAATCCGGCAATGACCCCCCGGCTAGGTAAGCTCATAGTCTACGCCTGTCCTGTTTGGGGATACCTGGCTCGTGGTCATAGAACAACGCTCCAGCGCGTACTCGACCGGGGACTGAAGCTCGCGTGCAAAGTCCCCCGGAGGTACTCTTCTCGTCTTTTGAGGAGAGGACTCGGTGTCCGCTCTCTTGATGACACCGTGAGACGCCTGGCGCGTAGATTCTATGTTCGTTCCGACAGAGTGACCCACAATTCCCTCATTGCCGGACTTGGTAAATACACCCCGCGACCAGGTGAGTCCTGGAAGCGACCTAGTTTGCTAGTCCCGGTGGTATAATCCACCAATCGCAGGTCGCTTCAGACCCCCCCCTTAATTAGTTAAAAGTATATAATGAACTCAAACAGACCCAGCGGCAGGAGTCCTTTCTGAGACTCGGGACACTGCACCACTCGCGACCCGCGCTTCGCGCGGGCCTCGCAACCCCCAATTATGTTCTTGCCGCACTACATCGCCACGCACTTCATCGCCACACCGCACTCCATCGCCACGCCATCGGACGTACTTCGTCTCCTCTCCTCTATCGGACGACATCGACGCGGAGTCAGCCGGAAGGGACAGCCGAAGAGTAGAACCGACGTTCTTGCATTCTTCCCCCTGTACCGCGCCAGCGACGTACTTCGCTAGGCCGGCAGCGGACTCGACGCAACTGATTCCGAAAGAAGAGGAGGACTGCAGTACCCCACGAACAGCGATCGCAGCCGCCGAACATCTCAGCGCGGGTCGGGCGGAACAAACATCACAGCGCTCCTGCCACACGGCCCTTTTCAGGTTCACCAAAGTAACGAAAAGTTGTACGATTGGCGCGATTTGTCACGTGACAAACCTTTTGGCCGGCGACAATATACTTCAGTTTGTACCAACGATGAGATTCATTAAGTGTAAGTAAAAGTGGTCTAAGCCACTGGCGACCAATCGGTGGTAGGCGGTAACAGGAATAAAAAAGAATTTTTTACTTGACGCTTGTTGCTTATAGTAAAACGTGGGATAGATTTATAGTACATTTGAAATAAACAAATAGACAAGTGAATATCCACTTCTGAAGAATATACGCCTGGTTCTATGATATTTCATTTACAACACACATACAAATTCGAAGTTTCTTCAATTTTCATTATAAAATTCTCTTTTGTTCCCTATTTGTTTCAGTAATATCATTTACAACAAAATTTTCGCAGTTTTCTCATTATTTTTCAGAAAAGATTATCCTATTCAATCAAATATAAAAGCAAACAACAATGTGCAAAATAATGCCCACTGAAAAACGTAAATACTTAATATTGGTATTGCGTGATTGAGACACGAATATTTTGTATTATGGAAGATTAAAAAAACAGTAAATTATTTACTGACCGTTATAAAATTTTTATTCAAGAAGTAATCCAATTTCCTCCCAAACTTTAGGTAAAAATATTTGATCGTTATCATCATTCTGCAGTTAAACGTAAACGTAAATAAATTAATTCAAGCCCGAACAATGAAACTTAGATTGATTTTTATAAACTCGCCACTAACAGTAATTTTACAGAGTTACACAATCTCTTACTGAAATCTCTACTGTGGTTTGGTTTAACGTTTGTTTTTGGCAAACACAAATTTTAAATTATGAATATATGAGGTACCGTTCTATATTGTGATAGGGTTTGAGTAAAACCAGGACTCTTGATTGTGCAGAATAACTGAGCAGATTTACAAGAGTGTAAGTTACCTTTACTTCTCCAATGTAATACCCTGCTATACTAATGCATTTACTTCATCGTTTCACTAGTGTTTGGTTACCGTCAGCGTAAAAAGACTCATTGGGCCGGGGTCATGCTTTTATTGCCTGCTTTATGTAGTAATCGCCGCTATAACTCTGGCATCTTAGCAAAATCTTTAACGGCCAAGAAATATGGAACAGTTTGGAGAGAGGTCAGAAAGTAGGGGTAAACTGACAGTTCTACCCCGGATGTGACGTCATATGGCGGGAAATTCAAAAATCTATGTGGTGGGGGTAAAAATCTGGTAGTCCGCTTTCGGTCATGTTGTGGGCGGTCAGTATAAAGTGGGGTTATGTGTGCGTTGATTGGTGTATACGTCGTCGACGTTGCCGCTTCGTGCATGTGTTATAGTGTACGGGTTTGTATATGCAAGGTGTTTTTCCGGTCGGCCATGTTGTAAAATCGTCGTGGTCGGCGTTGCCGACTCGTGCTGGTTAATCGCCGTAGTCGACTCTTGCGTGTGTTATAGTGTACGGGTTTTGTATATGAACGTCGCTGCTGGCGATGGTCGATGCGGTGTATTGTTGGCAAGGCGGCGTGTCTGTGTGTCATGGCGAACTGTATCGCGAGCCCGTGTAGTGATCCGGTTCGCCGTTCGCCGGCCGCCGTCGGGTTGATCTGCTGTCGGACGCCGTCCGCCGCCGACGGCGAATGGCGAACGGCGAACTGGTTCGTGAGGCTGCGTCGTGATCCGGTCGGTGCCGTTCGCCGTTCGCCGGCCGCCGTCGGCGGCCGGCGAACGTCGAACGGGTCACGCGGTGATCCGGTTCGTCGTCGAGGATTGGTCTGTGTGTCGGTGGTGAGTAAAAAACAAAGTGTTCGGCATCGTTGCAAAGATACGAATGATGACCTTTACTTGTATAAATTGTAGAATGCATACTATGCATGAAAAAGTATTTAAAAAAATTATTATCATTTATATTAATGTGTTGGGTATGTAATAAGTGTATGTTCAGTGGTGAAAATTATTTCGTACAAAATAAAACAATTCACTCATCATGAACGGAAAAAGGATAATTGTAAATAAACACAATTGAAAACTTAAATTTAAAAATTAAAAAGAAATTATTATCATTTGTATTATTGTGACGGGGTATGTAATAAGTGTCTGTTTGGAGTTGACAATTATTTTGTATAAAAAAAGAATTTAATTATATATTGTGGTAGTAAGGACGTCTGGGCGTTAGCTGATATTCGGTAGTGGTCGACCTTGTTCACGGGCGTGGTTAGGCAAACAAGTCTCTGAACATCTGCCTTCCTGAGTCGTTAACTTTTTTATTGTTCATGTCTGCATATCTTCATTTCCTTAAGCGGGGTTCAGCGATGTATAAAAAGCCGAAAGATTTGATCTGTTGAAGTACATACCATCGTTGGATTCTGCTTTGACATCATCGGTGAAAGACAGAATATCTCGTACAGGGTAAGTTGCTTTAAAATTATTCTTTAGTTTCTGTAATATATTACCATTATGCAATTATTTTAATATAAATTTGATTTTTTATTAATTGAATGTATGTAATAACGGTCGGTGCGCAACGACCGTTCAAGCTTGTAGATTGAGTGTTATACTGTTATTAAAATATGATTAAATGTACTGTTAGTTCAAAGGATTTTTTTAAAATTAAATACAATGAAATGTTAAGATAATATCGTTTAATTTTATCAATAAGCACAATATATTACAAGTTAAAATATTTAAACACACACACACACACACACACACACACACGCACACACAATGAATTGAATTGACAATTGCATATAATTAAAATAAAAGAAATACGTGTATGCACACTACTTACAAGTTAAAATACATAATATGTAAACACGTGTACATTTTCAATTGTGTATAATTAAGAAATACATGTATGCATACTAATTACAAGTTAAAATACATAATATGTAAACACCTGTACATTGTCAATTTTGTACAATTAAGAAATATATGCAATCACACTATATTACAAGTTTATGATTGCATTCAAGTTAACATACATATTATGCACACACACACACACACACACACACAATATATTATAAGTTAAAATATTTAAACACACACACACACAATGAATTGAATTGACAATTGCATATAATTAAAATAAAAGAAATACGTGTATGCACACTACTTACAAGTTAAAATACATAATATGTAAACACGTGTACATTTTCAATTGTGTATAATTAAGAAATATATGTATGCATACTAATTACAAGTTAAAATACATAATATGTAAACACCTGTACATTGTCAATTTTGTACAATTAAGAAATATATGTAATCACACTATATTACAAGTTTATGATTGCATTCAAGTTAAAATACATATTATGCACACACATACACACACACACACACACACACACACACATACACACACTGAATTGTAATTAAAACAAATGAATTACATGTAAGCGCTATATATATTACAAATTTAATAATGTGTACATTATGACATACAAATATACTTGTTACTTCATAAGATGTCCATCCAGTATTACATTAAAATGTCCACCACGTAGGCCCTGTTTTTTTCTCCACGGTAAACGAGATATAGTGAGTTCGGTGCTAAATGTTTTAACTCATCGTCTTCCCAAACGCCTGCGTATCTCCTTGGAAGATAAACACGATATTTCAATTTATCGTCCGTATAGTCCTGGATAGTAGCGAGTACAGCGTTTCCGTATTTACTGTCTACGTTTTGAAGTTGCACTATGGGATATTTTACACCCATTACTAGTTCTTTAATTTTCCTATATTGTATAGCACTAATTTCCGCGAACTTAGCAACGAATGAAGCCATTTCTAATGAAGAAGAATCACTATTCGCTTGCGTCTGTGTCAAGGTCTGAATTAAATAACGCTCGTTTGCGTCGTTATAAGTAGGGAGGCTTTGAGGAGGGGGAAACCAGACAGCGCGAGGGAGGGGGAACCAGACAACGAGCAGTAAACTGTTATTATTAACCCTGTGAAACAGGATGAAAGCCGCTTTCACACGTCATGTTCGGTGGGTGGGAGGAGGCAACCAGTCGGCAATTATTTTTTTATCTGTCTAGACAAGGTGTTGTAATCGACTCCTGCTGAGAGCGGAAGGGGGGTAGGCGACCAGACGACGGCACTAATTTTTTATGCGTCTAGACAGGGTTATGTAATCTTATTCTGACATGAAGGCAGTAATTTTTATGCAAGCGAAAGATGCCGCTATTTTTTTATACGTCTAGACAGAGTGATGTCATTGATTCCTGTTGAGCGCGGAAGGGGAAAGACGACCAGACGGCGGCACTAGTTTTTTATGCGTCTAGACAGGGTGTGAAGGCAGTAATTTTTATGCAAGCGACATGATGCTAAATAAAAACAAAAATGTTAATAATTTACCAGAAACCTACTGATAAGTCTAAAATCCGATATAACCCACTCGCGTAAAGCGTGCACTCTATTATTTGTACATATTTCTGGAAATAAACGGTGCGCGAAACATGCTGTTCCGTGCATCGGACGTAATTGTTCGAGTTTAGGACAACCGAAATCTTCTAAATTTATAATATTGTAATGCACGATACGCTTTTCCAGAAATCTTTTTTTCTGTAAACCTTTTACGAACACATAGTTAAAAGGAAACGTGTATTTTACTAATATCGGCACAAGATGTTCGTACGATGTCTCCCCGTCCCTCCACTCTAGTCCGTGATAATGCTCCGTTAACCATCGGTTCGTCCTCATGTGTTTGTGATTCGAAACGTTCGTGTCCACTGGTGGTGCAAATATCCAATGTCTGCTGGTAAATGCGGTGACATCCATAACGGCCAGTTCCTTGACGAGTTCGTTTCCGTTATCGTCCACGAAACAGTGAAAGTCAAGTATGACTGCTAGCTCGTCGACTGCCATCTTTTTTCGTTACAAACAATGTGTTCGGTGCTACTAGGAACGCTGCCGATCCGTCCGTCTCGCGAAACAGACACGTTGTATGTTGTGAAACGTCCGTAAAGAATTTTTTCGGAACGTTTACTTTGTACCTTGTCTCCACGTCACGAATCAGTGCAACAAATTCTTGCGTCAAAACGTTGTATACAAAAAGATCTACAGGGTACAGTACTGCGTTCGTTAAGTCACTGCATCGTCTGTACTCGTACGAAGTCAACAGCTCCATGCGTTTGTTCTCGACACGTCCTTCCGAAACACTGAGGAAGTAGTGAGATATCGTTTATTTATAAACACTTCCGTCACAGCAGCAGCATTGTTTTTTAAACTATTTTTACTGGTTTATTTCATGCATTAGACGAAACGTTCTTGCTTTTGTATTAACAGTCGGTAAGCGCGAGTATGAATTTGCTGTTCGTTTTCTGACTGCACGTTGTTTAGACGTTCTCAGTGCATGAAAACGAACTAGAAATACGCTCTCATATAAGCGGTGTATGTGGCTCTACATACGGGACACTGATTTAGAGTGATGGCGCAATTCACACATATGACAAAATGACGACAGGGAATAAGTACGACTTCAACAATGTGTGCGTAACAAACTTTGCACATCGTATCCCGATCCGGACCCCCTTCTTCTTCTTTTTTATTCTCTTTGATCGAGTCGGTGCTTTGTCCGTTCTCTGCTGCCACTGCTGCTGCTGCTGCATCCGGTTCTTTTTTGTTATTCTCTTTGATCGAGTCGGTGCTTTGTCCGTTCTCTGCTGCCACTGCTGTTGCTGCTGCTTCCGGTTCGGTAATGATACCCAATGCCTTTAGGATGAATTTTTTATCTTTCACTAACATTACGTAAGAGCACACGGGGAAATGACGTGCGTGTTCCGTCCAAGCGTTTTCTCCTCGCTCCCATTTGTTTAAACCGCCTCCACAGCAAAAACATATTACTCTATCGTTGCATCCGTTGTAAAAGAAACCCGCTTCGGCTAGTTCTTTAGGCGTTATCGTCAACGATATCGGCCAATCTTTAAAACTCTTTAAACGGTCTTCAATGTTTCTGTAACGTGGATAAGGAGATATGATTTTTTTAATCAGTGCGATCTGCACTTCTTTGTCGTCCGGAGATACGGACTTGATCGTCATCGCTTCACCGCACTGTCTGAAATAGCGGTTTTCGTTGCGATCGTTATCGTCATCCTTGTGATCGTACGAAAGCATCGTGCACGTCCTCTCACGACTCGCGCTGATGAAACACTGAGCGAAGAATAGGAGGGGAGACGTTTCCCTCTCCCACCGTTCGGAAAGAGGGAGGTTACAGGTATTAAGAAAATAAAATACATGAAAATTGATTACATCTTTTAATATAAAAAAACACATACATGAAATACACACACACACACATAATATTGTAAAAAGCAACATAATATTTACAGCAAAAAAATAATAATATATAGAGTGAGTTTAATTGTGTCTGCGCACCGTGTTGGACAGCGGGGTGTAGACGTTGAGCGAATCGTGCAGTATCAAGCAGTAGGCCGCGGTCTGAGGGGGAAATTGGTCGATGACTCGAATTCTAATCTGACGTCGACCGGTGACGACTTGAGCGACTCGTCCTGTCTGCTACAATCGAAGACGAATAGCGGTGCTTTCGTTATGAACTCGGTCGGTGCTAGAAGTACGTTGGGTTGAGTTCTATGATAGTACGATTTTTGAAATCTTGTATACATGTCGTACAGCAGAGCGTAACGTCCATTATCGATATCCAGGTTCAGGTTATCGTACGGGTAGTATTTGTCGTTCAGAAAGAGTCTTGCGTTGGTCACCTTGCAGTGATCGAATTCGTCCGCGTGTTTCTTCAGATCGTTCTTTCTAGCGGTCTGGAACGTGAGTATCACGTACCGCGGTTTCTCCAGTTGTGTCGTTGTTTTTACCGTCCAAGTCTGTCTGTCAGTTGAAGGTAAAGCCGGGTACTCGTGGAGTTCCCAACTGCGAAACGGTAAGAAAAGCGGTAAATCCTTGCGTACGATGTCCAACAGCCGTATCCGTACTTCGTTGTTCACGTACACGAACGGAATCATCCAAGAGATTTTGGTCAGTTCTATATCGGCATTAGCTGACGTATCCGTGGACGAGAACAGTGCGTTAACGTCAGTGGAAGTGCGCAACAGTATCAGTTCCTGTTTCATGTTTAATATGACGTGCGTGAAATCCTCAGCGAATCCCATCAGCATCCTCAATGGTATGCAAAAGTTGAATTCACCGTTTTTACCGGAAGGTGTTAGCTCGTTAGCCGTGGGGGCAACCCAACCGGCGTTTTTCATCGAAACCACGTCATGCATACCAACGGATAGCATGGTTTTAATAGTGGATGCGATGCCAACGCTCTTGGTACGATCCACTTCCACACCGGCCAGTTCGTATCGGATTTCTTCGAAGAGAAATGCGATCGCGTTGTTGACCATTTTCACGTTCACAGTATCGGTGCTGTCGGTCTTCTTGCTCAACTTGCCTTCAACGTACAGGAAACTTTCCATCGGTAAAGTGAAGACTTCCTGTTGCAGGATAGGTATACGTATCTCATCGTTATTTCCGTATCGCGACGTCGACGCGTATGGTGCATGAGGATGATATTCGTAATGTGTTATGTTGTCTTCAAAAAACGGTCGCCGTTCGACCGATAAGACGATACCACTTTCCGCCATATTACTTGTTTTTCTTGAGTTTGAATCCTTGTGAAATCAGGTAGCGTCGGTTAGCCGTTGTTAATCGTGTCAACGACGTACGTCTACTGATACTCTGTCCAAAAGTGTCGTCCACTTTTATCTTGTGTGTACCACTGCTCTTCGTCACCGATGCTGTAGGTAAAGCGGTATCGTTGAAATAAAATCCCATGATTACTACGCGCGTTTCAAATGTATACGCGCGGTGATAACTTCGTCACGAAAATTCACAATATCACCGTCCTGATCGTGTACGGACACTGTAACGTTACACAAGTGTAGTATGTTAAGCGGAAGATAAATGACGTTGGCAGGCGTTTCGACTATCTTGAATCCAGGCTCGACAGTCGGGTAGAACGAGTGCAGTATATGGTCGTTTCGTCTCGCCTTGTATGAACCTTGTACGACGTTACACCTTATCTCCAAAACGTTCACTTTGTTAATGTTTACTGGTGTGTCCGACGTGTGTAATATATACGCTTCTAACTTGCGGTTCTTGGAAAAACCCAACATGGTACCGATTCCGTGATCTGTACGCTCGAAATCGATCTCGTATGAGCAATAAAGTTCACATTTTAACGTGTTGTTGTTAGGGCGTAGAGTAAATTTCGGGTCTGATAGCTCTTTCTTCAGGTACGTTTCGATATCACTGATTTCGTACGCACCGGTCGGTATTTTGATGAGTTCTAGCGTTTTACGTGGACCCTTTAGTACAGGAAAGACGTTGTTTCTTCCGCTTTCCACGTTCGGTATAGAGTTGTACGTGGTAAAGTCCAGCAGTCCTGCATACCATTCACCGTCCGTCAGTGCGAGCGGTGGAAAAAAGTCACAAACCAGTGCGCTTGGATCCGTACCCGTGACGGTGACCGTAAGCGAAGACATCTCGTCGTTTACTGATCGTTTGATGTCAAAAAATCCAAACATAAATGTCCGCAGATGACCGTGTCCGGCGGTTGTTTACGCGCGTAATTGTAACGAACGTCGTTCACGTACGATCCAAAGTACCGTATTAGCTCGACGGGAGGGCGTAGATTGCCGAATCCATCAAAGTACGTGACTCCGTCACCACGCTTCTTGTAGCATACCCAGTGCGTGCCCGGTCCGGTAGCGTCGTCCAGATTCACGATCGCGCTTTCGTTCTCCCACGGTGAGCGAGGAAGTGCGTCGCGCATGTACACGCCTCTGAAATGAGGTACGCGCAATCGTTTCGCGTACTCGTACAGATCTCCATCGGACAACGGGCGCACAGGTATTTCGATTAGTTTTTTCGGTACGGACGAAGGTATAGTCCCGAAGCCCTTTTACCACCACCACCGGTCCGTCTTCGCCGTCCCGTCCCTGTCGTCCTCCTCCTTCTCTTGATTATCGTGCGCCGAATCGACTTGCGTCGACCGGTGCGACGACGCCTTTTACGCACACCACCACAGCATAGTCCGCTACCTAACGCCGATTTCGCTTTCATCGCTGCCGCTACGGCCGCCGCGTACGCTCTTTCGCTGATGCCTGAATTCAAAGCTTTCACACGTTCCCACGCCTTGCCGGCTAGCACACGATCCGCTACGCGTCTTCGTTCGTTGTCCTTATACTTGGAGTAGGCGATATCGTGTTCGCGACAGGCTTCGTCCAACTCGTTAATTCCTCGATCACCACGAGCCAATCTCTCCTCTAGTTTCGTTCCGGGTCCGCAGAATCTGTAGCCGGGCAGATGTAGTTCCACAGGTAATACGTCCACCGCTCGATTGATCAGTGTAGGTACTGACTTTGTGACGAATGGTACCGCGCTTTTAACTATTTTTCCTATGAGACCACGCCCCTTTTTTTTATCAACACGACTACGAAGTTCGTACATGTCTACTGTTTCGCCTGCTGTCGATAAAGAGATCTCCAATCGTTCTCGTCCTTTTTGTCGAAGGACTTGTCAAGATCGCTAATCAATTTGCTCGTCTCCGCCTTGCTCGTGAGTAGTAACTCTGCCTCTTCGGCGCCGAGTGAAGTACGCGCTGCGTGCGTATGCAATTTATAGATATACGATACCACTTTCTCCCAACGGTGTTGGAACACTTTTGCGAGTTTGTACGTTTCGCTCTTCGCGTACCGCTTCGTGTCCTCCAATTGACGCACGTTCACAGCGTCTGTGGGCCGTGTGCCACCGTCACCGACGTTCAGAATAGTCTTTCCTTGCGCGTTTAAATAAGAATCGTTTACCGTTGTGATTGTATGCTGGTTCAAAAATTCCAAGTTTACAGCGTCTTTGTTGTTGACAGGCGACGCTAACTGCGTTATCCGCACGTTGCCGACCATTAGGTTAGAGTTCGTATCTTTTGGTATGATCTTTGCGTCCACATATACTTTGGTCGCAGCGTCTCTCGCACGAATCGGGTTTCTCAGAGACTGTATGCGATGGTCCCGCGCATCGATGACGGTGCCGTTCTTCTTGTTCGGTACCGTCGTGAAACGCAAACACGTGTAGTCTACATACTGCTTGTTGACAGCATCCGTGAGATCGATGGGAGCGCCGACGTTGATGAGCTTACTACCTTTCACGTCTATTCTCGAGGAACCTTGCGTTGACGGATCGACGACCAGACAGTGGTCTTGCACGAACCGCAGTGGAACGGCATCGTTACCATCATGCGGTTCGCCCAAGTTGTGTATTTTTTTCCCCGCTACATCGAAGTGTCCGTCCTCTGTCATCGCGATTCCGATATCCTCCCGCAGACTGCGTCGCGTCTCCCTTTGGACTCTGACGGCGCTCTGGTGTCTGCCGAACTTGTCAACGCTCATCTCGTTAATGATGCGCGTCGACCATCGTACGCAGAATTTATACGTATTCACGTAATAAATCGATTAGTTTTGATACGATCGTACTGTCTATACATTTTATTCCGACGACGGAGAGTCCGTCGGTATGTTTTCCTTTCACGATCGTGTTTAGAAATTCATCGTACACGTATACACGTGCGTCTTTGAAGAAATAAATCTTTCCGTCGGTATATCGAAACGCGCTATCAACGGCTTCAGGTAAGCCGACAAAGCGATCTTTAACGTATCCGTGTTTCTTGATCATGAACGAGCACTCGTCTATCTCACCGTAATACATATCGTTATACAGCAGAAATATATACGTCCTGTGTAGGTGTGTATCGCAGCGTTTATTTTTGTCAGCGTGCGAACACCGAGAGTCGTGATCGCTTTTGGATACCCGTTCTCCGGTTGTAGACTGTGTATATCGAACATGTACACGTATCCGTCTATGAAGAGCACCACTTCTTCGGAGCACGGTCTCTGGTACATCGCCGAAACTTTGGTGAACGTTAACGGTAAGAACGTCAACCAATCCGTCAACAGAAGCGGACTCCCACCACCACCCAGACGCTTCGACTCGAGGTCCATTGTCCACAAAAAGTTATCGTGCACTATATATACGTGTCTATTGATTATTAAAAATTGATTAACATCCTTTAGTCGACATAAATCCGTCGTCGTCCGGACGGTGTCGTTCGTCATCGACCTCGTCGTCGTCGTCGTCGTCGTCGTCGTCGTCGTCGTCGACGTCGTCGTCGTCGTCGTCGTCGTCGTCGCCATAGCGATCGACGGCTTCCCGTACAAGTGCTGAATGCCTCTTATATCGTCGTCTCTCAGGTCGAACGGTCTATCCGAGCGCGGTATGTAGAAAGGGTACATGATCGATTCCTTCTCGAGGGAATGAGCCAGTCCTAACGCGTGTCCGATCTCGTGCGTTAGCACCTGTAGAAAACTGGTCTGATCGTCCGGTATTTCGGTTGCGTTCGTATAATTCCACGATTCGTAGTAGTCCATATGTATTTCGGAAGTGTTGTAAGGTAGATCGGGCGGGTGGAAAGCGTGTGCGAGTATACCTCCCCGTCCGTCCAAATCGTACCCACAGATCGTACACTTGGAGGTCAGACACCTGTGTTTAAAATATCTCATAGCGATGGCTATGTCCACATTTATGTCGTTGGGTCGATATTCGAATTCCAAATTTGAATGTTTCCGCCATATAGCGAACGCTTGTCGTGTCGCTTTTATAGCGTCAGCGGTACCGTGAACAAATCGCCACGACAGTCGTCTCTTGGTCCAAGGCGTTCGTAAGGTGTACGACGCAAAATCTTTGTTACCACATCTCCGCGCCTGCATCAGATTCATCGTTTCGTTGTTCAATTCTCCGTTTACGGTTAAATTGTAATTCTCTTGAAACGTCCGCAGGTAGGACGTAATAACGCCGCCGTCGACGGTGGCGTTGTCTGTGTCTTGTAAACTATCGTCGGGCACATATCCGTAACGCGTCAAGTAATCGATAGCGAAGTCTATATCGTTCGCGTTATTACTCTCGAAGGACGATGCGACGACTCTCGTGGACGCGATAATAAACACTAGCGTGGTATACATGTGTGAATCGTGTCTCGATGCTGTTGCTAATGACGGTAGTCGTCGTATACCCGTCTAATTTATACGATGATGTCAGCTTCACGTAGTTCTTCTACTATTGAAACGATTTCGTTCGTGTGCCCACCGTTTCCAGCGCGCTGTGACGCTATCAACACTCGCAATCTGTCCACCAGTTCATTCGGATCGTCCCAGTGCACGTAATCGATTTTGTCTTTTTTTTTCGACGCTACCATATACGTTCTGTCGGTATTATACCCGTGTCCTGTACGTTTCGGTGGGAACAGCTTTGATATTATCCGTTTATACTTTACACCTCTGTTCGCCTTTACCTGAGCGTTCGCTAAATAATAATGCTTGTGCGCGTTGGTGGCGCGTAGTATATCTTTGTACGCCTTCATATCCGTCTCGTTGTAAATGTTTTCGTTAGGGTCCTTCATGAACACGAGTTCGTATAGACCCGGTGTGCCTTTATATCGTTTACCGTTGATGAGGATCGTATCGTCCGTTTCGATTTCAAACGGTGAATCACCGATCATCCATTTTCCATTTGTGTTTCTTACACCGTATGTATAGTCCATCAGACGATCACGTTCGGCCGACACGATCATGCGCATGTACTTGTTCGCTAACGATGCGCTGTCGTATTTGGACAGAAAATATCTACGCGCTTCACGCCTTCCTTCTGGTGTGTCTAACATTTTTTCGATGTTGAGACTAGGATCGTCCTCGTCGTCGTCGTCCTTGTCCGATGTTTCGGCTATCACGGGTGTTTTCAGGAAACGTGGTGTCGATCGGTGACGGAGCGGTGTTCCTATATCGATCTTACTACTCGCGCCCATCAGATCCTCCTCTTCCACCGCCTCCTTCCCCTCCTCCTCCTCCTCCTCCTCCTCCTCCTCACGCTTCATCTTTTTCGTCGACTTTTCGTTTGTTGTTTTACGTTTTTTTTCAACCAACGCTTGCGAAATAGTTTGTAACGGTTCCAGTATCGGTTTGTAACTTTTGGATAAAGTTGCTTCCTCTTCACGGATACCGTGTTTTAACGCACGGTATTTGTTCTGTATGTCATCGCTGATCGTGTCGATATCGTGGGCTAATCGTTTCTTCTTTTCGTCCATCTCGATAAACGTCGGTACGTCGACTAACGTTGCTGACAGCGGGACACTTGTATTTACCCGTACGCTCGACAATTTTTTTGGTGAACAGCTGTTAATCGTTAGACGTGACTACTATGAAAGATCGAAACCAGCTCTGTACCTACCGATGTCGATAGAAGAATCCTTGTCCACGACGAGAAACCCGTAACGATCTTTCCACGCTTCAGCGCACACGTTCTTAAACGTGTCGTATTTCATGTCCATGTTGACGTGATCGTTGTACACGTGCTTCAAGTTGAGATCGTTCTGTTTGAACAACACTATTAGATTGGCGTTGTCGCGTACCAACTGTTTCGGCACTTGGCTGTACGTCTGACACAGGTAAAACGTGTCCACTCCACTGTGTCGTCCCATAGCGAAATACTTGCGTATGTAGTGTTGTCTTTCACAAGACACATCGTCGAACACAATAATAGAATTGGGATCGACCTCGTCAGGAGGGGGTACCTCATCGTTATCGTTGTACGCGTGATAACCCATTCCTTCGTTGGAAAGTCGTGTCATCAGGGTTTCCAGCATCTGATATTTGGGTTGAAACAATGATTTAGAAAACACGTACAGGTTCGCGAATCTCAACCCGTTCACATCGAACAACAGGTTGAACATGACGTTAGTCTTCCCACACGCGGAAGGTCCGCAGATGATCGAACGTACGGTATCGGGCAGAAGACGTCCGTGCTTACGTTTTTTTCTGCCACAACCACAGCCACCACCATCGCCACACAATTTCGAATAGTCCACGTCCTTTATTTTTAGTCTGTGCGCTTGTTGTATTATTTTCATTTTGTTCCGTCCAAAGTCTAGTTAATATTCGCACTATGTTGGTACAATCGACAGATATGTAACTGCACACACAAGTGTCAGGACCCGTTTCACAGTTCGGATCCGACCAAACACATTCTTTGTAGTGATCGAATCCGGTGCCTCTATGTACTATTTCGCTGAGTCGGAATCTCGTCACACGATTAGTAACCCGTTGCCAATACTCGTGTACTGTTAATATCCTGCGCATGCGCTCGATCTCGTTCTCGGGCGTGTTCACGACGTACACATCGTAGCCAGGATGCGACACAACGTCTTTCACACCGTACACAGCGCGCATGTTGTCATCGTAACGCACCGACGCATACTGGTTCTATTCCGCAAGCCAATTCCTTGTTATAGCAAGTTCTTCTTGGGTATCCACGAATCGTGTTTACCATCGAATCCTAACCACCTGACTTTCACACGTTCACCTTTACGTTGTACGATCTTTTCTACCAAGTACACGTCACCAACGTTCGATTTACTGATTTCGTGTTCGTAAAAACCGCCTTTCAACACTTCTCCCGTATAATCCTTTAACGAATAAGTGACGGGTACGCTGGCGGTACGTACCGTGTGAACATGGAATATCTCGTTCGTCCAGTTAGGCATATATCCTTTGGCGAACGTCATTTTGTATTTGCTTATACGCACTCGATCACCTACTTTGAACTTTGGTTGTTTATAGTCGATGCTTCTCGCTGTGTTCTTGTGAATCCGTCGTAGCACCGTGCGTTCGTTGGATTCGTTCACCTGACATGGTTTCATTCCGATCGTTCTGTGCACGCTGTCGTTGTACACTCTGACCAGTTCCGGTAACATATCCAACCAACAGTAATGACCTTGTTCGCTGAACGCACGATACATATGAGTTTTCAACGTACGGTTGAAGCGTTCCACGATGGACGCCTTTTTCTCACTATACGTAGAATACAGTGTGACACCATATCTCCTCAGCAACGTTTGTACGACGCTGTTGTAGTACTCTTTCCCGTTGTCCGTCTGAAGATATTTCATTTTATTAGCGTGCAGAATCGGTTCCAGAGCTCGTGCGACCTCTACACCCGTCTTTGTTTTTAACGGAACTGCGTACGCGTACTTGCTAAACGCGTTAATCATCGTCATGAGGTACTTGAATCCCTTGTTCACCTTCGCGTGCGGTATCATCTCTACCAGGTCCGCTTGGTACAAGTCGTGAAGTCCCTTCAACTCGACCGCTCGTCTCGGAAAATTCCGTCTTACTGGTCTGTGCAACTCCGACGCAATAGTCTTGCGAACGGTCTGCTGTACGTTCTTCGCTCGTTGTTTCATTCTCATGTCGTCGCGTTGCAAACCGTGATTCACAATACGCTGGCACGTCGTAAACCGTCCGCTCTGTGCTGAACGTAACTCTCGTTGGTACCGTTCTGGTACGACTGCCTTCCATCACATGACTGTCGCGACGCCACCACACCACACCCAATTATATCATCTCGACTGAACGGAAGAACAGCGCGTTCTTCTTGTGATTGCGCAAGTACGTTAAAACGTGAGCTAAACCGATATTCATACACCCATTACGCACGAGACCCATTCCGCTGTAATATCTCATGAGCGTATGTTGTTTCGTGTCCAACGCTCGTACGGTCTTGACGGAATTCATGTCTTTGAATACGACGCTACGTATAACGTTGTCGCGATACTCGTGCATTTCCGCGACTATGACGTTATCGTTCTCGGGTAGACGCTCGCACATGTGTTTAGCTTTGAGTTCAGCGATCGGGCGCTGACTTCGTGACTCCAAGTGCAGGCGTATCAGGTACGAGTTCAACAACCAAAATTCGTCAGCCATAGCACCGGTGCACCGCTGCCACTGTTTGTACAAACATCGGTCTTTTACCATGTACCCTTGTTCGTGCGAATACTGCAGACCGAAGTATTCACAATACTCGCGAAGCGTAGGCAACGCCTCCTTCAGAAAGGGTACCGAAAACAATCCTTGCGCCTTGTTGTTCACTATCGCGAACTGTTTCCCTCTCGCTAGTGTCGGTAACGAGGACGGCGGGCAGCGCACGTCAAAACTTACGTTGTAGTTAGGATCTAGTGCGCACTTTGGTGCTATCGCTGTCGCGCTTCTGTATATTTCAATAGGTGTACGTATCGGAATAGTGCGCTCCGTAATGACAATGCAACACGAAGCGTGAGGGATCGAACTTCCATATGTGAGCATGTCCGTGTACACCGTTGCGTAGTTCATCCGTCCGTGCGAATCGTCTAAACCGTGCACGCGTTGAACGGCACGATACAGTTCGGGAATCGGACGGAAACGTGAAAGAAAATTCCATCCATGACGTACGGTACACTTGAACATACTCTTTTCGTAAACTACGAGTTCTATCGGTACGTTGCTTCGTTCGCACTCTTCGATAAATTCAAGCCAACGTGATTTGTTGTGTATACGATCGGAGACTATCATCAACAGCACGATAGGTGGCAGATCACTGGTACGTTTTTTAATGTGATGCCAACAACGTCCGTGATATCTGTCAACACCGAACTTGTAACGTGTACAGTAGTTGCCGCAAAATCGTCTTTTCTTCACAAAATACACGGAACATAAGTTGGACCGTATCGCGCTTCGTGAAGCTTTTGTTATTGTGAAATGTTTCCCATCATCGTATCGATAGACGTCCATCGTGTCGATGATCTGCGATGTGAGTGATACGCTATTAGTCATGATCGTGATATTTATAGTGCATACGCATATTGTTTGAGGAATTTTTTTATTTATAATTTTTTTTATTATGGGTGTCTTCACTCACACTTTTGGAGTGACTACTGTCGTTCGGTAGTAGTAGTAGTACTAACACCTAGTACTACCCAAACGGGTATGTTTGTACATGAGTTTATGTCGGCTCTGAAAAGAGCCGTTTTTGCGTGCGTCGATTTCTACAAGTGTTCACGAACGAAATCGCATGCGGGCATTGACGCCTTATGGACTTGGGCAGGATCGTCACCCACTGCCCAATCCATAATTCGTATTTTACACTTGCAGCATCTTACAACATCACCATCGTCTTCGTAAATAAACCCGGCTTTGGCTAGGTCAAAAATTTTTACGTTCGCATTCGGAAATTTATGAATGTAAAATTTAATGTTACCACGACGACTGATGTTATAAAAGCTTTTTAATCGGCTTGCAAAAGAATATGTGTACACATCCATATCTGAAGCAAGAATGTTAGTTTGTCGCGTTGCATTTCACCTCCTCAGCGATAGCTGCGAGCGCATCCGTAGTGGGGATGGCTGTCGTCGATTGGTCGGTATGAAATAAAGCACAGTAGTGGGAGCAGATAGCTGCGCACGCAGTTGGTAGTGGGGGATCGTTGACGGTAATAGTTCGGTATCATGGTGGTGGGAGCGGATAGCTGCGCGCGCAGCCTGAAGTGTAAGCGGAGAGGAGATCGCTGTTCACGTTCACTTTGTAGTTAACCTGCAAGTCTCGTGCACACTAAGTTTCACGTGGTGCATATAAAGTGGTGATTAATTTCTAACTTCATATCAGTATTACATTGTTCCTCAAGCGAGCAAGTAATTGTTTTGCTTTTATCGTTTCAAGTTTTTTGTTGTTGTTGTAGTTAATTGTACCAAGAATGCAGTCGTTTGCTGTTGCTCGTAAACATTCGTTGCGTGGCGCGTTGATATCGTACGTTTACACGGCTGTTACGGAGGACGAAGAATGTGTCAACGATGTCATAACCTTTTTCGATGAAATGCACGATACGTTACGTACGGACATTCTAAACGAACTGACACGATTGCTTAGTATAAAGTGGCATATAACGGTTAAAGCGAGATTTGTCAAGTACATAGTAAACGCTGACACAGACGAGGACGAAGAAGTGACGACTGAAGCCTATTTTCATGGACGATGCCATACGACGCTGATCGGTGACCAAGACATATTGCCGGATTGTTTAGAAGCTTCGTACGGAAAAATCATTGAATCAATTTATAAATTCACGCGCGAGGGTAGCGGTTGGGTGTTGGACCACATCGTCTCTTTAGAACACGTTCTCTCACGGTACCAACCGCTGGCCGCCTCCAGTTTCATCCGTACACCCCCCGAATTGTCTCGTACTAAATCCATCATCAACGTGAACAATACGGGCGATCAAATGTGTTTCGTATGGTCAGTATTGGCCGCACTGTTTCCTCAACACTCGCACAACGATCGTGTATCGAAATACAAATCACATTTCCACAGTATCATCACTTCCGGTATAACTTATCCCACCCGTCTATGCGACATTGTAAAATTCGAACGAGACAATTCTGACATTTCTATAAATGTTTTCGGTAACGAAGACAATGAAATTTACCCGTTAAGAATAACTCTTTCCATTGGTAGACGACATCACGTTAATCTATTACTTCTTACCACTAACGACCGAAAACATTACTGTTTAGTAAAAAATATGAGTCGCTTATTGTCTTCACTAACCAAACACGACGGGCGTTCTTTCTATTGCGATTACTGTCTGCACAGGTTCTACGAAGAACGGCTCCTTACCGAACACGTCCCCCACTGTTCACCGTACGGTGAACAGAGAATTCGTTTACCTGTGAAGGAGGAGGAGAAAGTGATGTGTTTCAAAAATTACACCTACTGTCACAAGGTCCCTTTCGCGATATACGCAGACTTTGAATCTTTTATCGTCCCTTGCCATCGCTGCGACGCTCCTCCTCACACATCGTCCACCACAACGGAGTCGTTACACCTTCCTTCAGGTTTCTCCTACCTCATAGTCGACCACGAGCGTAAAATATTTTCAAACCTCAGGTCGTTTATCACGGTGAGAACGTGGTAGAGACCTTTCTCGATAGACTGGTCGTCGAAGAGCGTGAACTCTTCAGAATCATACATTCCATCGTGCCTATGACTATGAGTGAGCATGACGTGTTATCTTTCGCAAATACCGTCGTATGCCATCTCTGTGGAAAACCTCTGACTGACGACGACAAGGTGCGCAACCACTGTCATCTGACCGGTCAATACCTGGGCGCAGCGCACAACGTTTGTAACCTCAACTTCAAGACTCCCCGACACATACCCGTCTTTTTTCATAACTTACGAGGTTACGATGCGCATCACTTGGTACAAGGGTTGGGCAAATACGACAATCTCGCTTGTATCGCTACCACTAGTGAACGCTTCGTATCGGTCTCGTTGGGTGCCCTGCGTTTCGTAGACACGCTTCAATTTTTGAACACGTCCTTGGACATGCTGGTTGGAAACTTGCGCGCGAGCGGTGCAGATTTCGCTTTGACGAAGCAATGTTTCGAAGAACACTTCGAGCTACTCTTACGTAAGGGCGTCTACCCTTACGATTATATGACAGGTAGCAAGAAGTTCGACGAAACACGTCTGCCTGCACGTGAACACTTTTTCAACAGGCTGAGTGAATCACCTGTGTCGGAAGAAGATTACGCTCACGCGCAGAACGTGTGGCGGACTTTCGGAATCCGAACGCTGGGTGAATATCACGATCTGTATCTGAAAACAGATGTACTGCTGCTGGCCGACGTCTTCGAGGCGTTCCGTGAGATGGCCATGCGGTACTACCAGATCGACCCGGCTCATCTTTACTCGCTTCCTGGCGTCGCTTGGCACGCGATGTTGAAGATGAGCGGTGTGCAACTGGAGCTGTTGACGGATATAGATCAGCATCTCTTTATCGAATCGTCTGTTCGCGGTGGCGTTAGCATGGTACCCAACCGCCATGCCAAGGCCAACAACCCGCTAATCATCGATCAGTACGATGCTTCAAAGCCGACCTCTTTCATACTGTACACTGACTGCAACAACCTTTACGGTGCAGCCATGTCACAACCGCTCCCTTACGCCGACTTCAGATGGCTTGATCGTAACGAGATCGACTCACTGGACGTGCGTACTCTGAGCGATGACAGTGACACAGGCTACATACTCGAAGTCGACCTACACTATCCACGTGAACTTCACGACCTCCACTCCGATTATCCACTGGCGCCCGTCCGTTCCTGCGTCAATCCCGACAAGCTTTCACCATACTCTCACCGACTCCACACACGTCTGCACTATACAAAAGGGTTTAGCGGATCGGAAACGCCTTCGTCGTCCGTTCGCAAGTTGCTGACGACTTTGGACGACAAACAAAAAAACGTTCTCCATTTTCGAAATTTAAAGTTGTATCTGAGTCTTGGACTAGAATTGAAAGCGATCCATAGGGTGTTGAGTTTTAAACAGAGAGCGTGGATGAAACCGTTTATCGATTTCAACACGCAAAAGAGAGCGGCAGCCACAAACAGTTTTGAAAAGGATTTTTTCAAACTGATGGTCAACGCCGTCTATGGTAAATCGCTGGAGAACGTGAGGAAACGAATAGACTTCCAACTAGTCTCTAACGAACAACGGCTGCAGAAACTGGTTTCCAATCCACGACTAAAGCGTATGATCCGCTATACCGATGACTTGGTCGGACTGGCCTTACGAAACAGGACGATATTCCTTTCCCGTCCGGTGTACGTCGGCTTCACAGTACTCGACGTCAGCAAACTAATAATGTACGACTTTCATTATCGGTACGCTGTCGCTAAGTACGGACAACGATTGACATTACTGATGACTGATACAGACAGTTTACTTTACAGCATACGGACTGATAATGTGTACGCTGATATGAAAGAGGATCTCCACCTTTTCGACACGTCGGACTATCCCGTGGATCATCCTTGTCATAGCGACGACAACAAAAAGGTCGTGGGGAAGTTCAAGGATGAAACCCACGGGAAACCCATCAGGGAATTTGTCGGACTCAGAGCGAAATGTTACTCGCTTCTATTGTCCGACCGCACCGACAAAAAGGTGGCGAAAGGTGTGCCAAGGACGGCAATAAAAAATAGGTTACGTCATCAATTGTACAGCGAGTGTCTTTTCGATAGTCGTACTGTTTTCACCTCTGCCGAGTGTATACGAAGCGATCGTCATAAGCTGTACACGCAACGTATAACGAAACTTTCCCTGTCACCTTATGACGATAAGAGGTATGTACTGGACGACGGCGTAACTACGCTCGCGTACGGACACTACAGAACGCGTAAACGCACGATATCCGACGACAATGCTGGTCCTAACAATGAAGTGAAGAGGCGGAGGTATACGGATCAGTAACTCATGGTAAGAATAAACTCGTATTTCATGTATAAAAATTATTTAATACAATTCACACAGTGCAAGTGTGGGGAGGTAGGCGACTAGATGACGTCAGTTTAACCTTGTGAAACCGGACGCGAGCCGCTGGTGATGTAATCGACTCCCGCCGAGACAGAGGGGGAATATGCGTTTAATTTTAAACAACAAGATGTTGTCTGACCTTGTGAACGTTATGATAGGGGGGAGCATGTCTGTAGCAGACTCCCACCGAGCAAATGCATATATATATAAGATTTTTGTCGCTACGATTATCATATTCAGTTTGTTTTACATCTTGCATGTAAGTACTTACTGTATTTTCTGTTTAATTTCAGCAATACACACACACACACACACACACTTTATTATGTTCTTTTACTAATTAATATACATAATTCATTACATTTTACAGAATGCATAATAACGGACGAGGACGAGTATGCAAACACCATATTCAAGAGGAGCAGCGGCGTGTAAGATAGTAAGTGCACCTTTTTTTATGTATTAATGAGCATAAACAATATATTCCATTCGGCTGACTTATTGTTTTTTTTGTAGTTCACAACGGATACAACGTGCGTTGCTGGCAACCACGAGTCCTACATCTCTTCAACCCAGGACGAGTGGGTAAGTGAGTTTTCATTGTCAATCTTTTATACTATTACGATTACAGTAGACGTTCAATTTATATATATATTTTTTTATTTTCAGTGATGCTGATGGTCCACCCGCTGCTGTCAGCACGAGCCCAGCGTCTCCTCAACCCGACACGAGTCGGTAAGTCTGTTTTCATTAACAAACTATTGCACTATTACGTTTGCATTGGGTGTTAAATTTATACTTTTTTTTTCAGTGATGTTGTCGCTCCAACTACTGCTGCCAGCAGAACTCCTGCATCTCCTGAACCCGGCACGAGTCGGTACGACCGTTTTCATTAACATTCCGTTGTAATGTTGTGTTTACGTTCGATATTAAATTTGTATTTCTTTTTTTTTCCAGTAATGATGAATCTAGCGGATATAGTGGTGACACTGTCAGCGGTGTCTTCATGCACATGGACGATGTGGAATTTGATGAGAGGATGGTCAATCTTTGTGATGATAGTGATGATGATGATGATGATAATGACAGTCACGAAGATTTTCTTGATGATGAAATATTTAACAACTCATCATCATCAACGATTTCCATAATCGACGTCAGTATGTAAGTCATCTTCTTATGCGTACATATTTTTTTTCCATGACTGTACACGTTTTAATCTTTTTATTTATATTCTGCCACACAGTGACATTCAACCGCACCCACAACCGCAGCATCGTCCAATAAGACCTCAGACACCGCAGCCTCTACTGCAGCACGAGCCGCAACCGTTGTCGTATCATCAACCGCAGTGGATAAGCACTCGCCCAAACTGCGATGTGTAAGTCATCTTCTTATGCGTACATATATTTTTTTTTTCCATGACTGTACACGTTTTTATCTTTTTATTTATATTCTGCCACACAGTGACATTCAACCGCGTCCACAACCGCAGCATCAACCACTACGACCTCGGACACCACAGCATGAGCCGCAACCGTTGTCACAGCATCAACCGCAGCGGATAAGCACCACTCGCCCAAATTGCATACACCATCCGCTGCATTGTAGACATCACCCACAGCCTCAGACTCAGCCGCAGCCGCAGCCGCAACCGCAGCAGCAGCCGCAGCCTCAGCCTCAGCCTCAGCCGCAGCCACAACAACGGGAACCACAACAAAGGTTACCGTTGTTTGAAATCATTGACGTTATGACACCAAGGGTGCACAACAACTACAACCCCACGTTGATGATGATATTATTTAGAAGGTCATTACCAACGTGGTGTTGGACCCGTGGAGAGGACTGCCCCATCCAGGGTATGCTACCACACGCCACATGTGGTGCGTGTCTAGCTCCATACACGGATGGGGAGAGGCTCCTCGGGTTGCCGTGCACCCACACATTCCATTCTAGGTGCATCGTCAACTGGTTTCGAACCATGGCGTCGGAGGGGGCGGAACCGAGATGTCCGCAATGTCGATTCTACGCATTCGGGAAGCCGAAACGCGAATTCTACAGACGTATGAATTTTTGAGGTATGTTACAGTACTGATAAACGTTATTCTAAACCATCCTACTCGCATCAACTGTGCGTCACTAATACTCTTTCTTTCTTTTCTTACAGATGAACGTGAAGGTGCACAACAGTTTTTTATGTATATATATATATTTAAAAATGTAATTATTTTTTAATTTCTGTTTTTGTAAATATTTAAAAATGTATTTATTTTTTAATTTCTGTTTTTGTAAATATTTAAAAATGTATTTATTTTTTAATTTATGTTTTTGTAAATATTTTGTAAATAATATGTGTCTATAATATATGAGCGTGCACAATAATTTTTTTGTATATATGTACTTTTTAATTTATGTTTTTGTAAATATTTTGTAAATAAGATGTGTCCATGTAAATAAATACATGAGTGTATCTGTAATTGCTTAAGTGTTTATTTTCAACTTTCCTTTTCCATGCATGATGCGTGTGTGTGTGTGTGTGTGTGTGCGTTCCACAATAAATCTCAGCGGAAGCCAACTGCCACTTGTCCCTATTATTCATGTGTGTTTCTTACAACAACAAACGTAGGGCCCGCTATAGCGAGCGCTAGACCAACAGGTTGGTGCGAACGTATTTTTACAATCTGTATATATTTACTTACCTATAGAAAATTACATATCAATCAGAATATCCGACACACAGACCAATCCTCGACGACGAACCGGATCACGACGCAGCCTCACGAACCAGTTCGCCTTTCGCCGTTCGCCATTCGCCATCGGCGGCGGACGGCGTCCGACAGCAGATCAACCCGACGGCGGCCGGCGAACGGCGAACCGGATCACTACACGGGCTCGCGATACAGTTCGCCACGACACACAGACACGCCGCCTTGCCAACAATACACCGCATCGACCATCGCCCGCAGCGACGTTCATATACAAAACCCGTACACTATAACACACGCAAGAGTCGACTACGGCGATTAACCAGCACGAGTCGGCAACGCCGACCACGACGATTTTACAACATGGCCGACCGGAAAAACACCTTGCATATACAAACCCGTACACTATAACACATGCACGAAGCGGCAACGTCGACGACGTATACACCAATCAACGCACACATAACCCCACTTTATACTGACCGCCCACAACATGACCGAAAGCCGACTACCAGATTTTTACCCCCACCACATAGATTTTTGAATTTCCCGCCATATGACGTCACATCCGGGGTAGAACTGTCAGTTTACCCCTACTTCAGAACTATGTGGATGATGACGTTGATGATGTGGCCATACTTCCCAACCGAGTTCCTGCAATATGCAAGTGGTGAATGGGCAATACAAGGTCGCACATTGCTATACAGAACAGAACCCCTTTAGTGATGAAACCACGTCGTTTTTTCCTTAAAGTTTTGTGTACATAACGCAGAATTTGTGAGTAGCCTAGTACTCAGTGTTCATGTTGATACCACGGAATAGAAAACCCACTTGAACGATCCCATTAAAATAATAAAATTGTTAGTCATAAATCAGTAATTGACGAACGTTTGAAAGATTTTATCTGGTTCACCATTTCACAAGTCGAAACGGCGAATAAGTTATTTTAAAATGTTTACATTTAAAACCCACATTAGGCATTTGATTACGCAAAGGATTAAATAGAATTAAGTAGTGTTTATTTCTTTGTGTATATGTAAACTGTTTCATTTACAAATTTATGAAGAAAAGAATTTCTTTTATGTGAAAATAAAACAACACATTAATGTACCTATTGTTATTTGTTTCTGACATGCTTTCAAAAACTACACAACTGAAATTTTTAAAAATTTTAAATTTTAATCCAATAATTAGTGCTAAGTAATTCATTATCCGAGATGTGTGTACCTGCAGGACAGACGTTCATCCATTCTCGCAAAATTTCGTCAGCATGTATATTAAATAAACTTGGAGAGAGGCTACAGCCTTGTTTAACACCTTGATTTATAACCACTTCTTGAGATAACCTTCCCTTACATAAATCTATATGAATAATATAGATTTTTGGACTCTCCTGCAAAAGATATTTTAAAAATACAGGCATCGGAAATGAAAGTTTTAAGAGTAGTTAAGGGATGTAGTTTAAGATATCGTCTACGAAACGACGACATAAGGAAAGACCTGAAGTTACAGTCGGTTTTGAAGAGAATAAAGGAATACAAGCACAATTGGAAGTCCCATGTGGACCGGATGGTAGACACGCGTATTCCTAAACAAGCGTTCGTTAGATATAGGCCAGTGGGGACGAGAGATCGTGGAAGGCCCTGGAAAAAATGGTCAGAGACTCTGTGAAGTCGGAACGGGCTATAGCCTAAGCCATGGGGTTAAGAAGAAGAAGAAAAAAAAGAGACAATATTTAGTCGATTCAGCCTAACTTAACCACAGTGCGAATTTAAAAACTTTTGTCTAATGGCATACCTATATAGAACAGTTATTTTACCGTAGCTGTTTCTAAAAAGACACAAGCGATATAGGACACATAAAAATAATACAAGTGACGCTATTCCAAAACGCTCAATGACAGTAGTTTGCATGTATACTTGGTTTTTGCCGAGGCTTAAATAATACATCCCTAGTTTGCCTATGCACCTACATACACCTTTATTTTATGACTATTGTATATGTATTTCTGTGTGTGTATAAAAGTGATTCGTGGCGCAAAAAATCAGGCACCTAGTCATTGCTAGAACATACTGTTCTATGGTAGTATGTCTTTGACTTTGCTATGTATTATAAAAAGTAATTTCAGTTATACACATATTTGGGTTATTAAAGAAATCCATCTAAGTGAAACGGTGTATCTGTCTGCAAATGAAAAGAACTATATTGTTTTCTGTAGTCATACTTTCTACGTATACTCTAGTATCCATTTCAATTCCAAAGCCTCTCTACCATACATGTGGTACTACTAATAGACCTACAAATTGTCCCTGTTTTGGAACACACACACACATACACACATGACGTGAGTATGACACACACTCTATAGACGTATGACAATCATGGGCGAGAAAGTTTTTAATTACGATGGATCACTGGAAACATTTTTTCTACGTTTTTCATATTTAACCATGCTCTAAGTCGAGTCCTACATTGTGCGGTAAGTACAACTCAGTATATTGTGTACAACGTATCTACTATTGTCATTAAGTATTAAATTTATGAATCGCCTAATAATTCTTATTATATTATGGCCTAAGTATAAAGAAAAATTTGGTTTTATTAACTGACTATATTCAATATTAGTGGGGTATATATTCTTACTTTCTCATGCGTACAGATTTATTACTTAGTTAAATAATGCTCTGTGATGTCGTTTAGTTCACGTTCATATACTAGTGAAGATTCTCTCTTCGTTGACGTTAATTTTTACTTATTTAAGTAACACAGTTATGTACTATGCTACGTATGTTCTGACATCAATTTTCGCTTACGAGGTACAGGTTTATTAATGGCTATTTATTGTTCCGAGAGAGCGACGAAGTTTGACAACATCGGATGCAGCTACGACCTGAAGGATAAACCATCAAGACGGCGACAACGCGCTTGTATTGTGAGCTTAGAACTCTTTCGTGTCCTCAGACGGTGACACTCTCCCTCTGATAATGGATTTTCCTTTCCACTAAAAAGTTAAAAGACCGTACTACCTCCAAAGAAATTTGCTAAAACACACATGCATACAGATACACACACGGACGCGTGCACGTAATTTGACCTCACTAATTCGGATGTACGTATATTGTCATGTGAGCGTACTAGTACGAAATCATTCTAATCTGACCGACAAGATTATCCACAGTCATTTCAACAGGATGGCAAAGCACCATTCACAGCTCACGTATACTGGTCTCCAACAGATGGTATCCATACCACCCGGCTAGAGTTCGGTCTTGCCTGAAGCTTTACACCAACGACATGTTGCATCGAGTTCATTCCATATACATGAAGATTATGAGGAGTCGGTGTAACAGACACAGAGAAATTTATTTAATCCTTTAACACAAACCCCTAACATTAAACTTGTTTATCCCCGAGTCCTATCACTAGTTATTGGCACGCAACCTTACGTTCAATTACATTCGTAGACGCTGGGTGAACAACCCTTCCCCTCCTACTACCATCTTTTGATATACCTACGTAGGTTCAATCACACTATGCCAAAGCAGGCTCAATTGAACTGAAACATACATACACGTCAGATAAAAATGGATCACCCAAGGTGGATCTGGACCGACAATTTTTTGGTGCTGTTTAGATATTACAGAAAACGTAATACAACAAACAAAACAGATGCTTATTATCTAAAACAAACACTTTGCAAAACCTTTCACTGCCAGAACATTTTATATTGTGTTGGACTTGACACGAGTGTAAATACAATTTAATACACTCTTCAGAAATATTTCATTGTCTAAATAATTTATTTTGCAGCTAGGACCAAACTGAGACTCTGAAAGATGAAATCAGTCCGTAATTCTCTTGGAAATAAATTTACATTGCTTTTTATGCGCGTGTGTCAATCCCAAACAGTTAACTCGCAGTGCTTTACTTGAAAGTTCCTACTCTGTTAGTAATGACTTTTGTACAACAGTTAAGTTTAAAATTAGCGGCTTCGTTTGCCGCCATATTGACCAGTTCAAAGTAACAAGAAGATAGCATAGGGCGATAATTAGATTAAATACCAGTTTGTAACCTCAAGACTGTCAAACACACAACTAAGTTGGCAAGGACGGTTCGAGTGGTTTGAAGTGTTAACACGAATCCTACCGCCCCGAGATCTCAACCTGTGTTCATCACAGTACCTTCCGTTGTCATGACAACGGTGAGATGTTGCCGTTCACGTGGATTATTGGAAAATAAAATCTTAGAGAGAAGATGAAACAAGTTACACTACCAGTCACATACTATTGATTTTAAGTTGACCTTCAAGTTTTCTTAATTGCGATTGTTGTTCGTTATTCATAATATGGATTATTAACACAATATACTTTTTACTTATATTGTCTTCAAATGTGACTCTAGACTGTGAAATAGACCTACCGCACTAGTCACTCGCCTGCCCTATTAAAAACAGGCTATTAAAAACATGCATGTCATTTCGTTTAAAAACAATATAATAAAAGCTTTTTGGAGCTGTATTTGCAATTTGAATTTGATCTGGAACGCATTTGCAATTTGCGATTTTGCATTTTCTGTAGGCACCCTTTGTAATAAAAAAAATATACATATTTCTATTTTTTCTCGTAAATTAGTATGAACATGACAAGACTGCTGTGTGGCAAAATTAATAAGAATTTAAGAAAAGGGTAGGCCAAATATTGTGTGTGGAGCGTTGCTTTATATGGTGCAGAGACATGGACACTGAGGAAAGAGGGTGAGAAAGGATTAGAAGCATTTGAGATGTGGGTTTGGCGAACAATAGAAAAAGTAAAGGTGGGTTGATAAAGTAAGGAATGATGAAGTTTTAAGAAGTATAGAGGAAGAGAGAAGAATCCTGAAGCTAACAGAAAATAGGAAAAGGAATTAATTAGGTCATTGTTTAAGAAGAGACTACTTGCTTACAACTACCATGGAGGGTGTCATAGAAGGAGAAAAAATAAGAGGTTGTAGAAGAATGAAGTTAATAGATAGCATTAAAATCAGAGGGTATTACGAAGAAACGAAAAGACTGGCATGCGACAGGACAGCTTGGAGAGCCTTTACAATTTAAAGACCTGCCTTAGGTTAGAACACCAAATAAAAAAAAGGTATGAAAATTTCTTGGAAAGAAATTGATTTTACTGATTAAATTTTAACAGCTTCAAATTTGAACAGACTTTTGAATCTTGTTAATGTTTGTTTTACAGACATTGGATGTATTTACACACAAGTCGCCATCACTTTACGCCTAAACTGTATCTCTACGTTTGAATGCTTTATAGGTTTTTATACAAGTACTGGCCTGCCTTAGGAAGACAGTTATAATCAAGGTTTTCTGCTTTTAACTCCATTCTTAGTCTAGATCGAAAGCTATACATTTACCTCTTGTTATTTGTCGTAAAATTCTTAATTCCTAAGTAAACTTCAACAAAATTAATGGTATATTACTAATACAAACATGATAGTGTTTTACAATTTTGAGTCAAGCTTATAAGCAGGACTTCAGGAATACTGAGTTTTGTTTACAAAATATCGTACTCTAAAACACGCTTTTATCCATTACGATTTTTAATAGTTTAGAAACGTTTGATTTTTGTAACAGAAATAATTCGTTTTAGATAAATTATTTAAAAACGATATTTTATCCTTTTTTTTTTAAATTTAAACGCAGAACAATGTATGATAAAAACTTGTGTCCTTGTGTGAAATTCGTAAGTTGAAAATTGTTAAAGTACACATAAAAATATTCACAACGTTCGTATGAAAGCAATGTGGCTTTTGTACAGCTCCGACAAGTCGGTGAAGGAAAAGTATTTTCTCTGTCTATTATTATTATTTTTAAAGTTCTCGTTAGAATAAGGTTGCTCAAGCATACCTGAATACTAATGATTGCAAACGGCGTTCAAAGTGTTATTTTAACATTGTGTTCCGTCAACCGTACAGCGTACCGTTTACGAGTTCGCTTTCTGAATTGCAGCCTTTGTTCTGACTGTAAATTTCAGTCTAACACTAGTGAGACTTCAATGGAGAATTCTGTTATATTCCATATACCTTCGTCTCTCCCTCTCTACAGCCGCGCGCGCGCCTTAAAAGCATATCAGTTTTGGGAAACTCAAAGTAAGGTGTCATCAGTAAATTCTGCATCCATTCAACATTTAAAGGAATCTTTGATTTCAAAGTTATTGCTGAAAGTTACTTACGTTGTTATATTATGTTGTTATCCTTGTAATAGTAATAGTAGATCTTAGATCCTTTAGTCCTAGATCGGCATGCCACTTATGGTTGCTACCGTGAAGTGTACCCAAATTGTCTTTTTCATTCTTTCTGTTTTGTAACAACCATATCTCGTGTTATAGAGTATACCTTTCTTGACCAGCACACTTGAATTTCTTGGCCTGCCTCTTCTGTTAACTCTTTATAATCTTGTCTCATAAACATTCCTGATGAGTCTTCCTCTGACGTTCTATTCAAGGTTCCCCAATATCCCAGCTTTTCCACTGAGGTTTTTGTGTCGCATGTTTTATTATTAGCTGCTTTCTGAAAACTTTGTTTCTCATTCTGTCTATCTTCCCTTTTTCCATTTTCTTTACATATCTCATTACATCTGCATGAAGTATTCTTCTATTTTGCTTTGTGAGTTTTCATGCATGTTTTAATTTTAATAGTATTGGATTTACAACGTCACTAATTATTGGATTTGGATGTTACGACGTTATGTTTTATTGTGTACTCTTTTACAACTTCACCTGTTATTTCTTTTCCAAAAAAAGTTGTTTTTAGAGAATTATATAATCAACCAATTTTATCTTGCCTTCCAAGCCGCTTGAATATGGTTTGAGTAGTCTAATTCTCAGACCAATAGAGAAGTGTGTGGAAGGCCATCCACGTTGTAGAACTTAGGTGTGTTTCTTTACTCGTATATTTTAGAGTTCTTCTGATAGTCCAACACATATAGTTGAACTTGTTCACCACGGCACTGTCTTCAGTGTAAGACACATTGTAGCTATGACATTCAAAATTACTGTCCTGCTCCAGAACAGTTCAATATACAACAATTTTAGCGAAACGAGTTCTCCGTTTTACCTCGAGCGTTTGACATTTGTGTATCTGTTCGTTTATCTGTTTTGGGTATGTCACACGATATCTTTTAATGCATCAACCGACTTTAGTAAAACTTGGCATATGTGTCAAAATACGCCTATGATATTTAGAATCGATCCCCCACAAAAATAAGAGAGCAGGAGGCAAAAATAACGGCCAAAAATATAATTTGAAAAAATCTCAAAAATCTATGTGAGGTATTTCAGCAATAAGAATTTCAACCAAACTCTGAGTATATTGTTTGGAAATTATAAAATTGTGGACGGCTGGGATCAAAAATGATTAAAATTTTGATAACAGTTCAAAAATATTCATGTAAGTTATTAAATTAAACAGTACTGTAATAAAAATCCGAAACTAGTGTTTACTATGAAAACTTTTTAACAGGAACCATAAACAAAAAATGGAAGTCAAAATTTATATTATAGAATTGTTATTGTTCTGTAAGTAAAATGAATTTTAAAATACCTCTGATTATTCATTTTGAAACCTTTGACCATACTGATACATTGAGTCAAACATGCGTCAGGTCAATTAAAACGATAAAAAATAATATAATCTAGCTGCGGAAGTAATTACAATGTCATAATATAAGTATCCTGCAAGGAACTCAAAGAAACGCAGATTTTATAAAGAAATGATAAATCAAAATTTAAAGAAAATTATAAACGTTTGTATGTGGTATCAAGTTATGGTGAATTTTTATAAAAATGGACGACATGATCAATAATTTTACATATATCTATTACCCTTTGCAAACTGTGTACACATTCAGAATTATTGTAAACTATATTTTTAAAAAAAGTTTAATATTCACATCTGTTATGTATATTTCTGATGAGTAGCAGATGTATGACTATATAGATATCTGCATCAACGCATAAACGCACGTAAATTTGGGAATTAATTTTTTGTTACTTACAAATTGTAATTATAAATGTAACTAAAGAAAAAACAACAACACAGTAGTTTACAATTTTTAGTGCTCATTTATGAGTGTTGACTTTACAAGTTGCTACTTTATTAAAAAAAAAAAAAATAGTAGCATCATTGGGGGTTAGTAACTTTTGTGATAATTAAAAGTTTATCTGATATTAAAATTTACTTAATAGTGAATTCATATTTTCTTTTCCAGTAACTCTTGTTATTTTAGTTGATTAAATGTTAATTATGAGAACTGAGTCACAGAATAATCTGTATCACAGGTTTTAGTGTGAATTAACTTCTGAAGAGACAGATTGTCCTGTAAAACGTACGACTAGGTGTTCTTTATATAATATACTAACAAAACCTTAAATATTGTGCTAGCAAAAGAAATCTATTCTTATGATTAATAATAAATGTATTTCACTTGAAATAGTAACGAGTTCTGGAGCTCTGGGAGCTGCCCTAGTTGCATTAAACTCCTTAACATATCATAACATATACTACCATATTTTTTCTTATTTTTAGTATTATTAAAACATCAGTATTGTTAATTTTACTATTACATTAGTTAAAATATTAATTGTAAAAAACTATGTGCTGCGTTGATAATGCTATCTAATGTAATCTACTAGACAGGATTACTGTTGATTGTTTACCGTACATACGGGCGATGAAGAACGGCCAAATTAGAAGTTGCGGATTAAAACCAAACTCTTTGTTGTGCCAGTGAGTTTTTAATATCTACACCACAACACCTCCAACGTGAAAGCTGTCAGAGTTATGGCCACGCTTAAAGTTTTTCCGCCGACGCAGAACCAATTCGCACCATCACATCCTATTTGTACTGGTCAGTCGTTAGTTTCAACAAATTTCGTTTATGAAGAAAGAGCTTGAATAATTACTACCATCAGCTAACTCTTAAGCTAGGAAAATACAAACTGGATTTAAATAAAACGACCATGATGTAAAGTACGTGGATTATGACAAATGTAATCGAAGTGTCAGAACATCTTAGCAGGTAGGAGCCAATAACACTAAAGCTCTGGCACGAAAAATGATCATAGTGTTATACTGTACTGTGAATAATAGCCAAAAATAATAATTATATTCAGAGTGAAGAAAAAAAGCTGAAAATATTTTCAAAGCCTAAAGGGATTATTTTCTTTTATAAAAATCTTAAAAATCCTAAAGATATCTTAAAATAAGAGGCTAAAACCATTAAGTCTCACAGTCAAACAAGTGAAAGAAGTGTCATAACAAAAGTACAAAAGGATTACCTGTTATAGAAAACACTATACTCAAAAAAAACATATGGAATGAAAGAGTAACAGCATCTGCACGGCCCATTAAGGCTCCGTCGTAGGGTTCTGTTTCCGTCATTACTGTTGTTGTTGTTGTCGTTGTTGTTACTATTATATGGTTATAAATGTAATTAAATGGGTGAGAAGAAGAAGGATAAGAGTCCACTTTTTGGTTAAATTTATCTGAGATAGCCATTTTGTTTAAAAACTAAAAATACGTTAGTTGGAACTAAAAGGGAAAAATTCCTGGAATGTGTCCCTTCTTACTCTCAATACGTAGTTAGTATACTGTATGATTGTTACATTACAAAGCCCTTCAATGCAAGATCAGTGGAAAGTCAACAAATATTAAATTTTTAAGAGTGGTGCCCTAAATTTTTGAAAACAAGTACTAAAAGTTTAAGGTAGAGCTATGTTCAACATAAGGAAATATCGTCATATAATCTACACGGAAGAACAAAAGGGAACTGGGTGCTAGCACATGAGTTTACTGATGGGATTCACAGTGAAGTATTCAAGCTCTACGAGGAGGTGATATTTGACTCCCTATTAGCAATGTTTATGATAAGGAAGTTCTTGTAAATGATAAGGAGGTACAAGATGTGGCTAAAATCAGTATATACAGTTGAACATAAAATATTTTACCGTCATATGCTCTATGTTAAATACACTTGGAGAAAATGCCGAGCAACTAAGTGATTAAAGTGCTTTTAATAATAAAAAGGAGAACACTGAGTAAGTTTAATTTTATATATTTTCGTTGCTTTACAATAATATAGAAAGTGATAAAAAGTTTTACTAACTGACAAGAGAAAAACACTGGTTATGTTAATTTTTGAATTTTTGTTTGTTACCTTGTAATATGAAGAACATAAAAAGATTACTGTGATTCTAAACAATTGTGTAAACAATATTAAAACAGTAAGAAAATATTTTATTATGATTTTTTTAAAATCTTATCTTTATCAGTTGGAATTGAGATTAAGAAGAAAAATCTTTCCACAAATTTACTAACATATAACGATTTTCTTGTTAAAATTGTGTTAATATTGTAACTTGGAACCGTTAATTATCGTTTTATTGAGTATCTTTGTAACTGGAGGGTTTTGCTTTCTGTCACTCATTTAGCTACAAAACAGTTCTTCTTCTTAAGGCTGTGCACCTTAGGATCCGTAGCGCACTCCTTGATTCGACCATCTCTTCTTTGGTCATCCAATATTCCGCCGTCCTATTACAGTTTTTTATCGTCTTCTGAAAAATGATGTTCTGTGGAATGTTTTCCTTTTTCTTCTCACACATTGAATTATAACTGTAACTGTTATTATACTTACAACTATGGTAGTAGATAGTTTATTTAACTTGATTATATAGTTACAACAACTTGGTGTAATGTCACTAAACCTTGATTAGTTTGAAGAATTTATGACTCATCATTTTACTGTAAAATTAAGAAATTACATATAAAAGAATCAGATATACATTATTCAATAGGTTTAGAGCTACAAAACGTTTACCTATATTTGTGATTTTAACATGTTAGTAATATGTGTTTCAGATTTGTATAAACAAATATACTCTTTTTGAAATAAAGACACGATGACTTAGTTGTAAACTTGTTTGCCAAAAAAAATTAAATAAACAGCAAAGAACCTAGTAAACTTTTATACTGTCAACCGGAATGAAAAATAGCAGAGGAGAACAGAGTAATAGAGGAGCAAAGATGGAGATAGAGAGAGAGAGAAAGAGTGGGGTGATCTGAGGGGATCAAAATATACGAAAAACAGTGATAGTATTGTTCACTACAAAATAAAGGTATAGAAACGTTTAGCATTTTGTTCGGAGACAAAAAATTATTTAATCACCAAATAAACGTATAGATAAATAAATTAACACTAGCGTCAGGACGCATCGTAATTTTTGAACACAAAAAATATTTAGTTGTTTCAGCTAACGACATAACCGTGAGTTTTGCGAGATGGGTTATACGAAACTTGCGCCTCATTCAAAACAATTTAAATATATCTGTTCCTCTGTTCAAAAGAATTTAAATATACAACTCACATTTTTACAATTAATAACTTTACACATAAAAATTTACAATTACAAAACAAAAGGGAACTTCTCAAAAAGTAGAAACTAGCTGGAAAATTCAACGCTGTGCTGCACATTTTCCTTTTGTTTTCTACTGAAGTCCGTGTACGATGTGGAGAATAATGATGCGGCAAGACAGACAGATACAGTCAGCCCGAGGCTTAAGGAGCGTGTAACGTTGATTGATGCAGCGCCAGCGACTCAGGTAGGGCAAACAACACAAACGACAACATTATTTCAGTACCATAAGATGTTTATTTACTTTCATTATTTATGCTATTGTTGCGTTTTTCTTGTCACAGAGTCTGTGTCTGCTCGACAAGTACAGAGTAAAGAACGAACGTGTTGAATGATGTATTCTATTTGGCCATCTCGTACGGAGAAAAGGAGGTTGTAGTTGCACACTTTACGTAAATAAAATCTTTACCTTTATGAAAGATGTCTGTACACATTTAATCTCTCCACGAAACCATATTAGCAATAATAGTTAATAATAAATAAATATTTAATAACAATACTATTAATAATAATAAACGAAAAAGTTTAAAGCCATAGCTTCTTCTTCTCCTTTTTCCTCTTCTTCTTCTTCTTCTCCTTATTATTATTATTATTACATTATTATTAAATTATTTTTCAAATAAATTAATAATATTTTTAATACTGATTAAAATTAAACTGATAACATTTACGTTCATTAATTGTAACTGATGCCACAGTTAGCCAATGTTAATAACACTATACAGCCGTCTTTTGCTGCCGTCCGCTGCCGATTATTCAACAAAGCTTATTGACCTTGAAGGTCGTATCTTTAAAGAAATGGTATTGACTATGTAAATATTCAAGTGAAGATGTATGAACAAAGAAGAGAGGTATGTCGTACAGCAGATATTTGAAATGCTGATAATAGCTGAACACCTCAAGATCACTGGCACAGCATGTCGAACAGGCTGTCTGCACAAGGCGTCATGGGCTCCTCGTTCAGATCAAACACTCGAAGAAACAAAATAAATATTAAAGTTAAGGAAATACGGGTATTTTTGTTTAATACAGTTGTTAACCGTGGAATTGTGACTGCTTGCGAGAGACGCTGCGGTTAGGCCTCATTGTTTAGCAGTCCCCAATTGAAGCAAATTTCGGATTAGCAAATTCAAATACTGAAGGCTAAATAAAGACAAATCTAAAAATTTCTAAATATAAATATTTCCTGAAAACTAATACAACGTTTGGTAACACAAAAACAGGAAGCCAAATTTATCTTTTATGTAATGTATCCTGTATAAGCCACCTACACAAGACACTGGTTGCCCCAGTGCTATTGTATGCATCGTTGACAGGAGTTCTGAGCAGAACCACTGAGAATGTTCTGGTAATATTTGAGGGCGAAATACTGAGAAATATATATGGGTAAGTGAAAGAGTTAGGTGTTTGGAGAAAACGAACTAATATAACCTGTTACACGACATGACCATATTCGTCTTCTTCTTCCTCATTACATGGCTTGGGCTATAGCCCGTTCTGACTTCACAGAGTCTCCGACCGTGACCATGTTCAAAAATACAAAGATAGGACTGCTTAGATGGGCAAGTCATTTTGTCTGGATGAACCCCCAAGACCCTGTAAAGTGACTCTTCCTGTATGACCCAGATGAAAAAAGGAAAGTGGGAAGACCAAAGCTGACGTGGCGAGATGGTGGCGAGGGCAGTAGGGCGCAGAAAGAGCAGAAACCCGCAATTGGAGGACGGTTTGCGAGATCTCCTTCAGCAGGCCATGGCGCACTCAGGGTTTTAGCACCCCTGATCCTGTTTTATTTTATGTTTCTTTATTTCTACAGGTCATACTTACCACTTTCTAGGTATACAATGGTATTTTTATGGTATAAACATACACATATTTCCAGGTTTTCTACGTTACTTAAATCCGAGTTCTGTTAATCATTATTTCGAATAAATATGTATCGACACACGTATGATATACATGAATTCCTTTAAGTTGGTATTTTATGGCATACTGTACACGTTGCATAATAGTTGCGTGTGCTTGTATGTGTTTTATGAACACACCGATAGGGCTAAAAAGCTCTCCTTACTTAGTAATATTACACGTGGTACGAAAACGTCACCTCGAAATTCCTATACTTTTTTTTAAGAAGCCACGAAAAAAATTACTGAGGGATCTAAACAGTGGAGTTCTAGTGGTAGCGATGACGTTTTACCTGAGTAGGAATGTTAGGCTATATGACTAAGTATAATAGAGAGAAACGTAACAGGGCTGTGAATGCATCGATGTGGATGGCGAAAAGCCTGTTGCCCTCTCTACGTCACTCACGTTTTGACGAAATGACAGCCGAATGTGGAAACGTTATTCATAAGCGTGATGTTCGTAAAATGTGAACATTACAGAAACGTGTTCCGATACCATCAGCCGATGTCAGCAAAATACTTAGGATATTTGAAAAACATTTGCAAGCTAGCAAAAAAAATTCGCACTTTATAAGAAATGTTTACTATTTACTGTCTCGTTTCATGAGTTCAATCATTATAGTGTAAATTTTGTATGCCCGGTGGGGTCTCTAAAAATAAATATAACCTTCTGGAAACGTAACATTTTAAACTACCGAAGGAAGAATTAAATTTCACCTTGTGTCTTTTATGATTGGTTTTTATTTAATTATTTGTAGTTGTATACAGCAATATTTAGCCATTAAAAAGTTGATAATAATTGTTATCAATATCACCAATGCAATAAAACCCTGACTTATAATAAATATTGTCATTAATATTTTGCGTTTTAAACTCATTTTGTACAAACAAATATGCGAATAGCTTAAGTTGTCTAAGGTTGGGTAAAATCTTCTGTCACTGAACATTTAGCACTCACAGATAATAGTATTAAGAAACTTAAGTTTTATTTAATTAACTGATACTAACATTATTATCATAAATAATAACATGACTCCATGAATGAATAGAAACCTTGAAATTATTAAGCAAAACACTCACGCTAACGTTGTTTATAATATACGTAATGTAATTTTATTAAAACAAAATTTAAAATACATTTAATGTACTGACGTTTGCTGTAAAGAGTTTTATTTTCCGTGCTGCTGGAAGCTGAGGCATCGCTTTGTAAAGGTACATTCTTCTTTATAAGCAGTGTCAGTTTAAGTTACACCCGTGTTCAGGAAGGATTGCGTTCCTTAAGGGAACAATAACTTATCTTTGATTAATAATATTTAGTCGAAAAGAAGCCAATATATATATGTGTGTGCGTGCGCGCGCGCGCGTGTGTGTGTTACCAAATTTTAATTACTTCTGCAAGTAGATTGTATTGGTTTTTATCGTTTTAATTAACCTGACGCACATTTCACTAATTGTATTATTATCTTCCGAGGCTTAAAAATGAACAAATTTTGAAATTTGTTCAAAAATAGTCCAGTTCATTTTAAAACCTCTGAAGACACTGATACAGTCATCGAAATGTGCGTCAGATTAACTAAGCTGATAAAAAAATATTGGTATGGAGAAGTATACATGACTTCCATGTTCTAAGATTTATATTCCGATTCCCACCATAAATGATATATACTCTTTCGTAGAGTAATAGTTTCATCATTTATGTAATTACTAAGGTATCACCTTCAAAATTAAATACCCTTACATTACTTGATATCAGCAAAGTAATTTTCAAAAAATCACTCCTCCCCCTTCAACTACCCTCTTCACTTATAGGTATCTCATTTACCATTTTACAGTGGATTAATATGAATATATTTTCGCGGCTCGTATTTATCAAAATTAAGTACTTTACTCGTGTTAAAACAAATAACAATGCAGGTAAACTACCCCTCCCCCTTAAACGAACAACTTCATTTTTTAATGGTTTCATTATATGTAATGACTGAGGTACCTTATCCTTCAAAATGAAGTAGTTTATTCGACATCAGAAAGGTAAATTTCAAAAAATTACCCCTTCCTCTTCAACTACCATTCTCGTTTATAGATATTTTATCTACCTTTTCACACTGGTTTATTATGATCTTCTTTTCAGGATACTTTATTTATCAAAATTAAGTACGTTACTCTTGTCACAATACAAAACATTGCCGGTAAACTATCCCTCCCTGTCAATCGAACAACCTCATTTTAGATTTTTACAGTTTTCTTGAGTTACAGTTTTATTATGTGTAATTATTAAGGTATTTATCCTTCAAAATGAAGTAGTTTATTCGACATCAAAAAGGTATTTTTCGAAAAATTACCCCCTCGCCCTTTTCATTTATAGATGTTTCATCTACATTTTTACAGTGAATTATTACGATTTTCTTTTCAGATACTTTATTTATCAAAATTAAGTACTTTACTCTTGTTAAAACGTAAAACGTTGCAGGTAAACTACCCCTCTCCGGTAACCAATCTTTACCAAAATTAAGAGCCCTTGAGTGCTCTACAACTCGAGCACATATGCAAAAAATTATTTGATTCTGTTTGAATTTGCGGCAGTTATCGTTCGCCATAAACAAAATTCTACATATAGACATACAGACAGAGACAGACAGACAGACAGACACACCAGCACACACACACACACACACACACACACACACACACACACATTTTGGAAAAAGATTTTTTTCATATTTTGTGTGTACTACAAGCAGAATCAGCTCTTATCTCGAACACGATTTTTTTCCAGACCACTATTTTTCCACTTCCTTGCGGAACATGGAAGTAAAAAGGAACCTCCAGGTAATATAGAACTGTATGTACGCCCAAAACATTACACGCACAATAGCTGCTATCCTATGCTAAACATTCTGCCTAACGCCATACAGTTTCACGTGCCTCGTCGAATACCAGTGTTCGAAAAATTCCTTATAATGATTTAAACATGCAGCCGTACAAAATTCAAATATTTTAAACCTTACGTAACAGTGATACAGTAAATTGTGTGACTTTTTGCCGCCAGTTCTCGTATGTCATAAATAACAACGTAGACGTTATTAACAATAGGCTAATGAGTAATGGAACGCATTTCCATCTAAGCGGATATGTAAATAAACAAACTTTTCGGTATTGAGAGCCAAATAATCGTCAGAAATGCTTCGAGAACCACTGCACACTACTAAACTTACACACTTACACACTATGTCCAAATGATTAACGAATTTTTGTATCTCCAAGTGCCAGAGAAGTCTGAAATCACACTGAACATCCATAGGGCTAAGCGATCAATGGGATGCAGTTTAACGAGTTACCTTAAGGAGTGGCAACATTCCGTGGCCCGCGAGATTGCCAGCGTGCCATTTATTCTACTGGGGATATTTTGAGAGTAAGGTACAATGATCCACCTCTATGAAACATCGAAACACTCAAAGTTGGTGTAATTTCTGTTCACATGTTACACCGTGTAATGGAAAACGTAAAAAATCTCGACACCAAAAGTGTGTGAATTGAAATTGTCGCCACATTCGGGGGTGTAGTGTTCAATAACTTGTAGTTTTTGCGTACAGTTAAATGCTATTATGTATACTTTCAATTTAGTTTAAATGTTAATTTTATAATGCATAAATAAAAACACAACTGAATTTTTAAAGTCACCCTAACATTGACTGAACCTGTATTTTAAGAATTATTTTTTTACAAATGTTTAAATGATTTACGTCATTGTCGACATCATAGCATATATTTCCTAAAACCCAAATTATAATTCTCACTATTTGTGTAATAGTAAACCACTTAGAAAAGAAAAATTCTAAACATGTCATTGTTGTAATTGTTAATAACAATAAGTTGTTCGTTTCTAAGCAATTGATAGAAATTAAATCAAATTATATAGTTTAATTCAAACCAGCGGCGAAAACACATGTGTCCTGTCGATGTCTCTGCAGATAAATTCAGCTTGTGGCTCCTTTACCCACTGTCAAATATTTCAGGTAATGAAAGTTTTGCTATTCTGAATGTCACGATTAGGATACGGGGATCACACTCACACACACCCGTTTGGCGGACACATGTCCTGCGTTGCAGTCTGCGTGTTGGGATCAGTGCAAGCGCGCATTGACTTCAACACGCACTCTGGTAAGCGCGCGCATGTGTTGCCCATGCGTACAGACTTACACCGCACCGCTGAGCCGACACATGTCCTGCGATGCAGTCTGCGTGTTGGGGGTCAGTGCATGCGCGCGCCTTGCATTAACTCCAGCACGCACTCTGGTACGTCGCACGCATGTGCGCTCGCGGTGTACACAAATTCTTCGTTGTTTTAATTGTGGCAATCACGTAGTAACATTTTGAAAACTGGAGTATGTTCGCAATGGGCAAATTCAGCCAGGGTTGAATTGACAACGTACAAAAGACGTTACATGTTCTGGACTAGGCTTCCACAAAATAAATATATACATTTCTGGTGGATGAACACGCACACTATGTTGGTCTTATAATAAATATATTATAGTGGCAGACTCTACAAATTTGAGTTTTCTTGTTACTTCATTTAATGTATTTCTGTAATTAATAGTTTCCATATTTTTTAATAAATTTGTAAAAAATTTGTTAATATAATTTTGTTTAATTTTCTGTTGTTGGTATTGCTCTTATCGTAGAAGGTGGTATTGTACAATGTAGGTTATACTTTGTAAAAGGCTTAACTTTAACACTTAAAAGTTAAATTTACGATAACGTTAAATTACACGTTTTTAATTTTCTTCTTTTTCTTCTCAACCCAGATGTTAGTGGGCTTGAAATTTCTTCATTTCCGTATGCAGCCTCTTGATCACCACATACATTCTTCCTTTTCTTACCCGAACCGTGTAGTCTCTGTTCTGCCAGCGGGCTTAGAGGGTAAGTAGCGTTATATAGGTAGGAATTATTTGTGGTAAATTCTAACGATGGTACTTGTCCGACCTAACCCTGAAAATAATGTTCACGTACCACCGAAGGAAAGGTTCAAAGATTGAACTCCAAATCTCTAAGTTTCCAATTTGAGGGTTATACTCTAGCTATTCTACGCCCATTCTTTCTCATTATAATGTCTGTTAACCTCTAGTAATATTGGTCGTTCCCTGTCTTATCCCCTTCTGTATTTGATAACATGTACATTTTGATTTTGGTTTTCGTGTTGTTATTTTATTGTCTATGAAATACAATAACCTTATTTATGTAATGAAAGGCAATTTGGCATAAATGTTTTCAGTGGTATCCAATTCACTTGTATGAATAGATAAACTAACCTTTTCAATTCGCCTTGTGACTTCTTGTTTACCATTGGTGACGCACCTCAGAGCATATGCTTCAGAGTGAATCGTCCTGCCTCCATCAACCAAGGTATCTGCAATACCTGAGGAAGCAACGGCAACGCCGATGATCCTTTCGCCCCTAATTATGGCTAGCGACAGATTGATCAAGAATGTTTTGCCAGTGCCACCAGGAGCGTCAAGAAAGAACAACTACCCAGAATCAGAAGCAATGATGTGCACGTGCATGATTTCATCGTAGGCTTTCCTCTGTTCTTGATTTAATGTTGGAACATTCACAGCAACTCTTTCGGACAGCTGAACGGTATCATAAGACTGTTCCCTCAGGTGTTCACGGTTGGCGACAACGGCTGCTTGCTTTCGTGAAGGTGGTGGAAAAAAAATACTGCAGGAAAGATACAACGAAAAAAACGGCATTATCAGTGTTGTGGTTTTCGCGTTTTTTCGCGGATAGGCGTTAAAGCTTTCAAAACTCTTTCTTAGTGACCACCCAGAAGAACTCAAAATAAACACTAAACGCCACATAGCAAGGAATAGAGGGACAGGATGAACTGTTTCGCGATTATTTTCGCCCTCCTGATGGTTATAGATTAGATGGAAAAAATACTGTTTCAGTGACTCCCCAAAAGCCTAAAGGAAATTAAAAAATAAACAGTAGACTTCCAGGCAGCGTACAGTTGAAAAAAAGCTGCATTATCGGTGTCGCGGTTTTTCGCGTTTTTTCGCGGTTAGGCGTTAAATATTTCAAAAACCTTTCTTAGCGAGCACCTAGAAGCCAAGAGGAACATACGTGCTGAATTTCAAGTTTGTACGCTTTATAGTTATTTAATGACGAGTGAGTGTATCAATCAGTGAGTGGTATTTGGCTTTTATATAAATAGATATTGTAACGTGACAGATATTCCACTAATAAAATTCCTTCCCGGGATATTTGGCCGTAGTCCAATGTTTTCTACAAAACCAGACGTTTCGGCAATGCCATCGACTTCCATCATCAGTGAAAATCGAGTGCGATAACGTGAGGTGGTATATGTTAGTGACCACAGTACTGTGGTTAAGGCTGAAGCAGTAAGTAGAAAGAAGTAGTTTCTATGGTAATATTTCATTTCGAAAATGATTTTAAATTTAAATCTTAGGATATGGAAGTCATGTATGGTTTTCCATACCGATATTTTGTATTAGTAGCATGAATTAGATGCTACAAATATCAATAATTATGTAAACAAATTTATTTCATGTTATGTTAACTTTTAAAAGTCAGAGGAGGTGTAGAATTAACTTTATTTGAAAAAACCGTATATGTAAAATACTAAACTCTAGGCCAAATAATGAATTCCCAAAAATTAATATAAACTAGTTAATCAACCAATGAACCATGTAAACTAACAAGATTAATGTAAGGTGGATCGATAACTAACTACTGTAAATGATCCTACGATTTAAAAGAATAATATAGTAAAATGTCTTAAATTATTAAAAATTTTCGAAATGTAAAAAAATAACTATTTCTGAGGAGAAATAGTAAATTAATGAATTATCACTAAAAGACGGTTCAAATGTTAAATTGATAAGGCATTAAGGAAAGGGAAAGATTTGTGACCATTTGAAATTTATTATAATTATATTTATAACACCTAAAATGGCAGGAATTTTGTACAAGAACAGGAAACAGAGTTTTGGACCTAGATTTCCAAAAAGAAGGAAATATAGCTATTTTAACAAAAATCTCAACAAATATGGACTATGACATATCAAATTAAACAGAATGAGATAAATAAACCAATTATGTGGTTAATAATTCATGAAAACAATCAATGAACTAAAAATATTCCATATATAATGTAATTTATAATTATGTAGAAAGGAAATGAAAATTATTTTAACAATACTTTTCCAATATTAACTTGGCAAGATATTTCCTAAGACGAAGGAAGTAAATTAGTTCTTTGTTAACATTCAACGGGAACGGTCGATGCTGAATCGCGTTCTAAAACCGTATAACGAAGTGTAATGGAGTAAAAATTGAAAATCAGTGAAATGCGAGAGTTACCTAAATTGACACTTTTTGACTTAAAATCAGTGAGATAATCTACCACAATAGTGAAAACAAACAATACACAACACAATACCAGTGAGTTAAACCGTTCAAACAACCTAACATTAATAATTCACTTTGTAATAACTTTTCGAATTTTCGTCATAACCAGCAAACATTCCATAAATCTAAAATCAGACAATTAACACCTGTGAACACTGAACACTTATCCAGGATACCAGAACAACACAATAGACAATATAAACTATCACGGAGACCAATAAAACAGTTGTGAAAGGGATTTTATTATCAGAATTTCCAACCATCAGTTTGCAGTAATATTCCACAGCGAGACGTGCCGCCATTGTGAATTTCCCGTGATGCAAAGTATCAACCAGCAACGAAGCAGTCGAGTCACTATTGGGTATAAATTGTATACTACAAACATTATATATTATTAACAAATTGTCATTTTTTACTTTTAAGACTTATATTTTTGTACATGTTATACTTTCTAGGCCTACACTTCTCTGACTATATAAATATAATCGTTATAAGAACCTTTTTTCAATATTAATACAAAAATAAACCTGTAATCGCAAATCGATATATCCCTGTGAAAGAGTCGAATATTTGCTCAACATCGAAATTAAATCGATTTTTAAGAACTATTATTAATAAATCAAATTATTTCAATGATCTGGATTTTATAATTATTTCACATCTTAAGTTAAGAGTTTAACTAACTACAGGACTTACTGGAAGACGATAAATCTTCACTGAAAGTGATATACTGGAGCAGCGTTGAAAATCACTAATCGATTACAGCAAGAAGATAATCTGATTAACTCCGGATTTAGTTAAGGTCTACCAGAAGTGTAAAATTTAACCGAAATAAACTCACAGAATTTTAAAATTTCAAACAAAACAGAACCAGGATTATTTCTAAATTATAACAATAACAAACAAACAAAAATTTTTTTTTTAAATAAAATTTTTTTTTATCTTTTCTTTGAACCTACACAAAGAAATATATTATTTGTAACCAGTGTAAACAGGGCTAAACGTTACAATATATATCTATTTATATATATATATATATCGTAATAACACGAAATGTTTAGTTTACAAATAAGTATAATAATTGGTTAATACAATTTTTATTATTTATATATATTTTTATTTTGTATAAATAATTAATTTAACCTTTTTTGAATTATTTAATTATTTTTATTATTTTTTATTATGTTAATGTTCAATTAATAAAAATACTGATTAATAACTGTGTATGATCTGATGAAGAATTATTTGTTTCTCCGCGTTAAATAGATCGTCGTGGCCAAATCGATTGCATGTAGTGGCCGATTCACTATCTTTATTTCTTCTTCTGCTCGTTCCTTTCCCTCAGAAGTTCTCGTTTAGTATTTAATAATTAATGTATTTTAAATTAGTTCTCAACTAATCAATAAAACAATGTTTTAAAACAATAATTGTGTTTATTATGTCCAAAGTAATTATTTAACTTGCGTCGACTAATTCGAGTCGGAGTCTAGACTAGATGCCAGGTCGATTATTACATATACAAAATTATTCAAATTAAATTATTATATTATAAGGATTCTTTGAACTGTAGAAATAGTCAGTAAAGGCAAGAGAATTCAATACTTACAATTATAAAAACTTATTCATTAACAGACAAAAATAATAAAGTATAGTGTATAGAAAAATTGAGATTCAAACCAGCTGATTGCTCTGACGTCACCACGTCCTCTTCCGTTAGATCGTGCGACTGGGAATTACAAGGAGGCCGCCTTCATGAGTTGTTCTGCGATGTAAATTAAGCTCCGAGATTTTCCTTTAAATAAACGTATCAGTTGGTTAATTCCTCTTCTATGATGCCGCTATTGGAATATCCACAGGTTGTAGTGTGTAGTTTTATTCCTCCACTGGATTTTGTTCGGTAATAGGTGTGTTGTGTCAAATGGTCCCTTTTAATCAGTTGCTGTTTGTATGAGGTTAAATTTATTCTTCAGTCGTGTCCATACGTAGTGACAGCTCGATTTAGTAATTTAGTTTTATTTTTTAATTTAGTTTTATGGTTTCAATGATAGTTATTATAGTATTCATTAATTTAATTTATATTCTTTTATCTTTTTATAATTTCATAATATATCTTGGATTGTGTTAGTTACAAATTCCATTCATTTTTCTCTGAAATGTATTCTGACACGTCCGTTCTGCTTGGCTTTTAACAATCAAATAACTATATTTGTTTCTTCATATATAAAAATCTGTAAGATTTTGGTCTCATTTCTCATTGTTCATTATCAGCTGTTTTCATAATTAATAATTCAATTTTATAGAAATAGATAACATTTTTTACATTTTATTGGCTATAAATTATTTGTTTAGTACTTTTATGTAATTCTAATTATATAACAATATTCCTGCTTTTATTTTATACAAGTTAATACTAAATTTGACCTATTTTGGTTTGAATTAAGCTTCTGAAATACATTCCTTGAAATTTACCTCTAGGCCTTATTCTTATTCACATAATTACCCATTAAATGGTTTACAATACGTTTTATGTTACAATTTTCCTCAAATACGATTACTAATTAAACCATTGTAATTTACTTTTTCTACCTGGCTATTATTCTAAACATTTAACAATTTATTTGTATTTTACTAGTACTTGCTTTACTGATTATGGCATTATCTTGTAAAATCACCATTTAAATCAATTTTACACTCTGATTCTTTTAATCACTATTATAGGTTGTTGTTATAATTATGATAATGTATTTGTATTCTCAATGGGATAATTTATATCAATTTGGTCTACTTTCTAATAATTTATTTTCTCTGAATTGATTTACAGGGTCAAAGTTGAATTTGTCTTGGTCATCAATTTTTAATTTTCCTATAAATGTTATTATCGATTCACATTATTAATTTTATATTTTCTGATTCACTATTTATAGGTCGTTTGAGTTATTATTTTGCCTTTCCTTAATTCACAAAATTATGACATTAATTAACATTATTCAAATACAATAAACACTTACATACTAACATCTAGTATCTCCTACTATCAACATGGTCTGTATTGTATACACATAAAATAATTAAACATAATAATTAGATAAATAAACAAATTAAAACCTTATCCTAATGATTGTCTTTTGTTGTCCTTTTAAAACTGGTTTGGGGTGTTCCCCTCAATCACACACTATTTTATTTATAACTAAGTTTACATTATCTCTGATTATTTTGTATTGGATTCTCTTACTTGGTTAGTTGTTTTTCTAACTTGGTATAGCTAGTATACTTTAAGTTCTTTCATTTATGTGGTTTGCTGCTATAGAGTGTTCTGTCTTCAAAGTAGGTTTTTGGGTAGGCCTATCTTGAGATTTTTCCTTTTTATCAATTGGTTCTTGGCTGTTACTCCTAACTACTCCGTATCTTGAAATTTTTTCATTTTAATTCATTTGTTCTGGGCTGTTACTCCTTACTACTCCTTATCTTGAGATTTTTTCATTTTAATTCATTTGTTCTGGGCTGTTACTCCTTACTACTCCATATCTTACTGAGTATACTAATTATTTTACTGGTATAATACTCATACTATTTGTTTTAAATAAATTTTGCTCTAAATTGAATGTTTTTAATTTCTTTGAATCGAGATTTTTTCTAGTTCTATTAAAGCATTTCATTTATTATTGTGATTACTTCTTTCTGTTACTTTTATTTAAGTTTACTTTACTTCTTCCAGATGGCTTCTCCACTTCTTTTCCTATGTGATCTTAAATTGTAGAATAAGGCAAAAACTTCGTTGTGCTACAATATATATATATATATATATATATAGTACTGTAATTAAATTACAAGTATTGTAATTAAAATATTTAATTACAGATATTACTTTTTTCTATCTGCACATGAAAAGAAATCTCTATCTCAGGGTTGACAATTACTAATTTGATTTATATTATTTAATACTGTGAATGATTTATTTTTTTCTTTAATCCGTACCAAATAACGTTAGTGTATACATTTTTAATAAATAACAAGGTAATAATATCTACCATATAAATGTAAATAGTTTGAATCTGAGCTCTTCACAACTGCAACGGGTTCAATTCTCGCTGATGTTTATCGTCTTAAATGTAATGTTAGGCTTCGTGGTTTGTTCCTTCTCTGGGATTCCTTATTAGATTAAATGTTGAATTATATTTCCTTCTATGATTACTAAATTGATGCTTCTTCTGAATATCGAATTTTATTGTATTGGCGATCAAATTATCTTCCAGGACAGGCTTCCTCTTTTAGTTCGGCGTTCTATAAATGATATACTCAGACTTCTCGAAAATATTTGATGTTTATAAAGTTGTATAAAAATTATAATTATTCAGTGTTACAGGTTTATACTCTTATATGTTTATTAGATTGAATATCAATGTTAACTCCCTTCTTTTAAATGTTTTAAATGTAAAATACAAAATTAAACTCAATTTACAGAATCACTCTCTTTGATCTTTATGTAAGTAAATATAAAATTAGATAATTGTTGTGGTGTCCAAGTTGCCTATATAATTAAATATTAGAATTACCTTGTTTCCTTCTTTGCAACTTCTTTGTGTTCTCAATATACACTACGCGTTTCGGGACTTAAAATCCCATCATCAGGTGGATAAACTTTTCACTCATGTAGTGCACGTCACTAGATAAAAAATATATAAAGGTCAAGCACATCTCGCTACTCAGTCGATTTCTCCACTCGCGTTATCTCACGATGCGCATCGCTACCGACCCCGCGAGCGACTGACAAATCTATTCGGCCTGTACCTATTTGTCAGTATCATTCAAGACGAATAACAGCATTTTAAAAACTTTAAGGCTAAAATCCAATAAACCAGTAGAAAGCTGTTCAGGAGTGTATAAAATAGAATGTGCAGTATGTAATAGTTTTTACATTGGACAAATAGGCAGAAAATTTTAGATAGATATAAAGAGCACCTGCCTAGGGACAACATCAGGAACGTCAGATCAAACTTTGCCATGCATATCATCGATCACAACCATACCTATTTCAGTTTAAGAAATAATTTCAAACCATTGCATTTCTGTAAAAAGGGTAAACTCCTGGACGCATTGGAGGAGTTTGAAATTTACAGAGCCTCTACAACACACAATGATCAGCTTCTGAACAAGAAACTGTCGTTCAAATCAAACGAACTGTATGATACTGTTATACGCATGCTGAAACAGCACGACAAATAGGTACAGGCCGAATAGATTTGTCAGTCGCTCGCGGGGTCGGTAGCGATGCGCATCGTAAGATAACGCGAGTGGGGAAATCGACTGAGTAGCGAGATGTGCGTGACATTTATATATTTTTTATCTAGTGACGTGCTCTACATGAGTGAAAAGTTTATCCACCTGATGATGGGATTTTAAGTCCCGAAACGCGTAGTGTATATTGAGAACACAAAGAAGTTGCAAAGAAGGAAACAAGGTAATTCTAATCTATATATATATATATATATATATATATATATATATTGCAACTCTACTTCTATGCGTTATTGTTATGTTGTGTTGTGTGTGAGTACCCACCTGCTGTCTGATCTTGCAGATTCTTCCGACTAGGGCGTGTGGATTTTGGATTTGAAGTTCGCAAGCTAGTAATCTCAAATTATTACAACAACACACAAAATAGGTTACTTTAAAGGGGGAGAGTTTTGTGAGACTGGTAGGCTTTATCGTACAACAATAAAACACTGTTATATGGGGTAATAAAACGTTGTTTATTACACCAACAACACACAAGAATAGAATGGTTATCATTTTATGATTTTCTTATAGTCTAAACAATGAATCAATGTTTTTCGATTGGTCAATAGTTGAAAGAAACTGAACTCGTTCTTTGGCGAGTTAATTGCAATTTAAATTTTACTTTATTAATTGATTTGAATTTAATTAAATTTATTTAATTAAATTGAATCTAAGTGTTCATGAAACAAAATATAAAACTCTGAAATTAATTAGAATAATTAATTAAAATGAATTTGACGTGACAGTCTAGTTCACGTTATTTCATTTCTAGTGATTCTACTTCTGATATACTGCAGTATGATCTAAGATTAGATTGTCAGTTAAGATTTGTATAGCGCTTTTATACTACTTCTATTTCTTAACTATAACTTACTAAAGCCTTAAACTGCTATAAAGATTATCACAACGAATTTACTTTTTAATTACTAGAGTCTTTGCTTTTTGTTTGGCACCTGAATTATTTGAATTACAATGTTTTAATTGAAAAATAGAAAATTTGATCTGAAAAATAAATAAGTGGATTTTGCTTTCCTGTTACTGAAGAGGATGTCGTCCCGATTTGTCCCTCGTCGATTCGAGTCCTTGGTTAGAGAAAGTAATCTGCTTAGAACTGCTGGATTCGGTCGTGGAGTTCAAAATTCGGCAACACTCTGCTTCCTTGCTGTTTGTGAATATTTTAACGTCTGCTGCTGTCCGCTGGAACTGCTTCCTGTCCCTCGTCGATTCACACGTTGCACGTCAGCGTGTGTGTGTGTCCTTCGTTCGGGTGGTCGCTCTGCTCGTCAGCTGCTCACCAATGATTTAGACGGCCTCTCTGCTGTATTCTTGAAGTCTGGTCTTGAAGTCTGGTGGATCTCTTGCGTGCTTATGACTAACTGGTAGTACACAATAAGCTTGGTTGATGTATTGAAGAGTATCTCGCCTTTACGCAACAATTACGAGCTATACAGATGATCTGTACTTAGTGTGTTCGTAATTGCGTGTGTGTTGACCACGTAGAGTCTTCTTGTTGATCTTCACCACTTTGGTTACTAGACGATCGAAGGACTACGTCTTAACTTCGTGAGTACTGACAAAAGAGTGAGGTTTCAACCAGAAAACACCGCACTGGCCGGGGCTCGCGTGAAATGATTTCATTGGCTGGCACACTCTCCCTACCACATAAAATTTTGAATTCCCTTGGTCCGTGAGAATGAAGTTAGGTTCCCACAGACGGAGAATTGATATTATTATCTAATATTCTTATTATAATTATCCGGTGGAACCAATTTCCCGCTCCGGATATCCTGTGCTTATTTAATTTTGCAATAACTTGGTTGCAAACCAAGTTGTGTGAAATCTAAAATATACAATCTGTCAGAAATTATTATCTTTATAACATACTAAAATCTCATTACCGCAACTCTATTTTTACAGAAGTTATTCAATTATTTTAATTAACTCTTTCATTTGTTAATTATATTGCATCAAATTTGCACACGTCATTATTAATATTTCGGCAAACCTTTTGGCTATGTTAGATTTCGCCTTTATTTATTAGTTTCCGAGATATTAATAATTAACAGTTTGGGTGTGGTCGCTTCCTTGTACAGCGAACTGATTACATAATGACCACGTGTGCGTTGCTTTAGAAAGCATTATTTTCAATGCGCTACATTCAAATGGAGTTTTGACTGTTCTATTTTATTTAAATATGCTTTCAGTATGCGGTAAACATATAACCCCAAATAGTTAATATTTGGTGCTGTTATATATTCCCACACCCGCTTTAAAAAAAAATGTATGTACTAATTACAGTTATTTTTTTTTTCTTAATCATTACACACATATTCTGTAATCACTATACTTATTATCTATACATTGTATTACTTATTCAAAAGAAAAACATACGTGTGTGTTAATATTATTTCATTACATACAACTTAATTCTACATACTCTTATTAATAATATTACATTTGCAATCATTTGTGTATTAATGTTTTTAGAACGGCTAATATCTTTGTTTGTAAACAGTAGCACGCGTGCAAAGGAATTTGCTGACAGTCTAAACAATCGTTATCGCCGGGCGCGCGTAGCTAATTGCTTGACCTAGTTTCAAATGTCGGTCAGGTAGTTGTTATCGCGTGACCTAACTATTTGCTGCGGTGCGTTTAGTTCAGTTGTACCCGCCTATTATTTACCGCGATAGAAAAATATTATTATTAATACACAAGTTATCTATAATTATTATTAATATTATTATAAATCACAAGTTATTTATTTTAAATTTAATTATTATAATACTATTACATTATCTTTTAACTGTAATATTTCGTAACCCTTTCTACGAACGGTTCGACAGTACTTCGTTAACCATCGGTCATTTTCGTCACCGGATTCATCGTCTACGTCTTCCCACGCTGACTGTGTGGGAACGTCGTCGTCACTTTCCTGCTCTACCGGACGTACATTTGTCGGTGCCCATTGTTGCATTGTGTTGACGGCCAACCACGTTTCCTTCCCTTCCGGTTGAAATACTTTGTCAACTGGCGTACAAATTTCTGTAGAAAAATCACTTTTCTTAAATCTAACATTTTTCTTATTTTTACCTACTTTATTGCGATACGTTTTAGCATGATTTATGGAGCTTCCGCCCTGGAGGCGCCCGTTTCCAAGTTTTTTGGAAACTTACGATTCTTTCTCCTCTCGTTGGGGTCTTTATTACTTGGAGTATCGCTGCCTTGCTCTATTGTATCAGTTCTAGCTATCTCAACCGTTTGCATAGCTCTAATCGGGGCCCCGTCGTTACCCTTATATTGCCCTTTCGACCTAGCAATATTTTGTTTGCCTTTGTATTCAAAGGTCTTATCTGGGGGTTTTGACGATGTTTGGGGTGGAGTAGAACTAGTACTCGGTCTCGGGTCAGGTTGCTGGTATTGTTCTCGCGTATTCTGCCCTTCATTATTTCGGCGAAAATCGGGATTATAACGCCACCCACCAAAATCAAAAACCGTCTCACTTTGGGACACTAGAATGAGGAGTTCGTCTATCGTGCGAATACCCTGCGTAAATACAGCTACTCTAATGTTATGATTAAAATGGTAGGCAAGCTTCGTGACTATGTCAATCTCCGCAAATGCTGGGGTTAAATGCTTCGCGCGTTCGACCTGCTGGATTATATAATTTTCGGCGGTAATACCCATTTTCTTATCAAATCGGCCATATTCCAGTTCATTGCGCAGAAGTCTTTGGGTATGCGAGTTCCAGTACCGGCTTTCAAATTTTTGTTTGAACTCCGCGTATGTGGACACTCTATCGCGTACAATGTTATACCACTTACGCGCCGAATCACGCATCGCGTTAACCACCCACTGTATTTTGTCTTGATCTTCTAGTCGGGAACCTACTCTAGCCATTTCACTCTCACACGCTAATAAAAATTCAATGGGGTTTTCGTTATTTTCCCCCGTAAAATACACGCGATTTTTCTCGTCGACAGGACCTTGTACCAAAATATTAGGAGCAGATCTCCTTCGTACCTCCTGTCGTACTTTCAAAATCTCGTCGTTTAACGTTTGTAAAACACTCTCTTTATTAGAGTCAATGTTAGATCGCGTCTCTACAATTGAAGCGTCTAATTTATCTACTCGTCGTTGCGTTTCGGTCACGTCCGCGTGAATCTTTACCTCTAGAGATTCGACCTTCCTTGAGACGTCTAGGGTTTGCTTCTCGCAACGGCTTATGTGATCCTTAAACCGGCCCTCCATACGTGTTACTTGTTCAATAAACGATTTTTGCATAGTGGTCTCAAAAACCTTAAACCGTTCATTGATTTTAGTATCGACCGTATTTACTCTTTCAGCGATTTCCGCGACTTTCACAGTTAGCTCTTTATTACTCTCACCGATTTCAACGACTCTTTCACCGATTTTTGCATTGCTTTCCGCGATTTCGTCTATTTTCGCAGTTAATTCTTTACTACTTTCTTTATTACTTTGCTTAATCTCGGCGTTTATGTCAGCGTTGCTTTGATCTAATTTCTCGGTTAGACTAACTCTCTGCGCCTCGATTTTAGAAGTTATTTCTGCGTTGCTAAGTTCAAATTTCACGTAAATTTTCTCAAATCTCGACTTCATGTTAGCGGTCAAATCCGCGTTCATTTGTTGTATTTGTTTAAGTATTTTATCCATATCCATTTTAAATACACAACAATTTCAAATATAAACAATTTAAAATACACAGAACAGTTTTAAATACACACAATAACTTTACTGCTGTACGAACACCAGTCACAAAACTCTTTGGGGATTGTTTAGTTGGACGCCAGCTGTTTTACGAGTTAAAACAGCAAAGTTTGTTTTAAAGTGAAAATTAAATTTAAATTTAATGAATTTAATTTCTAGCCCCACGTGCAGGGCGACATATGCAACTCTACTTCTATGTGTTATTGTTATGTTGTGTTGTGTGTGAGTACCCACCTGCTGTCTGATCTTGCAGATCTTCCGACTAGGGCGTGTGGATTTTGGATTTGAAGTTCGCAAGATAGTAATCTCAAATTATTACAACAACACACAAAATAGGTTACTTTAAAGGGGGAGAGTTTTGTGAGACTGGTAGGCTTTATCGTACAACAATAAAACACTGTTATATGGGGTAATAAAACGTTGTTTATTACACCAACAACACACAAGAATAGAATGGTTATTATTTTATGATTTTCTTACAGTCTAAACAATGAATCAATGTTTTTCGATTGGTCAATAGTTGAAAGAAACTGAACTCGTCCTTTGGCGAGTTAATTGCAATTTAAATTTTACTTTATTAATTGATTTGAATTTAATTAAATTTATTTAATTAAATTGAATCTAAGTGTTCATGAAACAAAATATAAAACTCTGAAATTAATTAGAATAATTAATTAAAATGAATTTGACGTGACAGTCTAGTTCACGTTATTTCATTTCTAGTGATTCTACTTCTGATATACTGCAGTATGATCTAAGATTAGATTGTCAGTTAAGATTTGTATAGCGCTTTTATACTACTTCTATTTCTTAACTATAACTTACTAAAGCCTTAAACTGCTATACAGATTATCACAACGAATTTACTTTTTAATTACTAGAGTCTTTGCTTTTTGTTTGGCACCTGAATTATTTGAATTACAATGTTTTAATTGAAAAATAGAAAATTTGATCTGAAAAATAAATAAGTGGATTTTGCTTTCCTGTTACTGAAGAGGATGTCGTCCCGATTTGTCCCTCGTCGATTCGAGTCCTTGGTTAGAGAAAGTAATCTGCTTAGAACTGCTGGATTCGGTCGTGGAGTTCAAAATTCGGCAACACTCTGCTTCCTTGCTGTTTGTGAATATTTTAACGTCTGCTGCTGTCCGCTGGAACTGCTTCCTGTCCCTCGTCGATTCACACGTTGCACGTCAGCGTGTGTGTGTGTGTCCTTCGTTCGGGTGGTCGCTCTGCTCGTCAGCTGCTCACCAATGATTTAGACGGCCTCTCTGCTGTATTCTTGAAGTCTGGTCTTGAAGTCTGGTGGATCTCTTGCGTGCTTATGACTAACTGGTAGTACACAATAAGCTTGGTTGATGTATTGAAGAGTATCTCGCCTTTACGCAACAATTACGAGCTATACAGATGATCTGTACTTAGTGTGTTCGTAATTGCGTGTGTGTTGACCACGTAGAGTCTTCTTGTTGATCTTCACCACTTTGGTTACTAGACGATCGAAGGACTACGTCTTAACTTCGTGAGTACTGACAAAAGAGTGAGGTTTCAACCAGAAAACACCGCACTGGCCGGGGCTCGCGTGAAATGATTTCATTGGCTGGCACACTCTCCCTACCACATAAAATTTTGAATTCCCTTGGTCCGTGAGAATGAAGTTAGGTTCCCACAGACGGAGAATTGATATTATTATCTAATATTCTTATTATAATTATCCGGTGGAACCAATTTCCCGCTCCGGATATCCTGTGCTTATTTAATTTTGCAATAACTTGGTTGCAAACCAAGTTGTGTGAAATCTAAAATATACAATCTGTCAGAAATTATTATCTTTATAACATACTAAAATCTCATTACCGCAACTCTATTTTTACAGAAGTTATTCAATTATTTTAATTAACTCTTTCATTTGTTAATTATATTGCATCAAATTTGCACACGTCATTATTAATATTTCGGCAAACCTTTTGGCTATGTTAGATTTCGCCTTTATTTATTAGTTTCCGAGATATTAATAATTAACAGTTTGGGTGTGGTCGCTTCCTTGTACAGCGAACTGATTACATAATGACCACGTGTGCGTTGCTTTAGAAAGCATTATTTTCAATGCGCTACATTCAAATGGAGTTTTGACTGTTCTATTTTATTTAAATATGCTTTCAGTATGCGGTAAACATATAACCCCAAATAGTTAATATTTGGTGCTGTTATATATTCCCACACCCGCTTTAAAAAAAAATGTATGTACTAATTACAGTTATTTTTTTTTTCTTAATCATTACACACATATTCTGTAATCACTATACTTATTATCTATACATTGTATTACTTATTCAAAAGAAAAACATACGTGTGTGTTAATATTATTTCATTACATTCAACTTAATTCTACATACTCTTATTAATAATATTACATTTGCAATCATTTGTGTATTAATGTTTTTAGAACGGCTAATATCTTTGTTTGTAAACAGTAGCACGCGTGCAAAGGAATTTGCTGACAGTCTAAACAATCGTTATCGCCGGGCGCGCGTAGCTAATTGCTTGACCTAGTTTCAAATGTCGGTCAGGTAGTTGTTATCGCGTGACCTAACTATTTGCTGCGGTGCGTTTAGTTCAGTTGTACCCGCCTATTATTTACCGCGATAGAAAAATATTATTATTAATACACAAGTTATCTATAATTATTATTAATATTATTATAAATCACAAGTTATTTATTTTAAATTTAATTATTATAATACTATTACATTATCTTTTAACTGTAATATTTCGTAACCCTTTTTACGAACGGTTCGAGAGTACTTCGTTAACCATCGGTCATTTTCGTCACCGGATTCATCGTCTACGTCTTCCCACGCTGACTGTGTGGGAACGTCGTCGTCACTTTCCTGCTCTACCGGACGTACATTTGTCGGTGCCCATTGTTGCATTGTGTTGACGGCCAACCACGTTTCCTTCCCTTCCGGTTGAAATACTTTGTCAACTGGCGTACAAATTTCTGTAGAAAAATCACTTTTCTTAAATCTAACATTTTTCTTATTTTTACCTACTTTATTGCGATACGTTTTAGCATGATTTATGGAGCTTCCGCCCTGGAGGCGCCCGTTTCCAAGTTTTTTGGAAACTTACGATTCTTTCTCCTCTCGTTGGGGTCTTTATTACTTGGAGTATCGCTGCCTTGCTCTATTGTATCAGTTCTAGCTATCTCAACCGTTTGCATAGCTCTAATCGGGGCCCCGTCGTTACCCTTATATTGCCCTTTCGACCTAGCAATATTTTGTTTGCCTTTGTATTCAAAGGTCTTATCTGGGGGTTTTGACGATGTTTGGGGTGGAGTAGAACTAGTACTCGGTCTCGGGTCAGGTTGCTGGTATTGTTCTCGCGTATTCTGCCCTTCATTATTTCGGCGAAAATCGGGATTATAACGCCACCCACCAAAATCAAAAACCGTCTCACTTTGGGACACTAGAATGAGGAGTTCGTCTATCGTGCGAATACCCTGCGTAAATACAGCTACTCTAATGTTATGATTAAAATGGTAGGCAAGCTTCGTGACTATGTCAATCTCCGCAAATGCTGGGGTTAAATGCTTCGCGCGTTCGACCTGCTGGATTATATAATTTTCGGCGGTAATACCCATTTTCTTATCAAATCGGCCATATTCCAGTTCATTGCGCAGAAGTCTTTGGGTATGCGAGTTCCAGTACCGGCTTTCAAATTTTTGTTTGAACTCCGCGTATGTGGACACTCTATCGCGTACAATGTTATACCACTTACGCGCCGAATCACGCATCGCGTTAACCACCCACTGTATTTTGTCTTGATCTTCTAGTCGGGAACCTACTCTAGCCATTTCACTCTCACACGCTAATAAAAATTCAATGGGGTTTTCGTTATTTTCCCCCGTAAAATACACGCGATTTTTCTCGTCGACAGGACCTTGTACCAAAATATTAGGAGCAGATCTCCTTCGTACCTCCTGTCGTACTTTCAAAATCTCGTCGTTTAACGTTTGTAAAACACTCTCTTTATTAGAGTCAATGTTAGATCGCGTCTCTACAATTGAAGCGTCTAATTTATCTACTCGTCGTTGCGTTTCGGTCACGTCCGCGTGAATCTTTACCTCTAGAGATTCGACCTTCCTTGAGACGTCTAGGGTTTGCTTCTCGCAACGGCTTATGTGATCCTTAAACCGGCCCTCCATACGTGTTACTTGTTCAATAAACGATTTTTGCATAGTGGTCTCAAAAACCTTAAACCGTTCATTGATTTTAGTATCGACCGTATTTACTCTTTCAGCGATTTCCGCGACTTTCACAGTTAGCTCTTTATTACTCTCACCGATTTCAACGACTCTTTCACCGATTTTTGCATTGCTTTCCGCGATTTCGTCTATTTTCGCAGTTAATTCTTTACTACTTTCTTTATTACTTTGCTTAATCTCGGCGTTTATGTCAGCGTTGCTTTGATCTAATTTCTCGGTTAGACTAACTCTCTGCGCCTCGATTTTAGAAGTTATTTCTGCGTTGCTAAGTTCAAATTTCGCGTCAATTTTCTCAAATCTCGACTTCATGTTAGCGGTCAAATCCGCGTTCATTTGTTGTATTTGTTTAAGTATTTTATCCATATCCATTTTAAATACACAACAATTTCAAATATAAACAATTTAAAATACACAGAACAGTTTTAAATACACACAATAACTTTACTGCTGTACGAACACCAGTCACAAAACTCTTTGGGGATTGTTTAGTTGGACGCCAGCTGTTTTACGAGTTAAAACAGCAAAGTTTGTTTTAAAGTGAAAATTAAATTTAAATTTAATGAATTTAATTTCTAGCCCCACGTGCAGGGCGACATATGCAACTCTACTTCTATGCGTTATTGTTATGTTGTGTTGTGTGTGAGTACCCACCTGCTGTCTGATCTTGCAGATCTTCCGACTAGGGCGTGTGGATTTTGGATTTGAAGTTCGCAAGATAGTAATCTCAAATTATTACAACAACACACAAAATAGGTTACTTTAAAGGGGGAGAGTTTTGTGAGACTGGTAGGCTTTATCGTACAACAATAAAACACTGTTATATAGGGTAATAAAACGTTGTTTATTACACCAACAACACACAAGAATAGAATGGTTATTATTTTATGATTTTCTTACAGTCTAAACAATGAATCAATGTTTTTCGATTGGTCAATAGTTGAAAGAAACTGAACTCGTCCTTTGGCGAGTTAATTGCAATTTAAATTTTACTTTATTAATTGATTTGAATTTAATTAAATTTATTTAATTAAATTGAATCTAAGTGTTCATGAAACAAAATATAAAACTCTGAAATTAATTAGAATAATTAATTAAAATGAATTTGACGTGACAGTCTAGTTCACGTTATTTCATTTCTAGTGATTCTACTTCTGATATACTGCAGTATGATCTAAGATTAGATTGTCAGTTAAGATTTGTATAGCGCTTTTATACTACTTCTATTTCTTAACTATAACTTACTAAAGCCTTAAACTGCTATACAGATTATCACAACGAATTTACTTTTTAATTACTAGAGTCTTTGCTTTTTGTTTGGCACCTGAATTATTTGAATTACAATGTTTTAATTGAAAAATAGAAAATTTGATCTGAAAAATAAATAAGTGGATTTTGCTTTCCTGTTACTGAAGAGGATGTCGTCCCGATTTGTCCCTCGTCGATTCGAGTCCTTGGTTAGAGAAAGTAATCTGCTTAGAACTGCTGGATTCGGTCGTGGAGTTCAAAATTCGGCAACACTCTGCTTCCTTGCTGTTTGTGAATATTTTAACGTCTGCTGCTGTCCGCTGGAACTGCTTCCTGTCCCTCGTCGATTCGCACGTTGCACGTCAGCGTGTGTGTGTGTCCTTCGTTCGGGTGGTCGCTCTGCTCGTCAGCTGCTCACCAATGATTTAGACGGCCTCTCTGCTGTATTCTTGAAGTCTGGTCTTGAAGTCTGGTGGATCTCTTGCGTGCTTATGACTAACTGGTAGTACACAATAAGCTTGGTTGATGTACTGAAGAGTATCTCGCCTTTACGCAACAATTACGAGCTATACAGATGATCTGTACTTAGTGTGTTCGTAATTGCGTGTGTGTTGACCACGTAGAGTCTTCTTGTTGATCTTCACCACTTTGGTTACTAGACGATCGAAGGACTACGTCTTAACTTCGTGAGTACTGGCAAAAGAGTGAGGTTTCAACCAGAAAACACCGCACTGGCCGGGGCTCGCGTGAAATGATTTCATTGGCTGGCACACTCTCCCTACCACATAAAATTTTGAATTCCCTTGGTCCGTGAGAATGAAGTTAGGTTCCCACAGACGGAGAATTGATATTATTATCTAATATTCTTATTATAATTATCCGGTGGAACCAATTTCCCGCTCCGGATATCCTGTGCTTATTTAATTTTGCAATAACTTGGTTGCAAACCAAGTTGTGTGAAATCTAAAATATACAATCTGTCAGAAATTATTATCTTTATAACATACTAAAATCTCATTACCGCAACTCTATTTTTACAGAAGTTATTCAATTATTTTAATTAACTCTTTCATTTGTTAATTATATTGCATCAAATTTGCACACGTCATTATTAATATTTCGGCAAACCTTTTGGCTATGTTAGATTTCGCCTTTATTTATTAGTTTCCGAGATATTAATAATTAACAGTTTGGGTGTGGTCGCTTCCTTGTACAGCGAACTGATTACATAATGACCACGTGTGCGTTGCTTTAGAAAGCATTATTTTCAATGCGCTACATTCAAATGGAGTTTTGACTGTTCTATTTTATTTAAATATGCTTTCAGTATGCGGTAAACATATAACCCCAAATAGTTAATATTTGGTGCTGTTATAATATATATAAAAAAGCGAAATACCACTCACAGATTAATCACGAAATCTCAGAAAGTATAAATGCTACAAACTTCAAATTTGGCAGGTAGATTCCTCATAGGGAGTAGGTATCCGCTAAGAAGGGATTTTTGGAAATTCGACCTTTAAAGGGGGAAAAGGGGGGGAAATTTGCCTGACTGACTGACATAGAATCAACGTAGAGCAAAAACTACTGAATGGATACCAATGAAACTTTGAACATAGCTTCATCATAGGTCTTAGGTGCTCACTAAGAAACGGTTTTAAAAACTTTCACTCCTAAGGGGCAAACCCCCCCCCCATTGTATGTATGTATCTATGTATGTATGTTCCACATCTCCTCCTAAACCACTGGACCGATTTCAACCAAACTTGGCACAAATATTTTACGCGACGGGAGAACCAACATAGGAGAGGTGCTTTTTTCGATGGGGTCCTTTGGGGGGTTCTTTGGGGTCTTCCACATCTCCTCCTAAACCACTGGACCGATTTCAACCAAACTTGGCACAAATATTTTACGCAACGGGAGAACCAACATAGTATAGGTGTTTTTTTCGAAGGGGTCCTTTGGGGGGTTCTTTGGGGTCTTTCACATCTCCTCCTAAACCACTGGACCGATTTCACCAAACTTGGCACAAATATTTTACGCAACGAACGAACCAACATAGGATAGGTGTTTTCTTCGATGGGGTCCTTTGGGGGGTTTTTTGGTGTCTTCCACATCTTCTCCTAAACCACTGGACCGATTTCAACCAAACTTGGCACAAATATTTTATGCAACGGGGAACCAACATAGGACAGGTGTTTTTTCGATACGATCCTCTGGGGGGTCCTTTGGGTCTTAAAAATCTATTAGATCTGGTTACTATGGCAACCCAATAGAATAGATTCTGGTTAACATAGCATCGGTGGAAGTCTCCCGCGTAGGAAGTAGTGCGGGAGTCGTCCGGCGGGCCTTCCAGGGAGTCCATCCACGGAACCCGGGGAGTCTTAGGTCGGATTCCACGAAAGGCGTCGGGGCCAGAGTCCACGGTTCTTATAAATAAAGATATAAGTTATGATATCAAAGGTTGTGTATGGAAAGCGGTGAGAAAATACAATGAAAAGAGGTCACTTATTCCCTGGAAGATAAAATCTTTGTCGGGCTTTAAATATGACTGTAATACTGACTACAACAATGACAAGATTTTATCTATTGGTGATTTTATACAGTGTAAATGGTGTAATGCTAAAAAGTGGAAAGAGGAAAGTCCTGGGTTATGTTGTAGCAACGGAAAAGTCCACCTTCCTCTCATTAAAGAACTACCAGAACCTCTCCACAGCCTTCTGAGGGAAGACTGTTTCTCTCATGGCCAGTTGTACGTTGCCTGTTCAAGAGTTAGCACTCCTGAGAGTCTGGTTATTCTTCACCCAGAAGGAAACACTAAAAACTTTGTGTACAAAGAAGTTCTTTAATGATCTGAGGATTAGTTCTTCATTACAAGTTCATAAATTGAAGAAAAATCTGAAATGTTTTCATACTCAACACAACTTCATATAACAAAAACGTTTAATGTTTATTTTAAATAAAATATATAAGAGGTTTTAATTATTTATTTATAAGAAACCTACTTTAATTGCACTTTATTAATTAAATAAGATTTTCATTATTTACAACGTGAAACTCCGTAGCGAAGCACGGGTATTAAAGGGGTAAAAAAGGGGTTGGAATTTTGTAAAATCAAATTTTGAATTAAGTCATTCAAAGTTTTTGGAAATTTGTCCCCTGAAGGTGAAAAATAGGAGATGATGTTTAAATGGATCGTCGTTTGTAAAGTTACAAACATGAAAATTCATATTAAGGCACTTGATATTAGGCCTATATAAAAAAATCGCATCCAAAGTTTTTCGAAATTTTATTATTTACCTGCTGGTGGTAAACATTATATAAAGTTTTTCTATGGCCCGTCATTTTAGTATATAGTTGTAAATAATAAAATAGAAATCTATTTACGAAATTTTATTTAATTAAGTAACTTAAACAGTTAATAAATAAACTTTATGAATTTGAAATAAAATAGCTTCATTCAAATATTTTGGTTAATTCCTATGTAAAACTGAGGTGATTAAAATTTCATGGGACATAAGCCAGATATTATCCCTACTATATACTCAATATTATAAATGTGATATGTGAGTGTCATTAGTTATTGTAACAATAATAACAATAGTATTTAAGTAAGTAAGTAATAACATTTTCAATAGTGTCAGTTTCTTTGACAACAATGCTTTAGTTAGTTGTTCTTGGTTTTCTCAAGGTACCTACATATTTTATTTACGTTCTTATTCAAGTTAATTGCAGTTGTGCTCAATTATTTTCAGGTAGGTATCTACATATTTCTTTTGTTTTCTAGCAGTTATGGAGTTAATGCAAACAAAGCAGCGAGCAAGAGCAAGAACAATTACAGTTACTATCATGTCAATATTATAATAGCTCTTTGTTCACAGATATAGTATACTTCACAAAAATTATGGGCGAAGAAATTATAACCGCAAACGGGTCAGACATCCTATGCCGAGTAATTAAAATATCAGGAGATGGGGCCTCTTTATTTTCGTCTCTAGCTTATTTGGTGCACAGCGACGTGTCAATGGCTGCTCAAATTCGAGCAGACATTGTACGACATGTATCGAACGAATGGCAGAGATTCAAATATTTCAGTATGGATCGTCATGGAGCTGCTTACGGTACTAAGAGGCTGTACATTGCAGAAATGTCTAGACCGTATACCTATGGGACTACGTGCGAACTCAAAGCAGCTGGAGAAATATTTCCGTTTGAGTTTCAACTGTTCCAAGACGGTATACTTATTGCAACATTTGGAGAAGCAGAACAGGAGATAAAAAGAATCCGATTCTCAGGATCTTTTAGCGGAGGACATTTTGATGCTTTGATTCCGTTGGTTGAAACGACAAACACAGATGAGAACGATAATTTCCATCATACACCGACCATCTCTGAGACAATAAATAGTGAACTAGATTCATCCTCTTCTGCTATTGAGTCGCAACTCACCACTAAAAGAGGAAAAAAGCGTCGAAAAAGGTTCACGGACGTGATTAGAAAAAAACAAGTAAAGGAAGCTGTTCAAAAACACACAAAAAATAATCCCAAAAGCCATAGAGTTGCTGTTAAGAAATACACTAAGAATCATCCCGAGGTCAATAGAAAGGCTGTCAAAAAATATTCAACCAATAATCCCCATGTTAATCAGGCATCTGCAACTAAGTATAATAAAAAGAGAACAGAAATGAGGTTGCTGGCTTGGAAAATTAAACATATGTCTGGTTTTGAATACAATCCTAATATTGATTATTCCAAGGACAAAATTGTTGATCTCGGAATATGGTTACCTTGTGCCTGGTGTCATGCTTTGAAATGGCGGGAAGAGCCTAATGGAATGTGTTGTAGTGGCGGGAAAGTGCAGCTCGATTCCATTGAACGTTTCCCGGAACCATTACACAGTCTTTTGACGAATCAGCATGTAAAAGGCGAGCACTTTCTGTCTTCCATACGAAAATACTACGGATGTTTTCAAATGACATCTTTTGGAGCTAAAAAGGTAAATGAGGGTAACTTTATGCCAAATTTTAAAGTACAAGGCCAGGTATACCACCAGATAGGGAGCATTACGGTTGCCCCTCAACATGAACCTTCGTTTTTACAAATATATTTTGTCGGTGATGATGAAAGTGAGAGGAACATTCGCTGTGAAATTTACTCTGGCGTCAATCGAGAACTGGTTGACCAATTGCAAAAGTTACTGCATGAAAATAATAAATATATTTTAGGTTTTAAAGCCGCTATTGACTCTGTACCTAAGGGTCAAAAGGATTACAAAGTAATTATCAATGCAAATAGAAAGCCGTTTGGGGAACACCAAGGTCGTTTCAACGCTCCAACGTGTAAGGAGGTCGCAGTTCTGATTGTAGGTCAGGAGTTTGAAAAGAGAGACATCGTTCTCCATGGCAGAAATAACAGAGTGGTACGAATCAGTGAGGCACACCGTGCTTATGACGCACTTCAATACCCTCTGATGTTTTGCCGCGGGAAAGATGGCTATCAAATTAATATCCCTCAATGTGACCCAAAGACTAATGCGCCTCTTAAAAAGACCGTGTCTGCTGCTAACTTCTACAGCTACAGATTAACGAGCGTGACAGCGGAGAAAACTACATACTGTCATTTCGCAACCTACTCAATCAATATTTTGTCGACATGTACGCAAAAATAGAAACGGAGGACTTAATTGGATACGAAACAATCAGAAAAAGCTAAGAAGCGAAGAGTATGTTCATTTAAAGGATGCTATGTCAAGAGCTGACACACAAATTAAAGATTTTGGCAAAATGGTTGTATTACCGTCCTCTTTTACTGGAGGAGCTCGGTATATGCACGAACGGACTCAGGACGCGATGACGTATGTCCGCCATTTTGGGCGACCAGATCTATTCATAACGTTTACTTGCAACCCGAAATGGACAGAAATCGTAGAGCTTTTGAAACAAGGCCAAAAATCTCATGACCGACATGACCTGATAGCGCGTGTTTTCCATCTAAAGGTTAAAAATATTATGAAGCTCCTCACTAAAAGTTGTATATTTGGAAATGTCCACTGCCAAATGTACACCGTAGAGTGGCAGAAACGTGGTCTCCCTCACATTCATATTCTTCTGTGGCTTGAACAAAAAATAAGACCAGAATCAATCGACAAAAGTAATAAGCGCAGAAATACCAGATCCTGAGTTAGATCCAGCCCTTCATGAGATTGTTAAGACAACTATGATACATGGCCCATGTGGAACTCTTAACAGGAACTCGCCGTCCATGGTGAATGGTGCATGCTCAAAGAAATACCCACGACCTCTCTTAAAGGAGACACAAACAGGAGATGACGGCTATCCTCAGTATCGTAGGAGGTCTGTGGCAGACGGTGAGTTTACTGCCAAAGTTGGTGGACTTGATCTTGAGAATCGTTGGGTAGTGCCTTATAGTCCCGTTCTGTCTCGCATCTTCTCGGCCCATATAAACGTTGAACTATGCAATTCTGTAAAATCAATAAAATACATCTGCAAGTACGTAAACAAAGGTTCTGACCAAGCAACTTTTAAAGTTGAAGATCTAGATCTAGATGAAGTGACCAGGTACGAGACAGGACGTTACATAAGTAGCTCTGAGGCGGCTTGGCGTATTTTCTGCTTCTCTATACATGAAAGGTACCCTCCTATTGTGCAGCTGGCAGTGCACCTTGAAAATGGCCAAAGAGTTTATTTCACAGAAAGCAACATTGTTGATAAAATAATTAATCCTTCAAATACCACTCTTCTCGGCTTTTTCGAGCTGTGCCAAGTCGGTGCTTTCGCAAGGACGCTTTTGTATTGAGAGGTTCCGGCTTACTACATTTGGAAAAACCAAAAATTTCATCGCAGGAAGCAAGGGCAACCTGTGACAGGTTATCCAGGTGTGAAGAAAGATAAAGTATTAGGTCGAGTTTACACTGTACATCCCAACAACTCCGAGTGGTACTACCTACGTCTGCTCTTGCACGAAGTTCGTGGCCCCACGTCCTTCACTACTCTTAAAACTGTTGCAGGAATTGTTCATCCGACGTTTCATTCGGCATGGAAATCGCTGGGCTTGCTAGAAGATGATGCGAACTGGGACCACACGTTGGAGGAAGCCTCATTGTTTCACTCTCCTAATAGAATTCGTGACCTATTCGCCTTAATATTGGTTTTCTGTCAAGTTGGTGATCCAGAGAATCTGTGGAAGAAACACCGTGGTAGTCTTGCAAAGGACATTAAGAGGCAAATTGAGAGAGAGCGCGGTAACGTACAACTGGTAGGAGACTATGTTTTTAACCGATTTCTCATTCTTATTGAGGATATTGTCATATCTATGTCAGGAAAAACACTCACGCAATTTGGACTACCTTCACGAGAGCAGGAACCTGTTGTCAGCAACCGAATATACCATAGTGAAATATCTTACGACACCGTTCATCTCAACAAAGAAGTGGCAGCAAATCTTCCGAAATTAAATGACGACCAGAAGAAAGTCTACGAAGATATAATGAACAGTGTTACTACTGAATCTGGCAAGTTGTTCTTTCTGGATGCCCCAGGTGGAACTGGCAAAACGTTTTTAATTAATTTGTTGTTGGCTACTATTAGAAGTCGAGAAATGTTGCCATTGCAGTAGCTTCCTCAGGAATTGCAGCTACTTTAATCGATGGAGGCAAAACTGCTCACTCTACTTTCAGATTACCTTTGAATCTAAATTATTCCGAAACTCCATTGTGTAATATATCTAAACAGAGTGACATGGCGGAAGTGCTTCGAAAAGCCAAAATTATAGTTTGGGACGAGTGCACAATGGCTCACAAAAATGTATTGAGGCTTTAGATAGAACGCTCCAAGACATTCGAAGTTGCAACCGATTGATGGGTGGAGTAACAATTTTGTTAGCAGGTGACTTCAGACAAACATTGCCTGTTGTACCGCGAGGGACACGTGCAGACGAAGTGAAAGCCTGCTTAAAGTCGTCATTTCTATGGCCGAAAGTTAATATTCTGATATTGAGAGTCAATATGCGCGTCCAACATGATTCAAGGGCAAAACAGTTCTCTAAATTGTTGCTCGATATAGGTAATGGACATATTTCGGAGGAGGAAGGTAAAATAAACATTCCTAATAATCTGGGCGATGTCGTGGTAGATCTGAACAGTTTAACTGATAGAATTAACCCTAACGTTCACCAAACTGAAGAAAATTGTGCATCATGGCTGCGAGAAAGAGCAATTCTTAATGCAAGAAACGATGACGCCAACAGCATCAACAACATTTTACTTAAAAAGTTGCTCACTGCTGAGGTAAAATATGAATCCGTGGACACTGTACTGCAGGATTTACGGGATGCTGTAAATTATCCCGTAGAGTTCCTTAACACCCTCCACCAGGAATACCGCCTCACATATTGTACCTCAAAGTTGGCGCTCCAATTATTTTATTGCGCAATCTCAACCCTCCGAAACTATGCAACGGCACTAGGCTACAGGTGAAGGCTTTACATAAACACGTAATCGAAGCCACCATTTTTACTGGTATTTCTCAAGGAGAAACGGTTTTCATTCCGCGAATTCCTTTGATACCTTCGGATTACCAGTTTGAATTTAAACGTTTGCAATATCCAGTTAAGTTATGTTACGCAATGACAATTAATAAAGCGCAAGGTCAAACATTGAAAATAGTTGGTGTTGATCTCAGGAATGATTGTTTTTCACATGGCCAGTTATATGTGGCGTGTTCCAGGGTTACCTCACCTAACGGCTTAGTTATGCTCCAGCCAGAAAAAAAAACAAAAATATTGTTTACATGGAAGTTTTAAAATAAATAATTAAAATAAAATAAAATAATTAGTCATTATTTAATACAAAAATAACGAACCTCGCGCGTTTTTGAGGCAACTATATTCACTGGCTGTGGTTCTGGAGAAACAGTTTTCATACCTCGCATTCCTTTGATCCCGTCAGACTCCCATTTTCAGTTTAAAAGACTACAATTTCCCATCAAAGTCTGTTTTGCAATGACAATCAACAAAGCTCAAGGACAGTCTTTGAAAATGGCTGGCGTATATCTGAGGGCAGACTGTTTCTCTCATGGCCAGTTGTACGTTGCCTGTTCAAGAGTTAGCACTCCTGACAGTCTGGTTATTCTTCAGCCAGAAGGAAACACTAAAAACTTTGTGTACAAAGAAGTTCTTTAAGGAACCGATGATTAGTTCTTCATTACAAGTTCATAAATTGAAGAAAAATCTGAAATGTTTTCATACTCAACACAACTTCATATAACAAAAATGTTTAATGTTTTTTTTAAATAAAATACATGAGAGGTTATATTTATTTATTTATAAGAAACCTACTTTAATTGAACTTTATTAATTAAATAAGATTTTCATTACGTACAACGTGAAACTCCGTAGCGAAGCACGGGTATTTTGCTAGTATTTAATAAAATTAGACTAAACAAATTTTCTTCCATTTGAATACAATTCAATCCTAACAATTTACAATTTTCCATTTAGATACCTCACTACATTCGTCACATCTTTCCATCATATGACTCTTAAAAACTTATAAAATTTTATTAATTATTATTAATTACATTTATTTGATTTTTTACATTATCCATTATAATTACTATATTTTAGATTACTATTCTATTATTTCCAACTTAATATAATAATTGTCAAAACATATTTCTTAATGCTGTTCTATATAATATTGGAGTCTACCTCTATGTTGGTCGTGACTAACAACTCAGTTTTTTGTTTACAATTCTAACATATGTTCACCATACTATTAAATCTACACCTTTGCTTCTTTCAAAATTATTATTTTACTCTTATGTACTGCGGTGTATTTTAACAGCAGTACATAATACCTTCCCTTATTTCACAATCTCTGATATACTGTAATTTGATATGAGATTTTGAAATAATTAATTTCTTATCACAGCCATGGTCTAACATTAATATTGGAAATATCTGATTAATTCACTAATTGTATATCACAAAGTTCTTTACATAAATTGGTTTTTTCATTAACATAACAAATATGGTTCGTCACTATCACGAATCACCGTATCTTACACACTCATTTATGGATTAAAATAACATTAGTCAAACCAACTGGTTTTACATCAAAATAATAAGTATAAAATAACAATTGTGTCTATTTTCATGGCTAAAAAACTCAAAAACATTAATACAAACATTATTTTCTTTTCTTTTAAATCTCACCTTCCCAATCCTGGTCATAAATTTCATGTGTTCTTTATTTCAGAATTCACACTCTTTTAGTTATTATCTGACTTATAAGGGCGAAGTTGATTAATATTGTATGTCCCTTTAATTTTTCCATCCTGGTATTTTATTACTACGGTATTGTTATTGTTCACCGTGTCAATTATGAATGGGCCTACATAACACAGAAATAATTTTTTCATCAACTTCTCCTTACTGCTGGGAAGTTGTCTTTTACGAACAAGTACTAACTCTCCTATATGATAGGCTAATTAATTTGTTTATACCGCTTCTTGTATTGTCGTCTGGCTCTTTCCTCTGCCTTCACTCTCAACCGACTTTCCATAATAACTTGGATATCCTTCTGTGGTTGAGTGAACCACGTAAAGTCTACTAAACTTTTGATAATTCTGGGTGGGCGTTTTTATGCATTGCCTCATATGGCGTCACCCCGGTACTGTCGTGATTTGCTAAATTTATAAACTCTTCCATTTTACTAACATATTCACTCCACTTATTATGTTGATCATGGCAGTATGTACGAAATAAACGACCCACTTCTTTGAGCATTCTTTCGGCCGTGTTACTATTTGGATGGTATACAGATGTTTTATATGTCCTAATTTTTATTGCGCTCATCGCATTCTTCCACTTGACTCCTTTTGACTCCTTTAAATTGTGTTCCATGATCGGATATGATACTACTAGGCAACCCTACCTCCTTTATATACTTTTCTTTAATTATTTTTACTATAGTATGTGTATTGGCCTTAGTGATGGGATATAACTTTGTAAACCTAGTAAAACTGTCCAAGATAATCAGTATGTATTTACTACGTCTCCTACCACTAGTTGGGAATGGTCCACAAATGTCAATAAAAACTTGCTCTAACGCTCTCAACGCTTGATTGTTTATCCACCTTCCCTCATATCTGACATTGGCTAACTTGACTTTTTGACAAATATCACATGTTTCTATGGATCGAATTACCTTCTTTTCTAATTTATTTATGTAAAAGTGTTCCTTGAGTGCTGACACTACTTTCTTCTGGCCTTGGTGTCATATCTCTCATGACAATCAACAATTAATTTATGACATACCTCTTCCGGCACTAAAATTTTCCAATCAATATTTCTTTTGTCGGTGTTCCTAAACTTTACTCCTTCATGAATCATATAATGTGATGTAGTGTTGGAAGTATTTTCCATCGTTTTTATCAACTTCTGTATTCTAATATCTGTTGGCTGTAATTTCTTTATTTCTTCTACAATGAGTTTTAATTCTTTTTTGTTCCTAAGGCATGCCAAAATTTTTCGTGCTTCTTTGGCCATTATTTCTTCTTGACCCCCTACTCGGGATAATATATCCGCTACTATATTTTTACTGCCCGGTAGGTACTCCCATTTTATATGATATTCTTGTAACTGGAGCATCCATCTTGTGAGCCTTCCATGGGACATCTTACAGTTTTTAAAAAAGGTTATTGCTTGATGATCGGTTCGTACTACTACCTCACTGTTTAATAAGTATGTTCGGAATTTAGTTATTGCAAAAACCACATTCAATGTCTCCTTTTCAGTTATAGTATAATTCAATTCTCTTTTAGTTAGTGTCCGGCTTGCAAAAGCTATTACCTTTGGTTCTCCCTTGTCATTTTCTTGATATAATACCTATCCCAAACTTACTCCACTGGCATCACAATTTAAATAAAAAACCTTACTAAAATCTGGGTGACTTAACATGACACACTGTAAAAACCTCTGTTTCACTTCATTGAAGACTTCCTCATCTTTTTCAGTCCACTTCCATTTATTCTTTTCACAAATTAAATGTTGATAATGATGTGTTAGGTCGGAGTAATTACTTTGGAAGTTTCTATAATAATTACAAAGACCTAAGAAACTTTGTAATTGTTTTACAATTTTTGGATATGGGAAATTCTGTATTGATTATATTTTATCAGGATCCGCAGATATGCCTGTATTCGAGACTATAAACCCTAAAAACTTAATCTTGCTGGCTATGAATGTTGACTTGTCTAATTTTAGTGTAATTCCATGTTCCCCCAATCTGGTAAGTACCTTATCAATTCGATGACAATGCTCTTCCCAACTGCTTAATGCAATTACTAAATCATCGACGTACACTGAGTAAATTAGAAAATCTCCTTCCCCAATACTGCATCAAGACATTTGATAAATATAGCCACACTATTAACCAGACCAAAAGGTAGTCGTTTGAATTGGTAATTTCTACCGTTTACTATGAAACTCACATATTTTCTGCTTTCTGGATACAATTCTACTTGCCAATATCCAGATACAGCATCCCAACTACTAAAAAACTGTACGTTATTGAAACGTTTCAAAATTTCTCCTATGTTCTCGGGCGACGTCTTATCAGCAATGATCATCTGATTAATTTGACGTGCATCCAAACACAATCTTAATGACTTATCTTTCTTGGGAATTACTACTAATGGGCTAGTGTGTTCTGATTGACTTAGCTCAATTATGTCTTCACGAAGCATTTTGTCGATTTCTTCTTGTACTTCCTCTCTTAATTTATAGGGTATTGGATATGACCTTTTGTTGAATGTCACATTTTCTCTTATGGGTAACTTGGGTAACTTACACTGCACTCCTACTATCTTGTCAGGTTTATTTGAAAATACTTTATAATGTTTCAAATAAATTTTCATTAATTGATTTATTTGTTCTTTGGTTAGTTGACTGTTATGACTACAGAATTGTTTGATCCCTTGCATTTTCTCCACCCACATTGGGTTGTTTACCGTTAATGTCTGTGTTGACTTTCTATTGATTGGACTATCCTCACATGAGTATTCAAATCTATCACTTAATTTGGTTGAATTGACCATTTTCATTACACCTTCCTTTCTATTAATAATTTTGATAGGTACCTTTTGCTTATCGTATGTAAATACCACCTGGTTGGTTTCTAAATCTATAATAGTTTCATACTTCCGCAAGTTATCGCATCCGACTAATATTTCTGTTTCTATATTTTGGTATACTACAAATATTAATGGTATCACCCTTCCATTGAATTGGACATTCATCATTATTTGTTTGCGAGCAGTTCGGTTGGCTCGTCCTGTTACACCCACTAAAGTGACTTTGCTCACGGGTAATTCATATATTCTATTTGCCCTTTCATCGGATGAAGTGATTCTCTTTTCCATTTCCTTTAACTCGTGGTATTTCGTCATACTCATCAACGAAATTTCTGCACCAATATCAATAATAAAATTTTGCTTGGTTTCCCCATATACCATTTTTGTGGTAATAGATACTACATCACTTTCAGTTACATTTTTATTACTTCTCTCTTTGTCTCTTTCTCTCTTGAAATCTTGGCCTAAACTAGTTATACAGTGATCGGCTATCTGACTGTGGTTGACCACTGCACTCACTCACAGTCTTCTTTAGTTTCCCTGATTTTCATTTGCAATTGCTCTTTCCTCTCTCCTTCCTTCATGTTGACTATCTTCTAAGTGGAAAAGGGAACCATGTTGATCCCCATGCCTTATCTGTTCATAGTTGTTGTTTCTCTCACTTTGTCTCTCCTCACTGCGAGAACGTTCATTTCGATTATTCTCCCTCGGGTAACGACTATTATAAACTCGGGAATGATAGTTTCGGCGTACAAAATTTGCTTGATACGTATTTCAAGCTTGGTTGCCCCTATAATTATAATTGTTATTATTATTATTACCATATCTTCGGTAATTCCGGTTATCGTCTCTACCGTAATTTCTTCCACCTTCCCTATCTTGGTATCTTGGAACATTTCTTTGTTCGTTCCTTTCCACTATTTGGTTCCTACCGTGGTTTTGCTCTTCTGGATGTCGGTTAGTATAGCTGTCTCTTCTTATATTCCCTTGTCTACCACTGCTGTCATAAGTCATTTTTCTTTCATAATCAGTGAGTAATAACGTCATCGCTTCTATAGTATGCGCTTGACTGGCAAATTGTGCTAAACTCACCGTTTCAGGAAAATGGTGACTCAAAGCTTCTACATATCTGTCATCCATGGGTGGATCTAAATAGCTTGCCCTGCAAACATGCGCTAAGAAATACAAGGTCGGTGTCTGTCCTCTGCTTGGGTCGTACCTACCATATACTATGGTCTCCCGCACCCTTGTCTGGATGGATCGTGCCCAATATTTATTTTTATAGCTTTCCATGAATTCCTGGTAGCTATTCAGGGTGTTTCTCACGGGATCCCACCAATAATCCTTCATTTCATGGAATCCTTGGTCTTACATGAGCTTAATTCTTTCCCATCTATTTTCCTTGGTACTATGCAAATAATCCTGCATTCTATTTAAATATTCCATAGGATTTCTTATATATCCTTTCATATGTGGCACCTCATGATTGGTATTCTTGTCTTCTCGGATAACACATATTTGATTACAATTTTATTCTATCTCATTTACCCTTATCACTAATTGTACCATGGTATCCTCTATTTTTGTATTTTTGTTGTCCAACTGGTGTTCCATAGATTGAATATTGCTGGTTAAATCCTGTTTGTGTTTTGTCAATTCTCTCGTCATCTGTTCCATAACTTCCTGTTTATTTTCTCCTAATTTCTCTTCCACTGCTTCTTTCAGTGACTGTTGTCCCATTTCCATTCCGTCTAACCTGTTTTCCATTTTTTCTATACTCACTTTCACTTCTGCGAATTGCCTGACGTTCCTTTCCTCATAGTTTTGCAATAGTAACTTGACTTCAGCCTTCTGCTAGTCTAATTTATCAATAACCTCAGTTCAGATAGCATTTTGTTGCTCAGAAATAGCCTTTAACTGGTTAGAACTATCGGTAACCACAGTCCTGATTTGGTCAAATTTAGCATTTAACTGGTTACAATTATCATTTTGCTGGTCTAATTTAGCATTTTGCTGGTCCAATCTAGCATTTAACTGGTTAGAATTATCAGTAACCTCAATCCTGAGAGTATTTTGTTGCTCAGAAATAGGCTTTAAATGGTTAGAATTATCAGTCATATGTTGTTAAAATTTACTGGTTATTTCAACCTTCAACTGGTTAGAATTAGCATTTAATTGGTTAAAATTAGCCATAATTGCATCCATCATTGCCTTTATATTTATTTGTTCATTTTCTTTAGGTGGCTGTTCCATTTCAGTATCTTCCTCTTTTCCGGCACTAATACTTCTTAATTCATATCTTTTACCCTCTTTGTTAGCCATGTTACAATATTTAAATTTCTTTAACTAGGCCTACAAGTAAATTTTTTATTCCAGTTAAATTTAACGAAATTAATTTATTGTAATTTAATTAATTCAGTTTGGCACTATTGCCTATTATTTAATTTATGTTATTTGGTACTGGCTTAAAGAAAATCTTTGCTTTCACGTGTGGGCGCCATTTTATGTACTGTAATTAAATTACAAGTTTGTAATTAAAATATTTAATTACAGATATTACTTTTTTCTATCTGCACATGAAAAGAAAACTCTATCTCAGGGTTGACAATTACTAATTTGATTTATATTATTTAATACTGTGAATGATTTATTATTTTCTTTAATCCGTACCAAATAACGTTAGTGTATAAATTTTTAATAAATAACAAGTGTGCCGCTACTTTAAAGAAATTGAGGCCACGTTATTTGCTTTACCTGGTATCGGGGCGGTTTCGGAAATTCCGTAGAATTTCGAATCAGTACGTTCGGGTAACTTTCGGAGAATTGCCGGGGCAGTGCCGTGATCGGCACGCGCTCTGGTGGACGCCTTAAAGCGTATTCTGCTGCGCGTCGCGTGGAGAAAAAATTTCTCAGTCATCTGCTCGCCTTGTTCCTGTACGCTACCACTCCAGCTGGCGGCGCATTTTCTTCTCGTTTTCCCAATTCTTTATGGCGTGCTAAGCCAATAAAGTACTCCTGGGTTCCTGAACTAGACGAAGGCTCGATTGAGTCTATGGTGACACCGTCTTCAGTCGTCATGCCTGAGCAAACTTGATGCTCCCCTGCACGCCACTGGAGTGAACAGGATCCCGCATATGTCTCCTGCACAATCATCATCATGGGCTTACTAAGATCAACCCCTGACTGAGGCTTCGGAAATTACGCTGTGGTAACCTATACTCTCCAGGTGATGAATTTCCAATTTTTATCTCACACCATTCCTTCACGACATTTTGGAACAGACACAGTGTTTTATACTTATATATATCACTATAATATTTATAACTAAGTTTACCTCAAGATATACCTTTTTCCTTTAGGAACATGTTTCGGGAGATCTTGTTCTCCCATCTTCAGCCTTCGCCATCTTGTTTCTGGTGAAGTATTTGTGTGTTGGCTTCTGGATGTTATTAAGGTAGTCTTTGGTCCTTCAAAGTTGCATTATTGTGTGTGGTTGTGGTATCTGTTTTTGTATTTTGTGTATTTTCGATGTTGAGTGCTTTGAATATTATGTCATGTTTTGTATTGATTTGTATTTGTTCTGGTATTAATTTGTTTTGTGTTTTATGTTTGTAAATCTGTAAATTTTCCCAAATGTTCATTATGGTGCCTTTGTGTGGTATATGTTTTATTAGTGTTACATTGGTTATGTCTGGGAATTCATGTCCTGTGTTTATTGCATGTGTGGCTAAATTGGATTTATATATATTTGGTTTTTTGTATGCATTTAGGTGTTCAAAATAACGTTTTTTCAGCTGTTTTTTTGTTTGTCCTATATAACATTTATTGCAATCTTGGCATTCAATTTTGTATATACCGTTGGTTGTTGTATTATCTTTGTTGTGTGAGCTATTCAGATTTTGTAATTTATTTTTATTAGTTTTGTATGCTATTTTTATATCTGTGTTTTTAAATAGTTTTGTTAGTTTTGTCATTTTATTATTTATATATGTGAATATGGCCCATTTTTTGTTGTTGTTGTTATTTATGTGTTGTTCAGTTTGATTAATTCTTAATTGTTCAGTTTTTATTTTGTATTTAATTTTATTTTCTATTTTGATCATAGTATTTTTATTGTATCCATTTGCATAACCAATTTGGTATATTATATTTCTTTCTTTGTCAGTTTCTTGTTTGTTTAGGGGTATTTTGTACATTCTGTTAAATAACGAATAAAATGCTGCCATTTTATGTTGTGGTGGGTGGTCAGAATGGTTAGGTATAATGATGTTAGTGGAAGTTGGTTTTCTATATATTGCATATTGTATGTGTTTGTTGTATCTTGTGATGGTTATGTCTAAATAGTTGATTTTGTTATGTTTTTCTTTTTCTTCTGTGAATTGTATTTTGGGATGTATGTTATTGATTTGTTTCAGTATGTTCTCTGCATTTGTGTTTTTGTTATTTGATACATATAGTCCATCATCTACATATCTTATCCATATGCCATCTGGGTCATGTGTTTTTATGATATTTTGTATTTTGGTGTCTATGTGTTGTAGGAATATTTCTGCTATTATGCTTGATAATGGTGATCCCATTGCTAAACCTTCTTTCTGTTGATAAATTTTGCTATTAAATTCAAAGTAATTTTGTTTTAGTATTAGTTGGAGACTATTTTTTATTTCGGTTATATATTGTTTGTTTTCATTTTGTTCTATAAGTTTGTTTATTATTATGTCAATTGTTTCTTCTACTGGGATATTAGTGTACATGTTTGTTATGTCATATGATGTGAAAAATGTATTTTCATTTATATTTATTATTTTTAGTTTGTCTATTAATTCGTATGTATTTTTTATGTTATGATCGTTATTTGTTAGATGGTTACTTTTTAGTTTTTGTGCTATTATTCTTGCTATTTTGTATGTAGGAGCTTTTTTGAAATTGATTAATGGACGTATTGGGTTGTTTAATTTGTGTATTTTTATTAGGCTGTTCATTTTAGGTGGTTCTGGATTATATATATATATATATATATACACACACACACACACACAATTTTATAATGCAATAGACCATACTCATAACATTTATTCAGAACAATATGACATTTATTCAGTGATTACAGTTGCAACTATATATATTATTATGCACATATGCCGGAGGGCTGTATGCTACTCACTCTTGCTATGAATCAGTAATTGTACACCAGATCGTGGGCATGGGTTAGCACTCATTATTCAGATCCTGTTTTACTATGTTTTTTCAATTATTTTCCTGGGGAGTTAGATATATAGGTATGAGGTACGATTCCAGACCGGCTGGCTGGAATTTAAGAAAGTGCTTTGAGTATTTTGGTGGTTAATGCCTGCACAGTGATATTGCTTTCTATTTCTCATTTCCCTCGTGTTTGCCAATTATTTCATAATAATAGTTCATAATTGTCGCATAAGTTGTCATGTAGAAATGTGCAGGTTTGTGGCGTGTTCTTTTATGTCAATGCACTCCCTGGGTATGTCCATTCATGTTCTGTCTTGTCTTGCTTGTATTTTCCTTTTGCTCCATATTATGGTTAGTAAGTACTTTTTTTAAACTCATGTTGTCCATGCCTACGGTCTTGGTCAAGCTGGGCTGTTGTGATTATAAAAGAAAAAAACTTTAAATAAATTTTGCCCATATGGTAGGGCTATCCTCGACACATGGTACACAAGCAGTTAATTCAGTGATATTCTTATTTTTTTTTACACTCACGTTTTTGGAAAATTATAAAACATGGAAATTAGTCCGTTTTCCTGGTGTTCAGGTTATAAGGGTTAAAATGATTACCATCCTTATTAGTGTTCCATGTGCTGGAGGACCATCAGCTTATGATGATAGTGCTAGTCTAATCATGTTAATATAATAATGTTTTATTTCAATTTATTAATGTAAATTTTAAAACAAAGATGTTATGGATTACAGGAAAGTCGAAAGGACCTTTAGTGCTAATTGTCATCAATGTTTGTGAATGTTATGTGCGGTAATATTTTGTAATATTTGGAAAATTGATTAAATATAGAGTTGTTATTTGTTAGTAAGCTTGAGTTACTTTTTGCAAGTCCTGTGATATGAGGTCCGTCACTTTTATGCTTCCTTCTAGGTGATTCTGCCTAGTCTTAAATATCGCGAGACGTCTCTCTCTCCTTTAAAAAAAAAAAAAAAAAATTTATACTCAAAATTTACAAAATATGAGAAGGGGAAAGGGCCGGCTCACAAGGTAATAATATCTACCATATAAATGTAAATAGTATGAATCTGAGCTCTTCACAACTGCAACGGGTTCAATTCTCGCTGATGTTTATCGTCTTAAATGTAATGTTAGGCTTCGTCGTTTGTTCCTTCTCTGGGATTTCTTATTAGATTAAATGCTGAATTATATTTTCTTCTATGATTACTAAATTGATGCTTCTTCTGAATATCGAATTTTATTGTATTGACGGTCAAATTATCTTCCAGGACAGGCTTCCTCTTTTAGTTCGGCGTTCTATAAATGATATACTCAGACTTCTTGAAAATATTTGATGTTTATTAAGTTGTATAAAAATTATAATTCTTTCAATGTTACAGGCTTATACTCTTATATGTTTATTAGATTGAATATCAATGTTAACTCCCTTCTTTTAAATGTTTTAAATATAAAATACAAAATTAAACTCCATTTACAGAATCACTCTCTTTGATCGTTATGTGATTAAATATAAAATTAGACTAAACAAATTTTATTCCATTTAAATACAATTCAATCCTAACAATTTACAATTTGCCATTTAGATACCTCACTACATTCGTCACATCTTTCAATCATATGACTCTTAAAAACATATATAATTTTATTAATTATTATTATTACATTTATTTGATTTTTTACATTATCAATTATAATTAGTATATTTTAGATTACTATTCTATTAATCTTTCATTTTATTTTAATGTTTATTTCCGACTTAATATAATAATTGTCAAAACATATTTCTTAATGCCGTTCTATATAATATTGGAGTCTACCTCTATGTTGGTCGTGACTAACAACTCAGCTTTTTGTTTACAATTCTATAATATATTAACCATACTATTAAATCTACACCTTTGTTTCTTTCAAAATTATTATTTTACTCTTATGTACTGCGGTGTATTTTAACAGCAGTACAATATATATATATATATATATATATATATATATATATTGTAACATAACAAAATTATCACGCTAAACATTTGAATTAATGCAACATAAATAAAAGAAAAAGTTCCATAGTGAGTGAGAAGAATAACTTGTTTAAGGATTACACTAGAAACTGTAAATTAAGTCTATAAAATGTTAATAAAAATGGAAAATAACAAAGAAAACCATGGATTAAAATAACCTACTAAGTAAAGGCCAGTTAAACCAGCAGTATACCCAGTAGATTGGGGAAGCAGTACAAAAAGGAAATAATCTGTCATGAAACCATTTTAATAAGGGAACTACTAATGTGATATTTGAAGAAGGGACAAAACATATCAAGATTCCCACAAAGAGACCAGAAACAGGAAGAGATATGCCAAAACCAAAATGATAGTCATATAATAAATACCATGAGACAAAATTGAAACCGATATATGTAAACCCAAACAAGTTACAAGATACAATCCTAGAAAACACAAATTGTATATTAGTTATAAGAGTAATATGTTAAAAAATATATCAAAAGAGACTACCATAGTGTAGAACTCACTGAAAAGACTACCATAGTGTAGAATCCAATAAAGTGAAGTGAGATAACAAAAATAAGAAACTACAGTGAGTATAGTGAGAAACATAGCTAAAAAATCTATGAAAAAATATTCAATGAAGTGTAAATATTATAAAAAGACTACCATGAGTGTAGAATAGTAATAGTAAAACCATTGGAATCAAAGACAGTCTAAGGACTGACAACCTTATCAGTAATAAGAGTTTTTTAAATTAGATATAAGAAAAACTATTACCTATAAAATGTTTTCTTTAATTACCGTTAAGTAGATTGTGAGAAGGACAAAAATACCAGAGGACAGTTCATAACTGATGGTATAACTAATAATAAGATGTTTGTTATTTAGTGTTAATTAGATAATATTTTAGATGTAAGGTGTCAATAGATACAAGATGTTTTTTAATCACAGTTAAAGTGTTTTCAAAAGAAACATAAATACACAAGACAGTTAGTGACTAACCGTATTAATAGTAATAGGAGTTTTTTATTTTTTCTAATTAAATTATGTCTAGGTAATAATAAGGATAAGATATTTTGTTATCATTTGATGATACAGTTAAAAATAATAGGAATAAAATGTTTTTGTTAAAATTAGGTGATATAAAGAAAATTAGGCATAAGATGTTCATGTTATGGTTCAATGATGTTATTAGTATAAAGAAAGTTTAGTAGATACAAGATATTCTATTGTATTTTAAAATCATGTCATTTAATTTTCCATTGTGTAAGTCAGAGAGGCAAGTAGGACATAAAAATGTAATAATTTTATTCAAATCAGTAAACCATGTATAATGTACAAACAGACCAGCCAAGACACCATTTTAGTAAACACAGATTGGCCTATAAACCAAAAAATTATCTATCAAAGAATCAATCTATGTAATAGGAATAGAATTCAATACATACAATACAGAAATTGAAAATATAATTAATACAGATACAGTTAATAGCAAATAGAATGACAAAAGAAAGGAAATTAACTTCTTTTGGAAACAGTCAATAATAAGCCTATGATAGTAATCAAATCAGACTAAACAGCAAATTAATCAATATTGAAATGTTTTAATAACCAAATTATTAACAACAAAGTAATTACGGAGTTATTAAGTATATTCCATAGTAATATTATAAGAAAAAACAAATAAAAACCTTTAAAAACACTGAATTTGTACAAAATATGGGGCATACAATCATTATGTAAAATTGTAATTTTTGGGCTTAAGTGAGCCTAAAACAAACCCAGCTATATATCAAAAGATGTAAATTTAAATAATCAATATTACTGAATAGTTAGATTCATGTAAAATTAAGAAATATTTGAAATACAGTAAAAAATAAGAAAACTTGTTATGTATAGTTAGATAGTGAAACAAGTCTTAGACAGATATTTTATAGCTAAACAATATGAAGAGGAAAAAGACATAGAACCAATTGCCCTAAAACGACGACGTTGCGTCTTTTAGTCTATTGTTAATCGCAAAGCTGAATAGTTGAAAATGTGTTAGCGGAGTATTGAAAACAAAATAATTTGTATTAAAACCAAGTGTGGTTATGTGGCGTATAACGGAGATGAACTAAACAGTGAAATAACCTTAACTATCAATTTCTAACACTTCACAAATTTCCAAAAACACAGTATAACGCCATAAAACTCAACACAAGAAATCGACAGCCATTTTGAACAATTTTTGGACCGAATTCACAGAAAACCAACACATATAATTGAACATCGGACACTACACAAGAAATCCATCCAGAATTCGACATCGCAGACGACGAGGGGACATTCCACACTATATTTTGGACCAACACCACTTCGCAGAAAAGGGAACATCGTTTTATTTCTGTGGGAGAAGATCATTCAATTCCAACAGTATCGCAGTTAAAATCGAGTAGACGGCGGCCATTGCTGAATTTCTCATAAAGACGATCAGCCAGTGCCTGCTGGAGAGGAGTGACGCCATTTCTTCGACTTGGTTCGCAATTTAATTTCTTTCTAATTGACAATTGTAATAATAATTTTGCTCTATTTCAGATATTAACATTTAGTTTAAGAATACCTGTTAAATGTATCTTGTTCCTTGCCCTCTGACCATTTCGACTCGTTAAAAGAACCATAAATTTAAACTTGTAAAAAATATATTTGTTGATTTTTCTCACTACCGACTGTGGCGAATATTAGCCAGTGCCTGGGACATGCGCAGTTTGACTGGCGCACAATTTTGAATGAATAAACGCAAATCATTACTCAGTTACCAGCATTGTTTTTATTTCTACAATTAATGTTATTATTATTTTTTATTAAACAAAAACATAATTTACAGTGAGAGAATAGATATATAAGGAAATTACGAACTCAATTAATTAATTAATTAAATAAAATAATTCAATTAAACTCAATACAAGAACCAGAAAAAAGATATTTTTTCACAATTTTTAAAGTTTGATTTATTAGTCATTTATCAAACAATCACACCCAGTTATAACATATTTATATTAAATCTATTCTTTGTATTTGGTAATTTCAAAGTGGAGCTGTATCATCGGAGAGTTCAATATCGAGATCCAGCCTACATACACAATTCTTATCATCAATATCTTTATATTTTATTTACTATTACATTTTAAATTATATTACAAATTGACTAGCCTAACTAGTGGGGCTAAAAGAAGAGCACATACCTTGTTAACATAACACATAAATCGACACACAATATATATCTGAATTTCTATTTATATATCTTTATTTTTCTATTTTATATTTGTAATAACATTATATTACAAATTGGCGTTTCCAACGTAGAGATTATTGAAACGTTCATTCAATATATATATAATTTTTATTCTTATTTGTAATTTGTAACAATATATTACAAATTGGCGTCCAACTTAAGGGGCTTTAAATAGGAGGTAATAGTGCTATAAAATAAAGACGAGTGTCCAATTTCCTATTTTTAGCTTGGCAGCGGTCAATAGGTCGGAAGAGGGAGCGAGATGCACAGGAGAGCTACATCAAGAAAAAGGGCTATGGAGGCCGAGCAGGAGATAGACATGGAGGATAAAGAAGCGACATCAGTGGAAGATGTGGAGTTAATGTTACCGCCAGCAGAACCGAACAAGCCTGCACCACAGAAGGAACAGCCGGAGAAATCCACCGCAAGGGAAGATACAAAATTTGATCAAATGATGGAGATGTTACTCAAAGAATTTAAAACGACAAAGGAAGAGTTGGGTAATAAAATGGAAGAAAATAGTAAGAAGATGGAGGAGAAGATGGAAGAAAATAGTAAGAAGCTGGAAAAGGATAACCAACAATTGAAGGAGGAATTAAGAGAAAATAGTAAGAAGATGGAGGAGGAAATGAAGAATGATAACCAACGATTGAAGGAAGAGTTGGGCAATAAAATTGGAGATACCAGTAAGAAGATGGAGGAGAAGGTGGACGAAATAAAAAACGAAAATAAATTATTAATGGAGGAAAATATTAAGAAGATCGAGGAGAAAATGGAAGAAAATATCCAGAAGATGGAGGAGAAAATGGAGGAAATAAAAACTGACAATAAACAATCGAAGGAGGAATTGACCCAGATAAGCCAGAAACTGGAAGAAACCAATAAAAAGATGGAGAATAATAGTCAGCAATTGAGAGAAGAATTGAAGGAGACGAACCAAGAGAACATGAACCGGTTAGACGGAAAAATGGAAATATTGAAGGAAGAATTGAGCCAGAAGATAGCTGAAAACAATGAGACAATCAGCAAGAAGGTAGAAGAGGAAATAACGGTAATCGAACAAAAGGTTACCAGAGCTGACGAAAAATGGAGTCAAGCCGAACGAGAAGTACGGAGTATCAGGACAGAAATAAATACGAAGGTTAACAACATTGAAGAAACGACTAGGAAGACATTGGAGGAAAAACTAAAGGAAACACGGGAAGACTGGGAGCGAGTGCAGGACCGATTCACAGAAAAATGTGACGGCATTGAAGCTGCTGTGACCAGTATCAACAGTCAGGTACGACAGAACCAGACAGATATAGACCTATTCCATAGTCGACCGACAACCATTACCAGTTGTCCCAACAGTGAGAATCGTGAAGGAATTAACTTCAGGTTTTATAAAAACAAACCCATGGAGTTCCTAGCAAGAATCGAAGAATACTTCGCCAAACACAGAGGTAATCGCTGGAGGGAGAATAAAGAGGTGCTTGACGAATCGTTCAAGGAAATAGCAGACAATTGGTGGATGGCGATAAGAGACGAGGTGACCGACTATCAACAATTCAGAAGGCTATTCAAAGCTAAATATTGGTCTGAATCAACGCAAAATATCGCCAGAGACGGGATATGTCATGGGAAGTACAACCCGTATGGAAACCAAACTTTAACGGCGTACTTTTTGGGAAAGGTGTGCGTGGCCAAACATCTAGAGCCCCGAATACCGGAAGAATGCCTGGTCAGCAAACTCTCATACCACTATGAGGAGGATATTATCAGAGCCAGACGAAACAGTCAAATAAAGACGGTGCAAGCCATGACCGAGCTTTTAGAAATGTATGAGCACGAAGACTATTACCGTCAAAGTCGCAGGAGATATGAAAAGCCGGAACCAAGGAGTAACAACAATAATTTGAATAATAATAATCGGCAGAATGTGGGTAATAATAATAATTATAATTCCGCAAATCGGAATAATGCCGAATACAATTATAACCCCAGAAATAACAATAATTTGCCGAGGTTTAACAACAATAATAATAATAGTAATATTCCTCGCATAAATAATAATAACAACAATCACAACAATAATAATAATAATAATAACCGTCCACAAAATAACAACGGTTATTATAATAATAGTAGTAACTATGTTCCAAATGGTCAGAGGAACCCCAACCTTTCTAATAATAATTATCATGGTAATTATAACCGGAATTACCCGAATGGAGGTAATAACAACAATTACAGGACATATCGACCCAATGTTAACTACATCCGAGCAGAAGGCAGTGGACACAGGAGGTACCAGCCTCAACGAAGGAGCCGATACTACGAGTATGAGACCTTCCAAGGAAGTCAGGGAGTAATCGGTACAGAGAGTACGAGCCCAGACGTAGTTCCAGCCTGGATAATCAGCGAAGACTACCTGTAACAGAAGCCCAACAAGACGATCGAGCAGAACCAAACAAAGCAGTCTCAGGACTTCAAGCTGATGCTTCCAACGGCCTAATCCGTAATGAAGCGGAACATTTAAACGAACGGAGGCAGTAATAAACTCCAATAACCCTTTACTGCTCCAATCTGCTGGGTTTAACCAAGTAGGTATGAATTCGAAGAAAAACAGAAAAAATTTTACCATAATATACAGCAATTATTTGAAAGATATCCGTAAGGGCCTATTAGAAGAAAGCGAGCTTAATATCAACAATAATGATAATGAAATAATATACATAATTGCAGAAATTGAAGGTATTTCTGTTCCTATAATGATAGACACTGGAGCCAATGTCTCCATAATAAATCGAAATGAGTTGGACCGGATACAACAGGAATGCCACAAAAACTTACCGGTACTACCTATTAATAATATTGTACTTGTAGGAGCTACCGGCCGACAGAACAAGACCATAAGAAAGCAGGTATCCCTAAGTGTCAAAAGTCAGGGCATTAGTGTGGATATGATATTTCTTGTTGCAGCCGGATTACCTTTCAACATCATGATAGGATGTGACATATTGCGCCGAAACTCAGCAATTATCGACTTGTGCCGAGGAAAGGTATCACTCTTTGCTGAAGGTTCAACCTGGATAGCCAATTTAACTGATAACAAGACTTTAGACTCCAGACAACTTACCAACCACCAAAATAAGGTGAATTACTTGTCCAACTACTCAACAGACAACAAGCCAGTACATCAGGATTCGGAGGAAGACCTATGGCAACAAAAGATTCAAGAGATACGTAACTTCCAGTGCCACAATACTAACGAGCAATTAACGGAAAACCAGCTGAATCAATTGGTAGAAATATATGAGAAATATCGAGCTGTATTTTCTGACGAACCTGGAAAGATTCGGAACTACCAATGTTCAATACGATTCAGAGAACCGGTAGAATTTAACCGAAAGTCATACCCAATAGCACAATCTTTGAAAGAAGCCGTACGCACCGAGATCCAGAATATGATCCGTAGAGATATCATCGAGAGCAGTCAATCGCCATACACTAGCCCAATTGTGGCCATACAAAAGAAAAATGGGAAGGTAAGGCTTTGCCTTGACGCTCGTGAGATAAATAAAATGATAATAAACGATCGTACCTCACCTGGCGAAATTGATGAAATTTTGAAGAGGTTCCACGGAAAACGATTCATTACCACCTGGGATACCGTATGCGGCTATTGGCAGGTGGAGTTGCACCCAGCAAGCCGGCAATACATGGCGTTCATCTTCGAAGGGCGCAATTATCAGTTTAAGAGGTTGCCCTTCGGGTTGGTGAATTCAGTAGCGGTTTTTGTCGCCTGTATGGATCATATACTAGGACCTGAAGCGCTCCAATTCACGACTGTCTATGTTGATGATCTCCTAATAACATCAACCAACTGGGAGGAACACTGTTATCGTGTGGAGTATGTCTTGAAGAAGTTTGCTGAAAATAATGTCACCCTTAAACTGGACAAGTCCAAGCTTATAGCTAAAGAAGTACAATTCCTGGGTCTCCAGCTAAACAGTCAGGGAATAACACCATCAACAGAAAAGGTAGACGCCATACAACGATTCCCTACACCAAAAAACAGAAGGCAACTACAATCATTTTTGGGCCTGTGTAACTATTATAGGAAGTTCCAGAATAATTATTCCGAACTAACAGCCCAGTTTCAGTACCAGTTATCATCCAAGAATAAATGGCGATGGGGTCAAGAACAAGACGAAACCTTCAAATCAATTAAAGAGAAATTCTTAGATGCAGTAATGCTCAACCATCCAGATTTTAACCGACCCTTCTTTCTAAACTGTGACGCTAGTAACATTAGCTTGGGATCAACACTGTACCAAGAAGATGAAAGTGGAAACCATCTAGTAGTGAGCTTTGCTAGCAGAACCCTTAACCAGTGTGAAAAGAACTATAATGTGACGGAAAAAGAACTGCTAAGTGTAGTCTTTGCCTGCGGGAAGTTTCGGACGTATATCCTCGGATATCCAGTGACCGTCCGAACAGATCACAAGTCAATATCATTTCTAAGAAGATGCAAATTAAGCCATGGTAGATTGACCAGATGGGTACTCGCCCTACAGGAATACGATATACAGTGGGAGTATGTTCCTGGAAGTAAAAATGTAGTAGCCGACGTATTGTCGAGAGTGAATCTGGAAGAACAAACATTCGAAGGCGAAAAGGAGAGCATCTTGAAAATCTATAACATTATTAAGGACAGATCCGATTTAGAGAAGATAGTGCAGGACATCAACAAACACCAGCAGTCCGATCCGAAGTTAAACCATATTAAACTTCGTCTCTCCAACCAAGATGACACAATAAACAAATTTTATTGTATACATAATGGGATTTTATTCATCAAGACATCCCTTGATGAAGAAATATGGAAGATCATGATCCCTACTACAATTGAAAAGGATATCATCCTGGACTATCACCTACGTTACGGTCACATGGGAGCCATGAAGGTGATCAAGGCAATAGAAGAGAATTGTCACATAAAAAGTATCAATAGAAAAACGAGAAACTACCTCAAAACCTGTCTGATATGTCAGTTGGTGAAAACCAACAATGAGAGAAAGGAAGGTATGATGATACCAATTACCTCACAAGCTAAACTGGAAAAGGTCTTTCTGGACATATGCGGTCCATTTCCCCGCAGTGGCGGACGCCATCGATACAAATATATTATTATTATGATGGATCATTTTACAAAATTTACAAAACTATACCCTGTGAACAGAGCCACCACTCTGAAGACTCTAGGAATAATAACAAATCATTACATTCCAGAGGTAGGAAGCCCGACATCCATAATCACCGACCATGGAACGCAATTTAAGGGTTGGAGGTGGAGAAACACTCTGAATACATTGGGCATTAAGACATACAAGACGTCTGTCTACCACCCCAGCAGCAATCCAGCGGAGAGGGTACTGCGAGAGGTCGGAAGAATATTACGGACTTATTGCTATAATCAACAAAAGAAGTGGCAAGAATATTTATTAGCTACTGAAGAATTCCTTAATTTGTCATATCACACCGCTATTGGTACCACGCCATACACGGCAATGTATGAAAAACCGCCTCCGAGAGAAATACAAGACATAATAGAGTTCCCCAAGAGTCAAGAATACAAATTCAATAGAATCAGATTCTACAATAAATTGGCAGAAGACCAGGAAAGGCGCAAGAACAAATATCAAAAGGCTGTTAAGAAAATAATAAGCTATGAAGTCGGAGAAAAGGTACTGCTAAAAAACAGGGAATTGCCCAGTACTTTGGAAGGCATTACCAAAAAGTTGTTACTGCTGTATACCGGCCCATACCTGATTATTAAAAACAATAATAACAATACGTATGTACTAAAGGATATCATTTCGAATAAAGTAAAAGGAACTTATAATCAGTTATCCATTAAAAAATATTTGGAGGACTCATAATTATGAGCTAAAACTATTATGAAGAAATTGTGAATTTGGTAAATATAATTTCAAAATTCAAAAATCAGTAAGGACAACTTACAACAAAATATTTGAAAGATTATTGTGAATAAATAAAAAGAATTTTGAGAAATAATAAAAATACAAAATTCAAAAATCAGTAAGTACAACTTACACCAAATATCTGAAAGAATATTATGAATGAGAAAAGAATTTTGATGAATAAAGATTTTCAAAATTCAAAACAATAATAAGTACAACTTACACCAAATATTCGAACAATTGTGAATGATGCAAAAAGAATTTTGATAAATAGATAACTTCAAAATTCAAAAATCAGTAAGTACAACTTACACCAAACATTTGAAAGATTATTGTGAATAAATAAAAAGAATTTTGAGAAATAATAAACTACAAAATTCAAAAACATTAGTAAGTACAACTTACACCAAATATCTGAAAAAATATTGTGAACGAAATAAGAATTTTGATAAATAGATAATTACAAAATTCAAAAATCAGTAAGGACAACTTACACAAAACATTTGAAAGATTATTATGAATGAAAAAAGAATTTTGAGGAATAATAGTTTCAAAATTCAAAACAATAATAAGTACAACTTATACCAAAATATTTGAAAAACAACTATGAATAAGAAAGAATGTAGTTGAATAAAAATGTCTAAAATTAAAAAATATTAAACTCATATCATTACTCATACAAATGATGAGAAATAACTCTGAAATATGAAAAAAGATTTTGTAAGAAAGAGATACAAAATTCTAAAGGAAGAAGGTAACCAGAATATCATATTGACTTAATCGAAACAGCTTAAACAAACTCACAAAGAAAATAATTTAATAAAAATGGAACAATGAAGAAGGAACAGCTCACTAAAGACCAAATAGTGAGACCAGAAACCAAAAAAACCTGATACTAATAATGATAATGCTGTTACAATAACCACTGTTATAGTGAAAGTGATAAAGAATTAATTCATGTTACACCATAAGCAATAAAAATAACTCAATGGATACCAGATGGTAGAAAGAGTAAATATAAATACTACTTACTATGTAAACATGATGAAATGTATATTATACCACATACCTAAACCACCTAATATGGAATAAGCTTTAAGAGAGAAGAAGAGTCAAGTGTATAAAAGTATTAATTAATATAAAGTATTATGAAGTGAAGAATCTAAAGATGTTTATTTTAGTCAAAAATGACTACTTTTACTGTTTATTTATTTTTATGACTGGATGTAGAAAATGCCATCAGTCTTATATTTTGAGCAGAGATGATAATACCTCTGGACTCAATTGAAGTGTTGGACAGCAGGGATTGAAGCCAAAGGTGCCACTCTGAACTGTTCCAATTAATTTGTTAGGGAATGTTAGGGAGTAAACATACTGGTGAGGAAGCACCAAATAAGAAAGAATATAAAATGATAATGTTATACACAAGATTGAAGATCACTTATCAATGAAGAAAGAAACTAATGAAGGAGATACACATCATCTGAGAGGAAGCAATGGTGGAAAAAGAAGGTATATAAAGTGAAAACATGTAATCACGGAGAAAATGTAAATACAAAAGAATTAGTAGTAATTATTTCATCCATACTAAGAGTATGATCTGAACTAATCACTTTTACAGGAGAGCATATGTAACATAACAAAATTATCACGCTAAACATTTGAATTAATGCAACATAAATAAAAGAAAAAGTTCCATAGTGAGTGAGAAGAATAAATTGTTTAAGGATTACACTAGAAACTGTAAATTAAGTCTATAAAATGTTAATAAAAATGGAAAATAACAAAGAAAACCATGGATTAAAATAACCTACTAAGTAAAGACCAGTTAAACCAGCAGTATACCCAGTAGATTGGGGAAGCAGTACAAAAAGGGAAGGACCATAAAAAAGGAAATAATCTGTCATGAAACCATTTTAATAAGGGAACTACTAATGTGATATTTGAAGAAGGGACAAAACATATCAAGATTCCCACAAAGAGACCAGAAACAGGAAGAGATATGCCAAAACCAAAATGATAGTCATATAATAAATACCATGAGACAAAATTGAAACCGATATATGTAAACCCAAACAAGTTACAAGATACAATCCTAGAAAACACAAATTGTATATTAGTTATAAGAGTAATATGTTAAAAAATATATCAAAAGAGACTACCATAGTGTAGAACTCACTGAAAAGACTACCATAGTGTAGAATCCAATAAAGTGAAGTGAGATAACAAAAATAAGAAACTACAGTGAGTATAGTGAGAAACATAGCTAAAAAATCTATGAAAAAATATTCAATGAAGTGTAAATATTATAAAAAGACTACCATGAGTGTAGAATAGTAATAGTAAAACCATTGGAATCAAAGACAGTCTAAGGACTGACAACCTTATCAGTAATAAGAGTTTTTTAAATTAGATATAAGAAAAACTATTACCTATAAAATGTTTTCTTTAATTACCGTTAAGTAGATTGTGAGAAGGACAAAAATACCAGAGGACAGTTCATAACTGATGGTATAACTAATAATAAGATGTTTGTTATTTAGTGTTAATTAGATAATATTTTAGATGTAAGGTGTCAATAGATACAAGATGTTTTTTAATCACAGTTAAAGTGTTTTCAAAAGAAACATAAATACACAAGACAGTTAGTGACTGACCGTATTAATAGTAATAGGAGTTTTTTATTTTTTCTAATTAAATTATGTCTAGGTAATAATAAGGATAAGATATTTTGTTATCATTTGATGATACAGTTAAAAATAATAGGAATAATATGTTTTTGTTAAAATTAGGTGATATAAAGAAAATTAGGCATAAGATGTTCATGTTATGGTTCAATGATGTTATTAGTATAAAGAAAGTTTAGTAGATACAAGATATTCTATTGTATTTTAAAATCATGTCATTTAATTTTCCATTGTGTAAGTCAGAGAGGCAAGTAGGACATAAAAATGTAATAATTTTATTCAAATCAGTAAACCATGTATAATGTACAAACAGACCAGCCAAGACACCATTTTAGTAAACACAGATTGGCCTATAAACCAAAAAATTATCTATCAAAGAATCAATCTATGTAATAGGAATAGAATTCAATACATACAATACAGAAATTGAAAATATAATTAATACAGATACAGTTAATAGCAAATAGAATGACAAAAGAAAGGAAATTAACTTCTTTTGGAAACAGTCAATAATAAGCCTATGATAGTAATCAAATCAGACTAAACAGCAAATTAATCAATATTGAAATGTTTTAATAACCAAATTATTAACAACAAAGTAATTACGGAGTTATTAAGTATATTCCATAGTAATATTATAAGAAAAAACAAATAAAAACCTTTAAAAACACTGAATTTGTACAAAATATGGGGCATACAATCATTATGTAAAATTGTAATTTTTGGGCTTAAGTGAGCCTAAAACAAACCCAGCTATATATCAAAAGATGTAAATTTAAATAATCAATATTACTGAATAGTTAGATTCATGTAAAATTAAGAAATATTTGAAATACAGTAAAAAATAAGAAAACTTGTTATGTATAGTTAGATAGTGAAACAAGTCTTAGACAGATATTTTATAGCTAAACAATATGAAGAGGAAAAAGACATAGAACCAATTGCCCTAAAACGACGACGTTGCGTCTTTTAGTCTATTGTTAATCGCAAAGCTGAATAGTTGAAAATGTGTTAGCGGAGTATTGAAAACAAAATAATTTGTATTAAAACCAAGTGTGGTTATGTGGCGTATAACGGAGATGAACTAAACAGTGAAATAACCTTAACTATCAATTTCTAACACTTCACAAATTTCCAAAAACACAGTATAACACCATAAAACTCAACACAAGAAATCGACAGCCATTTTGAACAATTTTTGGACCGAATTCACAGAAAACCAACACATATAATTGAACACCGGACACTACACAAGAAATCCATCCAGAATTCGACATCGCAGACGACGAGGGGACATTCCACACTATATTTTGGACCAACACCACTTCGCAGAAAAGGGAACATCGTTTTATTTCTGTGGGAGAAGATCATTCAATTCCAACAGTATCGCAGTTAAAATCGAGTAGACGGCGGCCATTGCTGAATTTCTCATAAAGACGATCAGCCAGTGCCTGCTGGAGAGGAGTGACGTCATTTCTTCGACTTGGTTCGCAATTTAATTTCTTTCTAATTGACAATTGTAATAATAATTTTGCTCTATTTCAGATATTAACATTTAGTTTAAGAATACCTGTTAAATGTATCTTGTTCCTTGCCCTCTGACCATTTCGACTCGTTAAAAGAACCATAAATTTAAACTTGTAAAAAATATATTTGTTGATTTTTCTCACTACCGACTGTGGCGAATATTAGCCAGTGCCTGGGACATGCGCAGTTTGACTGGCGCACAATTTTGAATGAATAAACGCAAATCATTACTCAGTTATCAGCATTGTTTCTATTTCTACAATTAATGTTATTATTATTTTTTATTAAACAAAAACATAATTTACAGTGAGAGAATAGATATATAAGGAAATTACGAACTCAATTAATTAATTAATTAAATTAAATAATTCAATTAAACTCAATACAAGAACCAGAAAAAAGATATTTTTTCACAATTTTTAAAGTTTGATTTATTAGTCATTTATCAAACAATCACACCCAGTTATAACATATTTATATTAAATCTATTCTTTGTATTTGGTAATTTCAAAGTGGAGCTGTATCATCGGAGAGTTCAATATCGAGATCCAGCCTACATACACAATTCTTATCATCAATATCTTTATATTTTATTTACTATTACATTTTAAATTATATTACAAATTGACTAGCCTAACTAGTGGGGCTAAAAGAAGAGCACATACCTTGTTAACATAACACATAAATCGACACACAATATATATCTGAATTTCTATTTATATATCTTTATTTTTCTATTTTATATTTGTAATAACATTATATTACAAATTGGCGTTTCCAACGTAGAGATTATTGAAACGTTCATTCAATATATATATAATTTTTATTCTTATTTGTAATTTGTAACAATATATTACAATATATATATATATATATATATATATATATATATATATAGTGTGTGAATAAAATCACATAGAAAAACATTTTTACTTCCCTTTTACGTAGGTGATTAATTAAAATTCTGATGCAAAACATTTACAACATTTACAAGAATTCGTAGGATTTTACGTGGGTGGCAACGTAATGGTCAGTAGTAATTATTTTGTTTGTAAAACAAAAAATACAAACAATTAACTGTAACCACAGCACGCGTCAACCGGCAAAGTTGTTTTAACCTCTCATTTAATTTGTGTTGTAAACATTTAATTGTATATCTTTCTTGTTTCTCTTCCCATTACAAAAAACAAATAGCTTACTTTATTTAAAAATGTATAATTTTTTTATTCTTTTATACGTTTCAACTTTTATTTTTCGTTGATTTTTGATTGTAGGTTGTCAGAGTGTCCAGGTAATTTACCTAATCATTGCCGTATTAAAGGGGGGGGGGACGAAAGGGATCGGACCCCCTTCAGAGCGTAGTAGACAAAAGTAGACGAATTTTGTTGACCTCTTACTTTTTAAGCTCCTTTATTATTTTTTTCAGCTGTGATTTTCAGCTAGTAACTTTTTTTAAACACACAAACAGGTTTGTTACACAGCAATTGCGTATTCGTTTCAAATATGAAATATAGAAAAACCAATTCAGTCAATATCTTTTAAACAATGTTTCCCTAACGCGTGATTGGTCTGTTCATTTCAGGATGTTATCACACGTTTCTCAGTGGCTTTAAGATAGTAATGTTGATTAGTCTTGAGTTGAATGAAGCCGAGTCGACCGGATACCGCCCCCCCCCCGGCCAAATTCCAGATACGCCACTACTCCACTGTAATACACCTTAAACTGTTATAATGTATCCCTCTTACCAGTGTCCCTGATCAACATGTAAAAACACACACGCACGTACACGCACACACACACGTATGACTTTATAAAATTTTTCTTAACATTTTTACAATGTTCATAGTTTAAGAACTTAAATTTTCACAGTTTATCGAATTTACATATACTTGTGTGTTCTAGCAGGTGTTCATTAGTTTGAGACATATGCAAAATCTGCTGACGGACCTATTGAAATTATTAAATAATTTTTTGTCAGCTTGTAAATTAAATCGCTGGTCACAAAAGAGTCAAAACATTTGGGCAATAATGCTGAAACGCAACAGTAAACAATGAATAGATTTTATTTCTTACCGACAGAGAATTTCTAGCAGTCGCCCACCAACAAGTTTAGTAAAGCCTATTATTTGGGAATAGAGAAAAAGAGTATTTTAATGGACGTAAGTAACGAGATTATTTAATATATTAATATCTCTTTACTACGTACCCATAACGTAAGCCTACTAGTTACGCGTACTTATGTTTAATTTAAGAAGAACTTAAGTAATTTATGTTTTCTTTTTAATTTAATCTAAACTGGAATTTAAAGCTTACATTAAACTTTGACATTCCCAGCGCTCTTCTACTTTCCATTTGGAAAAGAAAGTTGTAATACTGAAGTCGTTGTAGACACGTCACGCGCGTCCCCTGATAAACATGGCGGACAAATTTACGACCACCAACTGCGCTCAGCACATTCCCTGTGGAATACGTTAATGACATGTCATTAGAATACCAACGTAAACTGCCTTGGTATGGTCCCCAGCCATATAAATATAAGGTTTCGTAATTTTACTTTGTTTAATATACACTGTAAACTGCCAAGGATACGGTGAAACGTCATCTCAGTAGGCTATTGCTTAAATGCAGTTAATTTAGCTTAAAATAGACCGATTATTTTAATACATATTTCAACGGTTCAAATATGTAAAAGAGGACCTAACATTGTCATATTAATGCGTACGATATGCAACGGCGAAGTCTGCAAATAACATTTACTATAACATTACCTGGGGAAAGTACAAGTGATACACCGGATTATTTGCGCTACGTCTGGCAGTAGGCTTGACAGACAGACAACAGCTGTGCGGTGCATCTTGCACCCTGGTGTGTGTGTGTGTGTGTGTCATTCTGCTCACAGTCTCATGAACGCCAGATTTCTCCAGTGCAGAGCGGTAATTCGTTCGCACAACTTATTAGGATACCGGTCCCGTTTAAGCACGAGAGGATATGACGAGCACGAGAGGATATTCTTCGGATGCTCCGGCTTAGCTCCACTCAGGGAGCACGCAGCTCCGTGGTTTCCTTACGGATTCAGCCGCAGGAGCTTACAGTCACGCTTGCATGTGCGGTAGCTGCTACTGCCATGTGACGTCGACAGGCTAGATGGCAGATGTCTTCCGCAATTGGCATTCTCCACACCTCGCGGTTTGCCATGCCTGGGACGACAGAGCAGCCGAAACGAATCAATAAGATACCTAATATTGTAAATTAGAATGTGTTGTTCTCCACCGGCCTGGCCCCGCTTTAGGGGTATAGCTCCGTGGTTCCCCTAAAGATTGAGCCGCGAGAGCTCAAGGCGTACTGCCGTGATCGGAAGGCGCGGCAGGAGCGTTGAGGTGTCACACCCACACCCAACTGTACACCTCGCGTACAAAATCAATGGAGCATTTATACACCTCTCGGTTCCCTGTGCCAAAGACGGCAGAGCACCAGAGGGGGCTTGAGCTGACTCTGTTCTGTCTAAAATTGAAGCTTCTGGTCGATGCTGCAACTAGCAAACCAAAAGTGAGAAAGCCGCCTCCATAGGCAGCTGCCTGACTTGCGCCACGCTGCGGTTCGTAGAAACTGCAGGTCACAGAAACACAATTGATCCCTATTATTATAGAGTTCAACCTCAGTCTTGGAACACGGCTCTATCTTAATGATTCTCAGCTAATGTTTAAGTATGTTGTACAAACTGCAAAGTAGCAAGTAAACACTAAATAATGATAACTTATGTTAGATAGATGAGCTGAGTTCTAGGACACGGTCACCGTCAGTATGGTTCAGAAAGTGATCTCTACAAGTCCGAGTCTTATTAATTACCGCTGCTGGATAATTCTTGTGGACGTGACACCACAGCCGGAGGTCAAACTCCACAGAACATTTACATAAGAAAATTATATTTTAAACAAGAATGTACACTACCTGAACAACCACACCTACCTGTACATTCTCCACATTATTATTAAATTCCCTAAGCAATCCGTGTAATTCATATCACTTTACATTTAACTACGTTGTAAAAAATTGAATAACCTTGAATCCACGGCAATAGCAACAAGAACAAGAAAGGATATGGAAACTGCGCTTTGGTTATAATAAATATAAATGCGGAAAGCCCATGATTACATGTTTTTGTCAACTATCATATATTGCACTTCATATGTTTATTCCTCATCTCGGTAACAAACATATATGTCTATTGTGTACACAAACGTACAAATATATGTACACATACACGTACCTATGAAATACTTTCAAATGATTAAGCGTGTAAAAAACAATTCAAAGGAACTCTGATGCGTTTATAGTAACAAAAAATGTTAAAAATTTGTAATCTGCAAATATGCAAAAACTGAAAAAAAAAATAGAAGTCAGTAAAAACCATGAGTTCAATTGTATGTGTCCTATAATTTAACGATACCTTCTCCACCGTGTAACAATACAAAATTATACGTATGCTCAAATAGGAAATCTAGTAATAACAATTTATTTACCTATTACAATTGATGGGGTATTACATTTAATATATTAATACGTACAAAACTAATCAATTCTAAAATTAATTAAATAAATAATTACAATTAATAATCATCAGTAAAATTCAACTACATGTTTATACAAAAAAAGTTTATAAAACGATGATAAAAAGATAAAATTACAAAGAAAATTCTCCAAACAGCAACAGAAAAGCTTATTTAAAGGATCGGACTGTAGCCAGATATAAAGTGTTTTACATGAAATGATACAGGGGGCATAATCCGTCAGAAGAGAGATGACCGGTAGAACACGCCTGTGAAAATACAATATATGTTTAAACTGTTATTGTTTGTACTGTTACTGTTGTGTCATTTCTAAAATTGTACTGTTTCATTAGACTGTATGCTTATTAAGTAGTACTTTTATTTCTCTTAATTAGAAAAAAAGGTGAAATTCAGTCGTGGCTTCTTGCAGAAGCCATTTTTGTTATTCAGGTATGTTTATTTGTTAATTCTTCTCGAACAGAACGGAATGACAATCATAGAGATTAAAATGAAACAGCCGTAATCATGAAGAATAACCCATGAAAATAACTGCCCCTTCGTTATGAACTCCTATAGTAGCTAAAAAATTCAACCAGACAACAGTTAGACAACGCTATGTTTACATCACACTATACGTTTGGATGACGCACACAGTCTTTGAAGTGAGAACTTCATATACGACACTATAGTGCCCAGCTCACTTCCGTACTCATCGCGCTATTAGGGTAGTAAACAGAAACTAGGATTCGAACCGGTTTATGTGTTACACTACAAGGATCAAATAAAAAAAAACTGCATCTTCAAAACGTCATGTCTGTTTTAGACAAGGTTTTTTGGACTGTGTCAACGGGTAAATTAACAAACAAAATCATTTCCGTCACGATTTAACCCTGAACACGAGTTTGGTTTTTTTATTGTATGCTGACGATGCAGTCTTAATACAGAAAACAGAGGATGAATGCAGTATTCTTTACACCGTTTAAATCATATTTGTAAATAATACGATTTTCAACTATCTAACCAGGAAACAAAATTAAGGCTTTTTGGGGAAAGTTTCCAGTCAGATCAAAAATTGTTCTTGAGGGAACAGGTATAAAGAATTTATTCAGGACACTTTACCATATACTAAGGAGATTACGCGTTATATTAGGAAGCGCCATACATAAAAGGAAACTTTATTCCCATGCTGAAGACCGGGTCGAGGTTAGATTCGAAGACACTAGAGTACATGATAACATTAAAGCTTTCACGGCCGAAGTCATCTTCATTAAAATTATTTTCCGAGATGCTGAACGTGATCTTCTTCTTTTAGAGCCAAACGTTTCTACAGCAGCTGCGGTAGTCATCTTCAGAGGGTCTTCTTTCCTGCTCCTCTGGCGACTTGACCACAGACCGTCGAACTTATGGAGCCGTCCGGGTGGTTTCGTCATTTAGTCGCCAGAGGAGCAGGAAAGAAGACCATTTGAATATGACTGCCGCAGCTGCTGTAGAAACGTTTGGCTCTACAAGAAGAGGACCACGGTCAGAAGCCCAGAAAATCATTTTAATGGTGAAGACACGAGAGTACGTTCATCAGCACACGTTTAATGTGGTAGCTAAATAAATTTAAAGATGAAATAAAACCGTTAACTCTAGAATAACTAGAAAGGCTTCGTATTGATCTTAAGAACTTTAAGATCAACAGTAAGTGTTTCATTATAAAATTAGGTTCCTTTCATTTATCTGGTACGCATTTGACCTGTTACTATAAGACAGCCGATAGTATAAATAGTACTACTTTGTTTCCTTTAGTGACATAAATCCACCTAATGACCTCGTAAGATATCTCAAGGACTCCAACGTATACTTGAATATTGACCAATTTCAAGTTTATAATGATGCTCCAGTGTACGGACACTTGCTAGTCTACGTAGGCTACTAAAAGAGCTAAATAAGGGAATTTGATTCGACACTATTCTAGGTAAATTACGCCATAGTTTATTTGGATGGACAGGTCATTTTTAGGTTTTACGTAGCCGAAGAGCAGGTTACGTACGCTAGTGATGGAACTAGCGAGATAGAAAATCAACTGCAATTTCTTAATCAAACTACAGAAGACGTTAAAGCTCATCTGGTAACTAAATTAGCGGAGAAGTTAAGTCATTATTATACAGCGTTCTTAAAGCTTACAGTTGTTAAGTACTCTGCACCAATTACTAATTTTCGCACACATGAGTTAACTATTACTACTTTACAATAAATGCCAGTGTACAAGGAGATTATGTTGGACTCTACTCTGTGTATGTTTGAGTCAACACACTTGTTCAGCCATAGGACACTGAGCGTAATATAACTATCATAGTAAAATACATGCCATAGTATAAATTACTAAAACGCTACGAATTCAAATATTATTGACAAGTGTCATATCTGGATATATGAATCGGAGTTGTGGTCTCAGGGTGTAGAGAGGCAAATTAACTAGAAAGTTTTGAGATGTTGGCGTCGAAGAGATTCAGTGTGTAGACTAGACGAATACGATAAGAAGCATATCAATGGTGTGAAAGATAGGAGATAAGTTAAGAAAATTATTGAAATGTGTTAACTAGAGTAAAGGCATACGGGTTATGTCAAAAAGGAATCGCCCCGCTAAAAATACGACAGAAGGGGAATAAGAAACAGTGGAAGACGGAGGATGAGAGTTATTGATGTTTTTAAGGAAACAAGCTCTTGCGAAGGTGTGAAGGAGGCTGCATGGAATAGTGCGAACTGGGGGATCATGTTTCAGGCCTAAGTCTTGGACCTGAAGATAGGCACAAGACATAAGGCTTGTACTCATTTTGTGGACATTAATTTTTTCGTGAAATTTTCATTATGATGATGGTCATTACGTTTGAAGAACTAGGTGAGCTAGGTCACTATTGCGACAGAGCGAGCAATACCTTCACGTGTAGAAATATGCCTCCAAACGTCGCGTGGCTAGCAATGCACACCACACTGAATACGTGTTCTTCTGTAACGTGTTCAATTAAACATTACAACTCTGCTCATCCTGACTTTGATTACAAACTAGTCAGACAATAGTTCGACTTGTGACAATAAATTACTTTTTATTCCACAATTTTAATGTCTGAACATCTCTGTAGATTATTTACTTAAACATCATAAACAGACCCAACAAAACAAAGTTAAATAAGTTGACATAATTTTAAACGTAAATGTAATTAATATGAAAAACAGAAGTATTAAGATGAGCGCTTAATCTTGTCAGCTTGTTAACGGGTTAGTATGTCAAGTGGCTAATTACCAGTGTGTTGTTTTCAGCGGTCTTATCTAATCTTAAGCATCACTAGAATTCCAACGCTGGTATGCTGTGTAACGAATTCCTTAACTGAATTATTGGCCTCATTGAGGAGGGAATGCTAAAAATAACCGTATCGCGTGCGTCTCGCTTCCTAATAAAGCTGCCAAATGGGGCCATAACGTTTCACCTCTCGCTGTCTTGCAGGTCAACGTTTGACACGTACCCAACAAATCAGCAGTAACTGTAGTCAGTTGTAATTTATTATTTTAATATAAGCCGCGTAATAATTCATGAACTCTTTCCAATATATACCTTTGAATAACTTTCACTTACACACATTTAAATTTAAAAAAATGTCTTATTCACTAGTGAATCAGTTCCATGGCAACTTCTTTTTTAAAAAAAAAAAAGCATCTGTAGCCGTTTTATGCGTGTAATAATTTGTCAAAATTCTGTTAATTACTCATTACTGCTATCCAATCCAAACATTTTAGGAAAGAACATCCTGCAAAATGCAGCAACTGTAACATTGCCATAAAACACTTCACCTTGTTTCAGAGTGCCCGGAACTCTGCCGCGCAGTACCGTGGCGTGGGTACATAACCCCTGTTGCCGGTTGTGACAGGCCTTAAATTTAACCTAAAAATTAATTCAAATTTTTTCTTGTACTAAGTGTTCTTTTTAGAGCATTTTATATCATTCGCTGAGAGAGGAAGAGGGTTCCGTTTCAACGGGACTATTATTATAGTTACACAGAATACATCAGAACACAAATAATCGAATTAAAAATAATAAAGGCAAACAGAGAAACACATGACTAAACGAACAAAACATACATAGGTGCGTAGTATCTGCTGCACGTCAGTTCCGAAACGAACACAGCTGCTAACTGAGCGTTTTGCCGGTTTATACAGCGGGAATACATTGGGTGGACGAATGTATCCCCCTCCTCAGTTTGCACAGTGACAACTACTACAAGGTCAATGACCGTTTGCAGTAAAACATTGCCGCTGTCTGAGTCGGCAACACAAGACGGTCCAAGCGCCCAACAGTTCGAAAGCAATATTACTGAAGTTTTCTTCAAGTTTCTCTGCTCATATTGTTCGATTTCAAATTATTCAATAACTAAAGTATTTATTCTGTGATATAATTAATATTATTTCCTCTTATTTCCAGTTCTGTTGCCGCCGGCAAAAACGGTTACATGGGCGCCACGCTACTGCTGCCACGTAAGAAATAAATATAACGTCCCCATCTGTAAAAGATCTGAATGACATGACTGCGGAAGATTAAACAAATTACGTTTGTTTAATTTTCGTATTTAATATTAATATTTAAATGTGGTAAATTCAGCAGAACACATAGTACATTTCATCCCTTTACCTCTTACCTCTGAATAATTTCATTCAGAAGAATAAATAACCACAAGACTAATAGCTTTTCGTTTTATTATTTCACTCATTTATTAGCTTAAAAAATTTTCAAGTGTATTAACGACGTATGTCTAAAATAAACAGATTGGCTATAAACCCAGGAACGCAGGCAGGAATAGAAATTTTTCAATTACAACTAAAGTCATTTTAATCCTCCGTAATTCTGTGCAATGTAAAACACAAATTACTTATAGTGTGAGTATGATTGTGTGAGTGTTTGTGTGCGTGTATGTGTGTGTGTGTTGCAACACGTCAGGATGGGGTCTGCACATAAAAGTTGTAGCATAACAGAATTTTCACCCTGAATATAACTTAATACAACCTTGAAAAGAAAAGGAAGAAACAATCTGTAGTGAGTAATAACAAAATGGTTAAAAATAAATTAAATAAATTGATCATTATAGTAAATCAAATGCTGACAATAGACTCTATAAAAGAAAAAAACTCTTGGTCCAAATAAAATGAACAATCTATATAAAACAATATACGTTCAACCACATGATGATTAAAACACCAGTACATCATCAGTATACCCAGTAAGATAGGGAGCAGTAAGGAAAGATAATCATGGAAGAATTATTAAGATAACCACATCAAAGGATCCAAACATAAAACAATACCATACTCATTGAAGGAGAATAAAAGGACCAACTAATTCAAGCTTTGTACAAAGAGATTAGTATTAGGGAAGGTTACTTCTCAAATCTTATGACAAATAGGTACAATTAAATTAGATTCAAAATGATGACACAAAACCCTAAATCCCAGTAACCCAAGTTACAGGATACATTACATATAGATAAAGAATGTAAATTAAATATAGAAATAACACCAGTGTAGAAAGTAGAATATTAAGAAGAAAAGATGGTGAAATACCAAAACTAGTGATAATAAATTGTGAATTTCCCTATTCTTAAAAAAACAATCATTATAACAAACTGTAATAGAGAATAATGCGGTTAGGAGGTAGCTTAAAGTGAAGTCACAATCAAACAAACAAAAAGACAGAAAATGAGTGAAATATTATTAATTGTAATAAAGTATTTAGATATAAGACGTAAGGATTGTTTCATAATAATATAAATGTGGGAACATGAACTTTCATTATATGTAATTGAAAATGTTAGATTATAAGTTGTTTTGTTATAGTTAAATAATGTTAATTTGTGTTAAAGTTTTGTTAAGGTAGGAAAGGCAAGGAAGTAATCATAATATCTTTTAAATTGTAAACCATAGAAATAATAAGGAAGCAAACTAGTTATAATATCAGTAGCAAAAAAAAACTTATTTTTAGGCCAAATTCAACTTTTACTATGTAATCAAATCCAAAAGGATAAGTTAGATAAAACTTTAAAAAATTAACAGAGATTAGTCAGTTTAAATGAAGATACTTAATTATAATTATCACAGAAATATATAATAGTAAATGTAATGATCAGAGGATAAAACTGACTTTATTGGAAATGTGTAATATAATGCCTAACAGAGGACACAGTACAAATAAAATGTAAATTAATCAGTATCGGTTTGTTGTAACAACAAATTGTTAAAGACAAAGAATAATAATGTAATAAGTAATCTTATTTAAGGACAATGTTAACATAAAACGACTTGTAAGCCATTTAATTTATAACTATGTGAATTATAATAAGGCCTATAAGAAATGTCAAAAAATGCCAGTTTTAAGCTTAATTGAAATTAAAATCGGTCATGTTGGATATTGATTTATGTAAAATTAGAACAGGCAAGGAAGGTACTTAAGTACCTTACTACCTTACTAGGTACTTAAATTTTCATAAATTTTCATGAAATTAAAAAATAATTAAATTATAGCGATAAAATAGAAAAATGTCATATATTTCTATGAGATCAGATCTGGACAAAGACGAACAGCTGATTTCAGACAATGGAATAGGATACTAAAATATTTCTGGAATTACTATATTAAATAACGATATCATTTAGCAGTTGATTGTTAAACGCGAACCAGAACGGATGGGAACGTGCAGAAGGGAGATCTAAAAAATATAATAATTTGAACTAAGTTGAAAGTACCCTATGAAGAGTTACAGAAGAGGTTATAAACATAAAATTAATAAAAATAACTCAACCAATTAACGAAGTGAAGAACCAGTAAAAAGATACATATTGTTACGACGGTCTACTCGATCGTCGTAGGTACAGTGGAAACAAAATAAGTACAAGACACCAATTAAGTCACTAATCACACCTTTAATTGTTATAGTAAAACAGTTCGTAATTAACAACACAGTGTCTACAACAAATCAAATGAAATTGTTCATACACAATAAAATGTCCACTAATATTAAAACTCAACTGTATTACAATTATACCGTCCGAATATAAAACGCAACACTTCACTAATAACTACTTGAACGTACACAGTAATAACTCGAACCGCTCTGTAATTATATCGCACTAATACTCCCGAACCGCACAGTCAAAAATCTCGCATTGAACTGAAAACTAAGGCCGCGACGCGATGTATTTATAGTTACGCTCCACACACCAGAAGCTTCCAAACTGCGTCTTATCTCTCGCGAACTACGTAATTGCTGCGGCCTTGACACAGTCCGAGCGCCCGAGCGAAGGCTGGCAAAGTCCAGAAAATTCTCGCAACATGCGTTTAGTAGCACGTACACCACACGCTTACGTCGAGATCTTTCTGGCACATTCGATAAACGCCTAGATTGTTCTATGCTGTCGTAGCACTGCCCCCTCCTTAAGCCGGTTCGTCCCGAACAGGCAAAGCGTCTCTAAATTTGTATTTAGCCAGGCGATCTAGGTGGACGACCTTGAACTTTCGCTGTCCTTCCTGTTGAATCCGATAAACAACATCGTTAATCCTTTTTTTTACAGTGTAGGGTCCTTCCCAGTTAGACTGAAGCTTAGGTGAGCGACCACGACGGCGCTTTGGATTGAACAACCAGACCTGATCTCCTTCTTGGAAACCCATACTATTGCTGCGAATGTCATACCGAGTTTTCATTTTATCACTGGCAATCTTGAACCGTCCTCTTACCAAGCGATTCATTTCTCGCAGTTGGTTTTCTAATTGCGAGGAATAGTTCTTTGGCTCTTGGGACTGAGTCTCAGGTGATCCAAACATCAAGTCCCCAGGAAGACGAATCTCCCGCCCAAACACCAATTTTGCTGGAGTCATGCCGGTTGTGTCATGTACTGATGACCTATACGCCATAAGGAATAGTGGTATACGTTGGTCCCAGTCTGTTTGGTTCTCGTCAACAACTTTCGAAAGATGCTGCTCAAGTGTCCTGTTGAATCTCTCAACCATCCCGTCCGACTGAGGATGCAGAGGCGTTGTCCTGGTCTTTCGAATTCCCAGTAGACGGCATAATTCTTTAAACACTCCTGATTCGAAATTTCTCCCTTGATCCGTATGGATTTCCATAGGGGCTCCATAACGGCAACAGAAGTTGTGAACTAACTGCTTTGCCACAGTGGTAACCTCCTGATTTGGAATTGCGTATGCTTCCACCCACTTAGTAAAGTAGTCACCTACAACCATGATGTACCGGTTTCCATCGTCAGTAACTGGGAATGGTCCAGCAATGTCTATGGCAATTCTCTCGAAAGGTTGTCCAACGTTATACTGTCTCATTTTTCCCCTGCTTCTGGTTTGTGGGCCCTTGCTTGCAGCACATATTTCACACGTCCGAACCCATTCCTCTACGTCGTGGCGAAGATGAAGCCAATAGAATCGCTTCCGTATTTTGTCAAGGGTTTTGTTAACGCCAAGATGGCCTCCAGATGTTCCATCATGCATCTCCTTCAAAACAGACTGCACTTTACTTCGGGGAACTATCAACTGCATGACCACGTCTCGTCCATCTGCACTTTCCCAAGCCCTTTTCAGCAATCCGTTTTCTAAGGTGACAGATTCCCATTGTGCCCAGTAGCCCTTCAGCACTTCGGAACCATGGCAAATATCTTGCCAATCCGGGCGGCGACCTTCCTCTTTTGCTGTCAAGATCAGTCCAATGTCTTCATCAGTCATCTGTTCTTGTCGACAGTCTTGTGTTGTCCAGCCATCAGCCAGGAAATCTACAGTGATGGCTTGAACATGTTCGCTTGAGTTTTGTTCTTCCTTTCTGTGGCAATGTCGGCAGTCTTCCGGGCACGGTCTTCGTGATAAGCCATCTGCATTACCGTGCAGGCGCCCCCGCCGATGTTGTACCTTGAAGTTGTACTCTTGCAGACGTTCGAGCCACCTTGCCAACTGTCCTTCCGGATTTTTAAATCTCAAGAGCCATGCAAGTGCAGCATGGTCGGTACGTAGTGAAAACTCTCTCCCATAGAGGTATTTATGGAAGTGCTCCAAAGCTCTGACAATTGCCAACAACTCTCTTCTTGTAACACAGTAATTTCTCTCTGGTTTAGAAAGCGTCTTGCTGTAATACGCTATTACTCGTTCTTCACCGTTCTGCACTTGAGACAAAACTGCTCCTAGACCAGTATTGCTTGCGTCTGTGTCTACGATGTACTTCCCTTCGGAAGCTGGAAAAGCGAGAATTGGCTGCGAACATAATTCAATCTTCAACGTTCTAAATGCTTGTTCACACTCTCTCGACCATTGGAAGTTTCGTTTATTTTCCGTTAGCTCATGCAGTGGTTTAGCAATAGTAGCGAAGCCTTTCACAAAACGTCGGTAATATGAGCATAACCCCAGGAAACTCCGAACTTCGTGTTTATTCTTCGGAACTGGCCAGTCTCTTACGGTGTCTACTTTATTAGGATCCATGCTAACGCCCGCTGCCGAAACCAGATGGCCCAAATACTGTACTTCCTTCTGGAATAGAGAACACTTCTTCGGGCTCAGCTTCAGTTGTGCACCGTGAATTCTAGTTAGAACTTCCTTAAGGTTTTCCAAATGATCTTTGAAAGTCTTCCCGATCACTATGACATCGTCCAAGTAAAAAAGGCAAGTTTTCCACGTCAGGCCTCGGAGTATCAGGTCCATCAATCTCTCAAATGTTGCCGGTGCATTACAGAGTCCAAATGGCATGACGTTAAATTGGAATAAGCCACTTGGGGTCGAGAAAGCGGTCTTTTCCTTATCTTCTTGATGAAGACCCACTTGCCAATATCCACTCTTCAGGTCCAATGTGGAAAACCACTGTGCTCCGGACAACGTGTCGAGTGTATCGTCAACGCGAGGTAATGTATAGCAGTCTTTCTTTGTAACGTCATTTAACCTCCGGTAGTCTACGCAGAAACGCAATCCACCATCCTTCTTCGCTACCAGCACTACAGGGGAAGACCAAGCACTTGACGAAGGTTCAATTACTCCCTCTGTCAACATGTCCTGTACTAACCGAGACATCTCCTCTTGTTTAGATAATGGAGGCCTTCGAGGAGGTTGGCGTATCGGTGTTGTGTCCCCGGTATTGATGCGATGTTGCACAAGAGAGGTTCTTCCCAGTGACTGTCCCCGAACTGCAAAACAATCTTTGAATTCGTGTAAAAACTGTCCGAGTTCTTTTACCTCACCACTTGAGAGGTCGTTAGAAGATCTGTTCAATAATTCTTGCAGTTCCTCTGGTAATTTAGAAGTATCCGACGAACTGGCTCTTCGTTGCGTTATTCCGGCTACCCAGGCCACAGGAGTCAATTTGCCTAGGAGCGTATTGCTTTGTAAAGTGATAGCTTGATCCAAAATATTCGCCACTCTAATAGGTACATTTCCGGTTTCGTCAGGTTTTACTAAACTTCTGGCAATTAGTATGCCCGGTGTGCTGACTACCTGGGGTTCGAATATAGAGCACTGATTGCCCCTAGTATCTACCGCAGTTCTAACCATGATGATCTTTTCGGAGTTTGGCGGAACAGTTACGGCCACTTGGTTTATGACGTCCATCGATTTTTCTGCTGTCGTCATTGTTGATAGCATTACCTCTTCGCCTCCGATTCTCAAGACATTGTTTTTGAAGTCGACTATAAATCCGTATGCGTTCATAACGTCCACACCAAGAATTGCTTCATCCACAATGTCTGCAACAAGTACTTGATGATTAAACTCAAGTCTACCGAGGCGTAGGTGTATCTCCACTTTTCCATACACTTTTACAGGCCGTCCAGTAGCTGTTCGCAAGCTGCAAGAGCACCAGATTGGCTTGAGATCTTTCACCACGTCGGGGCGCACAATAGAAACTGTTGCGCCTGTGTCAACTGTAATCGAGGTTGGCCTTTCTTGAACAAATCCGGTAACTACCAAGCTCCCGGTGTTTTTCTGAAGCGTAGAAATTGCGTATTCTCTAGGGGCTTCGTTCCTCCAGTTAGTCAGCACACGCCCCGTTGCACCGACTATTGCTCGTTTCCCTGCTGCTGAATTCTAACCCGACAATCTCGTTGTAGATGTCCAGGTTTCCCACATCGATAACACTTCGGTCTTCCATCCTTTCTTATTTTATTCTGTGGCGCCGACCGTCGAGTCTCTGTTCCTTGTTCTTCTTCCTCATCGTCTGTGCCGTCTCGATCTTTTAGCTCGCGCACTTTATGACTTGTCCAACCAGACGCTGATTTGGCGGCCTCAAATTGCAAAGCATGTACCAGGGCGTCCGCACTGTTCTGGTGTCTTGCCATTCGTAACACTTGCTGTAGTTCGTTATCTCGGACACCGGCAGTAAATGTCTGCATCGCAAAACGCGTTCGAAAATCTTCTGGCGCTTCAGGATAGGCCAGTCTAATTAGTCTGTCGATACTTGCTTCAAACTCTTGAAGACTTTCCCCGGAATGCTGTCGCCTTGCTCTTAACTGGGTGCAGTACACATCTCGCAAATGTTTATCACCATACCGTAATTCCAGAGCTTTTATCAACTCGGCATAGGTGTTCTGGCTGTCAGGTGGCACTTTCTGTAGTAGTTCTGCCGCGGGTCCTTTTAATGCAAGAACAAGTGAAACAGCCTTGTCTTTTTCTGTCCAATTATTTGCGCATGCAGCAGCTTCAAATTGGCGGAGGTACGTTGCCCAGTGAGTGCTTCCGTCAAAGGTTGGAGCTTTGACATGAACTGTCCCTACTGCAGGCAAAGTGACTTTCTCTGTTAACTTATTTTCTGTGTATTTTTCTGTCTTGATCACTGGTACAGTCTGTTCAGAAATTTGTTTTGGTTGAATCTTCATGCACTGTTCAACTTCAATTTTAATTTGTTCTCTTATGTTTGCCATTGAGTTTTCTACTGCAGATATTTTTGTTGACATAACTTCTTCCACAGTCAAGACAGATTTTTCTACTTTAGCTATTTTATTTGACATGGATTCTTCTACGTCAGATATTCTGGTAATCTGATTATTGAGCTCACCTCGTAATTCACCTACGTCACCACGTAGGAGACCCAATTCTGCGGTAGTATGTTCTTGTAACTGTTTCTGCATAGTTTCAAAGAGAGCTTCCGTTTTATCTTTTTGTCTTTCTTCTGTCTCAAGCATTAGTGCTTTCTGACGTTCCTCAGCTTCTTCTCTTTCCTGCCTGCGTTTTTCATCCTGTCGTCTTTCTGCTTCTTCCGCCTCCTGTCTGCGTCTTTCCTCTGCTTTCTCTGCATCCTGTCGTCGTCGTTCTTCTGTCTGCAACAACAGCGCCTGGAAATTTTCCATCATCTGACTGGCATCCATTGTTTATCGATTAATTACGAATTACACTCGTCTTGTACAAAGTATCCACTGTTTCCACTTGTTAACCGTTCTATCCCAGTTCTGACACCACTGTTACGACGGTCTACTCGATCGTCGTAGGTACAGTGGAAACAAAATAAGTACAAGACACCAATTAAGTCACTAATCACACCTTTAATTGTTATAGTAAAACAGTTAGTAATTAACAACACAGTGTCTACAACAAATCAAATGAAATTGTTCATACACAATAAAATGTCCACTAATATTAAAACTCAACTGTATTACAATTATACCGTCCGAATATAAAACGCAACACTTCACTAATAACTACTTGAACGTACACCGTAATAACTCGAACCGCTCTGTAATTATATCGCACTAATACTCCCGAACCGCACAGTCAAAAATCTCGCATTGAACTGAAAACTAAGGCCGCGACGCGATGTATTTATAGTTACGCTCCACACACCAGAAGCTTCCAAACTGCGTCTTATCTCTCGCGAACTACGTAATTGCTGCGGCCTTGACACAGTCCGAGCGCCCGAGCGAAGGCTGGCAAAGTCCAGAAAATTCTCGCAACATGCGTTTAGTAGCACGTACACCACACGCTTACGTCGAGATCTTTCTGGCACATTCGATAAACGCCTAGATTGTTCTATGCTGTCGTAGCAATATAATCAAACACCATTGACACCAAGAATCATCCGCCATGTTGGAATTTTTAAATTAATACTATTCCATTGAACAACGAACTTAGCCAGATTTCGAACACTTAATACGACACTAGTAATACCGCATCAAACTACCTATCTGAGCGAAAAAGAACATTACAATCGAAGAATCCAGACGAACTACACTGTCGCAGAAGAAAATATCCACAAGTACATTTGGTGAGAGGAAAAAACCAGGAGCCGGCACAGTTGGGTGAAATCCGAAGTCGATGGCGGCCATGTTTCGAGTTCATCTTGCCAACAGTACAATGCCACTGTGAGTCAACAGCTACGTGACGTCATACGCAGCCAACTGGTTCATTTTTTAAATGACATTATTTTCAAATATAATTTTCTTTTACGTAATAGTAATTAAGTATTAATTAATTGTAAGTATAGTATTTTGTAACTTGCCTTTCCCTGACCATTTCTACAGCTCAAAGAACCTTGTTAATCAATATTTTAATTTTATATATTTTGTTAGTTGACACAATCGACCTGGGAATTGAGTCTCAGCCGCAGCAATAGTCGATGCACATAAGATTATCGCATCACTTTTAATAAATGTCATTACTGTTTCTAAATACGAGTTTTCTTAATTATTTGAGTAATTAAATTAATTTATTTCATTTTTAATTTAACTTAGAAAGTAATAGCTAAGGAAATCGAGAAGAAGAAGAAGAAGAAGAAGAAGAAGAAGAAGAAGAAGAAGAAGAAGAAGAAGAAGAAGAAGAAAAAAGAGCTGAGTTAGAAGTGACTACAAATCGACCCAGCTTTGACATAATCTGATTAACACGATAGAACAAATATTTCTTTACAGAGCCTAGCAAAATAATACACGGAAATAAATTACTATTAATACTTTTAATTAAATAATATTAAGTAATAAAAACTAATTAAATAATTCAATTAAATAATTAAAATATATAACTTATAAAAAAAAAAAATTTATAACTTATAAATTTTCTCAAACTTTAATTTTTATTAAACACAAACATAAATTTTATTTGTAACACGAGTTTAGTTGCGGATTGCCGCTCCAACGCGGGGCTTAAGGAAATATAACCGCTACGGAGAGAGGCAAGAACCAGGAGATCAGAACCTGCAGTTATCATTGATGGAGTCGAGAGTTGCAGCTCATCTTATATCATTCAAAACCCATAAAATTTGTTTTAGTTACAAAGCGCAAAAGCTTTTGGGCGAGTGATTAATACATTTAGTGACCATTCAATTTTGTATACACGTAAAGTTATTTATGTTTCCCTTCATACACTTTTACTCTAGATTTTTACTCTAGAATTTGAGTTTTAAAAAATAGCTCTTCTAATTTGAGTTAAACATAATAATATAAATTCTTTAATATAATTAACCTGAATAAAAAGTTAACTAAAATAGTCTCTTTACAAAAGCACCGTTGAAATAATTTATTAACTGGAAAACTTGAGATTTTACTGAATTTACATGATATAGTAATAATTGCATTAAAATCATAGTTTCTAACAATGTTCATGAATATAAAATCTTTGCAATTTATCAGAATGTCTTTCAAATATCTTTAAAGTCGTCATTAAAAATGAAAACAATTTTTTTATTTCCTGGTATCGAAGGCGTAATGCGATACCGGATCCCGTAGTTCCAAAATCTCAACCGATTCCGCTCCGTCGCTCTCACCTCTGTCCTCGGTCATTTACGACAGCAACGATTGCAGAAAACCTCATGAAATCCTACTGGCCCAGTGTATCGATGCTTGAGGAGTCGACGAGATAAGTCACGACTTATTTGTCGAGGTATCAATCGGAACTGTCATTTAGAAATTCGTTAAGTACTAACACCATGCTGCATTAAACAAATTAAGTACACTATCACGTTATAGGTAAAAATGTACAGCTGCTTTACAATCTTGAATCCAAAATTTTATGATACATCCTATAACATAATGTTTAAATAAATAACATTAAATGGAATTAATTGATAATACTAAACTTCCAAAAATATCTAATTTTGACTACGCTCGAAAAACACGTAATAGTACACTCTAAAATTCATTAAATGTATTCATTGTTTCCATGATCAGGATTAATGATATTTTATTTCATTTTATTAAAGTTTGAATTAATTTTCCATGAAAGTTTTATACATTTCTCCGCGCTAATATGACTAGGTACCGTGTCCATTAATGTATATATTTTTTTTCTTCTTGCAAATATGTTTTCAACAATACGCCTACACTTCACACAGACAGTACGTTTTAGTTTAATGTTGAAACTGATTTAATAATACATTAAATATTATTCTTTAACGTAATGACAATTTGTTCTTCTTCATTCGCCCCGTCATCATGTATAACGATGACTTTGACACATAATAGGATATGCCGGGTGTCTTTAGTTACTCGTTTGGTGAAATAGTTGTAGTATATAAATTGTGTATATCTATATTTATGGCAGGAACGAAAACTGTAGAAGCTATTTAATTTGATGAAGTTATGCTGCAGTTTATACTTACAAACTGATTAGTTACTACAAAACATGCTTTGATGTGTTACTTAGTTTACTAAAATTACTAAAATGTGGCTGCAATATGTGGTTGAAACGTACCTAAAAATGCACTTTACCTTCCAGATTACTTTTAACCTGTCAGAGGTACAGGGAGAGTAATCATGAGTGTTTGTCACTGCGAGATTTTAAATGGACCACACAAATCAAGTGTCTAAACCTGTTACACTAAAGCGCAGTGCGCTGACCGTTCACGGGTCGTACTCATTTTTTATCTACTAAGATTAAACACCTCAGTACCAATTAGTCAACGCTGTTTGTGGGACACCCAATATAACTTCCATCTCAGTCAAGGCCCTATTCGCAGTTCTACTGTCTGGCTGTCTCTAGTCTCTACTTAACCCGAACTGTTTCTATTCTGTTCCTGTGACACTGGAAATTTTGCTCAATATTTATTCACATTACAACTGCAATAATTACTAATCTGTCACTTTCGATGAGTGTAATAACAAGATAGGTTGGTATCTCAAGTTTTATGAAGATAAAAAGTTAAACATGTGTGCCAGACACAATATACAATTTAATAAAAAGTGTTCTTTATGATAGCTTATTGATTGGTTGGTTAAACAAATCATTTTAAAATACCATGTTTGTTTGTAAGTAGTACCTTTATAATATACCTTTACATTATAAACTAGAGAAACTTATTTTGTAGATGCTACTTATACAAATACCATTATACAGCAAAATGTAGATAAGAAATTTTACCATTTAAATTTTATTTAGCCTGTACTAATCGATTGAGCACTGAGAGGATGCCTAAGATTATGTGTAAATATTGACGTGGGAAGTGGAATAATCAGGTCACAACAGGCTATTAGTCCAGAGCTTGGTAAGAAGAAGAAAAAAAGAAAAAATTAAGTAAATTTTTAGCATCTTCAGAACTTATTCCGTACGAAATAGATGCATGACTAATAATTGTACATAAAAATTGTACATTTGTAAGCACAATTTTATTAATCATAACATTCATTAATAAAAATTAAATCGTCGCAAATGAATTACACTTTTGCAATGACTGAAGCCAATTTTATTGTAGCCACACACGCACGCGCGCGCGATCACTCACACATTATTACACGTAGAATCCACCATATTGCACGCCCACAATGAACCCTCCTCTGAAAACAACGCCACCCGCTTCTTTTAACAGCACTTTAAAACAAACTAAAAGTTCTCTCTTTTTTCCAACGTGTTTGTTTTGATCTTGTATTTTCACACCCTATATTACGTCTTCCCCGAAACGAGGAGCAAAGTTCTATACTTCCGTTAGGCGTCTCTATTGTGAAGAAACATGACAAACATACTATCCGCTTTTATAAAGATAATTATGTAAACATCAAACATAATGACATATTTCCTTTAGACAAAGAGAAAGTACTTGAGCCCCTGTTATTTAGAGAACTATTTTGTGTCTCTAGAGGCAGAGATAATGTCGAAGTTTTTTGTAAGCCAACACGTATGATTTGCTTAGCCAATACGTCTCAGGGGAGGTGTTTTCCATTACATTTAAGCCGAGAACCGCCGACATATTAGTAGCTCAAATGGTCATCTGCGCTGGTCCTTTTGGTCCTAGTCTCATTACAATTTGTTACCGCTGTTGTAACCTCTTCCTCCTCCTCCTCCTCCTCCTCCTCCTCCTCCTCCTCCTCCTCCTCCTCCACCTCCTCCACCTCCTCCACCTCCTCCTCCTGCTCCTCCTCCTCCTCCTCCTCCCACTTCTTCTTCATCTTCTTCTTCTTCTTCTTCTTCTTCTTCTTCTTCTTCTTCTTCTTCTTCTTCTTCTTTCCTTCCATGAAACACAAGCCTAGTGACCTGTTCTGACTTCCTTACTAACAGCCCTCCCTACGCTCTAGTGACCCTTTGTTTATTTGTGGTAAATCATTTTCGGCATTCTCTTGTTCTCAATCTTTCAAGACGGTTTTTCCACTTGTCCTTCTGATTGTTTATTTTTTCGTTAATCAGCCAAATATTTTAGATAATTTCTTATCTCTAGATTCCCTATCCTTTCTTTTAGCAGCCATTTTCCACATCCAAAGGATTTCAATACCATAGCTTGCATGAACTGACATCTATCTTAGCTGATATCGCTGATTCGTTCCCATACATTAACACTGGAACCTCAATTTCAACTGCGTATCGTGTAAGGCTTTCTTTCGTAAAGTTCTCACTATGCCTTGAAATTTGTTGAATGTGTTATTAATATCTGTGTCAGTGACGTAGCTAACACCACAGACTAAGTATTAAAAATTGACCAATCTGGATATCATTATTCGATATTTTTTGTACTGGGTAGGTATTGTGAAACGCCCCAACCTAACCTTTATCGTTAGAGATCTTTGAGTTATATTTCGAAGCAGTTTCATTCAACTTATGAGATAATATATGTATGGTATCTTGCCAGTCCTCAACTGTAAGAAAGTCACCCGCAAACATCGATAACTCACACTCATTCTTGTTCTTATTCGAACACATTTTAATAAACTTTCCTGTTTCCATTTTGTAAGTGCATCGTCTGTATAAACATTCAAAACCGTACAATATACACTACATTCCTAACTAAACACTTCATTTACGATGATATCCGTATGTCTCCGCTAAAGTTTGATTACTTAATTTTTATCTGCACTTGATCGTATAAGCTTCTTACGACACTAACGGGCGATGTAGCTGCCACTTATCTTTTAGAAGTATTGCAGCGTACTTGACGATCTACTACCTCAAAAACTTTCATAAAATCAATAAAGGCTATTTAGGTTTCCAAGTTATACTCTCCGATTATGAACAATGATTTTAATCCTAAAGATGATATCTGTGGGTGTGCGTTCCTTCCCTAACCCATTGTGTTCTTCTCTCAATAATGTCCTACTTATTGATTGCAAGCGGTTGTTCACGATTTGTAATACACATTGGAAATGTGCTAATTGTATTTCTCTTCAAAAAACGAGGTAACACCTGCTAGGTTCCACGTTTCAGTATTCTTTCTTGAGATCAACTTGGTTGTAGGTAGGTAGGTACAACAACAGATGTAGGGATGTAGGTATTTCAAGTCCCCTATACATAATTAGCTTTACATTATTAATTCTCACTTGTCCAGTAGTTTTGTATATTTTGTTTTTGTAAGCGCCTTATACAGTATAGTTATAGGATCTACGTTTATGCTCTCCTTTTCTGGTTTACCAGGGTTATACCAACACCCTGAAACGGCAATGTTTCATAACTTTCGTTTCACTATTAATTATTAATCTCAGCCTGCACTTTTCAGTACTGTTTAATTGCATCGCCACTGTATAAGCTAAATCTCATCTTCTGTAGAGACACTGTCAAATGCACTAACAAATCTATCCCATCTTTGTACACCTTATTCAGGTAGTTACCTTAAACTTGTTCTCTTACTCGTGGTAAATTTCATTCTCTTTTCCCTATATTTTTGCAAATAATTAAAGTACGTTGTCATTTTTATTTAACTGCTTGTAGTGTCTCGTCATTTCTTAATCTTAATCCTTTCTTCCTTTTGTACTTATTTCATTTAAAATGTGTACTGAGGCTATTTTATATAGGCATATAGTTTGATTAATATTTTCCATTAAGTGTCTACATCTTTACTCATATCTTTTTTGTTAGATAATTTATCAGTCGTTCGTTGATTGACATTGACATAATTTATCAGTCACTTCTTGTACATTGAATTCTTTGAGTAAGTACGTTTTGCACTATATTAAGAATATTGTAACAATAACAACAATATTTTGTACTGATTGCAACTGTCATTGTTACAATAACGTAACATAAAAATTGTTATTTACTGCTTTTCTGTTTACATTGTCCAATACACAGAATAACTATAGAGCTATGAAAAAAATGTATAAAACGTTATTGTTTTAATTAAACAAATAATAAGTATTATAAAATAAAATAATTTTAAATCAATAAAGGAAGTTTTGAACTTTTACAAAGCAAATGCAAAATATTTTTATTTTTATAGATTTATTTGATTTTTGAATAAAAGTATAACTAGAAATTGGTTGATTTCATTTTTGCATAATATTTATAACAATGTTAGATTATTGTGCGTTAATACGAAAATATTTGCTGGCGTAACAATAACTTAATTTGTTTTTTATCTCTGGTTAAGCTTTTTTTTGAATTATGGGAGCAAAATGTAATTAATTATGGGATTTGTCGTGGTATATTAAAAGTTAACGCCGGGGGGTATTTATAACCATGTAATAACAAGTGTTTCATTTGCTGTAGTATAAACGTAGCAGGAAATTTATAAGGGTGATTACATTGCCTAGAAAATTTTTTTAGATTTTCTAAACGTAATCAACTTTGCAACAACGTAACACGACGTGAATATGGAGTCGTTACGTTTGAAGAAGTATACTGCTACTGCTGCTGTTGCTACTACTACTACTACTACTACTACTAAACAGGAGTACATTCCAAGACAGAAAATGCACAGAAAGAATAAACAAATAACAAACCTGAAAAAATAAGGCTGAAAAAATAAAAGAAAATTTGGAAGTTATAAAAAGATTTTTTCACGAGGTCAATACGAGATGGCCAAAATCGGAAAAGTCTTGTAATTGTTCAAAAGTTCAAATATCATACATTCGTTATACAGTTCATGTAAGTAGTCACAACTCAATGAATCAAATTTTCGTTGACCTAATTTGCATTCTACTGACCTAATCAAAATTATGTGCTGATTTAAGGTTTTGTCATAGTTATAAATTCGTACAAGACTGCAGCATCAGAGATTAACGTAAGCGATAAACACACGCAGACCTTACCATTTATAAGATTACCTCAACGCAAAGGTTAAGTTGCGATTAGTATAAGTAAATTATTATAAATAAATCACCTTATATCCGTCGTGTGACTTCGTTACGTCGATTAAAATGACGCGTTTCGGAACATCTGTTCCATCATCAGATAAAATCGCTCTATTGAGGTCGTTAAACGTTAAAAACACATGTTTAACGACCTCAATAGAGCGATTTTATCTGATGATGGAACAGATGTTCCGAAACGCGTCATTTTAATCGACGTAACGAAGTCACACGACGGATATAAGGTGATTTATTTATAATAATTTACTGTTCATACGTGACTTGGATACCTAGAACTAATATGCATTTTAGATTAGTATAAGCCTATCCAGATTCATCAATGTACATGTCAGCAATAATGTTTCAAATAAACTACATTAAAAGTGCTAGAAACACGATACAAATGCCAGCAAAAATGAAATTCTGCTTTTCCATGAGCATATGTTACGTTAGCGAGAACTTTCTCTATGCCCTTTGCGAGCGTACGAGTGCTTCTCGCAGCGATAGCTGCACAAGAGTGTAGGCAAGTCTTTGTCTGTATGCACATAAACAGAAGAAGCTTCTTCTGTGATGCTCATTTTCATTTAAAGACTCAGTATTAATAGAAATTTAATTTAAAATAAATTCTGATATGTCCGGACATCAAGTCTTAGCAAGATACAGACCGTATAGTCTAGACACTCACGTCCCGATTTTTAAATATACATTGTAAAAAGATTAAAAGTTTTACAGTCTCACAATACGGCAAAGTGGCGATTATATTATTAATACTATATTCTTAATCTGAATTTTTAATAACTTTGAGTATATTTTTGGACAACCAGTAGGTCGTTATGTCTTTGTAACTACATACTTTTACTGTCTTGAATCCTACTTACCGGAAAGTTTGTGCTAAACTCTGATATTTCAGCGCCTAGTTGCGTAAACAAAATTAAATTAAAGACTAATATTCCTTCTATTTAAATATACAAATTTGTCCCTTTAAATTTGGAATAATTAACACTGTGTTATATGTTATTAGAATTTCGTCATATTTAGACTGCAGAACAAGGAAAACCAAACAGTAATGTTATATAGAAACGTTGCAAATGGCAGGGTGCTATACCGTGTACATTAACAATTCTGACGTCATCGGACGGGTTTGTACAACTCTCACATCTGTTGCGGCACGAGTAAGTGCTCCAGTTGCACGGCAATTTTATTTGCTACTTTACTTTGGTTTCTTTGTCTTTGCTTCCGGTTACTTATTTATGTTAAATAAATGTTGAAAAAAAGTCAAGATTGGATTAAAGTGGTCATTATAAGCCAAACTTTCGGTATCAGATAGAGTAAACAAATGTAAAAATTACATACACACGTTAATAAGTGCGCTAAATATGTTGATTAATTAATTCACATTTAGTTTAGACTGAAGACAAGGCCTTCAAGTAACTTGTATTTGCTTGTATAGATTATGTCTCTGTTGCACTGGCGATTAGAATACTGTGTGTGGAGGGGGGTCCGCTATGAACCCCCTACAGATCTGGAATGTACAGCACAATGAATAGAAAATGCTTTTTATCGTACGACCCTAATTTTGTCTACAGCTTTATCAGTGTTTACGTAAAGTTACGAAAGAATACTTTTCAACTATAAGTTTATATTTTTTAAACTACTATAGATGTTGTAACATCTGAGGTATTAAAGTACGGAGTTTATACGGAGTTTATGATCTCTGGACATGAATAAGTCATATAATTGCATTAATTTTGTGGCAATTGAAAATACCAAACGACTGGCTATTGGGACTTATAGAACCTATGTGCAGAAGGGGGACAAACTATAATGCTCCAACTAAAGGCCAGATATTATGCTACAACTTAAGCTCCAAATGCTCCAGATATTATGTTACTCGACGTTGATAAAGTTCTGTCAAGTTTAATATACAATAAGTTAGTAGGATACGCGGAAGAAATGTTAGGAGAATACTAATATTGATTCCGACCAGACCGCTCCACAACTGATGAAATATTCTCCATCAGGTAAATTTAGACAAAGGCGAATGAATACAAAATGCTGTACATCTATATAACCTATATATAGAATTCAGACAAGCTTTTGGGAGTACTAACAGGTAGTATTAACAGAACAAAGATATTGGAAGTCCTTTCACCGTTTGGTATTCTAAAGAAACTGGTTCAACTCGTCGAAGTGGCTATAGTCATTAATCAGTTTACACCAGATTTCATGTAACCAAAGGCTGTGGACAAGGAGATACACTACACTAAACGGATCTTTAGTCTTCTTTACTCTTTGACTTAGTTTTGGAAGCAGTATTCCACAAAATGGAAATTAGGAGATATACTGTATAAGAACAAAAACTACACAAATCCTTGCTTACGCTGATGACGCACCCATTAAAAATAGAAACAAACATTATTTGAAAAAGTCTGTAATTAATATAAGAGTTGGGCAATAGGGAGAGACCTGAAAATAAATTACAATAAAACCAAGTAGGCCTACATAGAAATAGTAATAAGGCCGTGCAAAAGGCAACGTCAAAAATGAGAAACTCATACATTTGAACACGCAAGTGAATTTTCCAAACTAGGCTCACAAATAAGCTATACTAACGCCCCAAGCCATGATATCCGAGAGAGAATCCTACTCAAAATTAATGAATTCGAAAGAACAGAACAAATCATTAAAACTAATTAAATTTATCAACAAAATAAATTGAAAATACACAGAAACATAATTAGACCAGTCGTAACATGTGCACGTAAACCTGGGTATTGAGGCAAGAAGATGAAAGGTCTGTAAGATATTCGAACGTAAAATATTGAGAAAAAATGTTTTGCATCTGTGCGAAGTAACGACGGCTCATGGAGAATACGAAGGAATCACGAAATAAATGATCTAATATACGGGCCTCTAAGAGTAAGGTTTATAAAGAGAAGCCGGATAGCCTTGCTGGAACACACAACAAGGACTGAACAGCACAGAATTCCCAGAAGAATTCTAAAATTTGAGACCATTAGATGATATTGGCTATGATAAGAATTATGATACTAATTCTTAGGTAAGTTCCAGACGACTATGCGACAATCAACCGTATGTTCAGAACAACGTATGTCGAGATACAAAATTAAAGTGTTACAAAGTTATAGTGGTTTCTGTACTGCCCTATGGGTGTGAATTATGGACGAAAACGAGAAAACAGGAAAGTAAAATATAGGCTTCTGAAATGGCTTTCTTAATAGTAGCAGAAAAGTCTGACAAAACTTGATCGTATAAAGAATGAGGCCATAAGGGAAGAATTGTAAGTTTTTAACTGTACTGAAAGATTAAAAGATTATAAAAAACGGTGGAAAGAACACTTAGAAAGAACGTCAGATTTAAGACTGGCCCAACAGAAATATAAGCTCTGGTGTGGGTAGACCCAGGAAGAGATGGATGGGGGATCTTTGAAGGCGTAACAGGCAGCAACTTGCCTATGCCGTGATATTAAGATGATGATGATAATGAGATCAGTAGGTGGGAAATCAAGATGGAAGCTAAGGAAGAGATAGTTTGAAGATTTTGAGGAGGATCTATAGAATATGGGGATAAGAAGATGCAGAAGATTATTCAGTGAAAGGGTTCAATGAAGAAAAATCGTTGAAGAGGCAAAACCCATACTGGGTTGAAAAGCCAGTATACTAAGAAGAAGACGATGTTGAATATGAATACTCCTTGAGCTTAAAATACGAGTTTTACAAAATTACTCTACTGTTGAGTTAGTGGAATAGCTAATACTGTCGTATATGGTAGTATATTGTCACCGTAGTTGCGTACTTTCCGGTGTAGGTCATTGAACCCTATTCCGCTCGCCAATGTTTCAGTAGAGAGCCAGCACTTCGTCTCTAGTTGTAGTGATACACTTCAGTCTGCAGTTACCAGCAATTCTCTTCAGCTGTTCTTTCCAGTCCGTCTTGTATCGCTTTACTTTTGCTTACAGCGGTTCCACATTCCTTACGGCCTCGTTTTTAGTCCATTCGCTTGTTTATATCACTAAACTCTTCTGAGAAATTTCATCTCTGATGTTTGGAGTCTTTGCTCTTCCTCTTTCTCTGAGATACACGTCTTAGTCCCATACAACTTGCGGACACAGATTACTATGTAAGGCAACTTTGTCTCCATTCTGCCTTTAAATGTTTTTGAGATATGCCGAACAGCGCTATACACACAGTAAGGAACAGGCGTTTTAAATCGATTACTAGTGAGACACATGCACAGTAAACTAAAATTCAATTAGAAATTACATATTTTCGTCTACATTTGTTATGGTTATTTTTTTGTAACGATATCACTGCATTAAACGTAATAAACAAAGAGTACGAGAAACAAATAAAACAAAATAAGAAGCAAACAAGTTACAATTTCTAAACGGAATTCAGTAATACAAGAATCCAGATACTACATTCGCTTGCTGTGTGCTCTCTTCACAAAATACACTTCGCTAATCCTATTACATAGCATGGAGCTTGCTTCTGTCGCTAAAGAAGTTAACTCTCCCTTTGATGTAGCTTTACTTTTGTTTGGAATGTTATGTGTGTAAAGACGTGTACAGTTTTATCACTGACGACTGTACAACATCAGGGAATGAACATATTTACAGCATATAATTCTCACTTCTAAAAATATTACAACAACTACTACTACTACTACTACTACTACTACTACTACTACTACTACTACTACTACTACTACTACTACTACTACTATTATTATTATTATTATTATTATTATTATTATTATTATTATGAACTTTAAACAAACATTATTAACAAAATGTCACATTATTGTGTAATTACAAGTAACTGTAAACGTTGCTAATAGCTAATAACAGTGCTTGCAATTTATTAATATAATAAGTATTATATTTAGAAACAACATAAAAAACAGCAACAACACCATCAAAAATAATAATAGTAATAGTGATCGTCGCCTTTGACATCACAATGATCTTCATTCCAGGGTGAGTACCAAAGTGATGCTTGAATCATTCCAGGGTGATTACCAAAGTGATGCTTAAATCATTCCAGGCTGATTACCAAAGTGATGCTTCAATCATGCCACGGTGATTACCAAAGTGATGCTTGAACTCTATTAAATGAATGATAATATATTAAAATTTATCCTATTATATTGTATTGACCATTGAATTTTAATATATTTTTGAAAGTGATCACTAGCATTTCTAAAGCTTAAAAATGTTTAAAAACTTGATTCTACTGAGGTTAAACACAAGAAGGTCACTGGGAATCTACTCTATAAGCAGATGACAAGTTTTGTTATGAGAGTAGCAAGGGATGGCAGAAGTTAGTGTACGGCAGCACGGTATTCTGAAGCAGGACAACACTAGAAAACAAAAGGTCGGATCAATTTGTATCGCACAACTCAAATTCGTTACTGTTTGAGACTACACTTAAGAGGTTAGTGAAGAACTCCGAATTTTACAAGCAGATTACCTTTACAGCCCCCAGAACAGTTGTTATAATCTTTTTGCCAGGAAATGTATGTTTGAAATTTTTAGTTTACGACAAGCTGGGAAACCGTTTCATCAATTGACATATTTTTTCTTGGTATACATACGATATTTAAGGCCCGCCCCAGTAACAAGGCGTTTGAGGAATATGTTTAGAAATATTGTCTTCCTTTAGTACGATAAAATAAAATATCTTGTCTTTTTGTCTTCCCTTCAAAAAAAAAAAAATAAATAAAATAAAATAAAAAAAATTAATGTTACCAAAGCTGTTCTCTGGTTTCGAACTCTCGGTAAGGATTTTTTTAACCCGCTTGGCACAGATTTTGTGGCAAAGATGTTTGATAAATTATTATTCGTGAGATTTTGGAAACATTTTTACTCAATTCGCTTACTGTGAAATGTCTTGTTGGTCGAACTTTTTGTTCACGCTGTGCACTAATTTGTCAGTGCCAATTCATGAGACAATCTTTTTCATGATTATCCGTTACTGAAGCTTGACGATATTTTTGCCTTTGTTGTCACCCATCACGTTTAGTTCCACTGAATTTTTATACGTACTAGTTTCTTGCTTTGGGAGTACAGAAAAAATATCGCAGAGCAATATTTACACTTGGCGGTATTTCCTACGAGGATTATCAATTTTTACTAAGTTTACGGTCGCAACATTCTCTCTGTGACGTTTAATAGACTCGTATCTAAACTATACTAACCTAAAGGTTTTTAAAGTATATAAACACTTTGTAATTTTTACAGATTTAATTTAACTCTGACAGCTGTTTCGATTTCTTCAGCCACTGTTAAAGAGATGAGTGAAAACCTAAACAGGGGATGTAAGCAAGGGTGGTGGTAGCTATCTGTTTAGGGCGTGTATTGGAACATGTTTAGGTTTTCATGCATCTCTTTGACAATGGCTTAAGAAGTCGAAACAGCTGTCAGAGTTAAATAAAATCTGTGAAACGTACCAAGTGTTCATATACTTTAAAAATCTTTGTATTAATATGTTTCACCAAGTGCCCAACGAGTCATCACTTAATATCGTATACTAACATATTGCGCATTTACGAACTCTATCTGACTAAATGTGCACAACGTTTATAGAGCGGTAGGCTGTTACGTTCCGAACGACACTTTATATAACAAAAAAATAATAATAATCATAAACAACACCATCAGATCAACAGTAATTTTAAAGATTATAATTAGAAGGTATTTCGATTCGTAATAAGATTCACAAAGAGGGCACAGGCAAGACAAGAATAGTAAGAAGTTTTGTTATTGTGTTTCATGCCTCTAATTCCTCCACCTCGTTCTTCTTCTTATTAGTATTTGTACACCGCTTCATCCTTATAAAAATAGTCACTCAAGTACCTCCAACATTTGTGGGCTTTAATCTCCAAACGGTTCTATAAACATTGTTTAACGGAATAAAACACAAGAGAATAATATTACCAAGAAAGTAATCTGGACCCGTAACGTACGACGTCTTGCTTTTTGTGACATGTACCTACATAAATACAGCCAAAGGTAACTTATAAAATTTATGGGACACTACTTGGTGAGTCTGCGGTTGTTGCAAGAAATCTGGACAAGCTATCGTTATTTGCCGTGGAAACTCACAGAAAAAATAAAACATATGTTACAGTACTTTAAATAGGTAATTGTTATTAATACTTAATTCTTGAAAGTACTGTGTGAAAATATCGTGATAATAAGTGGTAATTTTCTGTAAATTATGATTTAGACTTTACTGCTTACTTTATTATTATCAGGACGTGTAATAGTGCATACTGGAACACTCTATTTGTAGAAGGTTGATATATACTTGTAGTTTTTATTTAAATAATTTAGCACAATTTGTAATTATTTCATATTCTCTGGCTTGGATTGTATGGTGAACTAATAAGGATTTTGTTTCTTATTGCCTTTCTGTTTTTACAACCTTTTTCTACCCTGTGTCTACACCTTCTCATCAAGTAGTATCTTATAGTTTAAAGTTTATACCACATTTATACAATTACGATCGATGGAAAAGAATATAATAGACGAAATAAAAAGCACAAGAGATACGTTAAATAGCAGCTCAGTAGATAAGTGAGGGACAAACGATTAACAGAGAAATATTGCTGCTTCAGTCATAAGATGAAATCATTGGGTCTTGCGCGTGTGATGTGTTTAATGCTTTAACAATGTAGCATAATTATTTATTTGCAAAGATAATTCTTACTTAACAATTTTTCACACTGTTTCTGTCAGACCATAGCCTCAATTCTTTTTAACAATTTATGTAGGTGAAAGGAAGAGCGTAAACGTTTACTACAACAAATTTAAGTAAAATTTTCGTGTATGGCATTTGAAAAATATTTTCCTTGTGGATGCTGATAATGTACGGGGCTGTTTTATGGCGTCTATGTATTAGATGTCAAGAGTAAAGACAAATTCTGTAATACAGCTGTGGATTTGTATTCATGTGCGACCACTGTAACACACAATTTTGTTATAATTTTCACAGCTGTATTACAGAAATTCTTTGTTGTTGACATCTAGTACACAGACTATAAAACAGCGCCCCCTATAAACTCAGTATCCACAAGGAAAATATTTTGCATCCATATGAAAATTTACACAAACTAGTTTCAGTGGTCGTACATGTGTGTGTGTATGTGTGTGTATTCTCACAATTATTATCTATAATAATTAATACTTGTTTTTACAAGATTATATAATTTTTATGTATTTACACTGTTTCAACAGTGTCAACTGATGTCTTCAGAATATATAGGAATTAATAAAATTTTTGAAACTAGTTGTTCTTAACACCTGTTTTATATAGCCCATATTTAGTGTATAGTATATATATATATATATATATATATATATATTGCAACGTTACGATTATTTCATAAATTCACACAAATACAGAACCATGTACTCAACGCAACTATTAAGTGTACTACACCGGCCAGGTCGCAGGATTTTTGTTTCTCGTTGTGTCAAGTATATGTAGTTGCACAATAATTAAATAAATTTTAAAGAGGAGTGAGATGTTGTTGACATTAAATAATTATTTAAAACCATTTAAAAATAATCATCCTAAGGTTTATTCATTAATAGAAAAATGTTCCAATATTAAAAAATTCAAACATTAGATGGATCAAATATCCACTTTTATAAGTTTCACACATATTAGGCTGTTCATAACATGTATAAACAATCATATACTCTTATTAACTAAACAGACATGTTAAATAAGTCATCTAAATTCTTTCATTTTTTTGTGTGTCTGACTTTGATTCAATCTTCAAATGCTAATAGCAACTCATTTAAAAAAAAAAACAAAAATAATATTAAACTTAAGCATAAAATTACTAGTTGCTATAGACAAAATAAACTAATTACATTTACTTTCAAACTATTATTTAACTCTATTGACACACCCAAAACCTTTAACCTATAACAAAAGATTTAGTAACTTTTCTTAATCTATATATATAAAAGAGAAATACCACTGACTCACTGACTCACTGATTCATCACGAAATCTCCGAAACTATAACACCTAGAAACTTGAAATTTGGCATGTAGGTTCCTTATGTGATGTAGGTATCCGCTAAGAAGGGATTTTTGGAAATTCGACCTTTAAAGGGGGAAAAAGGGGGGGAATGTTTGCCTGACTAACTGACATTGAATCAACGTAGAGCAAAAACTACTGAATGGATATCAATGAAACTTTGAACATAGCTTCATTATAGGTCTTAGGTGCTCACTAAGAAACGGTTTTAAAAACTTTCACTCCTAAGGGGCAAACCCCCCCCCTATTTTATGTATGTATCTATGTATGTATGTTCCACATCTCCTCCTAAACCACTGGACCGATTTCAACCAAACTTGGCACAAATATTTTACGCGACGGGAGAACCAACATAGGCGAGGTGCTTTTTTCGATGGGGTCCTTTGGGGGTTCTTTGGGGTCTTCCACATCTCCTCCTAAACCACTGGACCGATTTCAACCAAACTTGGCACAAATATTTTACGCGACGGGAGAACCAACATAGGATATAGGTGTTTTTTCGATGGGGTCCTTTGGGGGGTTCTTTGGGGTCTTCCACATCTCCTCCTAAAAAACTGGACCGATTTCAACCAAACTTGGCACAAATATTTTACGCAACGGGAGAACCAATATAGGATAGGTGTTTTCTTCGATGGGGTCCTTTGGGGTCTTCCACATCTCCTCCTAAACCACTGGACCGATTTCAACCAAACTTGGCACAAATATTTTACTCAACGGGAGAACCAACATAGGATAGGTGTTTTTTCGATACGATCCTTCGGGGGGTCCTTTGGGGTCTTCCACATCTACTCCTAAACCACTGGACCGATTTCAACCAAACTTGGCACAAATATTTTACGCAACTGGAGAACCAACATAGGACAAGTGTTTTTCCGATACGATCCTTTGGGGGGTCTTTTGGATCTTAAAAACTATTAGATCTGGTTACTATGGCAACCCAATAGAATAGATTCTGGTTACCATAGCATCGGTGGAAGTTTCCCGCGTAGGAAATAACGCGGGAGTCGTCCGACGGGCCTTCCCCGGAGTTCATCCACGGAACCCGGGGAGTCTTAGGTCGGATCCCGCGAAAGACGGCGGGGCCAGAGTCCACGGTTCTTATAAATAAAGATATAGGTTATGATATCAAAGGTGGTGTATGCATCTTAAGAAACTTCTTAACAGTGTGTGAATTCAGAGTTGTTTCAGTTTGAATTTAAAAGTGGATAAGTTAAGATCGAAGTAAGTTATAAGAGAGTATAAAAAACAAAGTTTTGATAGCAAATGTATTCAGATCATAGTGTTCAGACAATATAAATGCACTTGCTTCAGTTTAAATTTAAAAATTGATAAGCTGAAATCTATAGAGGTATTGTATTGTTAGAATAAGTTTAGGAGACACTAATTTAACAAATGCCTTATTTCAACATTAACACAATGAATTATAAAAGACAGTAAATACGCAGCGCGTGCAAGTACTGTAGACATTTTATTGAAAACTAATTTAGCTGTTCGCCCTCTCCCAGAGTTAGAAATCGAGCAGGAGCATCACGCGCAACAGAATTCTTCTCCAGATATAAGAATACAGTTTATGACATGTTCTTAAACAGGTGCGCTACAGAGTATTCCTCCAGTGAGAATGCGAACGTAACAATATAAGGAAGATTATACAACATACAAGTAATATAACGTTAGAACAAGAATAGGTGCCTATGAGCCTATGAATAAATTATGAACCCGAGCAACGCTGGGTAAATCGGCTAGATATAGATATCTATATAAGCCAAATACCACTGACTGACTCACTGATCACGATATCTATGAAACCACTGAATGGATATCAATGAAACTTTGAACGTAGCTTCATCATAAGGTACTCATCTTAGGTGCTCACTAAGAAACGGTTTTAAAAACTTTCACTCCTAAGGGGCAAAAAACCAAATAATGAAATTTATCGCGGGAATTGCATACTTTGTAAATGAAGTGGTTGACATCTCAGTTTATTGGAAACCCCGAATACATTTAGTTCTGAGTTTTTAATCATTGTTTTAAATTGAAAAGCTTCGTTGTTTGCAGGTTCTTACAGTCGAGAAAATTTCGAAGTTCAATTAATTAATAAATGTATGTCCTTTTTTTTCTCGGAAACGGCTCTAACGATTTTATCGAAATAAATAATAAATAGCTGTTGCTATGAATGTAAATAAACAAACTAAGAGTTGAGAATTTGTACAATCTATCTAATCCTATACTATTAAGCGAGCAATAATTGTACAATTACGTACAACGTGAAACTCCGTAGCGAAGGACGGGTATTTTGCTAGTTTTCTTATAAAAATTAAATTATTGACTTTAACTATTATTTTCATTTAAAATTTTTAAGTCTTACTGTTCATGTAAAATTGTCTTTCTGAAAGTTCTTTTCACAACAAAATTATAAATATTTAGTCATCACCTGCATACTGCTGCCGTTACCGTTGTGTGTGTGTGTGTGTGTGTGTGTGTGTGTGTGTTGTGTGTGTGCGTCCTGAATCCTGAGAATTTTATGATGATGATGATGATGATGCTGTGTTCTCTGTCTCTATGGATTGTTGTTGTTGTTGCTCCTCAGTTTCTCCATACGTCTTGTGTGAGTGTGGTAGTGTGTGTGTGTGTGTGTGTGTGTGTGTGTGTGTGTGTGTGTCCATGTCGATCCGTAACGAGCAGCGTAACGTCGTCTGTAGATTTCTAGAGTCTGAGAATGCCCCAAAATTGTCGGTCGTATTTATACTGGACTCAATCTGACGTCCAGGTTTGCTCTTGACATGTAGAAATTGTAACTTTCATGCAAAGCGTCCTTTAATTACGAATCACTTTTTTGTTCATTTTAGCGATTTCGTCAACACACTTGTAGCATACGCGATATCATTGTTTGCGTAATTTTTTTCTGTTCACGCAAATATAACACACATATTGATTACTCTTTAATTACACCCGTAATTAACATTAATTACTTAGCGTCTTTAATATTGCAAATTTCTGCAATATTTTATATATCACTACATTCGTTAAGAATTCCTTAATGCAGTGGTGTTTTTATAATTGGCGTAAGTCTTTGCTTACAGGTTTAACACAAGTGATTAGTTTATTATAATCCTGTTAAGACATGATTAATTGACAACAAACAATTCGTACGCGTCATCTTATATTCTTGTCGCAGCTGGCTCACACACACAAACGCACATAAGCTCTAACTTACGCTACCACAGCAGGTGTCCCTCTCGACAGGTTAGATATTGTCAATTCCTGCACAAAATTGTATAAGACTGTTCCTTATTCTATTTATACTAATTACAATACAAAACAAACCCCCTGGGCAAATATGTATTGTTGCAATATATATATATATATATATATATATTGTAACGTTACATAACCCCTGCCCAAATATGATAAATAAATAAATATGATAATATAATCACCAGAGAAAAACCAGTAATCACCCATTTTTAGAAGTCAGAAATGGGGATTATGTATCAAACTATGAGAACCTTTGTACTCTAAAAACACTGTAAACATTGTAAACAATCCTAAGTGTATCCATAAAAGTGCAGTGTACAAAGTGGAACATAGAATGATCAGTGAAAGTGTCTAACATTTAAAAAGAGCTTTTCACAAATTTGTGTTGGAGATGAAAGAAGCAGTATGATAGCAATAAACTGTATTACTGTTAACAAGTTGTTGTAATTTTGTATTGTGTAGGCCACAAAGGCATTAGAATTAGAATTAATATTTTTGTTTACCATAATTATTTTGTTTAGATGTAAAATAGTCCAGGGTTATATATCAAATAAAAATAAAGGCCAATTAAAACTATACTAAAAAGATGGCAGGGAAAATAAAGTAGTATAGAGTAAGGATTCTTTCAATGAATTATAAGTAATAAATAAACTCAATTAAAAAAAATCATTAAATTATATAATGCCTGCAGTCAAGCTTAAATAAATCCATGAAGAAAACTCTTATATAAATTAAAATTAATAATAACTAAGATTTGTAAAGGAGTATTTTTAAAGGCAAGAAAAGAAATAATAATATTATATACTAGCCTATTTACCTAAAACGGTACCTAGGGTAGCCAATAAAAAACCATCAACTTCTTGGTTACTAGGAGTAACTAACTAACAAGAAATTGATTGATTGTTTGATTGTTAAAATGGTATTCAATGTGATAAGTTGAAACAAATGTAATGTCCTGTAAAAAAATTTAGAAAAGTATAACTACTATTCGGAACTAACCATTACAAAATTAATAAATTTAATGAGTGATATCCACTACATCCTAGACATCCTTGGAACAGAATAATTCACGCCAGCAAATTGATGGAATTTGTAAAGTCAGCTATCCACTTTCGAACCTAGTCTACAGAAATTCAACATCGTTGGATGAGATCGCTTCCTTTTAAAATTTAACTAAATTACACCTCAACTATAAATCTAGAACACTAGAAACAGCATCATCTCTTTAAATTCATCTGAAAACAAGGTGAACATAAACTTTATTTTAATTAACCAAAAAACAGCAAAACGTGGTCTTGTTAATAACATTCCGGGAGCCATTACTTAATGTTCGTTTTGTCAGTGAAGAAACGTAGCCTGCGCTCTAGTGGTCCAAAAATCAACTGAAAGATACAGATTATACAAATTTTAAAATAATTTTATGTAAAGTTTGATACTGACCCATATGCATCTCTGACTTCCTCAAAGTTCATAGAACCTTAAATAACCATGGGAAATTAATTACTTATTTCTTTCTCTTTATTAAAACTGTAATAAAAAATATTTGTTATATGATATATGTTCGTAAACTTAAGATCGAAGTAACTCTGTGATTTATGAAGTAATCGATTGTCAATTCATTTTTGGGAGACTATAATGTCCCGTAAATATTAAATAAATTCAAGGAATGCCTTGCGTTTAAATAATAAACTGTGTATTATTTCTAGTAGACGGTAGTTGGTTACAGGTAATAAGAAAATCGAGAAGAGAAAGAGTATCAGTCTGGACATCAAGAAAATATTACGTACTATTTGAAGTCATTTAACCTCAAATGGGTTCGTAAAAGGAGAAAACAGCTGATGCCACGACCGGAAAAAATTTGAATTACCCGATTGTATACAAAGAGAGTAATTCTCTTTGACTCTATTTACTCTCTCTCCTACCTATTTCCAAACAACGGTATTGATTTCATAAAAACAAATTTAAGAAAATCATTCAATTTTCTTCCATAATCACACACACTCGATTTTGAAGGCATATAACACCAAAGATAACGAATTTTTGTAACGAAGAAAGACGCGGAAAGCGGACGGTCGACAGGCGTGTGTGAGAGGAGGAGACGTTACAAGATGACGTACAAACGTGGGGCTTAATTAGGAAAGCTTATCAAAGAGTATAATAAGAAGTAACACACACATACGTAAGAAAAGACGCTACTTGCGTTACGTTACAATATATATATTATAACTCCGCCTCTTTTTGCTTTTCTTTATTCTTGTTGTTTCGTGTTCTTTTCTTTCTATTTTCCCTATAAAATTTATTTCGTTAGGCCTCACGTTTGAGCGCCAATTTTGTATACGATCCGTTTAATTGTTTCTACTTGTTGATTATTAAATTATTATTAAAGTATGAATTGTAGATTAATTGACTTGTGGTTTCTATAAGTTAGACGAATTTGTTAGGATTCCACCATTGGCATCCGTTAATTGTGTCTGACGTTGTAAATTTGTTTAATGAATTATAAGTTTACTAGTCCTAGGAATTAGGTTTATTCATTAATGAAGTACTTACTTGGAATGAAGATCTCCCTTGTTAACTGTCCTGTTAGCAAGGCATAGTCGAGACGACAATCTAAAACATTTAAATTATTTCATTGCCGCCGGCGAGTGTTACCAACTGCTATCAGCTGTTCACCTAATCTGAATGCGAATCGTATAATTTTATAATCTCTTTTATCTGGCCAAAAATGCAGTTTATTCATTAATGATGCTTAGATAATTATTTTATAAAACAACTAAATTGATGGTCGTCCATTTACAGTAATAATGTACTTTAAAAATCTAAAACAACTTTTCTCAGGGTGGTTATTCTGGGTTCAGAAAACCGTATTAGTGTCTTTTAGTGTATTACTTCCATATTCCTTAAGGAATGGAAGTATGGTGATGGCAAAAAAAATCGTGTTCGAGATTATTGCAGATTCTGATTCTACTACTGTGACGATTTTATTAATAAAAATAAATTAATTAATTAAGTTGATAATGTATAGGTTGATAAATTTTAAGTGTTTAATAAAATCTCACATTTTTACCTAAAGCTTATTGTAATCATTAAATAATAATAATATTTAAATGAAAGTCTAATAATATATTAAAAGGAATACGAGTGTACAGAAAGGGTAAAGCTTGTTAATTAATCCTGCAGAAACAGGCGCTAACCAGAATCAACTTGTTTTCCGACCTCTTAACTAACTAAAAATAATTGTAAATTTGATTATTATTTAAATAATTAAACTAGATCACTATAATGTACTTTGATAGCATTTGTAACTAAGAATCTCTCTACTTAATTATTTAATCTAATTTTAGTCCTTTAAATAAAAAAGAAACTTGGAACTATTTTTATGTTGAGCTGAACTGTCGCGAGATTAATACTCTCACCCCTAACTATTTTCGCCCACTTGCTATGGAGCGGTCAAACAGTAAGCTGTGTACTGCCGATATGTGCAACGTTAAAAATAGTTTATTACAAAATGTAATTAATCCGTCAGTTAAGACACAGAGGCATACTTTATACTATTAAAACAATGTGTTGCGTTAATGTAGTTGAACCGCGACTCATATAAATATGGTGTAAACGAGTGAGAATGAATAACTAAAATTTAGCGCCGGTGACATCTCTTCAAAAATCTTAAAATATAATACTTATGTAATTAAAACTGTGGTAATCCCATGAAGTGACGTGCTACAATCAAACTATCATGTGAAGTGGATACAGGTGAATGAAACTTTGTGTTAATCATTCAGATCAACGAGCTATTACTATCAGTTAGCCAAGAGCTGAGAACCAGGAGACACCATGATCTAAAAGACTTCAGGACTACACCATTCCCGGATACGAAGATAATGAGAGATACCTGACCTACTTCCAACATGCTGCAACCGAGGACCTACGACTGGAATAACGCAGAGCTGGAAGACATCCAAAAAGGTGACACGGAGGCAAGCCTTCCGTGCTTATGAAATACTAAATATTATATTCAACAAAAGACAATTAATTTAACCACATTAAGACATTTTAAGTAATTGTATAACAGTAATTGTATACTCATAACTTGTATACTTATTCCTAGTAAAAGAGTTATAGCTCTAAACTGTAAAGCTCTATTGTTTAAAAGATTAATAAAGACCATTCTTCAAATGGCAAAATTTTAAAGCTTTATATGGCGAGGTAACCATTCTTAACGTATTAGAGGAAATCCCGGATCCGGAGAATTAATTAAATTCATGTACATCTTATTTTGAGGGGTCTTGTAAAGAATAAAATATAATCATCATGTAAACTGTAAGCTATTGAAGCATATGTGTCGAGAATTTTAAGTAGAGAAAATAATACAATATGTAATAAAGACATGTCATCAGGAGTACCTACTATACTGAGTGCATAAATCAACAGTCTCCCCTTCCCTGAATCCTTGTATATTTATTGTTTGTTGCTCTGATTAATTTTCAGCTCGTCACAAGTAAGGCAGCCTGAATAATTGGCAGAACCAATTATTGCGGGTTCCCTAAGTTATAACACTGGAGAAGATGTTATACTACACTCAAAACATGAAAAAAAGTCGTTTTCCGAAAAGTGTCTGTGTGTGTGTCTGTCTGTTGTCTGTGTGTCTGTCTGTAGATTTTTTTTCTATGGCAAACGATAACTGCCGCAAATGCAAACAGAATCAAATAATTTTTTGCATACAGCCCTGATTTGTAGAGTACTCACGACCTATTGTTTTTGGTGAAGATCGGTTGAGGGAAAGGGGTAGTTTACCGGCAACGGTTTTTTAACAAGGGTATTTTCTATGGCAAACGATAACAGCCGCAAATTCACACAGAATCAAATAATGTTTTGCATACAGCCCTGATTTGTAGAGTACTCAAGACTTATTGTTTTTGGTGAAGATCGGTTAAGGGGAAGGGGTAGTTTACCTGCAACGTTTTTTTATCAAGCGTATTTTCTATGGCAAACGATAACAGCCGCAAATTCAAACAGAATCAAATAATGTTTTGCATACCCCCCTGAATTGTAGAGGTCTCAAGGCCTTTAGATTTTGGTGAAGATCGGTTAAGGGGAAGGGGTAGTTTACCTGCAACCTTTTACGTTTTAACAAGAGTAAAGTACTTGAAAATTTATTTAAACTTTATGAAACAATGGTAATTGTTAAAAATAAAATAATTTTGTTGCCAGGTAACAAAAATAAAGTCATTTTGATTATAAAATATAAATATTTACAACAAGAAAAGAATTTTCAGTTTTCAAAATTTAAATATATTTTTATAAAACAATGGGTTCTTCATTGAGGTGGGGACCATGTCACTCACTCCATCTCAAGCGTCTCCGATTTTGCAGAAAAAGACGACCCTGTCAAGGCTGATACTTTGACGACTGTGACAGGGCTTTCCACCAAATTCAGCAGAGTGACAGGTAGGCCCAACTCTGATTGGCTCCTCAGATTTCCCCAGCGTTAGTAGGTTCTTTGAAAATATTTTATTTCAAAAATGATTTTAAATATAAATCTTAGATATGTTTTATAAATCTCATGTTTTATGTTTTAACATGGGTAATTTTTTATATGACGAACCATAACTGCCGTAAATTCAAACAGAATCAAATAATTTTTTACATATGTGCCTGAGCTATAGAGGACTCAATGTCTGTTGATTTTGGTGAAGATCGGTTACGGGGAAAGGGCAGTTTACCTGAAACATTTTTTGTTGTAACATGAGTAAAGTACTTAATTTTGATAAAGTATCCTGATAAGATCTTAATAATCCACTGTAGAAACGTAGATGAAATATCTATAAATGAAGAGGCTAGTTGAACGGGCTGGGGGTAATTTTCTATAAATCAAAATTATAGTTGAAGGGGGAGGGGTAATTTTTTTTTATATGTGTACTACGTTATTGGCAACAAAGAAGTATTTTTCTGTTAAAATTCCTTCCCTGGCTGTTTGGCTGAAAATGATTTTAAATATAAATCTTAGAATATGGAAGTCATGTATGGTTCTCCATACCGATATTTTAGTGAGTAAATTCTATGCTGTCCATTTCAGTCTGTTAATTTACACCAATCACAACACATATCACCTTTTTGGGTAATTAATCTTAGTCATAGAATAGTCCTTATAATATCTAGTTTCAGTAGAGTACAAGATACTATAGTTTTATAACATTTTTAGTATTGATTCTTGTCATTATAAATGAGAATGCTGAGTGAGTTAGGTTATGTGGACCCCCCACTCTGATTTACAACAATAGATTTAGATGGTGTGTTATTTTTTATACCTTCCACTCCATTAATTTGCTAATAGTATTAACAATCATTTATTGTTTAGGTAGTTATGACTCAATTTAAATTATACTCTATTGACAAGTTTACTGGTTATTTATCAGTTTTTCTGATATCCCTTGAGTTATATCAATTATAAAATTTGCAGGTAAGAGACAATCTTATTGTTATCTATTATACATTATTATTTTATGTTAATACAGGTTTTATTTTCACTCTCCTAATCATTATTGAGTATGTTTTTGTTTGGATTCAGAATTATAGTCATAGTCAAGTCATTTAAAATGGTCTCTTATTGGTTTTATATTATCACTTGTCCTTCACACTGGAGTTCTCTTCTTATATATTATTTATCTTATGATTATTCTTATCTTGGTATAGAGTGGTTGAGGTATTTTATTTCTTCCTTGCCTTATATTCTTATTTGGATTTTTCATGGTGACTTTTAACTTACTCTTTCCTACTTATTGTACCTGTTTTTTGTTTCTACTCACCTACCTAATCTATTGGATATTTGGGTTAATCACATTTGGTACAGTATCTTCTTTGTTGTTGTCTTCATTACTATATTATTCATTGTTTGTTGATTCATTATTTAGTCATTAATACTTGAACTGAATTTAATAATTGTTATACAATTCCTTATACTTGGTTGTTTATGTGTCAGCTGATGGTTAGTTTATGTTTAATTGTGGTTCTTTGGTATGGTGATGATATGTAACGTTACAATATATATTTATATATATGGTATATATGTGTCTATAGAAATATAATATAAATATTTGTTTTTCTATTAAATTAGTAACTAGAAAATATTATCTTTTTTGTTATTAATTTGGATTTGTTGAAGTAACAATTTATTATTTATTTTATGTTAAAATATTTCCAAACTTTCCCCTAGGATTATTTTTTGACGTTTGAAAATGTGTTTATTTCTAATTGAGACAGTAGCAAAATTTGATTTGTAAATCTCCGGTTTTAAATATATCAGTTACGGTGTTAAATAAAATTTTTAGTAAAAGCGTTTTTTAGTTTGATATATTTATATATCAACTATTCTTAAGTATATTTATAAACAAATTTATAAATATACTCTAAAAAATATTTACAGAATTTTCATTTATATTTATTTACATATTATATAATATGTAATAAAGGGCTTTTGTATAAAATACGCGCGCAAATGTGTAACAAAACTCTCTCTCTCTCTCTCACACACACTCTCTCTCTCTCTCTCTCTCTCTCTCTCTCTCTCTCTCTCTCTCTCTCTCTCTCTCTCTCTCTCTCTTTCTCTCTGCGTGTGTAAAAAGTAAGACTTACACACTATAAAGTAAGATTTACACAGAGAATAGATTATAAATGTAATTTAGTAGGTCTAAGTGTATTTAGTAATATAGTAAAAAAATAACAAATTAAATGTAAAATGGAAAAAATAAATAAAAACATAAAGACAAATAAAAATAACAAAATGGTTTAAGAATTATAAAAATAATTACTTAGGAATGACTTAAAAGTTAGTCAAGTTAAAAATAAAGGTTTTATTTGTTTTATGTTTTACATGTTTTGAGTCTAGATGTGTGCAATTGCGTGCGCGCGCCCTCGCCACGTCCTTATTACAAAATTTTAATTCGGTAAATGTATTTATTAATCTAGTTTTAAAATGTAGCAAATGAAGTATACCAATTGAGATTGTAGAAAATTACGTAAATCAATTTTAAAAAACAAGAAAAAGAAAGAAATTGTGAAATGCCAAGGCAATGTAGCTGCTTTATTTCAGCTGTCATTATAAACGATATCATTTTTATTTTTGTTTTTCTCCTTTTCAAGGGAAATGGAAAATTTTACTATTTTAATTCATCTTTAACTTAGTGGAAGCGTTACTTCGGCACATCAGGCATAAAACGATAATCCGTTACCTGTGTGTTCGCAAGTGGGAAGTACACTCTCTTGTCAGCAATGAATTACTTATTTATCTACCTATGTGTTCGCAAGTGAAGTTAGTTGCAAGTGCCACCGTTTGAAACTGGAAGGACATGAAATTGAAAACACAGATGGCGAGAGGTGGTGCAAGGTGAGTAAGAAAAGAATACAAATTCTGAAAATAATCTAGAGTGATCTCACAAAAAATTAATTAGAAACATCAAAACGTTTGCTGAATTCTAATAATTACAAAAAGAAACATATATACACCGTTTTGCACGCGTACGTAAATTATTTTTTCTCTTCACAAACTTACTAAAACTTGCACTGTCTGTTTCTAAAACAATTCGATTTTATTTACTAAACATATACTTATTAGTTAGTTCGTCTCATCTCAGTACCAGTATAATTTTAAATAGTTATTTTGCATGTATTTATCTTTATTACTACAAGGAATAAAATATCAACGAAAGTTTCAAATAGACTTTATTTAATAAATTTTTGTTTATTATGTTTCAGGTAGTAGGCCTATTGCTATAAAGTATTTAATGTCTTGTGTCATCACCAAAAGAACATGATCATGCTACCACCAAAAGTACATAAAGAACATAGTGTTTCCCTAAAAAAATATTCTTTGCGTATGTACCGCCATAAAACGGTTTAATAGGATACGTAATTTTTAAAATAGAGCCAATCAACAGACCAACATATTTTGGGAAGGCCACCCACCAAAACTAAATAAAGTTTTAAGAAAAGAAGAAAATCTTGTTTACTGTAGACTAATAACCTCGTTTCATTTATATTTGATGAACAATAATTGTTCAATTATTGAACAATATTTACACAGAGAATATTGATGAAAAATTATTAATGAATATTTATTCAATTATTGGCGAACAATTATTGTTATCTCTTCGAATGTTCATTTACATATAATCAACATATTATATTTATAAAATTAAATTTATAGAGCCCTGTTTCAGTGCATAAGAGTTAACTATTCTCTTTTACAGTATGGAAACTTATTAAAAGAAAGCATGTCCTGAGCAGCTATACGTAGCTTTTGAAAATATTAAATAATTAAGTTGTCTTTAATAATGGAGCTGAATGAGAGTATTGTATATCCAAGCTGGAAGGAACGCTACAGGTAAATCTGCACCAGTGGGTTAAGCATGTATGAGCGCACCAGGTGTCTGCTTGAATGACGTCAAATGGCGCGACTCAAATAAATTGCTCCTTACCTCTCTCACTCTGTTTGTTCTATGCTAAGCGCTACTGTTATCTCTATAGTGATATTATGTTCTACTCCACTGTTTCTATCCGTGTGCAGAAATGCTTTATATTAAATTGGTTTGCAAGTTGGTCTGGCTATATTTAACACACTCTCTATTCTGTCCATAGCAGTCTTGTCACGCAAATGTGTGTGTGTGATTCCTTTTTTGACGTATTAAATCCAGATGTTATTGTATGTTATAGTAATATATGTACTATGTCAACATGCACTCTGATTTCCTGTAATCATGTTTAGGACATGTATGCCCATTGATAGTCACGGTGACTAGTTGGCAGGTGAAATATTTGGGTGTTGGAAGGTTTTACGTAAGTCTTATTGTAATAATTGGGTAACATTATAAACAAATTGTGGTACTGTTAATTCATTTGTGGACATCTTTTACGAATGTGTAAAAAGTCATCGTCATCACCACTCCAAAGATTAGGCCCTGGACTTGTAGGCCATAACCCACGGTCTACAGACATCTGTCTTCCCAGTAGAGTGATAACCCCAGGCAGCCACGGGTAGACGGATATCAAGCATGCGGTTTAAGTGTTGATAACATCTCCTTCTGTGGTCTTCAATCTTCTGGTGCAACGATACAGTGTGTAATTCACGTCTAATATCCTCGTTCCTTTTCCGATCCAGGAGAGAACAACATTGCGTCCCTCTTAGAAATATAATTTCGGCTGCCTGAATCCTCTGTACGTCCCTTTTGAACACAAATTTTTATAATTTAGAAATAACATTATTACTATGTAGGATGTAAAACAAACGGTTATCAAAATGCCAACAGGATATTTTCCAGGCCAATTAAATTATTTACAAAGATTTTTAAAAATATACAAACACTTGGTAAGTTTCACAGTTTTTATTTACCTCTGACAGCTGTTTCAGCTTATTAAGCTATTCTCAAAGAGATCAAGGAACATGCTATATATTTTTTTTAAAACCTTTGTATTAATATGTTTCACCAAGTTTCAATGTTTCACCAAGTTTCAAGTTTATGTTCACTATGTTTCAACGAGTCATCAATCGATATCGTGATAAATTATTTATCTTAGTTAAATCAAGAAAGTGAAATAACTACATTGTTTGGACCACTAGGTACGTGTTACAAATAAATTTTCGTAATTAACCGTGTTTTAGCTATATTAAAGGAACATAAGTTAATAATAATTAAGTAACAGCAATTCCTTTACACACATTTCTCTTGTTTAAGAAATTGGATGAAAAGGCAACTCTGTACTTGCAATAAAAAACGGATGTTTGTGATAATTGACATCATAGACTTAAACCATTATTGAATTATTGCAATACATAATTTTTAATGGAACTTTCATCAATTATTTGCAGGCGTACTGTATATTTGTTTAAAATTTAAGTAATGAACAAACCATAAATTAATAACACCACCTTTTAAAAAGTATATACACCTCGTCCTGATTTTACGATTTCAAAGATTTACAACGGTATTTTATTAACCTCTAATTAATTACAATTACTATGTTTGGTAAGAGCTTTTACATTCTTTAGCAAATAATTATAGGCTAGTTGCTATAGACTTTAGACAGACTGCCGATAGACCTCGTAAACCACTGAGACTGACATGTTAAAATTAATTTTGTAGGAGAGAGTATCGTAAAATGAAATAATTAAAACGAATTTGAAAAAGATTAAAATTGTGTTTCATTTAAAAACAACAAAAATGTATACCCCTACTCATAAGTGTGCGTGTATTATAATCGCAGTATCTAATAATTATCTTCGTAATAACATAGTCTTATAAATCTCTTATTGATATATCAAAAAACTAAAATTTATTTTACTTTGTGTGCATCACAGATAAAATAAAACCACTGCCAACAATTACCAATTTAACATTTTGATGGTAAATATTTCTTGAGGAGCATAATTTATTAGCGCCTAAAGAATTGAAATGTTTAGCGAGCCCATTTAAAACTTCATATCAAATTTCTTACTTTTTAGTCTTGAATAAAAATGTTACATTAATTTCACCACTTACAAATTATAAAAACTACTTACAGATTGTATATTCCAGTATATTCTTTTTTATACTCTTTTTTTATTTAAATAATTTAGTTCATTGTCGCTTGACGCTGTAGATCAGTCTCTCCTGCTGTGTGTGTTCCCGGTGGTAATCCTGAAGGTTGCGTGGCCGTGTGTGTGTGTGTGGTTCATGCTCTCAGACGTTTCGACAACACTAGTCGAAACACGTGTGAGTCGCAAAACACTAGACGTTCCCAGTGACGATCCGATTCAAAGAAAGAGAATAGTTTACCAATGGCATGCACATTATGTACAGTGGCATTCCATTCTTGTCGAATATTGATGAAACAGTTTCAACCTTATCAAGGATTGTGTTAAAACTATTTCCCTCCGAGCTGTTTGGCCGTGGTCCAAAGCTGTTCAATTCAGTAAACGTTTCAACCGAACCTCGACCGGCCATCTTCAGGACTAAAGTAAGCTAAAAAGTCGGCGGGGGCTGTGGGGGGAGCCACGGCCGCAAATCTTCAGAGTGTAGAATACGTCTGTGTGCTTTAAGGTTGCTAATATGTTATGAATAAAATGAAGAAACACATATTTAATTTTACAAAGTACAAAATTGTATTTGCAAAATCATCACACAAGTTAATTAGTTGGTTCAAGCAAGACTTTATTTTTAATGATAGGAGAAGTAGCTGATATAAGGTAAGATATCAACGCTGATGTTTCTGGTGAAAATCAAATCGATGGTGGTGTTACCTACCGAATACAAACATCTTGAGATTGCAAATGGCGACGTTCGGGTAGGCCTACACTTGCGAAGTCGGGCGCTCTTCCTCATCCAACTCGACTTCAATATTTATATCCTTGTCTTTTAAACGTTGTCGGTAAATCCTCTGACGTTCGGCATTGGTCATTTTAGATTTTTTGATTTCCCCATGATTTTCTCTACTCTCCTGTATGCGTTTACGATACTTTTGAGCACGTTTAGCATCCATATACCGCGACATTTTGTCCGAACACAGGATTTTTACAACTTGAATTACGATTATTCAAACCTCTTAATAATATCACCGCTATTACGGTACACTATGTAGATAGCACTCGATGAGACAATTTAATGACACCTCACTCAACGTTCTATCGCACCGGAAACCGGAGAAATACTAATTTTACTGCGCGCCGAGCGGCGCAAAACATTTCTATTTCTCCCCCGCTCACCCCGCGTTGAATGATGAAATAGCCCGCTTATATTGTGCTATTTATTATCTTTGTTCCTTTATCTGTCGAATGGTATCTTATATAAGCGTGAATCTTTTGTCGTTTAGATAATATGCCAATTTCAAACGTGACGTGAAAACGTAACGCTCGATTTTCTGATTCGGGGTACCTATTGCTGGCCTGAAACGTAAGACATATTCTACGTCAAAACACTAACAAGGGTGTCAGGTCAGTGACCACAGCACTGTGGTAAAGGCTAGCGACCCCGTAAAGGGTACCTGTGCTTATAAATTTTTCAAGTCCCGCGACGATTTTGCTCGGACACCACCAGACGCAATCTGACATTGATGTTCTCAAAATTATGCAACATATCAATCTGAATCAGTTTCCTACAAAATATGTAGACAATGTCTTATGTAAAATAGAAAACATTAACGTATAGATGGTAGATTTAATTCAAAATTTTTAACATATTTTTAAAGTATTAATTGCGGTTGTGTTAAACGTTTCTATTAATAAATACATTAGAGCACTTCTGAGCAGAAGCTTGCATTCAGAAGATGCGAGAAATATGACATTAAATTTTAGAAATCACTAACGCGTCAAACAAACAGATTATTGTTAAATCCTAAACATAAGATGCTCTATAAAGAGGTTATATATTATTAAGTGAAAGTCGGGATTTTGACAATAGCAATCTTGAATCAGTAATACCCGTATTTCACTTTTGAAGTAAGCGACTGAGAGGCAACAGGAGAATAAACTTAATACGGATAAGTAAAAGATTTACGTTTGGTTATCACAAAAAGTCAAGTAAGATTATTTTGTAGTATCGCCTGAAAAACAATTATTATAAACCATATCGTTTGTACCTTTAAGAGTCTGAGTGAGGCTCGGGAATACAAATCTGCTGTCGATCGTAACTATTAGTAACATCCAAAGTCTGCGATCGTGATGTAATGTTTTACCTTTCATGTTTGTCACAAGGTACAGGTAAACCTTATTACAAGGAAAGTGAATGTAGTAGAATAAAGAAACTCAAACAGCAGTTTCAGTTTTCAAGATGTAATTTTTTATATATTTTATATTTATAAGATAGAAAAAACTCACAGAAAGTTATTGTATCTTTTCCGTTGCGTGATGAAGAAAAGTAAATTGTAGTGTTCTGTAGTGTTCTGTTAAAGAATCAAGTATAGTAACCTCTGAAAAAAAAAATAGAACAATACGATAGTAACTTATATCTGGCTATTTCATGTTTCAAATTATTAATTTTCGATAATAAAAAATATTTATACACCACATTTTTGTTTAAAAAGGTTATGGACGGAAGATTTCAGAAGATTTCTCTCATCCCGAGTTCCAGCAAGTTTTGGATCATAAACGTAGACAGATCAGAAAAAGACAGACCTAAATAAAATTCAACTTTAAAAAATGAATTATTAGAGACCTATTCCTATAAAAATTTCTAAAAAGTTGTGTTTTTTAGTTTATAAAAATTAATCTTACTTTAAATACAATTCAGGTACTTTATCTTGAACAGAAAATGCTACAAACGAGTGGTATTACTAATGAAGAGAAATTATTCTGTATTATTTTGTGACTAATAAATATTCCTGAATACAAAAATTTGATCGCATTACAAAGAAATTGTGTTAATATATTACAAAAACAAATTGTGAACTACTCGGCATTACATGAGACTTAATATTGCAGCGGAAAATTGTCTGTTATGTAAAAGTCAGTTGAAACGTTATTACTAAATCTTTGTAAGTCGACAATAAACATGCATAAAATATATTTTAATTTAAATTATTACTACATATCTGCAAGTTTTACAAGTTCTCTGGGAACTAATTGCCAGACAAATCGTGTTCAAATGTTACCACGGTACAATTACTTTTCGTTTCATATAGTAATTTGATTTCCTAAATTCTATGAAAGTAAACACAAATTGATCGCTTTTATAGCCACTTTGTATTTGTTTATATAGAATATTTGCGAACATTATAAAAACATTTTAAAAAACACAGTTATTTCCATTTGTTTGACTGGCTCTGTTACAATATTTTGTATGTCTTATATGTAGGCCTATTAAATGTCACACGTTAACACAGAAAGCAAATTGATTGTGTTATTTTAATTCTCGACTATTAGACAGAATATACTATAAACGTAATGGTACAAGTAAAATTACTTAAAGGGTAAAAATTCCTTTGGCGCTTTGCATGTTTACCATCGTTTTGTAGGTGTTAAGAAAAAGCAGCCTCACGTCCTATCAAGTGCTGTACGTCGCTCATAAATTTTTATTTTCATCTTCTCAAACATATCAAAAGGATTGAAGATAAACAGAACATTTGGTATTGAGGGGAAATTGCAAGGTATTATTCCTTGGAAATGCTTTTCGCTTTATGCTACTGTGTCACGCGTGATTGTAATTTTCCTCAATTTGCGTGAAACGTCAAATTAAATATCAGATCCTGTATACGATTATGTGTTTTGTTTTAAATTGCACACCACACTACTCAGTATTAAAATTTTTAAGACGGTGATATGAATGCATTCCGATTTTAATACATTGTTACGTAATGCGGAAAAAGTGTTACGTAATACGGAACGTTCTACAAGTTCATAGAATTTTCCAGTGGAATCCGGCTGTAATGTGTGTGTGTACGTGATTCTCAACGTATTAACTAGACTGTGTAAGATGTCGCGCGGCCACGCGCGCTGTATCAAGGCCGCAATGAATTACGCTCTAATGTTTTCCTTTATTGTTAATGCGTAGTATCTATCTTCCTGGACTTTTGGCGGGGTATAAATGCAAGTACTCAGCGACGTTCAGTGTAGTTTGAGTTGCGGGTTATTGTCCGGCGATTACACAGAGCGTTTAAGTGGCGATTTACACAGTGCAGTTGGAAATAATGTGGCGAAGTATTACGTGTTGTATAGTTGTGCGGGACAATTGTAATACAATTGTGTTTTATATCAGTTAACATTTTTTATTACGTGTGAACAATTTTTATTTGATTTGTTGTAAGAGACTGTCTTGTTACTTACAAACTGTTTAGTTGTGATAATTAAAGCTGGTGATTAGTGATTTAATTGGGGTCTTGTATTTTGTTTTCCACTGCACCATAGGACGACCAGTAGACCGTCGTAACATATTATCGAATAATGGAATTTTTTAAATCGTTACCTTAAGTTATAACCAGTGTGGACCCCCTACACCTACATTAAGGAATGACTTTTGAACATTAATTATTCTATGACCAAAGTGATGGTTGTCAATTACGTCAGCATCATAAGTAATCGACAAATAATGAAGGTGTGGACAAATATATATACGTAGGGGGAACCAAAAGTAACGAAAATTTTTCTCTGGCAGTTGGTAGAACGCTAGTTCCGACTTCTCCCGCTAGGTGCTTTCACTAGACACCATTTTGTATTAGTTGCTCTAGCGGCATTGTTGTGGAAACATTAACGCGGTGAGTGTGACAATTTTTTGTAAGCGCTGTTTCACGTTTTCGGCGACTTTTAAATTAATTTAATGGCAGACATTAAATACCAACGTGCTAACATCAGGTTCTGTTTCCTGTTAGGGAAATCAGCAGCAGAAACTGTCGCAATGCTTCGGACGGCTTATGGGGAGGAAGCTTTGAGCCAGGCAAGGATTTTGAGCCGACAAGAAAGCACACGCGGAACGAATTTTGCTGCAACACGTTTCATCTTCAGATCTTCAGCCAAAATTCGTTGGCATGAACTCCAGGATATTCCAGTCATTTCCTCCAATTCATCGATTGTTCTACGACGATCAAACATGATCGCAACACGGATTTTTTCAATGTTTTCGTCCGTTTTGGAAATCGAGGGACGTCCCGGTCGTGGTTCGTCTTCAATTGACATTTGACCACTTTTAAAACGAGAAAACCATTCGTAAATCCTTGCCTGGCTCAAAGCTTCCTCCCCATAAGCCGTCCGAAGCATTGCGACAGTTTCTGCTGCTGATTTCCCTAACAGGAAACAGAACCTGATGTTAGCACGTTGGTATTTAATGTCTGCCATTGACAAATCGCCGAAAACGTGAAACAGCGCTTACAAAAAACAGTCACACTGACCGCGCTAATGTTTCCACAACAATGCCGCTAAGGCAACTGATACGAAATGGTGTCTAGTGCAGGCACCTAGCGGGAGAAGTCGGAACTAGCGTTCTACCCACTGCCAGAGAAAAATTCTCGTTACTTTTGGGTCCCCCCTCGTGTATATATATATATATATATATATATACTTAGGTTCATTTACATTATACTCACAAAATTAAAAGAAGATAGTTGTAGCCAGAATATGAAGAAATTAATAAAAATATCCAAAACCAAGTTATTTTGCAGGCAATAAAACTTTTACTAAGTCATTATCTCAACTTCACAACACGGCATATTCAAGGTGCTGCCTGTTCCGCCATCAAAACTTCTCCAGCCCACACACCTTCCTGAGTCTAGCCACACACCTGTGTCCTATAGGTTTGTATTTCCAGACTTGTTTAGCCAGTCTGTAATCTGACATTTTTTCTAAGTGTTTTTATCACCGTTGTTTGTAATCTTTTAATTTTTCATTCAAGATAAAAACTTGTAACTCTTCTCGTATGGGCCTCACTTCTTATACGGTCAAGTTTAGAACACTTTATAACTCCTCTTAAGAATGCCAGTTCCAAGGCCTTTATTGGTATTCCGAGGTATTTTACTGTCTTGTTTTTTGGTTTTTGTCCATAGTTCACACCCGTACAGGGACAGGGAGTGCCATAACTTTGTAAAACTTTAATTTTGTGTCTCGACGTACCTTGTTTTTAAAAGTATGGTTCATTGTTCCACAGATCGTCTGGAACTAACCTAACTTGACATCATAGCCAACATCATTTCCCAAATAATTAAAGTGGCTCAGCTTTTATAAAATACTATTATTAAGTAAGCCTGGATATTCAATTAGTATATGGAACTTATAGATTGAGTTAACAATACCTCAAATATTCGAAGCCTTTGAATTGTGACTATAAAAGCACTGTATGTAAATGTCATTTAACATTTTTTTACACAGCCAGAATGACAGACAAATGGTACATGGTACAATATAGAGTAGAAGGTATGACGAGAATTGTATGAGCAGACAGACGTGAGGAAACAACGATCACTCCTATCAGGACAAGAGAAGCAGTCAATACGGATGGCCCAAGAAAGACCATCGAGCCCTTTATTACCCTTTGCCTTTAAGGCATCGACCCTTTTATTGTATAGGAATAAAAGGGCAGAGGAGAGTAAACAAAGGTTTCTCTTTCTTCGATCTCACTCCGGGTCACGAGTTTGCAGAGTTCTCCCTCTGTGTCTTCTCTCATTTCACTCTTTTTCCGCCATACATCTACTTTTGACAAGATGTACCTAGCTTTCAAACATGCTTACGTTTTATGGGCTGTCATAAATCTGTTCCTATCGTAGGCTTAGTAAATACTTACTAAGGTTCGATAATAGCCTATAATAGCTAAGCTTCTCGATTCCTATCATAGGCTATCGTAGCCTATACTATTGTAGGCTATTATCGAACCTTAGTAAGTATTTTTAAAGATGTGTAACCTTTTTAAAATATCGACCCAATGAATTATTTTACTTTAAAGGAGAACGGCTGAATTACGTGCAAGCTGTATTTTGAATTTTATTTCAGCGCACTTTCATGTACTTTTTTATAATATAAATTTTATGTTTCGGTGATACAAATAATTATTCTTTCTTGTTTCTGTTCCCATCAATGTAATAGCGATAACGATAACGATGACGATAACGATAACGATAACGATAACGATAACGATGACGATGACGATGACGATAACGATAACGATAATGATAATTGTGATGGTAATGATAATGTCTCCTTTTTACAGCTAAAGTTGTTTAGTAGTTAGGCAGAGTACATTGCGTATTTAACCCATTCGGCTACAAAAAGATAGTACTGCCAGCGCTATATTTCATCTACACGTCATCTACAAGATGTTATCCTAGGTACTCATTTCTACAGGATGAGCAGAGTCAGAGCCGACAAACGCACCTCAGGTTTACGATACTACTGGGAAATTCAATCAACAAAATCCTGGCAGAATCCTGGACGTAAAGTAACATTTAAAATTAAAATCATTCTAAAAACAAACAAATTTGGGTCTCGTAAAATCTGAGACAGTAGCTGTTTAATTTAGTAATTCGTATGTACTGCACTATATAACAGGTACATAGTACATATCGGTGTAGGCAATAGGTACAAAAGTAAAATAAACAAACCTTTGAAGTACCTTGATTTGCGCGCCCTTCTGCACACATTTCTCGACATACTGTAGTAGCATGAAATCTATTGACACTTGTCCGTGCAGATTGTCCAAACGTTTCAACTATTTATTTGTTATTAGGATACTGAAAAGCAACTACTATGTTACTTCGATAATGAGTGAATGAGTTGCTAATTTTTTATAAAACGCTCGGAAAGCATATTTTAGTTATTAAATTACTCGAACTGAGGATCATTAGTTATTCACGAATCAAATTATTGAATATGTTGAAACGTTGCCGGAAAAAATTATTAACATAAATAACGTTTAGATTTTTTTACCTTAATACAACCTGTTCGTATATAAAATTTAAGAATCAAGAACATTTCAAGATTTAATCTGTCAGTACAATATAGATTACATCTATTTAGTATGCCTATATTAATGAATTGGTATTACCATGTAAGTTACATTTTAATTTTAAAATTACTGTATTCGGACTTTTCAAGCTGGTTAGAATTTGTTAAGAAAATGTTAAGTTATGTGAACCAGTTTCGTTCAACGGCGAGAGAAGTAAGAAGGTACGAAATAAGGAAAAGGAAAATCAAATATCAGACGCAAGATGAAACAGCGAAACCATATAAACAGATGCCATCTTCTGATACTGAGGCAGAAACTTGCGCCATATCTAAACAAGATAAGAACATCATTTACCCTCACAAGCTTCTTTTTTCGTAACACGTGCGAGTAGACTCAGTCTTACAACGTGCAGAGTAACGTTCATAAGATTTTTTTATACCGTTAGGGTAGAATCGAAATTTTATGTTAGTTGAAGTTTAAAGTTTATTCGAGTTTAGTCCGCACATAGCTTTACTTTCGTTTCCTGCTTAGGCCTACGTGTACGGCCTCCGCCTATTGCATGAAACTTCAGCTTTGCCGTTTTTCTGGATTTGCTTTTCACATCTCACTTTACCATAGTTTTTAACATTATTTTAATTAAAAATTAATACTTTCGTAGTTTAAATAGTAAACTGTAAAGAATAAATACATTTTTCGAAAACTTATTAGCTGCATACTTATTCGATGAGAGTGCAAGTTGTAGGCATATTCATAGAAGCTTTGATCACATTTTCAAATATATAACATTTTGTGAAAAAGTTCCTTTGTACTTTATAGTTTATCAAGTTTACAGCTACCGCAGTTGTAACTCTTATACCAACATAAATGTCACGTGTATGCTTTCTTGGAAACGAAACAAAGCCTGATGGAAACACTTCGAGGAAACGCTAGCAAAACAAATATTAACAGCAAATAAATAAACATTAATGCCATGTACCCAGCCTGTATAACTTTCTTCTTCTTTGTTTACTTCTTATTCTTCTTCAAGGACTAGGTTACATAAACCATCTCATTCTCGGGCAACCCACGTCTTTTCTACCAATAGCTTTATATTTCAGGGCCGCTTTAGGCAATCGATTCTTCGTCTTCTTTAAAAATTATACATACAAGTCTTCTATAAGTTTAGTGATTGTACTGCTCTTATATCCTCATCCCTTTTTCTATCCTGCAATGTTCAGTTTACAATTTTTTAAATAGACTGGATTTCAGCAATCTGAACCTTGTTGCAGTCATTTGGTCATGAGCCACACCTCAGTCGCATATATGTCAACACGAATATTGCAATTGTCATATAAAATTTAATTCTTGTGTTGTGCCTTGCTTTTTTCTAAGATTTATATGAATAAAACAAATGTTCTAGAAATATTCCTAAATTCATTTATCTTGTCTTTTATATCAGCTTCAGACTCATAAGTAACTATATTTGAGATATTTAAAATGGCTCACTTGCTCTAAAGTACTGTTGTTTATCACTATTGTAGTCCCCACTAGACATTTACATTAAAAACCCATGTCTTTAGTCTTTTTCTCTGCAACAGTCAGTGAATACTCTATTGTTACTTCTTGTAACTAAATCATCCTCAGTTTCTTGAATAATAACTGTGCTATCCGGTACTGTATATTTACCATCAGCAGTTTGCTTGCGACTGGACTAGCCCGCAGTAATTAAAACTTCTGTTAGTAAACTACAGTCATGGTTTAAAATTACATCAAGACTTCGTGTGAATAAGAGAAAGTTGGGCAAGCCTTGACTTCAGGAATTTATAGAATCCGTTGATTCGTATCAATAATAATTTACGATGTTATTTACTTAGATGGTATTGAATTTCATTATTTAAATCTCATTAACTAATGTATTACTGCTAACTAAATTATATCGTTACGACATTACAGAATAATCTACGTGTTTATCGAATGTTGCAGAGTCTGAATGTTGTGGCGTACGTGATTCTCAGCGCATTTACTAGACTGTGCCAGAATTCGCGCGGCCGCACCCTCTGTGTCAAAGCCGCAATCAATTACGTCGTAGTGTAGAGCATCTTACGTATTGTGTGGAATAATCTAGATTTTCGGCGGGGTATAAATACAGGTACGCAGGGACACTCAGTTCAGTTTATTGTCGGGCGATTACAAGAGATTACTGTGTGCGTTCAAGTCGTTATTAGTGAAGTGTTGTGTTTTATAATCGGGCGGTATAATTGTAATACAATTGTGTTTCATATTAGTTGGCATTTTATTGTGTGTGAAAAATTTTTTATTTGATTTGTTGTTAGAGACAGTGTTGTTAATTACGAACTGTTTAACTGTGAAAATTAAAGCTGATGATTAGTGATTTAATTGGTGTCTTGTATTTTGTTTTCCACTGTACCTACGACGATCAAGTAGACCGTCGCAACAATATTAAATGTAGCTTTACAGTACGTATATTTGATTTCTGCTTATTATGGTGTGCAAATTCGTATTAAAAGTAAAGGAATTGTTACATTGTAAATACTCTCTAAAATATGTATTTAGTAATGACTACAAATATATGTTATTAATGATTACTTAGTAATGTTAGTAAAATTACTAGAGCTAATTCATGTAATAATCTAGGAAGTACAATCCTTCAAGTTTTAATTTTCTGTGAAGAGTATTTTTTATTACCTTTTACACATATTTGCCTACATTAAAATAATTGGTCAGTAAATATCTGTTTCTGATTTAATGTGAGCCATTCGACTCCACAATGATATTTTCAAGCAAAATTGGCCTTCCCAAAACGATACAAATATTACTTGAAATGTTCTGTTATATCTGTAATAAAGTTAACACATAGACCAATTCAGTAGGCTCAAACGTTTATTCACACATACAAAATGATTAGACACTTACCTAAATTCTATTGTCGGTCAAATGAAAAATTTAATTTGCATTTACAGAATAAAAGATACTTTTCGGTTAATTTTTAAAAAACACAGTGCAAAGTTTCAGTAACATGCAAAATCATTCTTCTACGCTACAATTTTTCCCTGAAGCCTATTATCCTGCGTTTGCAATAGTAATAGTTGACTCCTTTACGGTGACTAGTCTTGGACCAGTGATTTAGGAAATGCATTTTTGAAGAAAGCTGTACAATTTCTGTACACAGTTTTTTAATTTAGAATCAAAATTGTCTCCTGCCGAATTGACAACTTCTTATATTATTTGTTTGTATCAGAGAATCAGTGGTAAAAGCTTGACAGAGTGAACCAATGGAAAACCGATTTCTGAATAACGATCCGAGTACTTCAAAAACGTAAACTGGTACATTATGAGAAAGTGTGTCAAGGTCGGGCAGATGCTGGAAGGGAAACAGGTTAAAACGCCTACTAATAAATACGTATCATTGTAGGAGTGAAGAGGGGCCATGTATTCAGTTCCATTCAAGCGTGAGATGTCTTGTGGTGGGTTTGCAAACACCTGTGCTTTGCGGAATTCAATCAGTTGAGACAAATATACATGCTTTCAGTAGTATATAACGTATACAACAATAGAAAGTGTTCTTCCTTTTTTAATTGAATATTGCTGTACTAAAAATCATTTAAAATATCGGTATGGAGAACCATACATGACTTCCATATTCTAAGATTTATATTTAAAATCATTTTCAGCCAAACAGCCAGGGAAGGAATTTTAACAAAAAAATACTTCTTTGTTGCCAATAACGTAGTACACATATAAAAAAAAATTATCCCCTCCCCCTTCAACTATAATTTTGATTTATAGAAAATTATCCCCAGCCCGTTCAACTAGCCTCTTCATTTATAGATATTTCATCTACGTTTCTACAGTGGATTATTAAGATCTTATCAGGATACTTTATCAAAATTAAGTACTTTACTCATGTTACAACAAAGATGTTTCAGGTAAACTGCCCTTTCCCCGTAACCGATCTTCACCAAAATCAACAGACATTGAGTCCTCTATAGCTCAGGCACATATGTAAAAAATTATTTGATTCTGTTTGAATTTACGGCAGTTATGGTTCGTCATATAAAAAATTACCCATGTTAAAACATAAAACATGAGATTTATAAAACACATCTAAGATTTATATTTAAAATCATTTTTGAAATAAAATATTTTCATAGAACCTACTAACGCTGGGGAAATCTGAGGAGCCAATCAGAGTTGGGCCTACCTGTCACTCTGCTGAATTTGGTGGAAAGCCCTGTCACTGTCGTCAAAGTATCAGCCTTGACAGGGTCGTCTTTTTCTGCAAAATGGGAGAGGCTTGAGATGGAGTGAGTGACATGGTCCCCACCTCAATGAAAAACCCATTGTTTTATAAAAATATATTTAAATTTTGAAAACTGAAAATTCTTTTCTTGTTGTAAATATTTATATTTTATAATCAAAATGACTTTATTTTTGTTACCTGGCAACAAAATTATTTTATTTTTAACAATTACCATTGTTTCAACAAGTTTAAATAAATTTTCAAGTACTTTACTCTTGTTAAAACGTAAAAGGTTGCCGGTAAACTACCCCTTCCCCTTAACCGATCTTTACCAAAATCTAAAGGCCTTGAGACCTCTACAATTCAGGGACGTATGCAAAATATTATTTGATTCTGTTTGAATTTGCGGCTGTTATCGTTTGCCATAAAAAATACGCTTGATAAAAAAACGTTGCAGGTAAACTACCCCTTCCCCTTAACCGATCTTTACCAAAAACAATAGGTCTTGAGTACTCTACAAATTAGGGCTGCATGCAAAACATTATTTGATTCTGTTTGAATTTGCGGCTGTTATCGTTTGCCATAGAAAATACCCTTGTTAAACAAATGTTGCTGGTAAACTACCCCTTTCCCTCAACCGATCTTCACCAAAAACAATAGGTCTTGAGAAATCTACAATTTAGGGCTGTATGCAAATAATCTTTTGATTCTGTTTGAATTTGCGGCTGTTATCGTTTGCCATAGGAAATACCCTTGTTAAAACATAAAACGTTACAGGTAAACTACCCCTTTCCCTTAACCGATCTTCACCAAAAACAATAGGTCTTGAGAACTCTACAATTTAGGGCCGTATGCGAAACATTATTTGATTCTGTTTGAATTTACGGCTGTTATCGTTTGCCAAATAAAAAAATTTCCCTTGATAAAAAAAACCGTTGCCGGTAAACTACCCCTTTCCCTCAACCGATCTTCACCAAAAACAATAGGTCGTGAGTACTCTACAAATCAGGGCTGTATGCAAAAAATTATTTGATTCTGTTTGAATTTGCGGAAGTTATCGTTTGCCATAGAAAAAAATCTACAGACACACACAGACAGACAGACACACAGACACACAGACAAACAGACACACACACAGACACTTTTCGAAAAATGACTTTTTTTCATGTTTTAAGTGTAGTACAATCATATTCTGCAATAATCTCGAACTCGATTTTTTTTGCCATCACCATACTTCCATTTCCTTAAGGAACATGGAAGTAAATATCGGTATGGAGAACCATACATGACTTCCATATTCTAAGATTTATATTTAAAATCATTTTCAGCCAAACAGCCAGGCTGTATCTTACCTGCCTTTTTATTGCTGTATTAAATGAAAAATATTATATTACATTAAAATGAAAAAATTATAATTTTATTGCCTGGCAACAAAATTATTTTATTTTTAACAATTACCATTGTTTCAAAAAGTTTAAATAAATTTTCAAGTACTTTACTCTTGTTAAAACGTAAAAGGTTGCAGGTAAACTACCCCTTCCCCTTAACCGATCTTCACCAAAATCGAAAGTCATTGAGACCTCTACAATTCAGAGACGTATGCAAAAAATTATTTGATTCTGTTTGAATTTGCGGCTGTTATCGTTTGCCATAGAAAATACGCTTGATAAAAAAACGTTGCAGGTAAACTACCCCTTCCCCTTAACCGATCTTCACCAAAAACAATAGGTCTTGAGTACTCTACAAATCAGGGCTGTATGCAAAACATTATTTGATTCTGTTTGAATTTGCGGCTGTTATCGTTTGCCATAGAAAATAAAACGTAAAAGGTTGCAGGTAAACTACCCCTTCCCCTTAACCGATCTTCACCAAAAACAATAGGTCTTGAGTACTCTACAAATCAGGACAGTATGCAAAACATTATTTGATTCTGTTTGAATTTGCGGCTGTTATCGTTTGCCATATAAAATACCCTTGTTAAAAAAACGTTGCAGGTAAACTACCCATTTCCCTCAACCGATCTTCACCAAAAACAATAGATCTTGAGAAATCTACAATTCAGGGCTGTATGCGAAACATTATTTGATTCTGTTTGAATTTGCGGCTGTTATCGTTTGCAAAAAAAAAAAAAAAATTTCCCTTGATAAAAAAAACCGTTGCAGGTAAACTACCCCTTCCCCTCAACCGATCTTCACCAAAAACAATAGGTCCCGAGTACCCTCCAAATCAGGGCTGTATGCAAAAAATTATTTGATTCTGTTTGAATTTGCGGCAGTTGTCGTTTGCCATAGAAAATACGCATGATAAAAAACGTTGCTGGTAAACTACCCCTTCCCCTCAACCGATCTTCACAAAAAACAATAGGTCTTGAGTACTCTACAAATCAGGGCTGTATGCAGAAAATTATTTGATTCTGTTTGAATTTGCGGCTGTTATCGTTTGCCATAGAAAATACCCTTGTTAAAAAAACGTTGTAGGTAAACTACCCCTTTCCCTTAACCGATCTTCACCAAAAACAAAAGGTATTGAGAACTCTACAATTTAGGGCTGTATGCAAATAATCTTTTCATTCTGTTTGAATTTGCGGCTGTTATCGTTTGCCATAGGAAATACCCTTGTTAAAACATAAAACGTTACAGGTAAACTACCCCTTTCCCTTAACCGATCTTCACCAAAAACAACAGGTCTTGAGAACTCTACAATTCAGGGCTGTATGCGAAACATTATTTGATTCTGTTTGAATTTGCGGCTGTTATCGTTTGCCAAACAAACAAAATTTCCCTTGCTAAAAAAAAACCGTTGCAGGTAAACTACCCCTTTCCCTCAACCGATCTTCACCAAAAACAATAGGTCGCGAGAACTCTGCAAAACCGGGCTGTATGCAAAAAATTATTTGATTCTGTTTGAATTTGCGGCAGTTATCGTTTGCCATAGAAAAAAAATCTACAGACAGACAGACAGACAGACACACAGACACACAGACAGACAGACAGACAGACAGACACACAGACACTTTTCGGAAAACGACTTTTTTTCATGTTTTGAGTGTAGTAGAATCAGAATCTGCAATAATCTCGAACACGATTTTTTTTGCCATCACCATACTTCCATTCCTTAAGGAATATGGAAGTAAAAAAACCGTAGCCGGTAAACTACCCCTTCCCCTCAACCGATCTTCACCAAAAACAATAGGTCGCGAGTACTCTACAAACCAGGGCTGTATGCAAAAAATTATTTGATTCTGTTTGAATTTGCGGCAGTTGCCGTTTGCCATAGAAAATACGCATGATAAAAAACGTTGCTGGTAAACTACCCCTTCCCCTCAACCGATCTTCACCAAAAACAATAGGTCTTGAGTACTCTACAAATCAGGGCTGTATGCAGAAAATTATTTGATTCTGTTTGAATTTGCGGCTGTTATCGTTTGCCATATAAAATACCCTTGTTAAAAAAACGTTGTAGGTAAACTACCCCTTTCCCTTAACCGATCTTCACCAAAAACAAAAGGTATTGAGAACTCTACAATTTAGGGCTGTATGCAAATAATCTTTTCATTCTGTTTGAATTTGCGGCTGTTATCGTTTGCCATAGGAAATACCCTTGTTAAAACATAAAACGTTACAGGTAAACTACCCCTTTCCCTTAACCGATCTTCACCAAAAACAATAGGTCTTGAGAACTCTACAATTCAGGGCTGTATGCGAAACATTATTTGATTCTGTTTGAATTTGCGGCTGTTATCGTTTGCCAAACAAACAAAATTACCCTTGCTAAAAAAAACCGTTGCAGGTAAACTACCCCTTTCCCTCAACCGATCTTCACCAAAAACAATAGGTCGCGAGAACTCTGCAAAACCGGGCTGTATGCAAAAAATTATTTGATTCTGTTTGAATTTGCGGCAGTTATCGTTTGCCATAGAAAAAAAATCTACAGACAGACAGACAGACACACAGACACACAGACAGACAGACAGACAGACAGACAGACACACAGACACTTTTCGGAAAACGACTTTTTTTCATGTTTTGAGTGTAGTAGAATAAGTATCTGCAATAATCTCGAACACGATTTTTTTTGCCATCACCATACTTCCATTCCTTAAGGAATATGGAAGTAAAAATGGTTGAAGAAACGTGTTCGGTTGTAACATTGTTGTGCACCGGTATGTACACAGCACGTGTTGACCTTTTAACGTATTCAACAGCATGTATTGAATAATGTGAAATAAATAAAGTTTAAATGTGACGAATTAAATCTGGTACATCGTTAATGGAAATGAAATTATTTTTAACTGCATTTTATTTAAACAAACTTTAATATTTAAAAAAGTATAGATTAAATGTATTTAAATTATTGTAGTTAAAGAAATATATTAATAGTAATTAAAGAAATATACTACAATTCTAAATACTTATAATTAATTAAGGACAGATTTATTCATTTATATTCAATTAGGAAAATAATATTACTATACATTTCAGAAGAACAAGTACAAAGGTACAATGATAAGTATAAGTTTCAACTTTTGTGTGTGGACAGCATGACAACTAATTCTATATATATTACAGAAATACCAATACAAGCAACGACATTGTGCATATGTTGCATAAGTTCAATCTTATGTGCGGGCCCATCAGGCGAAATATTAAGTCAGCAAATAAAGAAACACGCCTAAAATTCTACAAGGTGATGGCTCTTCCCACACTTTTTTATGGGTCTGAGAGCTGGACTAACGAAAGGTCAGGCCAGTCGTATCCAAGCGGCTGAAGTGAGTTTCCTTAGGCACATGGCATGTTATACTCCATGATCATAGAAGAAACACAGATATGCGGCAGGAATTGAATATTATGAGTATATTCGACAGGATTGCCCAGTATCGGCTAAATTGGTGGGGCCATCTTTCCCGAATGGATAACTGCCGCATCCGCATTACCAAACGACTATGAAACTATAAGCCGAAGTAATGGAGAGGTGTGAGACGTCCGAGGAAGCGCTGGAGTGACCAGCTGTAGACTCTCTGCCTGTTTGAGACCGAAACAAACCATCCTTGGCTTATTCCTTGCAGATGATGATAATGATGATTATACAAATAACATTTACAAAACCAAATACATTACAAAACATAAAACCCAGAAATATTAAAAATACAAATAACAAAATAACAACAATACAACTTACAAAATACGAAGATTAATAAAACTTCTGTTTCCAGTACACAACACAATCAGTATGTCTTCTAATATGTGTCTTCTACTTTACCTCTTATCTCTAGTATACACCTACCCTGTTCCTTAGGATTTATTGAAATTTCTTTAGCCGTTCTCCAGTTTAAATAATTGAAAACGATTACATCAATGTTCATTATAATCACGACTAACATTTATTAATATAACTTTTTAACCTTCTTGTGCCTCACTGAATGGTATTTGACTTATTAATCATTTTAATGAATGCTAGTTTCCTACATTTTAACTTATTCACCTTATTATAACATTATCCATCGTTGTTTTTACATAAAAATATATAACCTTGTGTGTAACTAACTACGTATATATATTGCAATGAAACACAGGATCCTGATAAGCAGTACAGGCTTGTGTAATACACAGACGATAAACATTCATGTTTCAATTGGTTTGGTTTTTTGTGGTATACGTATTTTAGAACGGATAAGGAATTAGGCTTAGTCAAACTGTGTATTATTTTATGTGTTATTTATTCATGTACTAAGTCAGTGGAAATGTGCGCGCGTGCGCGAGTGGTAAACGTTTTCCCGGCTGTGTGATATAATTATCGTATCGTTGTGACACTTGAACTGAACATAAGCTACTATATTAGCTACAGTTCCTGTATATTTCCTAAGCTTAAAATGACGTTAAAATATGATTTTGTTAAAATATAAAGCTCGTTGTAAAACGCATTTCTGCATGAGATAAAGGCATTCAGAGATTACCATCTATGCATGCTCTTGCAAATTCGATGCACTTTACGGCATGAAACACTGCCGAGTCGTGTGCAAAGTAACCATGTGACTTCCTTCCACTAATAAGAAGCTGGAAGGCAGTCGGAATTTTCTTAAGCCTGTAGCTGCACAGTTAGTTCTTCTCATCTAGCTATCACGATCGGAACGAGCAATTCTTGTGCAAGATTTTTCGCTTGCAAGAATTTGTTAAGTCTTTTCGGTGGTAGTAACGAGTGCGAACGCTCAGAACTGTTTGTTTAATACATCTTTACACACGGTATTGTTATTATAACATAGCGTGTAGAAATAAGTGAACTTGAACTGTGTTACTGTGTGAGGTATTCTGCAGTACCAGTAGAATTTCATAATTTACTTATTAATAAAATATTGTCATCATTAGTTTCCGCGTGAGTGGAAGATTTCCGCATAGGGAGGTCTGCTAATCGTGGTAGACCCAGTGCTACGCGTGAACACTTGAAGAGTTCGGATTGGTATAAGCCTGATATACCGTTTCTAAGTTATACCCACTGTGACCTGAAATACTTATGAATTATAAATACTGTATAAAATTTCAGAAGTAGCATCCCTAAAACCGGTGTTTGTGTGCGAAGCGTCAGTGTCAACGTTGGAACTCCAGGACACCAGCCCAGCTGGAAGCGTCACCAGGGTGAACCATCTGTCATCGTACGCCACGCCCGACGACTCCACAACACAGCAAAGCCCCCCCCCTTTTTCCATCAACATCGCCGTGGGAATCATCATACTGTATATGTAATGTACCACAACTCGTATATGAACAATAATTAACACTTTAAAAGACTATATCTGAAGCACTATCATTATTATGGTAGGCGGGGATCATTCGAACGCTCCAGTCGTCACCGCTGATAACACCAATCGAACTTATTAATTCACAAATTTAATTGTTTTCATTAAACAATTTGGCGCCACCCGGGATTCGCAACCCCTATGAAATTACAGGTAGGTTGTACTGATAATTGTGACAACGCTACGGACCTCGGTAGCAACAACCATTAATGTAACGACAGGTGTGAGACGAACACACCACACTAACACTTTCTACACATAAAAAACAGGTGTACACATTTTACAGATACGACCAGAACAATGCGTTACAGATTTGGCTTCCATCGCTGGGCTTAAATAACGAGGACGTCATCTTTATTCGTTACAGATTGGCGACCAACGTAGTGAGGCTAGAAAAGGACGACTAGCGGCGATTATGAAAAAACATCATATGGTTACAAGATTCGACATTAAAAAAGGATCAAACCAGGAAGAAATGGAAGAAATTGAGGAAATGATTGGAGGATTGTTTGAAGAGGATCCCCAGGGGGACCAACCGGAAAATCCAAACCTACCAGAACCAGAAATTGAAGTAATATTTGACGTCCAACCAAACAAAACAACCGAAGGGGCAAGGATGGAGAACATGATGAGGATGATGATGGAACAATTGAACAGAAACCAGGAAGAAACAAGAGAACAAAGAAAGGAAGACAAGGAAGAATTGAATAAAAAATTAGAATCATTACAAGAGGGAATGAAGGAAGAAATACGGGAACAAAGGAAGGAAGACAGGGAGTTCTTGAAGGAGAACCTAGAACTTCTGAATAATAAATTGGAAAGCAACCAAGAGGCCTTGAAGAGAAGCCAGGAGACATTAGAAAAGAAAAGTGAAGAGCTGAAGAAACAGATCAAGAAAGATCTGGAAATAGTGAATAAGAAGATTGAAAATAGTGAAGAAGCACTCCTACAACAGTTGAAGGAAGATGGTGAGAAGAACAGAGAAGAATTAAGATTCATGCTAATAGAGTTTCGTGAAGAAGTCAAACGGACAAAAACAGGGATGAATAAGAGATGGGAAGAAACAAGTTATCCAGTAGATCAACTTAATGAAACAGTAAATAATAGTTTCACACAATTGAAGGAAACACTAGACACCACTTCTGAAGGTAGTAAGGAGATGGAAATTGTAGAAGAAACAAGTGTATTTTTTTCTTAAATAAAGGTAACAATAACACCGAGAAAATCAAGCGCATAAAAACCAACCGTAGTAGAATAAAGAAGAATCGAATCATTAAGAAGAATAAGAAAACAGAGGAAATGGGAAAGATATATAAAAAGAAACTAATCAAAACAAGAGAAGAAATGGAGATGATGAAGAACGGACTCATTGATGTGTTTAATTTGCCCCTTACCTACCAAAGCAAATTAATGAAGTATAAAGATTGTAGGAGGACTCTGAAGGAAATTATAAAAGGAATTCACAACCAACCAGTGGATGAAAAATTCAGCAAATCTATGCTTAGATGGAAGATGCCAGAAATAGAAAGGAATGACAACAAAACAGTGTATAACAAATTAAGGAGGTCCCTGAAACACTGGAGCACACCAGAAATAGAAATACAGAATAAAAGATCAATAATAACAAAAGTGGTACAATTAACAACTTCTTTGATTGATCAGAATGTAGTGAATGAAGCAGTCATGGATACAAATGAACGTGTGATAGTAGAGGAATTGTGGTACGAGACCGAAGAAACCTATATCACAAGGAAGAAAATAGTTCTACACGCCAAGGTTATCCGAACCACAAGTGCAGAGGAACTGATGGACCATGGGTAAACTAAGCGAAGATACCACACACCAAGAAAAGGGACTGATTTTCGAATTACTGACCAAGCAAACTAATGGAGAGGACGGAGCAGTAAATTAATTAGACCATTAAGAATCACCAAGACAAGAAATGACTCAACGACCAAGACGAATTAAATAAGAAATAATAAACCATAATAAATAAATTTAAAACATTATCCAGAATAAATGTTCAAACATCTAACATTTGAAGGAGTAGAGAAGAAAGACAACAAGTGTAATATACAAGAGAAGGCAATAAGAATGAAAGAAAAGGAGAAGATTACATTAAAAAAAGTATAAATAACAAGGGCCTGTGTAGAGTACGATATATATCCATATGTCATCACAAAGGATAATGGTAACAATACTTACCAAATAAGTAACATAAACACAAGAAAAATAAAAGGAGTTTACAACCAAGCTTCAATAAAAAAGTTTTATGAAGAAGAATAAATTACCATAAAGAAAATAAACTAATTTCAAAATTCAAAAAGTTTGTAAGAGCAACTTACTACCTTATTTAGATGACATATGAGGAATGAAAAAAATAAAATATATGAATAAAAATATAAAAACAAAGGAATAAGTTACACAAATTCCTACCATGTAAGATCAACTTACAGTCTATTAAAGTTGATATATGAAGTATAAAATAAAAAAGTACAATAAGGGAATAAGTTACACAAATTCCTATAAAAAAGTAAGAATCACAAACTTACGATAATATTTAAACAAAAAATACCTAAAAAGGAATAAGCTACAAAAATTCCTATAAAGTAAGAAAACTAACTTACGAAAAATTATCAAAAATGATATTTAATGCAAAATAAAATAAACAGAAACAAAATCAAGCAAAAATTGCTAAAATAAATACCTGAAATTATAATGAATTTAATGTATTAAAAAAAAAAAATCTGAACTGGTACAAGGAAGAAAAAGAAATTATGTATAAAGCAAATATACAAAAAATGGCTAAAGCAGAATATTGCTAAAGAACCAAGAAAAAGAATAAAAATGTCTAAGATAATTAAAATGATCACAAGAAGAATAGAAAAACAAAATAATGAAAAGTTAGATATGATGAAATTAACATATGAATAAATAAAAAAAACAATCAACTGTATGAGTAGATGACAGTAAATAGCAAAGTTACAGCGGAAGGAAGAATGAGTTAAAGGCCAAAGTGATCTAAAAATAAACCACAAGGTGGACAATCCCAAAATATATTATTATTATTAATTTAAGTCACAAGTTGACAAAGAAGTATTTAAGATTGACTGTTGAAAAGTCCAGCAATCCAAAAAATAAACTGAGCAGAGATGATGTTCCTCTGGTCTCAGAAAAAATGAGTAATAATGGGAGAAACCAGCTACTAAAAAGTTAGGGAAAAAATTGTATAAGGGAGAACACACTAATGGAAATAAAGAAAAACAGATCCAAATAAAATGGAATGAATCGAGTAAGAAGAAAAATAAAGAATGGAGAAACAAACAAGAGAGAAAAGGAAAAAAATAATATATAACTGATAATTTCATTAAAAACTATGTTAGTGTTTTATTAAAATGATCAATTTTGAAGGAGAGGCATTATGTTACAACACAAATAAGCCACCCCGGTACCAGGGATAAAAAAGATAATATTAAACATAAATATACTTCATATTAAATAAAATGATTAAATATAAATAAAATATAAAGACGGTGACACGACAAACGACAACATTACCTAACCCAACTGATTGACCAAACAAACAGGAAAACGACAAAGAAGGGAAAAAACCAAAACCAAAGGAGAATAAAGACAATTGAAGGAAGTGAACGAATTCCTACAACTAAATAAAATCAAACCAGACGAGAAGGGGAGAACCGAATTAAAATGAAGCCAATTGAAAATGAAGAAGAAGGAGAAGGAGCAGAAGAATGAAGAGGAAACGAAGTGAAACCAAGAAATAAGAAACACCACATATAAAAGGGAGAAATGGTACACTCAAATATAATATTGGGAATAAAACCAATAATTATGCAATACCAGAAATAAATATTATTATAAATGAAATAATTCTTATAACTGTTTTAACCAAAACCGTAAAGTAATCTAATAAAAAGAAAAAGTACACTAACCCAAAAATTAGAATTAGATATAGTAAAATCTATAGAAAAATATCATTAATACTGTGTATAATTTGTAATGAAGGAAATAGTGAGAAAGTGAGAAAGTGACAAAGAGAAATATTTATAGGGATTACCCACTAAGAAACACTTAATGTAAACAGTTAAAAAGTGCAATAGTGAAGGTGTAAATACCCCAAAATAGTGAGTGTGTCAGTGATAAACACCAATTAATTAAAGGTGAAAGTGATAAGTGAAAAAAGATATTGTAAATGATAAAAAGGTAGTAATAGATAAGAAAACACTTAGTAAATCATTTGATGAACCAATAAATGATTTAAGATTGAGTTTATAAAGAAATTATATAGTTAAGGGTAATTAGAAATAGTATTTAAAGTAAAGATAGATAAAGGATATGATGTTATTCAGGGGAGAAAGCGCATGCAAGATGAACAGTTTGTGTTAACATGGAATGTAGAAAGGGATTAGTAAAGAATTAAGAAATTAAGTATATAATTAATAAACACCCTATGTTATAAGGGAAAATAAATTAACTAAGTTTGAAGGAAGTGATGATATTTCTCACTCAAAATAATCAAAAAGAATGAAAGGTATGTTAAACCAACAGCAACTAATGAATTATAAAGAATTGTTCATAAGGTGATGTTGGTTAACACCCAAAAAATAATAGTTAATGAATTGAGTTGTAAACAAACTTTACTAAATAATGTTAAAATAATTGTATAATTATATTTATGGATAGGATATGGCTGAACGAAGCTTACAGTCCATAGGCCTAATTGTTATATTTTAAGTATTAAGATATAGAAAATAATCTTGAGATGTAATCAGAACACAAACAAATTCAAGACACAACAACCACTAAACAAATCAATTGTAACAACAGGACAAAACGCTTTGTAGTAAAATGAAATATAATTAGAAGATAATAAGTAAAAGTAATCAATGGCTACTTAAGCCTAGGAAATGCCTAACTGTCAAAACCAATAATTACAAATTGTATAAAATCCACCAAGAAATTAACAAATCTAAGGCAAGTAATTAGCCCAAAATTATATATAAATCATTTTAAAAGAAAAATGTTACAATAAGAATTTAAATTAAAAGAAATATGTAATTATCAGATGTCAGCATAATTAGACAAAAGTTAATATCTAATAGAACATGACCTTATGAGGTATTGTTTTAATCTTTGAAAGGAAATAAATACAATAGTGATAATATTTAATACCCAGAAGGGAAGACAGAAGAATAAAATCAATCAGAAGATATATAATAAATTTGAATATAAATTTCAAATATGATAACAATGCTTTTAATCTAGGCCTTAACCAATCAAAGGGTTTCAGTTACCATAGAAACGGGCCGTTGGTTACTAATTTTCCGTTAAATTTACTTACTTGGAAAAATTACGCTTGGGTAGTAGGGACGCAAGATTTTGTATGACCGAAATTTTATTTTAAAAAGTTTAAAAAACATTCAAAAGTCAACAACATGATCCAGTGAGAAGGAGATGAAGAGGTTAAACGATTAACTGATGTCCAGGAACCAAATAAACGAAAATTAAATTGCAGAAATTCCCAAGACAATTTAGAAGAAGATGCCAGCAGCCTAAGTCACTCCAAAGTTGATGAATTTTCCATGACCCAAGAACCACGATCTATCACAACCTTTTGAACTGATAAGTATCATTTAAATACCCTAATCCCAGAAGTAAAAGCACTTTATATATTTCTCACATCAATACAAAACTCTCACTATAAAGTAAAAATAATTTTCTTTCAAGGATTGAATAATATAAACTTACGTAACAAAATTATTAACTAAAAAATAACCTCGCACTAATTTGCGAATTTTGTAACAACTATTACTACACTGCCGAACAATTTGTAACCACACTTTATACTATTTAAGTACGGATAAGGTACGGTAGTGTACTTTTTTAATGTAACCATATTTTATGTTTTCTTTATAATCTCAAGAACTCCAGATTTTGGACGAGCTGACAATTCATTTATAAACAGCAGCCAAAGATGGCGTCAGAATAATTCGTTTCAAAATTAATTTCGTCAGCCTTGAGATTTGCGTTTCATGTTTTATGCCGGAGCAATTTTATTGAAAACTAACTTATAATATTATTGTCACATTGATTAATGATCAAACCATAATTAAAGATACAGTACAAAGTGTTACCATTGTTTTATTTCATAGGAAGTTGTATAATATATGTGTGTGTTAGCGATTTCACTGAGCAGACAACTAGCGCTCTTGCCATATGGGCAATACAGTAAGCTGTACCGAGGCGGGAATCATTCGAACGCTCCAGTCGTCACCGCTGACAACACCAATCGAACTTATTAATTCACAAATTTAATTGTTTTCATTAAACAATTGGCGCCACCCGGGATTCGCAACCCTTATGAAATTACAGGTACGTTGTACTGATAATTGTGACAACGCTACGGACCTCGGTAGCAATAACCATTAATGTAACGATAGGTGTGAGACGAACACACCACACTAACACTTTCTACACATAAAAAACAGGTGTACACATTTTACAGATACGACCAGAACCGATTCGTTACAACACACACACACACACACACACACACACACACACACACACACACACACACACACACACACACACACACACACACACACACACACACACACACACACACACACACACACACACACACACACACACACACACACACACACACACACACACACACATGTTATAAATACATATATATATATAATAAAATTTACGCTAGTCACAGAATAATCAATTAACCAACGAAAGATTCGTTATTCACAACTTTAGTTACAGAAAAGTTGCCATAAACAAACTCACGTTCAAATTTTCGATTGACTAACACTCACTAACATAGCAAATAAAAAGTACCACCCTATTAACGCTGTCACAGTAAATAATTACAGGAGTCCACACACGGTAGTTCACAATTAAATGTAAATATCGCGGTCTTATAACGCAAGGTGAATTGCAAATATACAATTACTATTATTAACACGTAGTAGTACGTAGCTCAAAAGCAACTGAGCTGGCTGTCCGCTTCCGAATCAACTCTTTTATGGTCAGTTTGTGTCGCGTAGTACATGACAAGAGTAGCCAGCATAAGGCGCGTCTGTAAATGAGGCCTGTCCGATGCGTCATGTAGCTCATATGTTGTGTCCGCACAGCGTGGTAATATGTTCTATGTTATCTAATGCTGTGCTTTTTCAAAGGGTTAATATATGCTTTATTATTTGTCCGTTCAAATTTTTTATTTTCGTATCAACGACAACATTTTAATGCTTACATCTAATGTAATATTTTAGCTAAATTTATATCTAATTTTCTATTAGCCTTAAAAATTATTAAAATTTACAAAGTATTATTATTGTGTAGTACTGAGAAAACAACGTAAATGCACCTTTTAAACCATCGTTTACAGAGAGCCCAGCTTAATTGGATTTAGTGATTAAAAATTGTCGTATTCGGGTTTAGGGTGGTTTCACCCTATATTATTTTTATTAATAATATTATTAGTAATATTATATTATAAGTATTATATTATTTTAATAATACTATTGCCCGCTCTACGATGTGATATTATAAGTGGGAGTACCGTAACTAACACTGAGGTGGTTTTCCTTTGAGCTGAAAAGTTAATTAAGAGAGCAATGTGAAAGTCTGTGATTAAGAGAGACGTTACAACCTAGTCAAAATATACAGTATAGAAATTTGTGTTACTCAATATAATAGACAAAAAACAAAAAAACATTAAATTATGTTTACTATTTATTCTGTATATTTCCCTTCTTCTACGTGTTCTACTTTTAAGTAGAGTCTGTCTCCACCAAAACGTTGCTCCATCTTTCTTAACTACGAACTCTACTTCTCTTTGCGGTGGGTGCCACAGGTTCGCGCAACTCTTCTCCTCTTCTCTTAACCCACTCACTTACTTTTTTTGGGCACCGTATCCTCCCTTTATGTCACCACTTCTCTCCCTATCCAGCAGTGTCAGGATCAGTATCCTTCTTGAGATCACTCAACTCGGTTGCTTCCGATATTTCTATTGTTTTTGCAATGTCAATTTTGGTGTCAGCTGCGTGGCTTACAACATCGTTTTGTGTATATGCCACCTTGTCTTAGAAATATGTTCGATCAGGTTGGGAGGATATTCTTGAAGCCTGAATTGCTTGATGTTTTACCCCAGCCTTAGCAGTGCAAAGTTATTTGTACGTCAGGAAAAATGAAGAACGACACCTTCATTAATAATTTTGTTGCATAAATCTCGATTATAATAAAATGGTTCTTTAGAAACAATACAAGTATTTTACTCTACTTGGTTGATAATCTCAGACCTAAATTTGAGAAGTGCGGGTTAACTGGTAGAGGAGGCGTTGAAGAATTTTGACCTTCGGCAACAACTCCCTTTTCGTCCACGTAGCACTCGCATGCGATGTGATTTCCCTCTCCAAATTCGTATCTTCTGAGGCCATTAAAATCTTCGATTATTTGGTTTATTAATATACTGAATAGAAATCTCTAAACGAATCACCTTGTCCGATTTCGTGGTAGATTCGGATGTTTTTAAAAGCGTTCCATTTAAATTTTAACAGCATTATTAGTATGGATATCATGTGTTAATTTTTTAAAGCTATTCGGTACATTATGTTTGTCCAAAACGTTCGAGCGTGTTTAACTACAATTTTATTAATAGCTATTCATTTTCAATAAAACAGAAAAAAGCTAGCTCATTAAATTCAAAAGCTTTTTAGAGATTTGTTCATGGCATCTACGCAAAACCGATACTCTTTGAATCCTTGTTGCAGATCATAAGGTCTGATCTATGGCTGTTTGTTAGTTAACATTTTTGTTTGAGTTTGAGATGTATGTTCAATAACTAGATTCCGCAAAAATGATTTGGGCTTTGTTTTCTGCGTGTGTGAATTTTAAACTGTAAAATACCTTGAAATAAAAAAGTCCGCTAAATAGTACAAATTTTAACTTGAATAGTTCATACTGTATTCCATTCATTAAAAAAAGTACATTGTTTTATTGTCCCAATAAGTTAATCAGGAAACCAAACTACATAATTTCACAAGTGTTCCTGATGACACATAAAGTAACAAATCATTTATCAAATCTAGTGTATACTTCAAACTTAAAAAAAATATATATATAGCAATGTGACAGGCTGTCACACTATATGTAAATGTGGAGCATAATTATTATCAGCTATTATGGGTGTCCAGGACGATTGAAGAATGTTTGAAAGTAAAATAATATTGTTAAAAATTAAAATTAATAAGATAAATTAGTAATAAGACAATGTAAAGACTATGAAGATATAGTTTAATATGTGAGTGAAGTGTTGTGTAGTGTGGGTAGCAAATAGAAGGTTATGGAAATTTATTCATATGTAATAAAGCATTGTTCTAGAAAATTCAAGAATAAGGAAGTCAATGAACACGTGTCGAGTCCAGACGTTACTTCCGAATATCATAAAATGTATAGAAAATATGTCTACGCGCATATAGGCTGTGACGTCATTATACAGCGCTGCTGCATGCATTGTGCAAGATTATAAAAGCAGTCGGCAGTCTTCATCTAACTCTCTTAGAGCGAGTCTTCATACAGCACTCAGCGAGAGTAGTCGCGGTGGTCATCGTCCAGTCAACATCAATTCCAGGCAGTCCTTAGGGCCCGTGGAGTCGAGATAGCAGCGAGTGTCGGCAGGGAACAACTACGGAGTAAGAGATAGTCCACTACCGTTCCTGAGCTTCGTTTTGCTGATCGTGGTGGCTGAAAACGGACACCTAGAGAAAAGGCAGTTCCTGGAGGCGGTTGCTGGAACGTGGAACCAGGACGACGGATCGCTGGAAGCCGGGATCGAGATCGTCGACCGGGAAGACCACGAAGACAACAGAACAGGGAAGCAAAATTTAACTAAATTTGTTTTCAAAGTATAAAGCTTTCACTAGAAAAAGAAAGAACTTTTGATCATTTAAGAAATATATCACTGTGTAAAGTAAAGAAGACATTTATTTAAAATATAATTTTGTTTAAAGAAGACTTTGAACATTTACAATTTACATCACTGTTTATCTAAAAGAGAACATTTATTTAACGTATATTTTCAAAGAAGATTTTGAACATTGAAAAGTAAAAATTGTTTAAAATAACGAGAGAATATTTTGATATAAATTTGTGTAAAAGAAAGAGACAATAAATGTATGTATTTTCACTAATTGAGCATATATATATATATATATATATATATATATATATATATATACTATAACGATTCATATAGACGACCTATCAGATTGTTATATGAAAGTGACAAACTGTGCTAGTCTAGCGGCGTAAGCAAGAGAGAGAGGGAATAATTACAGCCATCTCTGTCTAACCTCGCCACTGCTACTACTGACGCGTGCGCAGACACGAAATTTTATTCAATTAATTTTATTTATTAAAACTGCAATACCTTCAAAACTAATAAATATACGGCAATTCTGAAACCTGCATAGTGTTCAGCAATTAAAGCTCTATAAGTAGTCAAAATATCAATTAATATAATTAACATTTAAAGAAGGTATACAGAAGAAGAACGCCAAGAGTTATAACTAGAGAATTAGGCTAGGTACGAATTAGGTGTTTTCACACACATACAGAGAAAGACCAAAGCAATAATATTCTGTGGTCAGATCTTTGAAAACACGTTTGCAAATACCCGTAATCAAACGATTTGCAAACAGAAGAAGTATGAAATTAGCCAGAAATTCTCTACCATCTCAAACTTGTTAAGGAGAGTTTGACCGACCTGTTCGATATTGTTTCAAATGGAAAACACATGATTTATTTGGAACAACCAATCACAACCCTGTATTAAGAGTAGACGCTAACTCAGAATGAGGGAATAGGGCACTCTTCGTTTGGGCATTAAATAAGCAAGACGTGTGTTAAATACGATCTCAATTGCACAAACAACGCAAAGTATTTATTTAAATAAACAGTTCACGAAGTGGTCCGTAGTAGTAGAGGAACTAGTAAAGTTCAATAAATAATCTCGCTGCGTAATAACTAATCAATTAATTAAATAATTAATCAATTAATAATTAATTAACAGTGAAGTGACCTGTGCACCAGAATAGCTACAGCATCTGTAATTGTCCTGGATCATCAGTCAACGTTATTGGTCAACATCATTTCTTCTGAGCCGAACCATCAAAAGGAATGTCTCTACTGATTACTATCTACGGTCGACGTATCAATCAGATAAGAAATATATTCATTGATCAATAAACATAGAATAACAAAATAAATAATTAATTCAATAAACATTTTAAAAGACACTATATAAATTCAAAATTGTATTTAATTATTAAGATTAGATATAAAGTAATATAGGAGTGTTGAATAGAGAGTGAGGTGTAGTATTGAACGTGCAAATTATTGCAGACCCGTTCTTTAGCACTGGTTTGGGTGATATATAATCCCTAAATCAACCAGATAAGAGCAATTGGTCGTTTGGACGTTTTAATCTACACTTTTCAGGCACACTCATTAACCAATAAGATTTATGTTAGCAATAAGTCATTAGATTACCTTTTAAAGAAATTAATTCAATAACAAAGTCATTAATTAAACAAATTTCAACATTATTTAAGAGTTATTTGTAACGATTCCCCTTAAATATTCCACTCACTGAACGAATCCTGAGATAGTGTGTCTCTGTGCTCTGAGCTAAGCTGAATCCGTGTCATTTGTATCTGGGATTTGTTCTGGAGCCCAGGTAAAGTAAAAGGTCACGGGTAAGATTTGTTCTATCATTATATACAAAAAAAAAAAAAAAAAAAAAAAAAAAAAATAGATAGACAAAAGGTCTTTATAATATATATATATATATATATATATATATATATATATATATATTGTAACGAATAAAATGAAAGACTGGTGCGTGCGAACCTGCAAAATGTATACACCAGTTTTGTGTTTGTAATTATAATTAGTGCGTTTGCCTCGCACCGGGGTCGTTACAGTAATGTTGTGGCTAGCGATGTTCGTAGCGTTGAAGTATTCACCTGTATCACACGGCAGTAACCTTACCTGTTATTTATAGGGGTGTGTTAGTCCCGGGTGGCGCCAAGTCGTTTTATAAAACAAATAAAATTATTGTCAGACGAGTTATCAGCGTTGCGGTATTGGGCATTCAAATAATTCCCGCTCGCACTGCCGCCTCAATTGTCGTTGCTGCTGCGTGAGTGACAACTTGTTCGCTCTCGTCAAATTTATTTCTTAACTAAATACAAGTAATATAAATAGCACGCCCTGTGAAATGATAACGACGGTTACTCCCTGTAATAGTTATATTTCTTAATAGGTGGTAATTGAAAACATTCACATTAACAATAATACAATAATAAATTTGCACCGACTGTTTACATTCGACTCTGATCTCAAGGCTTTGACGAAGCGATCTAGGAAACGTTCAGCCTTGCATTGCTGCGTAGATTAAAGTATTACAAGATATTTTCGGTTTCCCAAATCGTGGATTCTTGTGACTATGAGTTAAAGAACTCCAATGGTTACAATAAAAAAATATTACCTTATTCTACGTGTACATAAATAATAATGTGTGCTGTTACAATCTGTTCTGTTGTGTCGTAAAAGTGTTTTGTAAGTTCGTGTTTAATTATTAGGTTATATTCAACGTTAACAAGTTTTAATCAAGTGTTATTTTGCTTAAATATTCTATGAAAGAGAAATATTGGTTCTATAGTGAGGTAAATTTACCTTTTAATAATATTTAAAGTGATTAGGGTTTTTGGAAAATAAATAATTTAATGTTACTTAACACCTCAGGATGTCTCGGTGTCTTCGTTTGTTTAACCGGGTGGGTTTTGGCTCCATTAATTTGATTTTCATGGATTTTGGGGCTGCAAAGGATTGAGCGTCTTTTTCATAATGTGGCTAGATGTTCTTTTCTGATAATTTCCCGTTTATTTGGCCTTGGGTCTTGAATTGGCTGCTACAAACGGTCGTCTGCTTCTTAAGCTATCATGGTTAGTAACTTTTAAATACTTTTTGCATTATTTTCACTGAGAAAACGTTCTTCCAAATATTGGCATCTGTATTCGCTTAATGACGCTTCGCTTCTCTCTTTATTCCAACGGTAATTTTGTCTTCAACTGCCGTTTCCATGGTAACTGTATGATTCCGATTGGTTGATTTTGAGATGATGTATTGTTATCAAAATTCGAATTCTTCGTATATCTTCTGATTGCTGTTATTCCTCCATCTTCCTTCCTGGTTATTAAATATTGTCACTATAGTATTTATTTCCTTTCATAGATTATTTTGATACCCCACAAGTTTGGGTAATTTTAGATTTTATGTTTTTACAATTATGTTAATGCTTCTTAATTACATTTCTTTTTGTATAAAAATGCTTATTACAACGTTTTGTGTTACAAATGATTTACAATTTATTCTTGGTGATTCCTTCACCTCAGATTTTCTAAATTCTTAGTCAATTTGTTATAATTTTTGGTTGTTTGGTTCTGACAGTTATGCCTTTCCTAGGCCTGAGTAGCCATTATAGTATTTTACTTATTTCATTTAAATCACATTTTGTTTCAGCCTAATGGGCTTTACTTTGTTATTTTTATTGGTTGTGTTGTATATTGAGTCTGTTGGTGTGTTGATTACGTGTCACTATTGCTTTCTCTATCTTAATATTTAAAACATAACATTAGGCTTATGGACTGGAAGTTTCATTCAGCCATATCCTATTCATAACATTAACATGAACAATTCTTTATAATTTATTAGAGTTATTGTTTTGAGTGAGAAATATCATCACTTCCTTCCAACTTATTATTATTTGCTAATTTTTTGTTTACAATTCATATTATTTCTATTGTGATAAACAACATCACTTTTATTAAATTTATAACAGTCCCTTATAACATGGGTGTCTTTGTTCTGTCTCTGATTTCTTAATCTTTAAACAATTTTTACATTCTCTCCATGTCAACACCTTCAATTTATTCTTTCCTGGAATCCTCCCTTTTTAATTACTATCGGCTATAATTAAACTTAACTTTATTAAACATCTATTCTTAAATAATAATGTCATCATCACTTTCTAGTGTTCAGCATATCTTATTCTATAATTCATACTTAATACTATTTTTCACCAGCTATTTATTCACTGTGATTTTTCCACTTTTAAACCTTTAGTGTTTTTCACAGATTTATGAAGTGTCTATTTTCTTCATTATTCACTATTCCTTATAGTAGTTATATTCCAAATCTTACACTATTCCCACTTATATCTCACCTTCACTTTTAAATTATCTATAGTTAATTATAATTTAACTAGCGTACCTAATCACTTCACTTTGGGGTTTTTACACATACACTATTGCACTGTATCACTGTTTATACTATGTGTTTTTTAGTAGGTAATCCCTATACTTATTTCTCTTTCATCACAATATATCCTTAATACTAATAACAATTTTATATTCTTATAATACTATTTTTACATGTAAATTTTATTTGTGGTTTAGGTTGCTTTTTTATCACCTTAATCCTTAACCTTTTTTAATAGTGTTTCTTCTCTAGATCATTTTGTCCATTAATGGGTAATAACCGTTACTTTTTCCTTTCTCAGGATAACCATTGGTTTGGTTCCATTCTTCTTCTTGAGTGCTTTATTTCTCCTTCTCCTATGCTTTATTACTCGTTTGTGAATCATTATTGGTTTTCACTTCTATCTATTTCCCTCCTTCTTCATTTTCATTATTTGATAAATACTTTGGTTTTTCCATCCTTTTCTTTGGGTATTTTGGGGTCGTTTAATCTCATGAACTTGTTTCATTTTTGTTTGGGTTAATCACTTTCTTCTCTTATTCTCGTTGGTTATTTGTGTGATTCCCTTCTTCATTTGTTTCCTGTTGTTGGGTCAATCACTTGGGTTAGGTCAAAGTCGTCGTTTGTCGAGTCATATTCTTTATATTTTATTTAAATTAATCATTTTATTTGATATGAAGTATTTTTACATTTATAAATATAGTTATTATCCCTCGTACTGGGTTGGCTTATTTGTGTCGTAACAATATATATTCTGCATTTTTAGTAAGATAGGGTTTGAAAAAGAGAAGAGAAATAATATGTATGGACTATTTTCCAACATGCGGAAACTAATTAAATGTAAACAGTTTTGCCTCAGATAAAAAAAACAAATGTTAATGAAAGTTAAACAAGAATGCTTTTTGTACACCGCTGTATTATTACAGTTGTTGTTTCCAACGCAGCGACAAAACACGCCCTCTATTAATAACCATTGTCGGCCCAGACCAACTCCAATACACGTCCTCACGCATTTCGCTGTTTCTCATAGAAGAATTAACAGAAAAAATTGTTGATACTAACTTACGTATTGATACTTTAGAGAATAATTTTAAACAAGCCTTACATGAGCAAGTTGTACGGATTGAAAATAAACAAAAAGAATTACGTCTCGAGTGGAGAAAAGATTTAATAGAAACGCATAAACAAATACATGATAATATAAATGATACGTTAAATACTATGACGCGAGAGCAGGATGATAAAATTCAAACTGTTAGTAATATGTCACAAGCAAATACCAGTAAACTTAGAGACTTAGAAACGCGTACTATAGTCATTGAGAATAGAATTGAAGAAACTACGAAGTACCGTTCGGGAGACGTCTCACATATGAGATGTTACTTTAACGTGAGTTGATATAGTTTTTAATATTGATGTAGCATCTTGCTTAATAGTGCCCCCCCCCCCTCCAACGGCTGATTCAATTTGCTGTAAACGCATGCAAGTTTCTAACTGATTGGCTGCTAAAAAAAAAAACCTATTGCTAAAAAATGTAAACCATAGGCTTACATTTGAAATTTAAATCAACACAAAATTAAATTTGTGTATCTACGTACAATTTAAATAAAGACACACACACACACGTATATATGTTTGTGGGTGTGTATGTGTATATAGGTATGCGAATTTTTTTCAAGTTAATTATTGATTAAAATTAAGTACCTGAATTATAAAAGCAAATGTGTTTATAGTATAAACTGATAATATGTTTATCCGTCCATTCATTGACGTGTGAGCGCATGCCCTCTCTTCAATCCTGCTCATTCCCACCAGGCTCCTGTCGTCCCATTCTTGTCATGTGGGCCTCTTTTCTCCATCCCTTTATAGATGTCCGCTTTATACAATCCTGATCTCCTTTCTTTTTCTTCTTCCATGTCGAAGCCGTTTTAACAACATTTTAGGCCAACAATCGTTAGATATTCACTCCACGTTGCAAAAAAAAGTGAAGCCCCTCATATTTGTAGTGTCTATAATTTTTCTTTCCATTCAAATTTGCTTCTTGGTGTCCAGTAGGTTTATCTAATTTTAATTTACTCATTTATGTGTTGGAGTATTCCCATGCACATTTTTATGAGCCAAAAACGGTCGTGTCTAACGTAGTAAGATTGTTTCATAACATTTGGTTTGGTTTTCTAAATGCATTTAAAATCTGTCGGAATTTCAGGGGGATTAAAGTAATCCAGTATATAATGGCATACAATTATTATCTGAAAGTTGTTTTACTTAATAATATATGAATTAAATAAGTTATCAATAAAGTAGTTTAATTAATCAATGAATTAAATCAGTAAGGTTACTTTTTGTATGTGGTAGTTCATCCTGTATTTAACAAAACAAACAAAACATCAGTAAATCTAAATAAGTTTACAGATCGGTGGTGATACGTTGCCATTCAATCCATGTTACTACTGAGGATAAAAGATTATGACTTATTGCTGTAGATAAATTATTATTAAACTAAACATAACAAAAAAACTGGTACAATAAATAACACAATTTATTATTCGGGGGATTCGACAAGTTTCATTTAAACGATAAGAAAACATCATAAATGATTAGGTATTTTTTATAGTTTAGTGGGAGAGTAAGTATTTATTTACGAACATCATCTTCATCATCATTATGATAGTTATTAATCACTTTCCTTGAAGCTTTAGAAAGGAGCGTCCGTGGGATTTTGCTATCTGTAGCCGTGGTAGAAATGACACCACACCAGTCATACAGAAATCAGTCAGTGTATAATCACATAGGCCTACATCAAGGAGCGGCACAATGAGGAGGGATGTTGGACTGGATCACTTTACGTCCAGATGTTGCGATTGTTATTTACGAAGTACGTTTCTCTCGCCCAACCCAACAGCAGGTAAACGCGTGATTGGATTGACTCCAGCCAAAAAATATTTTAAAATGGGTGTATCGTGGGACGCACCCCAGAAGTGAGAACTTCAGTGTCGAATGCCAAATGAACTGATTCATCGTGTAAATGGTTCTTCGTATGCATTTGTGGCAAATAAGATTTTGCTACAATTTTGCTATAATAGAGATTCAAATAAGACTAAAAGGATAATTAAATGAGACGAGGGCATAATAGTGTTTATAGGTATTTTATAATAAGAAATCGATATTTACACTGAACATAAATCGAATCGTATCACGCTTCGTATTATTTTCAGTATACATACATATACAAACAAATAATTTTTTCCAACATAACAATATGACTTACACAATATTTAGTTGAAAAGTGTAATGTGATATGCGTAGTAAAATAAATCACATTTTACAAAAAAATTAACAAAGTATTGTTTTAATTAAGTCGATTGTGTAATCACCAAATCTTGTTTGGTGTTGCTCTCTGGTGGCAGACCTGAAATGAACACTAATTTAACGTGATACACTATGATGAAAGAAATTACTGTAGCGACGCGCTCTTGTGGAGGTCCTGAAGAAAACGCCCAACATTTTATCATCTTGATCAAACGCTAAACAGGTTATTCAAAGAATACAATTATGTTTAATATTCACATTATTCTTGTAATAGTATTTAAACATTTAAAATATGCTCATATATTTCAAAATATTACACTTTGCTTAAAGGTCACATATTTGTGAGAGTGTGGAAATTTTTGGTAGGTGTGCGGGGAAATAGAAACCTGGCAACGCCGCTTTTTGGTTTCAGCTATTTCGTAACTCGTTGAATCAGTTTACTGGCCTAGGAGCGTGAGGTGTACGGGAATGAGCCGAGAATCATAGTTTTCCTTTAAAAAGTGAACGCTATGCAAAATGAGTTGCTTTCACTGAGCTACGCCTCCATTTATTGAAAAACGTAACAGACAAATTCTCGCGTCTTCAGAAAACGAGATGACAGACATTATAGAATGAGATAAGAACATTATCGCCGGGGCATCCCCTGTGGAACCAATACAACAGGAATAGCAAACAGACAATAAAAAGAAGAAAATGAGAGGGACAAAAATTTCATTCAAGCTAATAAAACAAATGAAAAGTTAACTAGTTAAATAAAAAGCCTAAACCGAATTCAATGAAACAATATAACGAGAATACAGAAAGAAACACATTTTGTCTGCTTTATGCACCACATCTTATGGTGTGGCTTTTGTCAGAAATGTTTCGGCAACCAAAATCTCTGATGTTAAACACAGTTATTTGTTCAATTATTATATTACGGACGCATCATTCTGAGAGGAAATCTTGAGCATTCAACTATGAAAGATGGCAACAAATGGGACGGAGGTCCCAGTCTATGATTCAAATCTGACAAATATCAGAAAGTTATTGGAACGTCACAGAGTACTTACATGGACGACCAAAACATGACAGGAATTATACATTACTGGTGGATTACAAATTGCACAGTGGGGAGTAAAATGTCAAAATTCTTACTTGTATATTTCAATAATATTGAACAATATATCGTTTTGATAGAACAGTTTTACAAATACTGACGTGCACAGAAATGTGCTGTGTTTACAGTCTGAAAAGTGTTAAGATTCAGATAACTAAGCTGCAAAGGGAGAAACTGATATTGAAGTGTAAGTTACTAAAATTTAGTTGGACAGTGTATAAAATTTATGTACTTTACAAGTTTCAAACAATTAACTGTTTAACACTTATTTCCACAGTATTTATGTTCCGTTACCCTTCGTTAATACACATTTTCGTTAGTGATTATAGTGATATATATAGAAGTATCTTTAACGTAACAGGTCTTATGGCCGAGAGCTTGCCAGGCTATCTTCTTGTGGGGGTCCGAAGGAGAACATGCTCATGGATACTTTACACAGATATGATCTAAAGGTCCAAGTAGTAAATTTGATATCAGAAGCAGGAAAAGTAGAGAAATGACAATAATTGTATATCTGGGGTGTGCCGTATTGGAGCGGCAATATGCATTTTGTAAAGGGGTAATTATTAAAAGCAGTAAACGAAAAAGATTAATATTCAAAAAATGATTCTGATGTTAATCTGATTGACATGCCATGAGAAAAATGTTTTAATATAACAGCTAATGTTTTCTGTACCAGCTAAAACATGAACTTTACAGTACTGTGAAGAATATAACAGTTTTCTGTACCGCAAACGTTTACAAACAGTCGTCTTTGGCACTGTACGATTACGGAAATGGTGTTGCACAATTCCAGTCTTAACACAATTCTTTGTTTCTTATAAGGCAGATTATAAAACTGTGTACGTCAGTTATAAAGCCCAGAGCGCTGCGTCAGTGCTAATCCGGTAAGCTGAGCTTACGACCTTTTAACAAGAAAAAATGTGAAAGTAACTTACAAGTAATCTGTAATACGTAACTCACTCGTACCTCCATAATCCCTCAGACTTCAGGTCCGTCCTCTACACGATTCAGCTGTCAGTGTTTCCCTCCTATATGGTTCCTCATACGGACACAGTTTCATAAATGCGCGTATGTAGAACATATACGGAGGTGTATATAAAAAAATGTTAAAAAATTAGAGTACAACAAACATTTTTGAGGAATATGTATGTGAATGTATGTATATATAATGGGTAACGGATACAATAAATATAATAAATGATGGATGAAAAAGTCAAAACTATCAATAAATTAGAAAATAGAATAAAACATAAACTCACTAAACAAACGCCATATACACCTACATATAAAAATCTATCTATTAATGATAAAGTAAAATATACAACCCTTACTTATTATGAAAAAACTCGTAAACTAAGTAAACTATTAAAAGAAACAAATTTAAAAATACTGTATAACACAGATAATATTGTTTTTAATCAAGTAAGACCTAAAAAAAAATCCAATATTCACAATAAAAATGACATGTACAAAATAGAATGTCCAGATTGCAATAAAGTTTACGTAAACCAGAAAAATAAAAAAAACTACTTAATAGATTCGTTCAACACCGCATGCTTTTTAAAACCAAATATTTACTAATCTAATTTAGCCGCGCATTGTATAAATAATAAACATCGATTTCCCGACACTCAAAATGTGAAGTGAATTAATAACATACAAAAAGGTCAAAAAATTAATATTTGGGAATATACAAACACAATAACTATGATTTATTAATTAAAGAACAAAATCAAGTAAAAACAAAACAAGAAGATCTATTTAAAATTATAAATTTATTCTAATAAATTAAATATAAACATAACATTCTAAAATAATCGACAAAACAGCTGACTGAGTAAATAAACATTAAAACAATAAATAAATAAAATCAAATTACATCGATCATTTTGTTTATATTAAGTTCGATTATCCGTTATTATTTTTATATTGAAATCGAATCAACTCAATTGGTTATATATTTATTTATAAACCTCTGATGATGCTGTTTTATGTTTTAATCAGTGAAACATGCGTCAGATGATAACACAATATAATTTTACTTGCAGAAATAGTTAATATTTGAAGAACTGTTCACACACACACACACACACACACACACACACACACACACACACACACACACACACACACACACACACACACACACACACACACACACACACACACACACACACACACACACACACACACACACACACACACACACACACTATACAATCCACATATTATATATATATTATGAGGATTGTGGGTAATAATGTGTGTATAGGTGTAATTTGTATGTAATGTATATGCACGTGTGGTGTGTGTGGGGGGCTATATTAATATATACTTTGTTTCAGGAAAAAATAAACGACAATAATTTTTTAAGTGAATTATTATAAATAATAAGAAATATGCATTATCTATGCGATTGACAAGTAATATATTTCTAAAAAATGTGTAAAGAAATTGATAACAACAGCGCTTTGATAAGGTTATTTGGTAACGTCTGCCGTTGACTGTCACAAAATTCAATTATTTTCAATGATTTATGTACTGAAATAATTAACATTTTACGCATACAGTTGTTGACAATGGAGTGTAGGAAAACTCTTGTTGGGTACGTAAATAACCCACGGCAACTTGTCGGTTATATAACGGTTTGCAATTACTTAAATTGTGTCCCTCTACGTACACATCGTTGTTAACTAGACTAATACAATGGAAAGATATGTGTCGACCTACTTGGAGACGAGAAATAGGAGTAGTGAGATAATAACAGCAGTCACGATTCAAGCTTATTGCATTTATAATAATTAAAATTATAATTCTGGCCGTCTACAATCACCCAAATTCACGTTCAAACCTTACACTCGCCACACGAGATAAATCCTAAGTATTCATAAGTGTGCGAGCAATCGTCTTGTCATCGCAAATTTCTCTAAAAAACTCATATTTTTATTCTTGTTTGTTGATTATCTAATCGTCTATTTTTTAACAGTATGATAGAAATTAGCAATTGGTTTATAGTAATGTAAACTAGAACGTAGCATCTGGTGTCTAGCCGATAAGATAGAACGTAGAATCTAGTTTGTAGCATTAAGATAAAAGTTGGTTTGTAGCAGAGAAGAGATAACTTTCGTCTAAATGGTGTTTAGGGTTCCGATCGAACGTCGCTGAGATCGATTCGTTCTGTGGAAAGATTTCTAATGGTAAAGTAAAAATTATTTCTAATTTCTGCGTAAAAATACCTTATACCAACACATTATGGTAGGCTTTCGCACAGTCGAGTAACCGTCTCTCTTTTTGCCAGACAGAGTGGTAGAGATTTGTACTAGGGATTGAGGGTGGTAGAGTTCTGGTTTAAGAGGTTGTCCATTCCTCGTGTGCCATACGCTTTTCCCAAACGTTTTTGCATTTTGAATATGAAAGGTCCTCTAGACTTGCCCGTAGTCAGGATAAAACGACGCCTTTCGTAGTACGAGTAGGTCTGACTTTTCGAGGAACTGCCGGCTGCTTACCTCATTGCACCAAGACTCCTACTGGAGCCCAGTCCCATCTAAAATCAGACAAAACCCCCGGAAAGTTGGATTATTTCAAAATTATACTCATCAACTTTATATTATTAAGCTGAAGTTGGTGTTTCCTATAAACCACTTTTGCCGTTTTGAACATTTGTTCTAGAAATGTTTGCATTATCGTGAGAAATCCGTAAATTTTACCTTACCTGAATTCCCAAAGAATGTATTTGGTCTACGTTTTAGGTGTGTTGGGTAGGTTTTGATGTAACCCACTAGAGACGTTTAATTTGTCTAAACTAACAAAACTTGCTTAAAATTTTAAATAGTTTTAGTGTTGATGACTTATGTATGTTTACAATATTATTCTTTCATGTATTACTAATCATACACCTAATCTAAAGGCTTCCTACTCTCGTTCTGTGAATTTGATTTTGTGAACATAATGGCTCTGATTTTTATTACTTTTAACCTTACCTTGTTTTACCCGCAGAAAATATAGTATTAGTGAATTAACTGCCATTTCTGTGATCAACTATAGTCTTGTAACTACTTAGTCTAGGTGATTCTATACAGGTACTGCTCAACTGTATACAGTGACGACTGAGAATTCTGTTTATTCACGAAAACAGACCTTGAAAGTCATCATAATGTAATCCCTAAGTGTTGGAACGCAAAAATAATAATATTGTTTATGTCTCGCTTTCATAAACGAAGGACAGTGTCTCGTCAGTTTGGGACATAAATCCACCATCTTCCCAAATCATTATTTTAGTAGACTTATCGGTATATAAAAAAACAAAAGTTATGAACGCAATATTCGTAATTATTTAAACAATTTCGTTTGTACGCCTATATTTGATTATTATTAATTCTATGGTTTTTGAATTCAAGTTTGAGAACAGCAAACCTACACTTGGACTATGACAGCCTAATCACGCACAAGAACGTGTTGATATTATAAGCAAAATCTCAAAATGAGGTGTTTGTGCTAATAGAACTTAATTTGTTTTGGTTGTATTCGCAGATGCAAAATATGACCTGTAGTTATTAAAAGTTATTGTATAGTCTGTTTAAAATTATTGATTTTGTGATATAAAGTTCCTTAATTTGATTAATTTATTGTTTATAAATTTGTTTTGCCAGGTGCTACGGTTGTGTGGTATTAGTGCTTCAGCACAGTATCAATCGTTGTACTCCAAAATCAAGCGTTACATGCTTAAGGACAGAACCCTGCATGGATGAGCACACGACAACTCCGTAACTGGAAATGTCTCTACCCGCAACACCAGTAATAAATTATTTAATACTTTTGTTAATAATAAAAATAAAATGCAATTTAATAAATTACAGGTAATTAAATATTGTTTATAAAACATATATTTGATTTTATGGTCTTCTTAAAATCATCAAAGTTTACGGGAAAAATGATATGGATAACGCACACGGGTTACACAAACAATCATATTGAGATCACTGGTCGTGTCTCAGACGTGCCTCGCAATTCCCTAGGGCTGCAACCTGTTGCGATCCCAATGTACATAACTTATGAGAAATAGGACCGCCTGAATATAGAACAGTTTACTTATTTTCAATCAGGGGTACAATGAAAAACGGTTTAGTAACGACTGCCTCGTTATCTGTAAACATTGATATTCTATTTCCCGTATATCCAAATCTTCACACACTTCATTTTTCTTTCAACTAGCCTTTGCAAAATTATGGTCGCGCGCTTGTTCACACACACACACACACACACACACACACACACACACACACACACACACACACACACACACACACACACACACACACACACACACACACACACACACACACACACACACACACACACACACACACACACACACACACACACACACACACACACACACACACACACACACACACACACACACACACACACACACACACACACACACACACACACACACACGCACGCACGCACGCACGCACGCACGCACGCACGCACGCACACACACACACACACAATTAACCCTGCCCACTGCTACTAATTGTTCATAGGGATGATCGTGTTACACAATATTAAGTGAATGTTTTTATACAGTCAAACAGAAGATAGTTTTTAGCTACTGTAAATCCTGACGTTATTTTTGGGTCATTCCGTTGTTATGAGTGAGACATAAAGCCTTCTAGTTTATCTGACCAAACGATTAAAAGATCTTGTCAAATCCATATTTATTAAACAGATGACGAAGCTATACACTATTCTTTTGAAAACTATATTTCTGTATTATAATTTTCAAAATAACAACAATTTTGTTTATTCTTATTTCAAGAATAAGAACATAGTATAAAAGTTTTCACTAGAAAATAGTAGATAGAAGATAGTAAAGAAGGTAGTAAAGAGATAGTAATTCCAAACAGGTGGTCCACTGATCAGAGCTAGTCTACGAGAAGTTCAGTGGTCCATGAAGGTAAAAAAATATAAGTATAAAATAAATAGTCTAATCTAGGGGGTGGCATGGTATTATAGTTATGTGGAAGCGTAAATGTGCTATTATATTGCTTCCCATGTGCAACTATTTGTAATATAAATGTGACTAAGAAAATTATATTATAGAAACAGACTGTTAGACGTGAGTAAGTCAAGCCAGTTGAGAGTTTTTATGTCAGATAAGGAAGTCTCCGAAGCGGAAACAATGTAACACGCTGATCAACTACAGACTTCATGCGGCAGCCTGATCGTAAATGGTGCACTGCACTTTACTGAAATGTCATGCATTATACAAATATAGAAGGGGGACTTCTGCCTAAACGCCAGCGTTATAATTTAAACCCATCACGTAACTCATCCCATAAACTATGTTATATTACTTAAATTATATAGATTTATGATAATACAAGTTATAACAAGCTGCATCTACCTGACACCAAGTTAGTTTTAACTGCTTCAGTGTTAAATTAAAATCGCCGACTGGAATCACGTTACAGATGAGCGCATCCAATACAACAGTGTCAACAGACATTGTTTGGTTATATCCGGTGACGCGTAATTAACTGGAACGTGTGTTGACATTGCTTTATAATTATGTTTGTTTCTGGGAAATAATCTTAAATTTCATTTCACAGAAACGTACTACCGCGGGAGGAAAATAATGAGTTTTTCCTTATCTTACACTAACACAAAACTATCACAAGTTTTATTCTCGATCTCGTACAAAATTTTTGTGTCGCACTTCTTGTTTATGAAGAAGTGTTTTTACCACCTTCCTGTATTTGCAGGTTTTGTTTACCTTGTCAGTATCATGTATCTCCATTATTGCAAGTCTTTTAAGTTAAATATTTTGTAATTTGATTGGAAAACAAATTTATTACAATAAATTATAATTTTACTAAACGTTATAAAATTTTTAACGTAAGAAATGTTCAGAAAATTTCTCTCGATTCAAAAAATTAAATTATGTTAACAGTAGTGATGGTAGCGTGAATATTTAGTACTTTTATTTTTTACAATTCAATAAGCTTCTGCTTTATATTTATTCCAATATAACGTTTTTCCTGTTTAATGTGGAGCAGAACTGAGAAACAGTGTTAGAACTTCTACTTGCAGCGTGTTAAGGGACTAACAAAGAAGACAACGGTACACACACACACACACACACACACACACACACACACACACACACACACACACACACACACACACACACACACACACACACACAAATGTGAGTCAGTATGATGTATTTGTGTATCGCTGTTGACACCATTTTTCGTCCAATATATGCCCTTGGCATAATCTGCATAAAAGCCTAAACCATATATAACTAAGGGGGCAATTTATCAAATATTAGAATAAAATTAACCCACAATTTTTCTATTTACCCAGGTATGTTTGATATAATGTTTATGGAAAAGATGTTTTGCTAAGTTAGCTATTTTTTTAATAGATAATGTGTACCTACAATCGTTCCGATCTTCGGACGATCTCCAGCCGCAGGATAAGGATGGAAATCATTGAAGTGTTACCTCTGGGCTGAGACCGGTGACTTGTGAGTATCGCTTCCCGTGTCGTTCAATAATTTATCTCACTGCTTAAAAATTACGATACATGCAATATCCGTAACATAAACATCACAACAAAATTGATCACTTCGATCATTAATTAGACACCGCATTAATTTACGATGGGTTTTTTATGATGAGACGTCTTTGCTATTTAGACAAATTTGTGATATTTCTTAACCAGCAGTTTAAATAAAATTCAAGTAAATTTTTAAAAGTTCTTCTTTTTTTTTACCAAGCAACATTGACTCTAGTATCGTAAAAAATATCAAAAATGTAGTATCATGACAAATGTCGTCTTATGCAGCAGTCTTTTTTTGCAACAATATGTTGATTTGAAAATTGGGGTTTAAATTTGTTTAATAAAGTTTATGTTTCCTGGTAAAAACTGCTGATGATAATTCTGCATTTTTTGAATTCTGTTTCTCTTCTACTGAAAACTCGTTGCTACAATTCACTGTGGAAATTTCTTTAGTTCAGTTACTGTTGTACACTGCTACAATTCCAAATAAAACTTCTATGTATTGATTAATACGCAACAAGTAATATTATATTAATTTTAAATTTTATATTTCACGTGATGATTATGAGTTTTACTTTGTATAAATATACAAATATAAAACGTATAAATAATAATTATTTATTTATTCTAAAGTATGCGTTTGATATTACATTAATTTCTTCATAGGTTTTGTTAATTGTCAATAGTTAACAATTCACAGATGTTTGTCCACTTACATTCTCAGCGATTATTTTTTTTTTCTTGTATCGCAAACATAATAAACGAATACATTCCTCAAACTTTTATTATCACGTTTATAATCGTTTAATCTCAACAGTAAATCAGTGAATTTTTAGTCAGCTTCATTCGTTTCAACATTTCGTAATGTTAAAATAATTGTCTATACTAGAAGTTTAATAAACATCCTACAGTTGCTCGCCCGGAACCGACTGACCATCTCATAAGCGGGGTGGGGACTATTAAATTTCCTTCTGATTAAATCTGTTTGTAATAGGGCCCGCGGGTGGAAAGCGTTAACCCCAGGAATCCTGCCGCTACCCGCAACCTTCAAAGTTTTGGTCAACGCAGTTCTATTAATTCGGAATACTGACAGATTATACAGAACCACCATTTGTGGTTTCAGGCGATGTAGCCCCAAGTAGATGTGTAGGCCTACTTGCTTGTTTGAGAGAGCTCTATCTGGCATGAAAACATTATTAAATTTATTAACACACATGTGTAAAATCAATGGTTTAATACAAACTGGCAGATATGTCTTCCAGACCATTTTATGATTGGTCACTCTACAATTGACACTTTGTTGTTTGCGGACGATCAGGCTATTCTGTCGGTCTCTGAAAACAGATTGCAGATGAGTATACATTTGTTAAATGGAATCTGCAAAGACGCTGGATTGCAGATATCCACAATTAAAACCAAGGTGATGGCTTTTTGTGGAACTGATCCCGTACGGGTAAAAATTGTTATAGATGGCACTGTCCTGGAACAATCTTTGAATACGTGGGCTACAGTGTATCTTAGAATGCAAGCAACGACGAGGTGCATAAGTTGCATAAGTTCAACCTTATGTGCGGGACCATCAGGCGAACCCTTAAGTCAGCAAGTAAAGGAACACGCCTAAAATTCTACAAGGTGATGGCTCTTCGCACACTTCTTTATGGGTCTGATAATTGGACTTTAACTAAAAGCCAGGCCAGTCGCATCCAAGCGGCTGAAATGAGTTTTCTCAAGCACGTGGCAGGGTATACTCTCCATGATCATAGAAGAAACACAGATATAAGGCAGGAACTGAATATTATGAGTATATTCGTCAGGATTGCACAGTATCGGCTGAATTGGTGGGAACATCTTTGCCGAATGGATGACTGCCGCATCCCCAAACAACTATGGAACTATAAGCCGAGGGGACGGAGAGGTGTGGGACGTCCGAGGAAGCGATGGAGGGACCAGCTGTAATATTTGCCTATTTGAGAGCGGAATAAACCATTTTTGTTTTAAACCTTAAGGATGATGTTGATGATAAAAATGTCCAATATGCAGTAGCAAAAATATATATTTCATAAAATAAATAAAGGTCTAAAGTAAAGTAAGAAAGGCTTACTAAATTAAAGGTTTAGTAAAGTAAAGTATGAAATCAGTGTACACCTAAAAATATATTAGATCGTTACAAAAAATGTATTATTTAATTTACGAGATCAAACGTTTGTGTGCTCCAATCCATTTAGCAATACAGCACTCTTTCGTTACAGTAGGGAAAAATTAAATCCTACTAAGTGCTATTTTTTTCCAACGTCACTTCAGTAAAGGCTGCACTGCATAGTATCTTTCTTATTCTTTTATTTAAAATTTTTTCCAATCGTAGTGAGTGTTCACTACAGAAGCTTTCATGTACCATTACTACATATTATTAGATTACTTGTTTCAATAAGATCTCCTTGTGGGATTTGCTGTTCGGGGATCAGCACGTCTATCTTTCTAGATGGTCGCGGATCCTACGCTGGATCAATCGCTCGAAAACCTTGGACGTCGCGGACAAGAGGCTGATGGGTCTGAGGTTTTCCACGCGAGAAGAATTCTTTCCCGGCTTGGGTATCACTATTACTGTAGCCGTTTTCCATTTCACCGGAAAGTAGGCCAGTCTCAGGCATGAATTGAACAGGTCAGAGAGGAACTGTGTTCCTCGCTCCGAAAGGCGATGGAGGCGGAATTCATGATTCCGTTCGGGCCAGGCGCCTTCCGGGGCTTGAGCTGAACAATCCTCTCAGAGACCTCCTCCGGGGAGATGGGCTCCGGGTGGACTGTGATACCGGCCGATAGAATGCGCTCTACCTCGCGGCAGATTTGCTCAGTGAAAGCCGGGTTCTTGAATGGGTTGGGAGCGAACTGTCGCTCTAAACTGTCAGCCAAGAACTCTGCCTTTTCGAGGGGGCGGCCAAGGGGTTGACCGCCGGGTCCGACCAGTGCGGGGAGAAGCGCGCGTTTACGCTTTCCCGTTAGGGCACTGGGAATCCGCCAGACATTACGGTTCTCGGCAGGGCCATCCATCTGTGTTATAGCTAGCTCCCAGTTGCGTCTACGGAACGCCAGCATGTCGCGACGCAACTTGACGGACGCTCTGTTGAACGCAGCCTTGTCAGCCGGGTTACGAGGCCTCTGCCAGCGTCGAGGTCCGCACTTTATATACCATATGTACATTCGCGCGCACGCGCACTTCTTGATCTTGTGATGCGTACGTTGTGTACATGCTGAAGAGGCATCCTTAAGAGACGCCTGTACATTAAGGAAAATACCAATACTTAAGAAAGAAACAAATAGCTTAAGGGTTACGTTCAAATGCTCAACATTTAGATTTTTTATGAATACAATATAAATATTGTAAAGTTACATATAATCAACCCAGTACCAACGTGAAACAAACTGATTATAAACAACCCAAAACAAAATAAACAACAAAATGAGAACATTAAAAGGAACATAGGACGAATCGTACTAATGTAAGGGAATAAAAGAAGTTACAATTAACAAATAAGGTATTACAGAAGAAATGAAGACACACGACTAAAGACAAGACAACATTGACCTAAATACCGAATAGATCAGACAGTGAGAAGAAGACAGCAACACCCGTAACAAGAAGAGACTTATTAAGTATGATAATAAAATCAGTGCGACTAGGGGAAATAAAATGAAATCAACTACAAGAAGAAATAAACAATGACAAGAATAAAATAAATAATGAGAATATAAATTAATTCATAATATAAGAAAGGGATAAAGACATTGTAAAAAATATTGAGGTAGGCCTAAACTACCAGAGATGATTTTTAACGAATTACCACCTGAAACTTTAATGAGAAGGTATAATAATTAATAAGGAAGTAGAAATGATAAAAGCTTATCAAAAGTGAACATAATAAATAAAATAAAATAGAAAATAACATACTTAAATATATCGTAAAAAATTTTAATAAATTTATTTTCTTAATACTTATCTAGTTATATGGTGTGGGTAACCGAAATACTCGTATTAAAAAGACAAAAGCAATGGGAGTAATGAAAAAAGGATTAGTGTACTTATAAATGAACAATTTAAATTATAAGGAATTAATTAATTACAATCCCGTGGGCGTACAATTGGGTAGCGAATTTCGATAATCTCAAACCCAGCGAGATGACGCCAAGAACGCGTCTATTTTGCCGAATAATACCGAAAGTACATGGAAATTGTAAAAACTGACCAATCAGAGGTCATTGTTAATTACTATGTACCAGATTTTGACACGGGTAAGATCATCAGTTCATCTCGAGATTTCGACGAGGGATCCACGCAGGTTACCGTAACCAACAATACAGATTTGATAGCCGACAGCTGATGCGCATAGGCAGTGATGATTAAGAGTTATTAAAAATGATTTAATTCAATAAAAAATGTTAATAGTGATACTCCAAGAAACGACTGCGAACGCAAGTATAAGTGACGATTACTAATTATTCAAATAGTAATAAAAATGTTCGATGACGCTATTAGCGAAATTGATTAACAGTATTTTATCAATCCAACCAAGCTTGGAACAGTACTTAAATTACTAATTCAAATAATTATTAATGAAGGAATTAATCGTAACCAAACTTTAATTTTAGAATTAACTTGATAGACATACCGAGATAGGATGCATCAACCAATTAATGATAAACTTTAAATACTTTGATCTATCAATTACTAATCGTTATGTATTGTGTTTAACGTTAAGATTGTTACAAAATATTTATTCATGTTCAACCCTATTAGTGAGGAATATCCATATACCTATTAACTTTGTGTTATCCAATCTAAGGAAGCAGATAATGAATCTTGTAACTAAATTGCATTCCTAACCGTATTGTACGGATATTTTAATGTCGTTAAAGAGGTATTAATAATTTAAAGTTGATTAATTAATGTTCCACTAAAACTAGTTTTAACCTCAAATTTCAACAAAAATTACATGTTCACTTTTTATGTTATTCGTTAAGAAATTTTAATCATATTATCACTCTCCTATTACTAAACAATGATAGTAGTGCATTGTTTTAGTTTTGTTTGTATCTTGCAGTCTCAAAGAATCTACTTTATTTATTAAATAATTTAACGAAATTCTTAGCGTCGAAGGTGGCGAAAAGTTTGAATCAGACTTGTAACCCTGAGATATAATACTTTTAAAGAGTCTACCAGTAACCTTGAATGAAAGGAAAGATAAATAATATTATTGTATTTTAATCATAATTCAAAAATGAGTTCGAAGAATAAAATAAATTTATACTCCATTCAAGAATTTTGACTAACTATTTTGCTAGACTAAGACGTTACAGCTTAGTTGGACAGCATCCACGGTTGGCAGCAGTGGTGGCGGTAAAAAGTGGGTTTAAATAATTTTAAACTTTATTGTCATCAATAGTAATCAGCTTTTCTATTAGAACACCACTACAAGTAAGTAACTGTATAACCGATCACTTCTATTTTCGGTGAGAAGGTACACGAATAGGTTCGTCTTAGCAACGAGAGAACGTCAAAATTCAAATACGAACTCAGTAAACCCAAACAATAAAATAAACAAATTATTTTATTTAACCAATATTCAAAAGCAGTATTAATAATAAAATTTTAAACAGAGGCATACTCGTTTTATTATCAATTGGTACCAGCAGTTAGGGGCTTAAACGGGTACGACTCGGCTTCTTATAATATTTCTTAGACTCAAACTCCGCAATTGCAAAGTACAAAAGCTTGAAGACTGATTAAGCCAAGACAGCCATAAAAGCGATAATACCTACACACATAGACATTCCCTCCTCCAGAACATACACGGGGGTACACAAATCAAGTTTTCTGTAATCACTTTGGTAGAACTTTTGACGTACACAAGTAGTTTTAATGAATGTAATCATAACTCGTAACGGTGAATTATGAAATTTACTTACTTACATAACATATAAATTCACAATGTACCACGAAACATGGAGTTCCCGTACGAAGTCTTTCCGGCCGGTCGGGTCGTTGTGGATGCTGAACGTTAAGTGAGACTGAATTGTTTCATTTTTATGCTTAAGACAGTCGATACCCGTTGTTTCTATATTTATCAAACTTCAATAAATCACCCTCGGTTACAGCTTTGCCTGCTTGTGTTATTACTACTTAGTTTGATTAAGTCTCCCTGGATTGTTGAATACTGGATTTGCTGGATTTTTGTATGTACTGCGATGTACGAGGGTCGCATAAAATAAGTAGTCGGTTATATCGTATACTGGAATGCTTCTGATTTATTAATGTTTTTTTTTATATTGCACTAATAATGTAATTCTGTTTCTGACAACAAAATAAAACTAATTAAACTGTCTCTGTTGACTATTTTTTACAAATTTTAAAATAATTGTCTCTTATATTATAAAAATAAATATTCTATTTATATGGGTTCTTTTGCCTTTAAGTTTTTAAGTGTATTTAATAAAGTTTATAATAAATAATTTCACTTCCCTTTACGATGGATGATGAGATGTCTATGATCTCGTCCTCGTAAGCGGCTACAGTTGTTTCTTCTGGATACGGGGTGATCTCCTCCTGTTGTCCGGTGTTCAGGGTCGTTCTCGGATTGGGTACTTCTAAACTTTGTAGTGAACTAATTGCTATTTATTCTGTGTATTAAACATACACAATGCTTCAGTAAACATGAAGTGTTCTTTTTAAATGCCTATGCGGACAATCTTGCACTATACCGTATTAGCACTCGATATTTAATCTACTCGCAAACCTTCTGACTTGTTCTCGTGTGCTTTTGTAGACCAATCGTCTAAACGGGCAGCAACGACCACGCGTTATCGAGCTCAGAGACAGACTGAATTATACGCTATGAAGAACCAATTCGTAATGAGATTTTAGCCAAACCTCGAGCGTTTATTGGCTAAAAAATTCCCTCACCCTTGCGGCATAAGTTCAGATAACGTTCTTCCTGTAAAATATTGCCTACGGACAAAGTTAAGCTTGCAAATAAAACAAGTCTAATTTTATTGCTTTTTTATAGGGCCTGGAAACTTTTTTTGTAAAAAATTCATATATTTAGTTCTTTAATTTTTAAAAAAATATTACCACACGATAAGCCGTTTATTTATGAATATTCTGGTGTACGTCTCATGTCAGAATTTTTATTTTCACGAAAGTTATTTAATTTAATCTATTTTTATAATTATCCCGTAACATAGTTACAGATACCCGCACACGCGCAATCGCCATATGCCTACGCATATTTTTGCATACTTCACAACACTAATAATTTTTGTTTTACTGTCAAAATTAACTTTAACTAACAAATTTAACATATATATTATTGTCTATTATACAATGTCTGCCAAATATTCATTGGTGAATAAAATATAGCGTACTGTTGAATAAAAAATAATTCATTCTCCATTCTTTGAAAGAAGCGGAAAAACGATTGTAAGTTGATAACTTGGTCATATTTATGTTTCTTTCAACAAACATTTTAAAGGCAGAGAAACTAAAAAAATACATTGTATTGTATAGACTCACTTGTTTACACTTAAAACAAAAAAGAAATATGAGGCATTACACTGAGCGCGTGAAATTCGTATCCCACACACCACCACCACCTCCTCAGAGACAGAATAGCGTATTGTGTTCTCAAGAATTTTCTGTTCCTCTGTTTAAACCCAAGCTTTATGGATAAAGTTTCCCATTTCATTATTCACTATTTCCTGTCACGACGATTCACGTAGAGCGTTGAGCATATGAAGAATTGATGAAGTACTAACAAAACGTTTATACCGTAACAAGACTTTAGCTTATAGTTACGGGAATTTACAGTATAACCTACTCTTAAAACAAAATAGATAAAATTTCTGTAGATGGATATAGACGAGAAGCGTGAGTTACAAATAATCCGTGGATATGTGAAACGATTTAGTATGTAAGCAACATGGACATTATACACTTGTAAAGCGCATGTAACTTTCTAAATACGCTAATACAAACGTACTAAAGAGAGTTTAAAATAATTTAATTAAAAAATTAGGTTTGATAATTACGTAATTAAATATTTAAATAATTTTTTAGATACATTGCATTTGAATGCAGTAACACTTTGTTCAACTATGTATAGAAATTGTGGCCTACCTGCAGCACTTGGAGGTACGTTAAGGTATACGCGGTAACTGAGAGAGCACTTTTTTTTAAATTTTGTTATTTATCATAAAATGTTTACAAGATATTATAACGACACAACGTATTAATTAAATATAATCTAAATTGTGTAGTGGTATAGCTCACAAAACATTACTGATTACAGAGTAATCATAATAAGAGTAGTCATTTTTAAATTGTAACATGTTTTCATTAATTTATTCAAAGAAAATTATAAGTTTTTTTTTTAAATAGCATTTACTTCGCCATAAAATATTCATTATCATTTGTTTAAACGTTTCTTTGTTGCAGTACATTCATCATAAAATAAATCTTATATACTATATTCACAAAAATCTATGTTAAACATTTATTTGTTACTCTAAAATTTCTCGACCGCTCAGTCTGACTGTGTGCTTTATTTGCAGTCTTGTTTTCTTTGCTTTATATATTCTTTCTTTATTACATTACTCTATGCATTGCATACATCTTAATGCTTTATAAAATTTTAAATTGTCTAATAGAATTGTTAGTCTTCTTCTATACTTCCAACTACGTTACTTTATACATTGCGTGTAATATTACTCACTGATTACTTTACACGCTTTAAATGAAAATTTAAATTTATCACATTAATCGTCAATCATCCAAGCAATGATTGACGATTAACTTTAAATTAATCGTTCATCATCAAAGAAAAATTCTTCCTAAATTTAAATAATATTCTATTATCTCTATCTACATTTGATACAAATTTTCGTTATTTTTAAATTTTAAAATGTCTTTTGAATGTCTTTATTCTTTCATTTATTTATTATAAATTGGGTATTTGTCACCTAGATTCTGTAGATTGTACCCCTGTCCTCCGGTGGTCGGTAGGTCCTCTTCTATTGGATTTCCCTGCACATTCTCCGGTTCCACTTGTCGTCCTTCAGTTACTCGTTCCTTCTGGTCCTCTCTGGTTGCTGTAGAATGATATGTCGCTCTGCATCAGCTGCTGTTGTACTAGCAGACGTCTCGATTGCTCTGCATATCGTTCCTCTGCTTGATGTGACCTCGCCAGTTGTCTAGAGTGCTGAACATTTGTGGTTGTAGACTAGTGGTGTATGTTCGATAATTGTATTTAAAATAATCAAAATAAGAGTTACTGTTTGATACTCGGATGAACGTATTCAAAAATCCGACTTTACAGTTTATTTAAAAAAAATCGCGTCGCTAACGGACATAGCGTCCCGCTGCTTCTGAAGACTGATTGAGAGTAAAATTTGGCTCTCCTGGGCCCGTATTTATATTCAACAAAAAAACCACACCTGTCGGCTAAGGATTCTGCATGTCAGAAACTGTCCGTGGCGTCAGTTCCCCCACTATCGTCCAATTTCACATATTCGCACATTTCTGCCAATAGCAATGTCTAATGCGGATTTCAAAGTGATCTAACATTGTCCGATTTAATTACACATACTATACGTAATTACCATAGTGATCGCATAATTAGTGTAATTACTATGCTCTTAAAATCGCACAGAATTCGCACTGAACGTCATAGTCACACCGTTTTCGCACTGCATATGTGCATGATTTTTATGCATATTTAGAAGTATTTGCAATCTTCCTAACATTTACGGTTTGCTTATAATTATATAAAACTATAATTTAGTATCTGTTTGGGCTGAGATTTCAAACTTTCAGGCTTGACCAGGCGCACACACTATTTACTACTGTACACTCTCTCAGCAAAAATCGCGTGATCATGCATGTTCATTCCTGCGTCTAATTAAGCTTTCAACTTCACACCTGCTTGTCTATTACATATTACTAAAATTAATCTAAATATTTATTTTATTTGATAAATGCACATTACAGCATATGCTTGTATTGTCGCAATATATAATAACTTTCGAACCTTTATAGCCATTTCAAATTTGTATAATTTCTAAATATATTAAAAGTAAGGAAAATTAGAACAAAATTATTATTTGAAGTAGAATGTGGGTAGCGAGAATCTTAAGTGAGCTACCACTGATGGCCATCAATCGGTAATTTAGTTAAAAATTTATCTAACGAAATATATTTTTTCTTAATTTTAATTATTTAAAATAAAAGGAAATACTCATTTGGCTATTGTTATCTGTTTCTGATGTGTTTAAATTAATTTTGTAGGCCTACTTGTGACGAGACTTTTAAATTATAGTTTTAATAGGAAATTTAACATCTCAAGCATCAGTCCTAAAAGTTTAGTATCTTCGCATTAAAACCTTGCCTGAATGTTAAACGTTGTACGTACATGGCTTCTACATAAAACAGCTACACTTTCGTCTTATGGTTTGAAAAGCGACACCAGAGATGAACGAATACAAAGTAGCCCATTTATTTAAAATAATTAAAGTAAAACTTGTAAATTTAGTAGTTCAGTTCACTTGAGACTTACTTAAGGTACTTTTAATTATACGTTCCTAACCATAGTTTAATGTTTACCTTTTACAAACGTGGCACGCCCAAATTTAACAGTTACAAAAACGGTTCGTGGCACAGAAATGTCGGCCACCGCTGAAATACAGTACAGTGTACAGAATACGGACCAGCTAAATTCGGACCGAGTGTAAACAATGGCAAAAGTGGACTAATGGACTAATGGGTGTAGTCTGAATGATCACAACTCACTGTATTATGTCCCGCCCACCATATTGCAACAGCGAATAATAAATCGATTTAAGACGTTACGTCTTAAATTATAAAATTATAACGGGTAGAATTAAATTAAAATTAGTCATTAGACAGGATTGAAAAAAATGTACACACGTTTCATTTTGTAAAATACCAGATAGCGTTGTGTGTCTTTTCCGGACACTTTGAGCTGCAGAATTATTAAGCAGTCACAACGAGTCTCCTTTGTGAATATGATCTGAACAAGTCCAAAAATACGTGACTTTTAGTATAGTAATCTTTATACTTCCCAGATCAAATCAGATTATCCACAGAAGCAGGCCTGCCTTTATATCTCTTCTATTTTTCAATTTATACATTAAAGTGTTGTTGGGTCCTCCGAATCACGGAAACTATAGAACACAGTAGATGACACCCGCAGCCTCCTGTTAGTAGCTGACGTCACACGTACCACTCGCTCGGCGCGCCACAGCAGTAAAATGAATGTATATAATTCTTCATCTTGTTATTTTAATTAGCAGTCTCTGTAGTTCAAACTTTGTCGTGTCTACTTGCTGAACTGCTACTTGTCATGTTCCGGACGAGGCCTTTCAGTGTTTCCACTATTAGCACCACCATTTCCAGACAGTATTTATGCCGTGGTTTAGGACTTGAAAATGGTGGAATCACTGAAAGGCCTCGTCCGGAACATGACAATTAGCAGTTCAGCAAGTAAACACGATAAAGTTGAATGCATATAAAACGAGTAATCATAACGTATGTTTATATACCTTAGTTTAAAATCACCAAACATAGTTTAAATATAATGTCAACAAATAAACTTCCTTTTTTCATGCCGTGAATTATAATACCGAAATTTATATAACGTAGAGTTTTTATCATATAAACTCACTTGTGTTGTGTCATAGATACCACTGCACAACACATTTAGATACACCTTTTACATACAACTGAATTTCGCACTGTTTGTACAAATCTCGAATATTTATGTAATTACTTTTTAATATTTCTATGATCTTTCCATGGCCAAGTTTATAGCTACGTTTTTTATTTTGGGCTATTTTTAGCGCTTTCATTCTAATAACCGATGTGGTTCTTGCATAATAACGCAAGGCAAATTCATCACAGTCGCGATATTTTTTATTACGATATTTTAAAAATGTTCTATGAAATTTTTGAAATCATTTGTGTTATGAAATTACTGAAACTCTCTTTATAATTTTTTAATTTGTTTACGCCATTATTCATCGGGTCTTTAAAGTTTTCGTCGTGGAAGAACCGATGACCAGTCCAGTCCGATTTCTGTACATCGCCTGCGTAATAACCGTAATTCATACGTTCTTCATATTTTGGCAATTTTTATATAATTGGTAACATATGTATCGAACAAGGATTTCTAAAATTTCGTCATTTTCATTGAGTTCTGTGTCACAAGAAACACAACACTGATTTGCCACACTCTCTTCCTAATCGTGAGGTTCGGTCTTTTCTTGTTCAAAATTTCAAATGTTCAGTAAAAATTAAAAAGTCTATCACATCCGTCTCATCAGAGCTACTGTTACTCGATAAAATGTAGGAAAAGCTGTCTTTATTATATGTGCTGTTGATGGTACGTTTCACTTGTTGTACCATTTAAAATTTGAATATTGCAATTGCTGACATGCTTGAGGAAATTTTACGTAAAGTTTAAGACTTAATTCTCTGGGTAACTGCCGCCAGATTTAAATGATCATAAAATAAATCTAAACCTCGAATTTCAGAAATATAACTTTTAAGAACGTCTTAATCTAATGTTAATGTCATTAACAGTAAATATCAGTCTTTTCTCAGGTTACTAAACAAGCGTCTTGAACTATCTATTGCCATAACAATGAAACGGAAGTAATGCCTTACCATACTTTTTGAAACGGAAGTAATCCAGTTTTTCCTACAACCCTTATCTGTGAGGATCCTTATGTGTCACGTAAATGTAGAGCAATTCCATATCTATTTTTTGTCACGTTTTTGTCATTAAAATCGCACCTAGAATTTAATACATCGGAACCATCGTTTATTATTTGAAAAAATTCTCGTATATTAGATTTTCCAGGATGATGTATGATGTAAAATCGCTGTAAAAACTGTTCCTGACAGTAATTCTGCTGCCTTCCTAACATTCTGCCGTTAACGTCCGGAAAGTATCACATGTGAACTACTCAATTTATAACAATACTGAACTCCAGTCTACTATAATTCGTTTGAAATAACACTTTAAGTATCCACTTTGTTACTAATTTTCTGTCTGGAAGCATAAACCGTAATCTATAAGGTGATCTGTAACAGTTTTAGTAAATGAGACAATCCCAAAAAGCCCAAACCTTTCTTTCGGCGCAGCTTGAATTGGTGATATAAGTTAAACTGTTCAGAAAACAGCTAGGAATTGCAAGGACCTATGTCGAAAACGAAACCACGCACTTTAAGACCAATTAATTCGATAGACATAATATTATTTATTAGTAATTCTTTATTTATAGGTACGTAAAAGTCACAAAACAAAAGTCATATCAAATGAGTAATATTTTAAAAATTTGGCCTAAACTTGAATGTTTTCATAATTGTAGTAACTGTAGTAAGTCGACTCGTAAATATAGTATAACGTAATTTTATAATAAACATTGTGCGTCTCGGAACTTCACATCTTCATATTTCTGGATTTTGGTTTGCATATGAGAATATAAAATGAGTTTGAAACTGCCACCATCAAATTGTTAAACAACAGATAGCATATTTTATGCCTGTTGGTCCCAGTTTACCTGATATAGGTATTGTTAAAAGGTGTACAATGGACAATATCAAAAACTCCTTTTTATAGTATAGATAACATTCTTACTTCATAATAGTAAATTTGTTTTTGTACCAGTGACTTTGCTTACGACAGGCAAAGTAAGTCGGTCACCAGTTTTAGGCATACGATGACGTGCGACTCACAAAGAAGTGAGTGCAGTCAACTTTAGCTGTTTATTGTTAACTAGGTTTTACCTTAGGTACTCACTTCCAGAGACAAAGCCGACTCGTGGAGGGGGTAAAAACTCGCCTTGTGTTTATGAAGTTGTCCTCGAACCAAACGCAGTTTCTCTAGAATAGTAGTAACAAAACTGGTCACTAAGCTGGTCTACTAGATCGATGTATAATAACACATCGGTGTTATTATACATTGATGGTCTACTATGATCCGTCGCTGTGTCGGTAACGTTCATCAGTCAATGTTTTTCTTAACACGGATGTCATGTAATATTCTAACTTGTATAATCTTTTCTAATCAATTACTTTATTTAACAAAAGGATGAAAGCGGATTGTGTTATTACAAATAGCAGGCTAAACGTTTGGTACGTTTGTGCTCAAGCAGTCGATACAACACTGAACAGCCCGCTACAGCTCATCAGGTCATTCCGACGTAATTAGTAAACGTCCACGAGCCACAGCTTCTCCGAACATTCTTTACAATTTTAACAATAATTGTCATTTAATTCATTAATTTGCTGTAACGTAAGTTTCACGCATCTACATTTATACACTTCTATAAAGAAACACTCGTTTTATTTGTATTCATGTGTATAAATGTGTGTGTGTGTGTGTGTGTGTGTGTGTGTGTGTGTGTGTGTGTGTGTGTGTGTGTGTGTGTGTGTACTGATTCTTATATCAATAATATACGTTTCCAATTCCATATATGTTTAAGCAACCGTGTACAGTACGTGTGTTAAGCAACTAATTACAGTAGAACCGCGTGAATCCGAACCCCGCGAATCCGAAATTTTGGATAATCCAAACAGTTTGCTAAAAATAAAGTTTGGATGAAACTCAATAATATGCACCGCTTTATCACAGAAAATCAGACGAAATTATTAGAAATTGAATGTTATAGGGCTATACGAAAATAATCGTATACGGCAATTAACGATAAGTGTATTTAAGGTATAAATCAATGTAGTGTGTACAATAAACAATATCATCTGAAAACAAACAATAAAGTAAGAAAATTATTTTGAAAATACCTCGTCTTTTTTAATAAAAATCCGTCAATTTCTTCTGTCGAAGTTTGGACATTCGGGACGTTGCAGCATATCTCGCCAGCGCTTCATAAACACGACGGTAGTTGGCGTAGCTTTGCTGCACTGTTCGACCTATCGTAGTGTCATCTCTGGATTGTAGTCTGCAATGAAATTAATTTGCATTCCACATAACTTACCTTTTACATCTACTTAATCCGAACAAGTCATATTCCGAGCAACACAATTAGTTCGGTTTCGCGAGGTTCTACTGTATTTCAGGACTATTTTGAATTCAATAATAAGTCAATTTTAAACTTTATGGACGTATGAACTGTACACAGAATACATTACGCTTTGCAGTAAGACATACGGAAATTAAGTACACTGAGTATCTGACCCGAAAGCAGTAGTCTAAGTCTGAGGCATAAAGTATTACAATCAAAACCATTTGCAATAACCACGCGTTAAGATTTTGCATGTTATAGTTTCAAATTAACAGGATAATATAGAGATATCTTTCACTTATCTCGTCTTAAATTTATAATTTGTGATGATGATGATGAAATTCATAAAAATTTCAAGTGTAGGTGAGGACTGTACTCTCGATGCGCCAGCGGTGACGCGGCCATTTCCAGTTATCAAGGAAGTAAAGATAGGTTACAGCTAGTCCACAGTCCAACATTATATACATATAGATTGAAACAGAAAATTTTACCTCTCCCATAAAATTGTAAAACATTTTATTTACTCAGCATCAGTGGTTTATTATAGAGGAACTTGGAACATATCAATCACGTGGCAGTAAATAAAAAAAGTGTACTGCCTCCCTACAGAACTTCAAAACAAAATTCTGTGTAACGTATAGTGAATTAGTGGTCCTATGTCAAATAGGCCATCCTATGTGGGGGGCCACCCTTAGCCACCCTATGTTGGGGGCAACCTATGCTGTGTCAATTAGTGTCCCCCCTGCGTGTTTTCTTAAATTAACCTCAAATTCCTCAACGTCCAATTTCGCCCACCTACACCACATCACATTCTTTACACTTTAATCTGTACACCTCAGTCTTATGTAATATTGGTGTTTCTTTAATATTATTATTCTTAACTTGATCGGAAAATGTAGGTGCCTTACTTATGAGTACATCTATATCATATTTATTATAACAGTTCATTATTTTCTTGGTTTGGTATCCACAAAAAGAAAAAAAACACTACTCACCATTGTTCCCTTATCACAAGGTTCTGTTTTGCACAGTAGAAAAGCCAGGGAGGTAGCAATACAAATTCAGGAAACCTATTTTTCTGACAAACGTTCCTTCCGATATACCGGTTGTGTTTCAGTTTTATGTGAATCAAGATAATCAGGCAAATTTTGCTTCTCTACGATAAAGTCAATGTCACGTTTTTGTTAAGATATCGAGTTACACAGAGTTCTCATTTCACATGATGTGTATGTGTGTGTTTATGTGTGTGTGTGTGTGTGTGTGTCCGCGCGCGCGCGTGTGTGTGAGAGGGGAAAAGAAAAAGAGAGAGAGGGAGAGGCGCTCCTGTTTTTGAAGCTCGATTTTTTATGAGTGCTGAATTACAAAGTAAGAGACGTCAAGATCTCGCTTTCCCCTTTAAACTCTAAAAGAAAAAGAAATATGATATACGACAGGGTTCTTACTTCTGAGAAATATCTACACTACACGCCCACCTGCTTGAAAACTGGAAAACGTATTGTCTTCTAAAGAATTTCATATTCCCACCTCTGAAGTAAAGCTTTTATGGATAAAGTTTTTCATTTCATCTTTTTCTGACTAACATATCTTTTTCACGTCACCAAGTTTTATAAACAGCGCTGAGCCTATGAAACTTTAAACAAAAGCTTCCGTGCAATCTCAGGTACCTGTATGAGGAATGTATATCAAGGATCTTAGAAGAGAAACGAAATTTAAAATTAATTAGGAGACTTTCAAAATGGTTATTTTAACATGGCAACAATTTTTTGACTTGTAAAATAAGTGCACAACTTATAAAAGTTTTAAATTATTTACACAAAAATAAGGAATTGCATGCTAATAAGTATATTTAAAAGCCCAGTCATAATGTATAACGCCTATTGTAGGCGTATTATTTATGAATAATTTAGTCTCTAATTTATGGATGCCCAGTTATTTATCGACTGTCAACGCAACTCTTACGCATAGTAACAATTGTTACAGTTTGGTTACATCGTTTATAAAGTCTGTTCCAGGATGGGTACTCTATAATAAACCACTAATGGCGAGTAATGAAAATGTTTTACAATTTTATGGGAGAGGTATTATATTCTGTTTGAATCTATATGTATATAATGTTTATAGTGTCTAAACAGCTTCAAGTGTTTTTTGAACTATAAAAGCTTGCAAACGTACCATACGTTTGTGTTATCTTTCAAGTGCACAAGCCGTTTCCCATTGTGAAACTTTTCTTCTGCATCATATTGTTTATATCACACTTTTGTGTCAATATTGATACAGGACGGTCTCATGTATCGTCGTATGTTCCAGTGGAAAGCAAAATACAGGCACCAATGAAGTCACTAACAACATGCTTTAATGAGACACAAATGACAATTCTTAACCAACTCGTACAATAATTCAACTTAAATTTGTCCACACGCAATAATAGTGTCAATTATAAAGAATTATTCACTGATTATAACACAACAATCACTTGAAAAATTGCCCAAAATAAACTGATTGACAAAGGCAGCTGCTGTTGTTTAAATAGGTAGCACAAGTGTTCCAGAATAATCCATAATACGCGTCAATAGGCACTCAAGAACTTTAGAGCGTACTTTAGTGCGGCCTTGAAGAAACACGCGCCTGCTGGGCTGGCCGAGAAACGTGTAGAACGACGCTCTCCATTGTTCGTGCACGTTCCGTAATTGCGTAACAATGTAAACCGTAATAAATTGTGAATTCTTGTACACATATAATTTATACGTATAATTCTTTTACGTGGCATTTATGTTGCACGTAATGATATTCTTGTTCTTTACAGGAAATGAAATCAAGTCGTACATGAGGAAGAAGTAGTTATTGCTTCCGTTATATGACTTATAAAATTTGTAACCGGGAGGGGGCGGGTAGTTTAATATGATGATGCAGCACTGAGGTAAGTTTATGCCACTAATAATTACAATAACGCGTCGTCGTCAATAACGCGTCACAATTACAGTCCTATAAACCTTTACTTACAACGTTCTTTATTGGTGGGAAATTGTAAGTAAAAATCCGTTATACATTTTTATGAACATTAGTATCCACATTTAAGACCAAGGTGATGGCTTTTCGTGAAACTGATCCTGTACGGGCAAAAATTGTTATAGATAGTACTGTCCTAGAACAAGTCAACAATACAAGCAACGACGTTGTGAATAAGTTGCATACGTTCAACCTTATGTGCGGAACCATCAGGCTTACTCTTAAGTCAGCAAGTGAAGAAACAAGAGTAAAATTCTACAAGGTGATGGCCCTTCCTACACTTCTGTATGGGTCTGAGACTTGGACTTTAACGAAAGGAAGCCAGCCGTATCCAAGCCGCTGAAATGAGATTTCTCAGGCACGTGGCAGGGTATACTCTCCTTGATCATAAAAGAAACACAGATATACGGCAGGAACTGAATATTATGAGTATACTCGACAGGACTGCCCAGTAACGGCTGAATTGGTGGGAACATCTTTGACGAATGGATGACTGCCGCGTCCACAAACAACTATGGAACTATAATGGAGAGGTGTGGGACGTCCGAGGAAGCGCTGGAATGACCAGATCTACACTCTTTGACTGTTCGAGACCGGAACAAACCATCCTCCGTTTAATCCATATTGCTGATGACAATGATGTTTGACATTAGTATTTACTGTGTTTATCAAAGAATATTCCTTCCTCCAATAGCCTGTAAAAGCAGCAAACAATAAGAAATATAGTGCTATGAAGAGTTGTTCACGATACAGATAATGTTTAGTATCGACGATTTAAACGATTTAATAGTTTTTTATAACAGGGATTTTGTACACGATTTTTACATTATAACAAGTAATATAGCCGCAAGGGTATATAAGATGTGTAGCGTAGTAAGTTGCTTCACAATTACAAGTTAAGTGTATGACGTTTCTGCTCTTGCGTATAAGAAACTAAATCAACCGATCTGATAATATAATCTTATTCGGTGTGACCTTAAGGGAAATCAGAATACATACGATTTATTGGTTTTGTACTATTTATTAAGATTTGTATATACACTGTGCTATTGCGAAAGGCCGAGAAGATATATGATAATACAAGGGCGAATTTTCTTTGTATAGAATTTTCTTTAGGGGGTGGGCTGAGATTCTTCGTGACGCATAAGTAACAGATTTGTAATATGAATGAAATTCGTTAATCGATAAACAATTTAACGTGTATACAATCAAGTCTCTCTTAATAGGATTTGATAATGTTGACATTCCATTACTTATATTACGTTGAAACAAAAAAAACTTATGTACATATGTGTCCATGTCCGTGTGTGTGTGTGTGTGTGTGTGTTGGAGAACGCAAATACATTTAATGAAGAACAAGAAAACAAAGTACAATGTTCTCAATTTCAAGAACGAATATATGAATCCCACAGATGTTTTAAATATATCAAAATATTAGCCATTCCTCAACACGTGTTGACCGGGGGTGGGGGGCAGGACCCCCGGCAGGGCTGGTTCACAATCCCGTGGTACCATTTTTATGTACGTTGCTGATCAAACGACGACTCCCTATGGCCAGAATTTTCGCGGGCCCTACCACCGGGTTCGATCCCAAGTGATCTCCTCGGTTGGTCTACGACGTTTCCTCCACCTGCCAGCACGATAGAGGAACACTATCCACCAGGCAGTGGAGGCAGGATGCTGTACCTCCCCGTCTAGCTCGAACCATTGCAGAACTCCACCGAAGCAACGAACGCCAGTCCGTCGTGAGGGGAAAACGAGCGGTCCCAGCCCGAAGCTCCGAAGGGTTTGACTGTCCTTTAAGAGGACATCACGGACTAGCGTGAGAGGTTCAATACAGCTACTGACCAGGGACGGGCCTCCATGGCTTCCGTTTGCTATGCGTCACTCGGTCAGGGGCGCACCCCCGCTGTTCGCGCAGGCTACATACACATTTCCCACCGATGGTCAGGGTACCCTTGCGCTCGAAAGCAGTGCATGTCTGGGTGGTGTTTTGGTCCCATGGGAGGCCACCCGCAATCGGAGGTGATAATCAACCGTGAGGCCCCTGGGCCCGTCCCCGGTCAACCGCAGGGGTCGCAACTGGTCACGCAGGCCTTGCCCACGCGCCCGTAGCGGATCCGTGTTAAGGGTTCACCAGCCAGCTTCTCAATGAACGGATCGACTTTAGGCTACTTGCCAGGGAAGAGAGCCCTGGTTCCCAAAACACGCGGCGCTACTTGGATTCACTGCATCTCGTGCAGCTACTCTACCAGGGACGCTGGAAACCATAGTTCCTTTCGCGCCCGCTACTAGGCTTCACTGAACTGCGGCAGCTTCTTGACCAGGGACAACAAGACCCTGGTCCCGTTCACGTAGCACACTCGTTTAGTCCGTTCCAACAGCCTCAATCCAGCCGAAGGAACAGTTACACCCCGCGCCACTTGTAAGGCAGTGTGTACCCAGACGAGGACGACAACAGTCGGGGGCCAACGGGGATGGCGGTATAGATCCCAACCTCCTGCCCCTGGGGATAAAGCCCCAGGCCTTCCACGGGGACCTTCCATACAGGAGACACAGCCGGAAGGACAGGTATATTAGGCCCATTAATGAAAAGAAAGTTGTGGTATTATATTGAAAATGTTCAGAAAGAATGCCACATAAGACATCCCCAGAGTAATATCCAAATTAATACATCAGTCATCTATGTATCAGACACCGTATCAGAGAAAAGAATTGCCGTGTGAATATAAAATATGGCAATTAAAAATTTAGTAGAAAAAGTGTCTCTAACAACTTAGTTACAAGGAGTGTGATATCAAATTTTGTACAGGACATGATGACCCACCATCTAACGAATTGATGCGTAATCAGACTAACATATATAGAATGTTCCACAAAACGTCAAAGGTTTAGCAAGAATATCCTGGCAGATCTGAATCGACCTGGTTGTTCGGCTTTACTGATGACTTGTACTGAGACCGATATAAACACAAAGCTAAAGGCGTGCTATTTTTTTTTTTTGTGAGGGAGTGGTGATAGCGTTTAAAGGCACTGTGCAACGTGAATACAAATTGTATGTTTTCTTTTATTTACTGAGTTGTAATAAATATAGTAATTTATTAACTTGCGTAGTTTATTTTAGAAGTTTTTTATTGTTTTTTAATGTATTTTAACTTTAAATGTAATTTAGATAAAATAGACTAACAAAACCAGCGATTCCTGTTCTGTCCCAGGTGTAGATTTAGTCCCATTAGTTCAAAGACCTTCCACACTTCTTCCTACTATCTCTGATTTTCCATTATTCGCTGTTTAATACTCTCTTATGCTATCTCGCTTTGCATATAGAATAATACTCTACATGCTTGTATTGTAAATGTCCATTACCATGTTCCTTAGTGGGTAGTACCTAATGCGAAGTAGAGATTAAAACAAGAATTGCCTTCATTACAATAGCCTTTAATAAGAAGACATTTACTTGCAGCTGTGTGGATCAAAAATGAGTGAGAGAGAAAGAGAGAGAGAGCATAAAGACCTGCGATTCAGTTCCGCTTATCATGTCCTGCTGTACACAGTACGTAGTAACAAAATATAATTACCCTACATGAAAAGTTTGTCATATTGAAAGAAATAATTCTAAATTAATTCTTCTTCTTCTTCTTCTTCAGCCTGTGGACCTTACGATCCGTTGCGCACTCCTTGGTTTGAGCATCTTTTCTTTGGTCTTCCAATATTCCGCCGTCCTTTTGGATTATAAACCAAAATTTGTTTTAGTATCCTGTTCTTATGCATCCTTTCAACACGGGCTGTCCAATCCTGTCTGTATTGCTTTATTCTTTCATTTATATTGCATATTCCAAGGATGTTCCTTATGATTTCTTGGAATGATGATATAACGGAGCGGTATCCCTCCGTGATACTCCTAGTACTGATCGTAAAATCTCATTTCACTGGCCTGTATCCGACTTTGGGTCTTTGCGTTCAGTGTCCAAGTCTCACTGCCATAAAGGCCGCACGGCACTGCCATCATTTTATAAATTTTCAAAACAGTATCTCTTCTGACCTTTCCTTTCAGTGTTCTTCTTATCGATCCACACGTCTGATTACACTTCTCTATTTTTTTGTCCACATCTATCTCACCAACACAAGACAAGTCACATCCAAGGAAAAGTTAATTAATTCTTAAATACGTTTATAAGTTTAACACACCTGCTAATAAAAAAGTCATTATTTATTAGCAGGTGAATTTATTTAGTTTATTTCATATTACACGTTATATATTTAAAACCAATTAATCATTAGCTATTACACCACGTTAGGATGTATGAAGAAAATATTTTACCTCATATATTAGAATTATAAATAAAGGTCGTATTAACTTATGACAATAAAATGACTATAGGAAACCTGGAAACATGTATGTGTGTCCTGGATACCTGGAAGTATGTGTACATACTCCTGTTGCGTTCATGTAATCGTTATTTAATATCCATGTATACCTGCACGCACAGACACACTAGCGCTCGCGCGCGGGTGTGTGGTAACCATTACAGCCAATTTCACTTAAGTGTTTCCCAATATTTAACTATTAATTATTCACATTAACATTTTATTTTCAATAAAGTAACAATAAGACAACTTCTGATAAGAAGTATACAGTTTTATTGTAGTTGAATTTTTATGTGATCACTGTCAAATTCACTACACGAAACAAGATGAAAGGTAATATATTAAAAATATGTCAAAACGGAAATACGTAACATATGTTCATAAACATGTATGAGACGAAAATTTCACAATGACTTACCGAAGTAAGAGTAGAACTGGATTCGAGGAAGTGAGTGGCTGCGAGAGTGGGAAGTAAGTAGGAGATTAATGTCAAGCAGCTACGCAGACAATGCAATGCTTGTTACGTGATTACACACGGTTGTACACAAAATTAGAGCCGGTTTTGAAATATACGAATTTTAATATTATAAGTTTCAAAAAATTTCAAAAGTATCGTTTTACTATAAAATTGATCAAGAAGTCATACCCAGTGCTAAGTGACATTAATATTAGCCTATCTTATTATATAAACGTTGGGCCTTAAAATTGTTGCCGTCCGCTACTATATTCAATTTACTTTACTTTCAAACTGCCTTCATGTTGTGAAGTATTTCCATTATGATGTTTTTCTTCCTGTTTGGAGTTCCGTCTCACGGATCGTCATGTTTGAACCGTGGAACCAGAACAATTGAACACAGAGACAATTATAACTTTAATTAAAATTTAAATAAAAAACAGAAATTTACAATAAAGACAAGTGTGCAAACGATTCTCCGAGCTTACGATTGTCCAACACACAATACATATCATCCTACTTAACAGTGACACAATAAATAATATACGTCACTAATTATAGATCACTTTACACTGAATCGCTGTACAAAACTGACTAATAAGAAAGACCGAACTACTTGTATCGTACTTCAACCTGGGCGTAGAGTCAGGTGCACAATTAAGTGCTGCTATCGACAGTCTTTGACGACGAGATGTCGTTATCTCAATTTCGTCATGACCATCAGTCCACGATCTACACACGCTGTGGTGGGCACGTGCACACACTGGCCATCGGATTTGTAACAAAGTGAGACTAAACATCTTAATACAACATGTGTGTGAAAATTGTTTTCAAATTTTGTAAAATCTTTACAAAGAAATATCCATTGCATTCCAAAGTCGTCATTACTATTTGCACTAGTACGCAGTTGCTGACTGATTTCCAAACGGGTCTCTTTCTGATCGTCAGTCAAAACCCACAGCAATAAATTTTCATAGATACGACGCATTTAAGTTTTCTATTAAAACCTAATTTTCTGTCTTATATTTATGCCTACTCTCTCAGGAAGTCTCGGCAGTTAAACGATGATTTACAGTTGCCACATCACGAGGTTCCTTGCAATGATCTTCCACTTTGCTATGATCTGCACCTCTTGTCGTCTTTAAAAGCGATTAAAATAATCGTTCGGCTCATGCAGCCTCCCCGTATGCTTGGTTGAATATACGCAACGTTTGCGTAGTGTTGACGCAAATTTTGATAACCAGAAGTTGTTCTTCGAGGTCTTAGTGACTATATCTCTAATCCGACGTCCCTACTCAAGCTGAAGTAACCGAAAGACTAATGCTCAAAGCGGAACAGAATAAAGGGTAGTTTATTGTCAAAAGGCGCACCCAATAGTTGCAGGGAGTTTTTGTGGGGGTTGGTGTGTTACTCAAAAATTTCGGTAATTTCTTGAACACACCTCGTATAGGTACAGGAACTGCACAACGAGGAAGTTCTAGTATGTTTTAGCATGTCGGCGAGGCACGCCTGCTCCAGAGACGGCGAGAAAGTTCTACAATATGTGTCCAACAACACAAGACTAATGTCTCATTTGCTTATCTCGAGGACGCAAGAATATTATTTTCTTATGTCTGATTATGTAGCTTTATAAACTTTATGTAGATTTACACATGTTTACTTTTTCTTCAACGAATGTAAAATCTGTTGTTTTTCTATTTCCAACATATTGTTTTTTACGTTTTTATATCCATAATATCTGTTACATATATTACCCTTCTCCTTTTTTAATCAAATAAACGATTTACATTCATAGGCAAGATACACAATATAGAACTTCAAACACCATCATAACTTTTAAATTACTCTTGTCTTGTGCTCATTTCGGATACAAGGATATATTCAGTAATAGAAGACAGCCCAAACCAGAGTCATAAAATGACAAGTCAATTAATGACGAGATTAATTTAAAAGTTTATTCAACCCGACTTATATTCAATTTAAAATTATTAATGAATACAGCATTCCGACAAATACTAACGGCTTAATAAGTGTCTAGAATTATTGCATATTGAAATACATTGCCTTATGTAAAGATGAAGCACCTGTTAACACAACAGAATCACAGAACTCAGTAAATAACGAATAGTCCATCTAACGGTTACTACGGAGTAAGACGCCAACACTACTGGAACGCGCTCACGATTGGTCGACTCTCTAGGCGCTTGCCGTTAAGCTCAGTAAAAGACTATTTGTTCACAAATAGTCTGGACGTTGTCGACACAGCTATATTCCCTCAGATCCACCATCAGTAACTTCGGTTCTGCATAGCTTATGTTGGTGTATAACTACTCGAAGAATGTTTTCCTTGCTTACAAGTGATGGAAATTCTCTGTTGTAAAAGAAAGAGCGGTCTTGAATATTATAGGAAACTTCCAGCTTCCAGTACTAAGGATAGCAATAGTAAATGTGAATTACAGTGTTGCATAAACATTGATTAAAAATATTGTATTTTTATATTAGTTAAAAACACCAATAACAACCATTGAACTTTCTGATATTCTAAATAACAAAATTATACATTCTGTACTGGTTCTGTACGTAAAATTTAACAATACTTAATGTCAAGTTTTTGTGTGTTTATATATAAATGCATTGTTTACTATGAGAATTAGAAACGTTAATATTAAATCCCATACAATATATTGTACCGACAGTATCTAGTTTTACGTATACTTTACTTGACAAACAGCGTATTCAGAATCTATTAGTATAATGTTATAAAGCTTTAAACTAAACTTATAGGCTAATATTTAGGTATCAGATATAAAACAGCAGTGGGATACAGTTTGGGGTACACGCAAACGTGCCAGGAAACCATGTGTTTTCTATTGTTTTCTTCTGTGGCTCCGTTCATTGAAAACGTAATCTTTCCGCTGATGTCTTCTTATTTACTTATCAATTCACAGTAACGCTAAAAAACAATACATATGATGTTTCAAGCCACTTAAACCACGTAAGAGGTTCCTCTGTTAGGACCCCTTCCTATAATCGACTCTGAGCACACGGTGACGGTACTCACACAAGCACGCGCGCGTTTCCATGTTTCTGTAACGTTTTGTATTGTGTGCCCCGTGCTTGCTTTGTTAGAATGGCTCTGACTCTTTTGGCCACGTGTGTTGATAAGGATTCTTCAAATGCAATTTTGTGTCTTGTTTAGAGGTACAATTCTCATGTATAACACAGAATATTGTCTGAAATTATTACTCACAAAACAAGATAAATAAGGGGGAGAGTGTATTTTGTAATTAAAAACAATAGAGTAATAATATTATTCCTATCTTTTTGATTCATCCTCTTCGTTCACTTTATTAATTTTATTAATATATATAAACTTTCACGTATGAACTTACTATTAGTTGTCACTTCCCCAAACGTTTCAAGAACTATTAGTTGTCACCCCTTGAAACGTTTGGGGAAGTGACAACTAATAGTAAGTTCATACGTGAAAGTTTATATATATTAATAAAATATTATTCCATAATTCACTCTTGTGAATAAAAATGGTTTTTCTCTTGAATCTAACTGTATACATCTACTGTATACCACATTGTATACCACACTGTATACTGCGTATATCTATTGTAGACTGTATTGTTTACCATTTTGGTCTGTTACCTATTAAAGAGTATTAATGGTTTCGGTAAGACGGAATCACGTTGTTATGATGATGTGATAACCTACAGTATCCTATAATAAATAATATCATTTTTCAGTAAAAAGCAGGAAATCATAAAAGCGACAAAAACGGAAAACAACAAGAGAAAATTATGAAATCGGCGAAGGGCTAAATATTATATTTTCAGTGAATCTCTCAAACTTTCAAAAAAAAAGTATACAAAGTATTTAGTACACTGACAACTCCAAAGAACAAGTTGTTTTAAACTCGTTTGGCATACTGCTTGTTGACAATTTAACCTACATTTTTCACCGTTTGTCTGTTAAGTACCTAAGATTGTTTCGCACTGTACTAATCAGAAATTAAATTCTAGGGACGTGATGATTGATGACTTCCATAAGTTTATTCGAAACACAGGTATCACAAGTAAAATGGTATGTACACTATATTATATTAGTTATAAGTGTCTTAAAGCGTATGCTCACAATACTTACAGTACACGGAAAGTATCATGAGGTGGTTGCGCAGTAGCAAACCGAGTCAATGACGTCTCTGGTGCAACTGTCGTCGGCCTTTGAATGCTATTTCGTGTACAGCGTTTTTCAGCTTGTGTGTTTCAGTTCATCTTGTGTATATTGTTTATTTCGTGTTTCGGTGTGCTTTGTTGTGAACTGGAGATGCCTTGTTCTGTCATTACCGGGTTAAGTAATAACAAAAAACAAATTGTAAACATAAAGGAATTTTATTTCACCGCTTTCCAAAACATAAACACTAGCAAAACACGTGGATACAAGTTTCTAAACGTTCAGACAAATTCTGCATCGATTATGCTCGCTTGTGCTCGGACCATTTTGCAGAAGATGATTTTGAACAGGACCTAATAGCGAAATTTTTAAATTTAACATTTAAAAAATCAACAGCAGTTTCGCATATTGAAATCTCATTAACTGTCGTTTCAACCAAAGCAGAAAGACGTCTCAGCTCAAAACAGGAATCTCAAATTAGTAAAAAGTTTTCTTAATGTTTTGGTGGAGGGTGATGAAAAAATTAATAAAACTAGCATAGAAAATCAAGAGTATTCTTCTAATAAACTACGTGAACCTAATACCAGTGTAAATAATACTTTGGAAGTGATAGAAAATATGATTGACTGTGATGAGCTGCTTGCTTTGGAAAAGATAAGTTATTTTGAAAAAATAAAAATGAAAATTCGTGCAGGATTTAACTTCTGTCAAAACAGAAATCACTTACAATAAGGAAAAAGTGAATCAAATTTGAGTTTTTGTTTTCAAACTGAACAAAACATTATTACTAAAGGGCAAAGCGCAAACTGGTCGTCAGTTAACATTTATAAAACGATTATTTTTAGGTGCACATCTAACAAAGCATTGAACTTTGTCCCCCGTTATATTTTGACATATCCACTCCCTAGCAAAATTACAGTAAAACGTCGTCTTACACAGTTTTTAGTTATTCCAGGATTTTTTCGAGTTAGGTTTCACTATTTTGAAAGTACACGTTAATGTATTTGGAAAGTTTCAGAAAAAAGTGATTTTATGTTTTGATGGAATGAAGGTCAAGTCAGACGTCTGGTACATAGCGTTGACGATATAATTCGAAGACCACATTCAAATCTTCATGTTCTTATTATTCATAGTTTAGTCAGAAAGTGGAAACATCAAGTATATTACGGTTAAGAATAAGGAGTTATTTTTATGTTGCTATTAAAATGGTAGTGTCAACGGGTTTTCGGCTGCTCATATTTGTTTGTGACATGCGACCGCCAAACCTGAAGCATGTGCCAGTGCTTGGTGTAATACAACATAATACAAGTGTAAAAAATCTTTTTGAAGGTGATCGCTTTTTGAGATTTCCTTCATATGTTAAGACTTTTTAAAAACCGCTTATTAGATGAGGGGCATCAGATTTCTAATCGTCACTTTGTCAAAAAGGAAGTACTTGAGGAACTTATCAGCTCACAACAAGGAGACCTAATATTTACTCACAAGGTTACTCTTAACAATGTCCTTGTAAAAGGCGCAGGAAGACAAAATGTCCGTAAGGACGGGGAACTGCTGCCAAGTACTCTGTCTGCAGCTACAAAATACCTCCTCATAGGAAGGGATCACGTAGTCGAATTCGTACACAATGTTAACGCTCGATTAGATGTGCTAAATTCAAGAAAGCCATACCATTCTATTAACAAGATGAAATACGTCCACAGAACGTGTTCAGAAGAGCAGGATAAAGATTTAAAATAAATTGGTTAATTATGTTTGTCCATGAGAGTGATAAGAATGCCTCGTTTACCCTTTTTTCAACAGCCCTTGTTATATGTATCTGTAGCCTCGATGAGCTTTACAAAGAATTACAGTTCAAAGAATACGGGTATCTGACGTCTCCTAGATGCAACCAAGATATTCTGAAATCCGACTTTTCTCGAATTAGAGGCTTCTATGCCCATCCATTTCCAACAGTAGTAAGTCAAAAAACTAAATCTCTTTTTCTGAATAGAAACGCCGCTTTATAATAAAAACTGAGAACTGCTTACGTGACAATTTAATTACACTGAGTACAGACATGGTTTATGGATATGATACCAATATGACAGTTAATTCTGCTTCAGGCAAAAATTATAAGACCGACAGCATTCAACCAGAAAAGGAAGGAAAAGGTGGACCTGTCACTGACACACAGTTTATAATTGAAACTGTGTGGACTGAATGTAACAGTGGAACACAGTTAACTGTAACGGAAAATGCCGATTTTTTGAGATGGTAGTAGGGTATGTGGCTTACAGTGTCAAGAAAAAAATAACACAAGTTTCGAATATGGCCATTCGACGAGTAAGTACCCCAGTAAACAACGAGGCTGGTTTTCAACTATACCAAGAGGAGCTCTTACGAACTCAGCTGATGAATGGTTAATAATTGAGTTTAAAATGGAAGATTTCATAGTATTGTATGGCACATGTGTCGTGAACAAGACAAAACATGTAATGAAAACTTTAGTCAATGCACTTAAATTGAAATCGATAATGCAGATGAGTTTGCGATTTCATGTTACGTCAGAACGAGACCTTTTATCATGATGAGGTCAACAAATAAGAAGAGATCTTTAAAGCATACGGCGACAAAGCGACTTATTGTGGAAGAAAAAAAAGCCAAGAAATTAAAAAAAAAACATTAGTAAAATTTTCATGTACGTTAAATAATAAATAATTAATTATATATAAATAATAACGGATAAGTTGTTTATGATTTACGTGTTATGTAAGTTTTATGTTATTTAAAATAATTTAAATAAGCCCGGAAATGAATTTGAATAACAATAACGGATAATTGTTTATGATTTATAGCCCTGTAAGTTTAAATTATTTAATATTCGGATTGAATGTTGCTGCCGGTGTAATATTAGTGTACCAGACTACTCATCACGGTGCGAGAGTGGTGGGGAAACATGCGCGTGATACCTACCCTGTACCTGTCGATAACCTACAGGCCAAGTATTTTTGAAATGCAGCGTTGGAACAAATCACATACCCTAGGCAATGCAAGAGGTAATTTAACTAATTGGTTTTGTGCGTATGCGTTTATATAGGATTTGAGAACAGCTTCGACTGTACAAATAAATGAAGAAAAAACTAAAAGATTGGCACACCGTCAAATTGGGAAGTGTGCTTTGCTCTGTCTCCTCGCTCCATTTGCCAGTAATAACGCCGTCCATCATAGACAGTGGTCCACTAGCTGTCGCTTGCTTGAAACTACCAAACACTGAATGAAACGAAAAGTACTTTTTATAATAATTTATATATTCGTTACTTCCACAAAAATTGGGCTGTCTGCCTCTTATGATTTCTACTCGCTATATTTCCACAACATGCAGTCCCTTATTTGTGCTGATTCAGCAGTTTTATGAATGTCTTTGCGAAAATACAAAATTGTAAGGGGCGTTTGGTAGCGAGCATATGTGGTTGTAGTAAAATAGTGGCATAGACGAATGAAAAGCATAGGGGTAGAAATACGGAGGGAGCAGCTAACAGAAAAACTATTTAATCTAAAATTATTTTTGTTTTTCATAATCTCTATTGAAAGTCACGTTTTTAAAATAAACAAAAAATTATTTTGACCAATTCTTTTCTTGTATGTGAATATGGCTTTCCTGAATTTGAAAGTAACACCCTTACAACGTATTCGAAGTGGGCAGCGAATAAGTTTCTGTTGATTGAATTAGAAAATAGGTAAAAAATTGCTTATTTAACTAAGTAAGGCGTAATATGTTTACATTTAATGACGATTTCAATATTGTGTTTCTGAAGTCTTCTCTCGTCATAGATCGCGTCAAACATATCTTGTATGACAAAGTTTGTAAGTGACTCACTTAGACCTGAGGATACTAATTGTAATATGAGTGAAACCTTGTCATGCAAGACATTTTTGACGCGGTCCATACCGGAAGAAGACTTCAAGAACATAATGGACACCGGGCGCGGAAGCCTACGTGAGATGATTTCAATATTAAGTATAAACAACTATATGTTCCCAGGTAATCAAATAGAATCAACTTCCTTCATCAAGAACAGAGACTTCACAAGAATCGGAAAATAGTGTTTGTGACCGACAAACACTATTTTCCAAATGAACCTAACGGAAGATTGCATTACCACAAAACCTTTGAAGACATCCAACTGCTGAACAATTCAGACATGATGCGAAAACTCGATTGAATAAGATTGTTTGAGTTACTTTAAAATGTTAATTCAACGTATGTCAAAAGTCAAGCTCGACAGAGCACAACATATGTCTGTTTAATAGTGCCACTCACTTACGATAGAAGACACTATGAAAAACCTAATATTTGAATATAGTAGCAACTCTTGATCAGATTTAGATTAGATCACGTCAGTAAAAATTAACTAGATTAAAAGCCTGGTCGATTTGTGCAAATATCTACTAGTTACAACATAAACTATCACCTTAAACGAAGTTAATAGGGTTAACTTAGTCCATAATTTTAACCATTCTATATTATTTTACTTCACGTAGTCTTCGGTTCTAAAAAGTGCACGCTACATGGCCATCACAGAAGTATTGCTTGTGGCATGTATTGATGAATCTTCTCGATTAAATCAAATATAAACAAATCACAGAATTAAACTTTCGTCAGGCAATACAATAACACAGTATTCATAGAATCCGTTAATAATTATGGCAATCACGGTTTTCTTTATTCAGCATAATACCAACATCCCATTGCACAATCACTAGAGACTCCCATATTGATTGGTAAAGCTTGTCATCTCTTTATCCGCCTTACACGTTCGATCGTCTTTGAGAAATATATGAAACTAGCTGTTACCCGCGGCTTCGCACGCAAACATTGGCTTTTAATAAGTATTTTAATATAATTTTTATTGTCTATGTCTATTTGGCGTTCTGTCAGCTCGTATAACAATTTTGTACTCATTAGTCAAATTCTCTCCAAAGCTGTTTTCAACACTTGTACTATTTTAACTTGTACTAAATTATTATGTTGGTGCATCAGCCTTTGGAGATTTATAAGTACCAGTTTATAAAGCCTTTGGAGATATTTATAAAGTATCTGTTAAATAAAAAACTCAAAATTCTTTATTTTAAGTGTTACTGTGTTAGAAACATTGTATAACACATTAAACGTTATGTTTTTCTCAACCATGGCATTTATTTATTTCAGCAGTAAACTAAAAACCAAAAACCGTTGTCACCTAACCTCACAAATGAAAACAACATGAGTAATAGGACAATTTACAATTAGTACACTTTCCACATCGTAATATATCGATACAATCGCATATTATATAAAACATCGAAAATGTACTGCAGGAATGGATAAATGTACAGTTCCGATGCCGCTAAATAGCTTTTGTTTATTTATTTGTTACTGTGGTAATTAATTGTCCATGGTGTTATTGATAACACTAATATGTTAGTAGTTAGTTATTGAGAACACTGCTACTAATATGTTAGTAGTAGTATTTAATATATTTCATTACTTATTCATTGCATCGTCAGAAATACGTATAAACATAAATGTTATAATTGTTTAAGACAAATACAAAATATATAGACGTATCTGTATACAAAATTACAAAATATATCGATACAATCGCATATTAAAAACATTAAAAACTGCAGGAACGGATAAAGGTACAGTTCCGATGCCGCTAAATATCATTTGACTATTTACTTGCTACTATAGCAATTAATTCTGGTCTCCATGATGTTGTTAACATCTTTATACGCGTCAACGAAAAGGTATAATTAAAAGGGCCTAAATCGTGCAAGCGGAGCAAAATATCAAGTTCCAAGTTAGAGAGTATTTTGCGCCTTGTGTCAAAGGTTACCTGTACAAAATTTGGTGGCAATCGGTGTAACGTTGTGGATTTGTATTCAGTACCCATAAATCCTCAGACTTTGAGTTGTATATATATATATATATATATATATATATAGATTATCGTTGTTAATAATATCACACAATATCTAACCTCCCGTTTACATTAATTGTTTCTGCAACATCAAAGAAGATCGGATCAGTTTCTTCCTTAATTGGTTTGAGTTTACTTGAGTGGTGTGAGTGTATCGTTTGATGAAAAAAAATTAGCAGTTATTATAGAGGTGAGCAACTTCCAGTCGGTTAGACTTAATTGACAGTTTCAAACAAGTTGACTAAGCCCACTCTGAAATTTTAATAACAGCTTTATTGTTTAAATGTTAATTAAATTTCAAACATTTTAATGATAGAGTAATACAGATATGTGTAAACAAGAATACCTTCCGGTAATTGTTTCCCCACACAGAACGCGCAACACCCTGCAGCGTGCAGCCTGTGAATTATCAAATATCACACGCCAGGTGAGACGCATAGCACCTGTATCCATAAAATGTTTTTTATTTTTTAATTAAAGTTGGGATGCAAATGGTTTGTTTAACGATTATTCGCTGACCGCAACCCTTGTTATGTCTCCCCCTTGCCCGTCTCTGCACATTACCTTACACGTGGCTGTCGTAAACACAGGCGGGCGCGCGCGCGCCCACATACAGGTGCTTGCACAATCGCGCGACACTGTCTGACTGGGTATTTATTGTTTTTTAGCTCTCACATTATAAAAGTTTGCTACTTTCCTCAATTAAAATTTTCAACTAAAATTTAATATTTGAGGCAAAAAGAAATAAGTTTATACAAATTAATATTGAATATGAAAATTACGTTGCCATGAATTAATATATTTTTAATACTTTTATTATACTCTTTTACTCAAATATTTAAAAAGATAATATTCGTTTTTTGTACTGTTACGCCAGCAAAGAAAGCAAAAACTGATTACAAAACTGTGATATTACGAATTATTTTTTTTCAAACTAACTATAGTTTATTTACTGAGACGAGACAACGGGCATAAAAACGGAGCACACAACAGCATTGTTGTAATGGTCAGCTTCTTGCGGAGACCAATTTATTAGCATGCATACTTTTATGCTTACTGATATTGTGTACCAGCAGCATATTAGCATACGACTGCTGGGAATGACAGCGTCAGCGGCAAACGTAACAATTGGCTATTTAGGGCCAGTAAAGAAACATTTACACAATACTGCATTTATTACTGCAGAAATAATACTATTTTGTCATTAAATTAAATATACAGATAATACGTGTAGATTGATTTGAATTTAATTTGATGATGTGAATAAATATTCAAGTGACGAGCATGGTTTAATCAAGAACAATAAAGCCGTAGAAAGACCAAAAATATATTTCCAAACAAGCGTTGAAAATGTTGCGATAGTTTGATATGACTGCTTGGTGTCTGGTAATCACAAAATTCTGAGAAATTATTTTGTCTGCATTTTACATGTATCGAGAGACCTATCTAGGTGTAAACGTGAAAACAGTAGTTTTTCTCTTTTGTTAAAAATACATATTTCTCATAAATAATTATGCAATTCCGTGTATGGAAGAATATGTCTTTCATCTAATCATAATTTTTCCAAGTAATTTTAAGAAATTAAAAACAATATGACAATTAAAAGCACAAACCCTTATTTTTGTTTAAGCCAGCAAGGTTATTTTTAAAGATTTGCATGAATAATTCTGAGTCTGATTTTGATATAAGTATTAGTACACAGTTGTTATTGACATAAGTTTCGCTAATAACGACAACTGTGAATCACGGCCTAAAAGCCCGGCTGATAATAATAATCTCACCTATGTTAAGGCCGGCCGTGAAAGCTTACGAACTTGTAACCTGATATATGTTGGTAAAGTATTGTTTTGAGGAGAATACAAGGATATAAAAAGAAAGGGATACAATTGGAGAAGAGAAGAAGGAATTAACAAGAAAACTAAAGAAAGTTGAAGGAAGAGTAATGATTAAAAGTGGGCAGCTAGGAAAAAGAGGATAACTTGCAATACAAGAACAAAGAAGCAGTGAATTGAAACTAAATAATAAAACAATATGCAATTTTGATTTCCTGATACATCTATGCAGCATATATCTCTGTACGCTCTATTCAATAATGTGAGTTCAAGTGCACTTTCAAAACCTTCAAAATGTATAAGGTTGATAAATATATTATATAAAATTATTATCATACAATTTTAACTAATACTGAATTTTAATTAGCGTTCTAAAATTTCAGAGATTTCGTCTATATATAAAATCCGACTAGAGTTATTGAGTTATTTCTGACAGGGTCGCTACTCATTCCCTGTCTCTCTACAGCTTTCAATGACAAATTTAGTATAGAATAAATTAAAATTTTCTCGTAATAAAGAAGCCATACAAAATAATTTTTCATACCTTTATAGGCCACTTGAGATTTATAGACATTTCTTACGGAAATATTCCTTGTAGTTTCAAAGGTTCAAACTCTGCTTAATTGAAGCACTAATAAAATTTTAAGAAATCTATTGTGTCCAGAGATTAAACAAGAAGTTTCTATTAGTTAGAATTGGTTGTCACTGAACGGGCAAGGCGAGGTCTCAATGTTTAACTTGATCGTTTGCCATTTGTCTGTCCCTCTATATGTTTGGGTTATATCTCACGATAATAATTGAATACATCAATGGATTTTCAAAAACGTTTCACGTAAAATATGTAATCCATACATTTACCACACAGACCTTTTACAGATTTTAAATTAATCCCCCACCCAAAAAATAGTGGCAAAGACAAAATTTAAAGGGTCACAAGTTTGGTAAATTTGCAAAAATCCGTGTGGCATATCAAATTTAAGAGATTTTTAACCAGAATTTAAATATAACGTACTTTTTTGAAATTATAAAATTTTACTTTAGAAGGGCTTATAAAGTGATCACAAATTTTTAAAAATTTGCAAAAGGAATTAAATTGTGTGCTTTGGAACTGTTATTTTACTGATAAAATAGAAGAATAATCGGATATTTTGTAATTTATAGCTAAGTATTACGTAATATCGAAATGTATGTAAAAATGAATGTTAATTTGTGAAATGAGCTCAGGGGTTTTACAGCTCAATGAACTTACTAGTTAATGTAATAATTAGAAGCTAATAGTTATTGTCACAGAAAGAATTATCCACTTTTTAGATAATATTTCGATCACACTTTTATGAAAACCTTTACGTTTATTACTCAAATATCGTGTAAGAGTATGTTAAATTTATTTGCTGGATTTGTACCTACCATAAGTCACCCAAATGTTACTACCATGTGACTACGTTTATGCTTTCACGATTTTTAGCATATGATTTTCTTTACTTTACATACAACGAATTCATACACATTTTGCAACAGTAGTACACCAGAACATCTTTACAAAATGACTAAAATATGTAAGCGCTGCTGTACTCGATCGCCAGTAACTACTCAGTAGAGTTGGCGAATATAAGAAAATGGAATGACAGTAGCAAATAAGTAATATTACAGAGTAGAATTTCATGGTAAATATTCCAAGTTCATTTAGAATATTTAATGTCACTTAGAATTACTGCTTTTCTTTGTTTATAGTTTGGCGAGTTAATTTTGCATAACGCCCTGATAACAACACCTAGACTATCCAAACTTCTTTGGCAGTGACGCACGCTATTACACAGAAACTATTAGTCCCCCCTCCCAAATGTAGTTAATCACCGGTGGACTTTAAACGTCTTCATTTTCTTTATTGTTTTACTTCTCCTATTATTTATTGTATCAATACTTTGTAACTGTGGAGGCACTGTAAAAGCATGTCCATACCACTTGTGAGAATAATCGTCTAGGAAGTGAAACACCCTCTTTTTCTTTTGCTGGATTAATGCTAACACCTGAATATGGTGATAATGACAATAGGCTATATTATCAGGCATTGTTTTTTTGCATATTGGAAAGGATGAGAAGAACTATTTAACAGCTGATGACAAAACTGATTCGGAAGTTGTGTACCTTAATTTAGGACATCACTGAATAAAGGATTTGGCCGACTTTTTAGCTATAATCAAAAATCACTTTGTATATTTGCCCGTCCTGAACTGTGGTAATGTAATATTTTCATCAAACTTCGTACGCGTACTAACTAACGTATTGTTACGACATCACAGAACAATCTACGTGTTTGTCGAATGTGCCAGAAGAATCTCGATGTAACGCGTTAGTGTACGTGCTTGTCGACGCATTTTTGAGAGGTTTCTCGAAGGGGCCAGCCGCGCGGATTGTGTCAATGCCGCAGTTAATTACATAGTTCACACGAGCGCTAAGACGCAATTGGGAACATTCTGGTCTGTGAGCGCAGGTATAAACACATGCCGGCAGCGGCCTTAAGTTTCAGTATTAGTGCGATATATTGACAGCGCGGTTCGAGAGTCATTGTCGGGTGAAATTACTGTGCGCGTTCAAGTGGTTATTAGTTAATTGTTGTGTTTTATAGTCGGACAGTAATTGTAATTCAATTGTGTTTAATTTTAGTGGACATTTTATTGCGTGTGAACAATTATTATTTGATTGGTTGTAGAGACTGTGTTGTTAATTAGGAACTGTTAACTGTGGAAATTAAAGCTAGTAATTAGTGACTTAATTGGTGTCTTGTATTTTGTTGTTTCCACTGTACCTACGACGATCAAGTAGACCGTCGTAACAGTGGTGTCAGAACTGGGATAAAACGATTAACAGTGGAAACAGTGGACACTTTGTACAAGACGAGTGTGATTCGTAATTAATCGGTAAACATGGATCACAGTCAGATGATAGAAGCTTTACAAACACTGCTGCGCCAGACACAGGAAGAAGAAGAAAAACGACAGGATGAAAAACGCAGGCAGGAAAGAGAAGAGGCTGAGGAACGTCAGAAAGCATTAATGCTAGAAACAGAAGAAAGACAAAAAGAAGAACGAAGACAAGAAAGGGAAGAAACAGAGGAACGACGTAAACGTAAAACAGAAGACATCAAGGAGTTAGGCCTAATACAAAAGCAGACACAAAAACATATTGCTGCAGAGTTGGGTCTCCTACGAGGTTAGCTTAATAAGCAAGTTACTAAAATATTGGAGGTTCAAGAATCAATAACATTAAAAATAGCTGAAATAGAAAAATCTGTCTCGATTGTTGAAGAATGGATGATGGATGTCTACAAAAATATCTGTCATAGAAGAATCTGTCAAATAAAACATCTGCAGTAGAAAACTCAATGGCAAACATAAGAGAATAAATTAAAAGTGAAGTTGAGCAGTGCCTGAAGATGCAACCAAAACAATTTTCTGAACAGGCTGTACCAATGATAAAGCCAGAAAAAGACGCAGAAAATAAACCAATAGGGAATCTAACTTTGCCTGCAGTAGGGACAGTTCATGTCAAAGCTCCAACCTTTGACGGAAGCATGCACTGGGCGACGTATTTACGCCAATTCGAAGCTGCTGCATGCGCAAATAATTGGGCAGAGAAAGTAAAGGCTGTTTCACTCGTTCTTGCATTAAAAGGACCTGCGGCAGAATTACTACAGAAAGTGCCACCTGACAGCCAAAATACCTATGCCGAATTGATAAAAGCTCTGGAATTAAGGTATGGTGATAAACATTTGCGAGATGTGTACTGCACCCAGTTGAGAGCAAGGCGACAGCATTCTGGGGAGAGCCTTCAAGAGTTTGAAGCAAGTATCGACAGACTAATTAGACTGGCCTATCCTGAAGCGCCAGAAGATTTTAGAACGAGTTTTGCGATGCAGACATTTACTGCCGGTGTCCGAGATAACGAACTACAGCAAGTGTTACGAATGGTAAGACACCAGAACAGTGCAGACGCCCTGGTATATGCTTTGCAATTTGAGGCTGCCAAATCAGCGTCTAGCTGGACAAGTCATAAATTACGCGCGCTAAAAGATCGCGACGGCACAGACGATGAGGAAGAAGAACAAGGAACAGAGACTCGACGGTCGGCACCACAGAATAAAATAAGAAAGGATGGAAGACCGAAGTGTTATAGATGTGGGAAACCTGGACATCTACAATGAGATTGTCAGGTTAGAATTCAGCAGCAGGGAAACGAGCAATAGTCGGTACAACGGGGCGTGTGCTGACTAACTGGAGGAACGAAGCCCCTAGACAATACGCAATTTCTACACTTCAGAAAAACAGCGGGAGCTTGGTAGTTACCGGATTTGTTCAAGAAAGGCCAACCTCGATTACAGTTGATACAGGCGCAACAGTTTCTATTGTGCGCCCCGACGTGGTGAAAGATCTCAAGCCAATCTGGTTCTCTTGCAGCTTGCGAACAGCTACTGGACGGCCTGTAAAAGTGTTTAAAAAAGTGGAAATACACCTACGCCTCGGTCGACTTGAATTTAATCATCAAGTACTTGTTGCAGACATTGTGGATGAAGCAATTCTTGGTGTGGACGTTATGAACGCATACGGATTTATAGTCGACTTCAAAAGCAATGTCTTGAGAATCGGAGGCGAAGAGGTAATGCTATCAACAATGTCGACAGCCGAAAAATCGATGGACGTTATAAGCCAAGTGGCCGTAACTGTTCCGCCAAACTCCGAAAAGTTCATCATGGTTAGAACCGATGTAGATAATAGGGGCAACCAGTGCTCTATATTCGAACCCCAGGTAGTCAACATACCGGGTATACTAATTGCCAGAAGGTTAGTAAAACCTGACGAAACCGGAAATGTACATATATTAGAGTGGCGAATATTTTGGATCAAGCTATCACTTTAAAAAGCAATACGCTCCAAGGCAAATTGACTCCTGTGGCCAGGGTAGCCGGAATGACGCAACGAAGATCCAGTGCTTCGGATAATTCCAAATTACCAGAGAAACTGCAAGAATTATGAATAGATCTTCTAACGACCTCTCAAGTGGTGAGGTAAAAGAACTCAAACAGTTTTTACATGAATTCAAAGATTGTTTTGCAGTTCGGGGACAGTCACTGGGAAGAACCTCTCTTGTGCAACATCGCATCAATACCGGGGACACAAAATCGATACGCCAACCTCCTCGAAGGCCTCCATTATCTAAACAAGAGGAAATGTCTCGGTTAGTACAGGACATGTTGACAGAGGGAGTAATCGAACCTTTTTCAAGTGCTTGGTCTTCTCCTGTAGTGGTGGTAGCGAAGAAGGATGGTGGATTGCGTTTCTGCGTAGACTACCGGAGGTTAAATGACGTTACAAAGAAAGACTGCTATCCATAAACTCGCGTTGACGATACACTCGACACGTTGTCCGGAGCACAGTGGTTTTCCACATTGGACCTAAAGAGTGAATATTGGCAAGTGGGTCTTCATCAAGAAGACAAGGAAAAGGCCGCTTTCTCGACCCCAAGTAGGTTATTCCAATTTAACGTCATGCCATTTGGACTCTGTAATGCACCGGCAACATTTGGAAGATTGATGGACCTGGTACTCCGAGGCCTGACATGGAAAACTTTCCTTGTTTATTTAGTGATCGGGAAGACATTCAACGACCATTTGGAAAACCTTAAGGAGGTTCTAACTAGAATTTACGGTGCCCAACTGAAGCTGAGCCCGAAGAAGTGTTCTCTATTCCAGAAGGAAGTACAGTATCTGGGCCATCTGGTTTCGGCAGCGGGTGTTAGCATGGATTCTAATAAAGTAGACACCGTAAGAGACTGGCCAGTGCCGAAGAGTAAACACGACGTTCGGAGTTTCATGGGGTTATACACATATTACAGACGTTTTGTGAAAGGCTTCGCTACTATTGCTAAACCACTGCGTGAGCTAACAGAAAATAAACGAAACTTCCAGTGGTCGAGGGAGTGTGATCAAGCATTGTGGACACAGACGCAAGCAATACTGGTCTAGGAGCAGTTTTGTCTCAAGTTCAAAACGGTGAAGAACGAGTAATAGCGTATTACAGCAAGACACTTTCTAAACCGCAGAGAAATTATTGCGTCACAAGGCAATCGTTCGAGCGTTGGAGCACTTCCATAAATAACTCTATGGAAGAGAGTTTTCACTACGTACTGACCATGCCGCGCTTGCATGGCTCTTAAGATTTAAAAATCCGGAAGGACAGTTGGCAAGGTGCCTTGAACGTCTGCAAGAGTACAACTTCAAGGTACAACATCGACGGGGGCGCCTGCATGTTAGTGCAGATGGCTTATCACGAAGACCGTACCACATTGCCACAGAAAGGAAGAACAAAACTCAAGCAAACATGTTCAAGCCATCACTGTAGATTTCCTGGCTGACGGCTGGACAACACAAGACTGTCGACAAGAACAGATGACTGATGAAGACATTGGACCGATCTTGACAGCAAAAGAGGAAGATCGCCGCCCGGATGGGCAAGATATGTGCCATGGTTCCGAAGTGGTGAAGGGCTACTGGGCACAATGGGAATCTCTCACCTTAGAAAACGGATTGCTGAAAAGGGCTTGGGAAAGTGCAGAAGGACGAGACGTGGTCATGCAGTTGATAGTTCCCCGAAGTAAAGTGCAGTCTGTTTTGAAGGAGATGCATGATGGAACATCTGGAGGCCATCTTGGGGTTAACAAAACCCTTGACAAAATACGGAAGCGATTCTATTGGCTTGATCTTCGCCACGACGTAGAGGAATGGATTTGGACGTGTGAAATATGTGTTGCAAGCAAGGGCCCACAAATCAGAAGCAGGGAAAAAATGAGACAGTATAACGTTGGACTGCCTTTCCAGAGGATTGCCATTGACATTGCTGGACCATTCCCAGTTACTGACGATGGAAACCATGGTTGTAGGTGACTACTTTACCAAGTGGGTGGAAGCTTACGCAATTCCAAATCAGGAGGTTACCACTGTGGCAAAGCAGTTAGTTCACAACTTCTGTTGAAGTTATGGAGCCCCTATGGAAATCCATACGGATCAAGGGAAAAACTTCGAATCAGGAGTGTTTAAAGAATTATGCCGTCTACTCGGAATTCGAAAGAACAGGACAACGCCTCTGCATCTTCAGTCGGACGGGATGGTTGAGAGATTCATTAGGACACTTGAGCAACATCTTTCGAAGGTTATTGACGAGAACCAAACAGACTGGGGCCAACGTATACCACTATTCCTCATGGCGTATAGATCATCAGTACACGACACAACCGGCATGACTCCAGCAAAACTGGTGTTTGGACGGGAGATTCGTCTTCCTGGGCACTTGATGTTCGGATCACCTGAGACTCAGTCCCAAGCGCCACAGAACAATTCCTCGCAATTAGAAAACCAACTGCGAGAAATGAATCGCTTGATAATAGGACGGTTGAAGATAGCCAGTGATAAAATGAAAACTCGGTATGACATTCGCAGCAATAGTGTGGGTTTCCAAGAAGGAGAACAGGTCTGGTTCTTCAACCCAAAGAGCCGTCATGGTCGCTCACCTAAGCTTCAGTCTAACTGGGAAGGTCCCTAAACTGTGAAAAAAAAGAATCAACGACGTTCTGTATCGGATTCAACAGGAAGGGCAGCGAAAGTTCAAGGTCGTCCACCTAGATCGCCTGGCTAAGTACTACTTCAGAGACGGGTGGCCAGTTCGGGACGAACAGGCTTAAGGAGGGGACAGTGTTACGACATCACAGAACAATCAACGTGTTTGTCGAATGTGCCAGAAGTATCTCGCTGTAACGCGTGTGGCGTACGTCCTTGTCGACGCATTTTCGAGAGGTTCCTCGAAGGCGCCAGCCGCGCGGACTGTGTCAACGCCGCAGTTAATTACGTAGTTCACACGCGCGCTAAGACGCAATTAGTAAACATTCTGGTCTGTGAGCGCAGGTATAAATACATGGCGGCAGCGGCCTTAATTTCAGTATTAGTGCGATATATTGACTGCGCGATTCGAGAGTTACTGTCGGGCGAAATTACTGTACGCGTTCAAGTGGTTATTAGTTAAGCGTTGTGTTTTATAGTCGGACGGTAATTGTAATTCAATTGTGTTTAATTTTAGTGGGCATTTTATTGCGTGTGAACAATTTTTATTTGATTTGTTGTACAGACTGTGTTGTTAATTAGGAACTGTTAACTGTGGAAATTAAAGCTCGTAATTAGTGACTTAATTGGTGTCTTGTATTTTGTTGTTTCCACTGTACCTACGACGATCAAGTAGACCGTCGTAACAGTATGGAGAATTGAATATATCTTTGAACGAAGAAAAGGAACATAACCTTCCTATGTTCCTTGCAACATATTGCATGCAACTCCTATTATTAGGTACGAAATTACCTTTTGAACGAAAAGTACTAAAATAAAATATTTACTTCATTGTTTAAAGTTTTTACAAGTTTTTTTTAAACCACTTATTATCTCAAAGTACGAGTTTATTGACTTACACGACTAATCATATGTATTTAATAAAAATCATTATATAAAATTTACAAATATATTATGATTTGTGAGTTTATATTGATACACATATAGAACTATTTAAAAAGTGTGCAAAATTTGCAAAAAGTTTGCAAACTGTGACACTGGCTGTTGTGCAAGAAGGAAAACTCATCATTTTCCTTCTGCGGTAGTACGTTTGTGTGAAATGAAATTTAAGATTATTTCCCAGAAACAAACACAATTATAAACAACTGTCAACACACGTTCCAGTTAATTACGCGTCACCGGATATAACCAAACAATGTCTGTTGACACTGTTGTATTGGATGCGCTCATCTGTAACGTGAGTCCAGTTGGCAATTTTAATTTAACATTGAATCAGTTAGAAATAGCATTCTACCGGGTAGGTGAAATTTATAATAACTATAGTACTGTAAACAGGTGAATTTACACAAGTGTATTGTTCTGTCTTGGAGTATAGATGAAAAGAACTTTGTCGTTCTAAAAGTGCACAAAAGTCATTTACCATTCTCTTAATGGACGCCATTTTATTGGCAGTAAACGCTTGTCAGTGGCGGTTATTCAGAGGGTGGTAGGATTAATAAAAGTAATCTAATTATTAATATTATTCCGGCTGTACAATATTTACACATTTTCCGAAACCAAAGATTACAGAAGTGATTGAATTCTCATTTACCTTTATTGATTCTATCCGGCTGCAATCTATTTGGTTTTTTAACATTTCCTTTTTTCCAGGGTATGGGGATTGCATTAACCCCAAACCTGGAGGACCAGGCAATTTTTAATCAAAGGTTTACTTCCTTTAGCCTTCGATAAACCAATATCCAACTGCAAGGCAGCAGTTGCTAGTTTTGGTTCACCTCGGGGAATTTTATTTCCCCGGGACCACCATATCTGGTGAGCATACATACCCCTATCAGCCACCCGGGGAGGTGCCCTATTGGAGACTAGCAACTCCACACGGGGAAAAGTAATCTAATGATATTTTATATTTTCACAGTGTAAAGTGCTCAATATGTGTATATAGAAAGATGTGTGTAAATACTGAACGTGAGTAGCGGAAGATAGTAGGTACAGCCTTTCGAATAAGGCTTAAAAGCTGAGTGACCATATGGGCTATTTACAATAGTATCAACTATATTGCTCCGAATGACACAAGGGGTGACGCAACAACAAAAATTAACGTGCTTATATGCCAGTCTGCTATATTTAATATACATTAATAAATTGATTTTTTATTGTTACTTGAGAATACTGGAATAGTTATTTTACAATTATTGTGAAATTTATATTACTTATAACATCAGGGACAGAAAGATATGTGTAACATATAGAATAAGACATACATTAGTAAAAACACGGTGAATCATAATTGTTTTACATCAACATTTTGAAATACTTTTAAGATACTTATATCCCTTCCAATTCATACAATCCTATTATTTTACGATGGCCGGTTCATTGCTGACGGAAAAGTGGGGGTAGTAGGGAGACTCAACGTGCAAGTCTTATACACTTCATTACAGAACGTCTGTTTTACTGTTGCTATAACCAGCTTTTAGAGTGTCGTTAATTACAATGGTCAACAAAAACATAAAATTTGTCACTTTTCTTGACGAAAATAGTCAATTTTAACCAAAAATCTGGCAACAAAGTAGAATATGACGTCAGAATATAATACTTTTATTAGCTCTTGGTATCGATATATGAAAACTTTTGTGTATGTATAATAATAAAAAATAATATATATATATATATATATATATATATATATATTGCAATGATACAAATTAAAACTGCATAGATAGGTAATATTGAAATCATTACAACAGAGTCTATATCTAGAGGTAGGAAAATTTATTAAATTAAAACATTAAAATTTACTAATTGTCTTATTACTTTATAATATTAAATTGTTTATAAAAAAAATTTGTCTTTCAATACTCGAGTCTATGGCTTGTTTTACAACTGTGTTACTTGTTCCGATGAATTCCGCTGTTTGCGTAGCTTCTCGACGCAGATTGACTGGACCGCTGCAACACTGCACGTCGACCGTTCGAAGATCATTAACGCTGACAATTCACTTCGTTGCACCCACGCAAACTGCGGTACGAACTGTTACTGTTGTAATATAATTACAAATATAAATAAATAAATATATGTTATTATGTATATAATTATTGTTCTTTATCACTGGATCAGTCTGACTCCTTAAAGCCCCACTGTTTGGGCTAGCCAATTTGTAATATAAATTATTACAAATATAAAATAAATAAAATAGATAGCAAGAATTATGTTGTCTGAATCTCGGTGTTGAACTCGCCGATGATACAGCTCCACTTTGGATTCACCGATTACAAAGAATAAATTAAATATAAATAATGTTTTATAATTAAGTGTGACTGATTGATAATAAAATAAAATTTTGTAAGTTATAAAATTTTTACTAATATTTAGTTTTTTGTTCAATGGGTTAATTTAATTAATTAATAAATAATTAATTAATTGTGTGTGTACTTTTCTCAGATATTTATTCTAGCACTGTAAATTATTTTTGTTTAGAAGAAAAAAAAATAGTTAACATTCATCATACAAATAAACACAACTCTTGTAACTGAATAATGATGTTCATTTATTGACATTCAAAATTATGCGCCATTCAAACTGCGCATGGCCAAGGCATTGCCTGATATGTGCTCCAGTCGGTAGAGAACAAGATTAACAAAATATATTTTTTACAAGGTTAGTAATTATGGTTCTTTTAACGAGTCGAAATGGTCAGAGGGCAAGGAACAAGATACATTCTTACAGGTATTCTTAAACTAAATTATTATGGCTGAAATAAAACAATATTATTATTTAAATTGTTAATTATGAAAATTAATATCGAACCATTCGTCGAAATGACGTCACTCCCTTCAAGCTGGCTGTGTCTCGTGCTCGGAAATCAAGTATGGCTGCCGTCACCTCGCTTTTGGCTGCTATGAACTGTTTGGGCTTCTCCCGCAGAAATAAATGAATATTCCCTTCTCTGCGAAGTAGTGTTGGTCCAGGAATATAGTGTAGAGTGTCCTCTCTTCTCCTGCGATGTCGTTTCGTGATAGGTTACTTGTGAAGTGTCCGGTGTTCAAATATGTGTACTTGTGTTCTGCTAAAATGGTCCAAAATCGTCTCAAAATGGCCGTTGATTTCTTGTACTTGTGTGTGCTGGTGTTATTACTGTTGTTTGGAATTAGTGAGGTGTTAAATATTAATAGTTAATGTTATTCTTATTTTTAGTTAACCTCTGTTACACTCCGCATAACCACACTCGGTTTTACACAAAATTATTCTTTTTTCGGTATTCTGTTAGTACATTTTCAACTAGTCGTCTTCACGATTACCAATAGACTAAACTCTGAACGTCGTCGTTTTAGGGTAATTTGTGATATGTCTTTTTCCTCTTTATATTGTTCAATTATAAAAATATCTGTCTAAGACTTGGTTCACCATCTAAATATACATAATAAGTTTTCTTATTTTTTACTGTATTTCAAATATTTCTTAATTTTACATAAATCTAACTACTCAGTAATATTGATTAAATAATTTTACATATTTGGATATATAGCTGGGTTTGTTTCAAGTTCATTTAAGCCCAAAAATTACAATTTTTTATAATTATTGTAGGCCTCATATTTTGTACAAATTTAGTGTTTAAATGGTTTTTAAGTGTTTTTTCTGATAATAGTTCCATGGAATAATCTTAATAACTCCGTGATTATCTTTGTTGTTAATAATTTTGCTGTTAAAACACTTCAATATTGATTAATTTACTGTTTAGTCTGATTTGATTACCATTATAGGCCTAGTATTATTTGTTTCCAAAAGAAGTTAATTTTCTTTCCTTTGTCATTCTATTCGCTATTAATTGTATCTGTATTGATTATATTTTCAATTTCTGTATTGTGTGTATTGAATTCTATTCCTATTATCTAGCTTGATTCTCTGATAGATAGTTTTGGTTTAATTGTTAGTCTGTGTTTTTTAAAATGGTGTCTTAGCTAGTCAGCTTGTACATTATATATGGTTTACTGTTTTGAATAAAATTATTACATTTCTATATCCTACTTGCCTCTGCCTTACACTGGAAAATTAAATAACATGATTTTAAAATACAATGGAATATCTTATATCTACTAAACTTTTTTTTTATATCATTTAAACATAACAAAAACATCTTATGCCTAATAACACTTTCAGTTATCAACTGTCTCTTGTGTTCATTATAACTATTTTGGTAATATAATGAAATGAAAATAAAAACATCTTATAATTAATGACACCTTCAGTTATTAACTGTCTCTTGTGTTTACTATAACTACTTTGGTAATATAATGAAATGAAAATATCTTATAACTAATGACACCTTCAGTTATTAACTGTCCCTAGTGTTCATTATAATTATTTTGGTAACACAATGAATAAAATTAAAAACATCTTATAACTATTATTTTCTTATACTACTTAATTTTTTAAAACACTTTTTTTTTTTTTATTAAAATTGACCTCAGTCATGAGACTGTCTTTTAGTTTTTATATAGTATTTCCCTACACTGATGGTAGTCTTTTTAATAGATTTCTATTTCTTACACTACACTTTATTATAGTGTGTCACTTATTATTGTCTACACTTAACTAATTTACAATTCAGTTTTCTTTGGATTGTATCTTGTAACTTGAGTTACTGGGTCTAAATATATTGGTTTTAATTTTGTTCAATGGTATGTATTCCATTATTAACATTTTTTGGAATAGCTCTTCTCGTTTCTAGGCTCTTTGTAGGAATCTTGACATATTTTGTCCTTTCTTCATTATTATATTAGTCATTTCTGGTCTTGTGGTTTCTCTGCTTCTTGACTTTACAAATTTCCATTATTAATATGGTTTTCATCCTTTTATTTCCTTTTTCTTGTCTTTCCCTTTTTACTGCTTCCCCAATTTACTGGATATACTGCTGGTTTATTGGGTTTTTACATAGTAAGTTATTTTGATCAATGGTTTTCTTTGTTATTTTTTTTTCTTATTAACATTTTATTGACTTAATATACAGTTTCTTTAGTTTAATCTTTAACCAATTCATTCTTCTCACTCACTATGGACCTTTTCTTCTTTATTTATGTTGCATTAAGTTAAATGTTTAGCGTGATAATTTTGTTATGCTACATATGCTCTCCTGTAAAAGTGATTAGTTCAGATCATACTCTTAGTATGGATGAAATAATTACTACTAATTCTTTTGTACTTACCTATTTTCTTCGTGATTACATGTTTTCACCTTATATACCTTCTTTTTCCACCGTTGCTTCCTCTCAGATGATGTGTATCTCCTTCATTAGTTTTTTCTTCATTTATAAGTGATCTTCAATCTTGTGTATAACATTATCATTTTATATCCTTTCTTATTTGGTGCTTCCTCACCAGTATGTTTACTCCCTAACATTCCCTAACAAATTAATTGGAACAGTTCAGAGTGGCACTTTTGGCTTCAATCCCTGCTGTCCAATACTTCAATTAATTGAGTCCAGAGGCATTATCATCTCTGCTCAAAATATAAGACGGATGGCATTTTCTACATCCAGTCATAAAAATAAATAAACAGTAAAAGTAGTCTCTTTTGACTAAAATAAACATCTTTAGATTCTTCACTTCATAATACTTTATATTAATTAATACTTTTATACACTTGACTCTTCTTCTCTCTTAAAGCTTATTCCATATTATGTGGTTTAGGTATGTGGTACAATATACATTTCATCATTTCATCATGTTTACATAGTAATTAGCATTTATATTTATTCTTTCTACCATCTGGTATCCAATGAGTTATTTTTATTGCTCATGGTATAACCTGAATTAATTCGTTATCACCTTCACTATAACAGTGGTTATTGCAACAACATTATCATTAATAGTATCAGGGTTTTTTGGTTTCTGGTCTCACTATTTGGTCTTTACTGAGTTGGTCCTTCTTCATTGTTCCATTTTTATTAAATTATTTTCTTTGTGAGTTTGGTTAGGTTGTTTCGATTAAGTCATATTATATTCTGGTTTCCTTTCTCCTTTAGAATTTTGTATCTCTTTCTTACAAAATCTTTTTTCCATATTTATGATTTATTTCTCATCATTCGTATGAGTAATGATATGAGCTTACTATTTTTTAACTTTAGATATTTTTATTCAACTAAATTCTTTCTTATTCATAGTTGTTTTTCAAATATTTTGGTGTAAGTTGTACTTATTGTTGTTTTGGAATTTTAAAATATTTTTATTCATCAAAATTCTTTTTTCTTCATTCATAATTCTTCGAATGTTTTGTGTAAGTTGTACTTACTAATTTTTGAATTTGGAAGTTCTTTTATTTCCATCAAATTCTTTTTGTTTCTTCATAATTCTTCGAATGTTTGGTGCAAGATGTACTTACTGATTTTTTGAATTTGGAAAAATTTTTGTTGTTCATCAAAATTCTTTTTGTTTATTCATAATTCTTCGAATGTTTGGTGTAAGTTGTACTTACTAATTTTTTGAATTTTGAAATTTTTTATTTCTCCTCTAAATATTTTTTAATGGATAACTGATTATAAGTTCCTTTTACTTTATTTGAAATGATATCCTTTAGTACATACGTATTGTTATTATTGTTTTTAATAATCAGGTATGGGCCGGTATACAGCAGTAACAACTTTTTGGTAATGCCTTCCAAAGTACTGGGTAATTCCCTGTTTTTTAGCAGTACCTTTTCTCCGACTTCATAGCTTATTATTTTCTTAATCGCCTTTTGATACTTGTTCTTGCGCCTTTCCTGGTCTTCTGCCAATTTATTGTAGAATCTTATTCGATTGAATTTGTATTCTTGACTCATGGGGAACTCTATTATGTCTTGTATTTCTCTTGGAGGCGGTTTTTCATACATTGCCGTGTATGGCGTTGTACCTATAGCGGGGTGATATGACAAAGTAAGGAATTCTTCAGTAGCTAATAAATATTCTTGCCACTTATTTTGTTGATTATAGCAATAAGTCCGTAATATTCTTCGGACTTCTCGCAGTACCCTCTCCGCTGGATTGCTGCTGGGGTGGTAGACAGATGTCTTGTACGTCTTAATGACCAACGTATTTAGAGTGTTTCTCCACCTCCAACCCTTAAATTGTGTTCCATGGTCTGTGATTATGGATGCCGGGCTCCCTATCTCTGGAATGTAATGGTTTGTTATTATTCCTAGAGTCTTCAATGTGGTGGCTCTGTTCACAGGGTACAGTTTTGTGAATTTTGTGAAATGATCCATCATGATAATAATGTATTTGTATCGATGGCGTCCGCCACTGCGGGGAAATGGACCACATATGTCCAGAAAGACCTTTTCCAGTTTGGCTTGTGAGGTAATTGGTATCATCATACCCTCTTTTCTCTCATTGTTGGTTTTCACCAATTGACATATCAGACAGGTTTTGAGGTAGTTTCTCGTCTTTCTATTTATACTTTTTATATGACAATTCTCTTCTATCGCCTTGATCACCTTCATGGCTCCCATGTGACCGTATCGTAGATGATAGTCCAGGATGATATCCTTTTCAATTGTAGTAGGGATCATGATCTTCCATATCTCTTCATCAAGGGATATTTTGATGAATAATATTCCGTTATGTACACAATAAAATTTGGTTATTGTGTCATCTTGGTTGGAGAGACGAAGTTTAATGTGGTTTAACTTCGGGTCGGACTGCTGGTGTTTGCTGATGTCCTGCACTATCTTTTCTAAATCGGATCTGTCCTTAATAATATTATAGATTTTCAAGATGCTCTCCTTTTCGCCTTCGAACGTTTGTTCTTCCAGATTTACTCTCGACAACACGTCGGCTACTACATTTTTACTTCCAGGAACATACTCCCACTGTATATCGTATTCCTGCAGGGCAAGTACCCATCTGGTCAATCTACCATGGCTTAACTTGCATCTTCTCAGAAATGATATTGATTTGTGATCTGTTCGAACGGTCACTGGATATCCGAGGATATACTTCCGAAACTTCCCGCAGGCAAAGACTACACTTAGCAGTTCTTTTTCCGTCACATTATAGTTCTTTTCACACTGGTTAAGGGTTCTGCTAGCAAAGCTCACTACTAGATGGTTTCCACTTTCATCTTCTTGGTACAGTGTTGATCCCAAGCTAATGTTACTAGCGTCACAGTTTAGAAAGAAGGGTCGGTTAAAATCCGGATGGTTGAGCATTACTGCTTCTAAGAACTTCTCCTTAATTGATTTGAAGGTTTCGTCTTGTTCTTGACCCCATCGCCATTTATTCTTGGACGATAACTGGTACTGAAACCGGGCTGTCAGTTCGGAATAATTATTTTGGAACTTCCTATAGTAGTTACACAGGCCTAAAAATGATTGTAGTTGCCTTCTGTTTTTTGGTATAGGGAATCGTTGTATGGCGTCTACCTTTTCTGTTGATGGTGTTATTCCTTGACTGTTTAACTGGAAACCCAAGAATTGTACTTCTTTAGCTATAAGCTTGGACTTGTCTAGTTTAAGGGTAACATTATTTTCAGCAAGCTTCTTCAAGACATGCTCCACACGGTAACAGTGTTCTTCCCAATTGGTTGATGTTATTAGGAGATCATCAACATAGACAGTCGTGAATTGGAGCGCTTCTGGTCCGAGTATATGATCCATACAGGCGACAAAAACAGCTACTGAGTTCACCAACCCGAAGGGCAACCTCTTAAACTGATAATTGCGGCCTTCGAAGATGAACGCCATGTATTGCCGGCTTGCTGGGTGCAACTCCACCTGCCAATAGCCGCAAACGGTATCCCACGTAGTAATGAACTTCGTTCCGTGAAATCTCTTCAATAACTCATCAATTTCGCCAGGTGAGGTACGATCGTTAATTATCATTTTATTTATCTCACGTGCGTCAAGGCAAAGCCTTACCTTCCCATTTTTCTTTTGTATAGCCACAATTGGGCTAGTGTATGGCGATTGACTGCTCTCAATAATATCTTTACTGATCATATTCTGGATCTCTGTGCGTACGGCTTCCTTCAGAGACTGTGCTATGGGATACGACTTTCGATTAAATTCTACTGGTTCTCTGAATCGTATGGAACATTGGTAATTCCGGATCTTTCCAGGTTCGTCCGAAAATACAGCTCGATATTTTTCATATATGTTGACTAATTGATTCAGCTGGTTTTCCTCTAATTGCTCGGTAGTATTATGCCACTGGAAGTTACGTATCTCCTGAATCTTTTTTTGCCATAGGTCATCCTCCGAATCCTGATGTACTGGCTTGTTGTTTGTCGAGTAGTTTGACAAGTAATTCACCTTATTTTTATGGTCGAGAGGTTGTCTGGAGTCTAACATCTTGTTGTTAGTTAAATTGGCTACCCAGGTCGAACCTTCAGCAAAGAGTGATACCTTTCCTCGGCACAAGTCGATAACTGCTGAGTTTCTGCGCAATATGTCACATCCTATCATGATGTTGAAAGGTAATCCGGCTGCAACAAGAAATATCATATCCACACTAATGCCCTGACTGTTGACACTTAGGGATACTTGTTTTCTTATGGTCTTGTTCTGTCGGCCGGTAGCTCCTACAAGTACAATATTATTAATAGGTAGTACCGGTAAGTTTTTGTGGCATTCCTGCTGTATCCGGTCCAACTCATTACGATTTATTATAGAGACATTGGCTCCAGTGTCTATCATTATAGGAACAGAAATACCCTCAATTTCTGCAATTATATATATATTATTTCATTGTCATTATTATTAATGTTAATTTCGCTTTCCTCTAGCAGGTCCTTACGGATATCTTTCAAATAATTACTGTATATTATTTTAAAATTTTTTCTGTCTTTCTTCAAATTTATTCCTTGGTCAAACCCAGCAGATTGGAGCAGTAAAGGGTTATTGGAGTTTATTACTGCCTCCGTTCGTTTAAATGTTCCGCATCATTACGGATTAGGCCGTTGGAAGCATCAGCTTGGAGTCCTGAAACTGCTTCGTTTGGTTCAGCACGATCGTCCTGTTGGGCTTCTGTTACAGGTAGTCTTCGCTGATTGTCCAGGCTGGAACTACGTCTGGGCTCGTACTCTCTGTAACGATTACTTCCCTGACTTCCTTGAAAGGTCTCGTACTCATAATATCGGCTCCTTCGTTGAGGCTGGTACCTCCTCTGTCCACTGCCTTCCGCTCTGATGTAGTTAATATGGGGTCGATATGTCCTGTAATTATTGTTATTACCTCCATTCGGGTAATTCCTGTTATAATTACTATGATAATTGTTATTAGAGGGGTTGGGGTTCCTCTGACCATTTGGAACATAATTACGGTTATTATTATAATAATCATTGTTGTTTTGTGGACGGTTATTATTATTATTATTACTGTTATTGTTGTTGTTGCTGTCATTATTATTAATTCGGGGAACATGATTATTATTATTATTGTTATTAAATCTAGGTACATTATTGTTATTTCTGGGGTTATAATTGTATTCGGCATTATTCCGATTTGCGGAATTATAATTATTGTTGTTTCCCACATTCAGCCGATTATTATTATTCAAATTATTGGTGTAACTTCTTGGTTCCGGCTTTTCATATCTCCTGCGACTTTGACGGTAATAATCTTCATGCTCATACATTTCTAAGAGCTCGGTCATTGCTTGTACAGTCTTTATTTGACTGTTTCTTCTAGCTCTTATTATATCTTCCTCATAATGGTATGAGAGCTTGCTGACCAGGCATTCTTCCGTTATTCTGGGCTCTAGATGTTTGGCCACGCACACCTTTCCCAAGAAGTACGCTGTTAGAGTCTGGTTTCCATACGGGTTGTATTTTCCATGACAGATTCCGTCTCTGGCGATATTTTGTGTCGATTCAGACCAATATTTGGCTTTGAATAGCCTTTTGAATTGTTGGTAGTCGGTCACTTCGTCCCTTATCGCCATCCACCAATTATCTGCTATCTCCTTGAACGATTCGTCAAGCACTTCTTTATTCTCCCTCCAGCGATTGCCTCTGTGTTTGGTGAAGTACTCTTCGATTCTGGCTAGGAACTCCATCGGTTTGTTTTTATAAAACCTGAAGTTAATTCCTTCACGATTCTCGTTGTTAGGACAACTGGTAATGCTTGTCGATCGACTATGGAACAGGTCTATATCTGTTTGGTTCTGTCGCACCTGACTGTTGATACTGGTCACAGTAGCTTCAATGCCGTCACATTTTTCTGTGAATCGGTCCTGCACTCGCTCCCAGTCTTCACGTGTTTCTTTTAGTCTTTCCTCCAATGTCTTCCTAGTCGTTTCTTCAAAGTTGTTTACCTTAGTGTTTATTTCTGTCTTGATACTCTGTACTTCTCGTTCGGTTTGACTCCATCTTTCGTCAGCTCTTGTAACCCTTTGTTAGATTACCGTTATTTCCTCTTCTACCTTTTTGCTGATTGTTTCATTGTTTTCTGCTATTTTCTGGCTCAATTCTTCCTTCAATATTTCCATTCTTCCGTCTAACCGGTTCATGTTCTCTTGGTTCGTCTCCTTCAATTCTTCTCTCAATTGCTGATTATTGCTTTCCATTTTTTGACTTGTTTCTTCCATCCTCTTGTTGGTTTCTTCCAGTTTTTGGCTTATCTGGGTTAATTCCTCCTTCGACTGTTTATTGTCAGTCTTTATTTCCTCCATTTTCTCCTCAATTTTCTGAATATTTTCTTCCATCTTCTCTTCTATCTTCTTACTGTTTGCTTCCATCTTCTCCTCCATCTTCTTACTAGTATCTCCAATTTTATTACCCAATTCTTCCTTCAATCGTTGATTATCATTCTTCATTTCCTCCTCCATCTTCTTACTGTTTTCTCTTAATACCTCCTTCAATCGTTGGTTATCACTTTTCATTTCCTTATTATTTTCTTCCATTTTCTCCTCTATCTTCTTACTGTTTTCTCTTAATTCCTCCTTCGTCGTTTTAAATTCTCTGAGTAACATCTCCATCATTCTATCCAATTTTGTATCTTCCTTGGTGGTGGATTTCTCCGGCTGTTCCTCCTGTGGTGCAGGCTTGTTTGGTTCTGCTGGCGGTAACATCGACTCCACATCTTCCACGGGTGTCGCCTCTTTATCTTCCATGTCTACCTCCTGCTCGGCCTCCATAGCCCTTTTCCTTGATGTAGCTCTCCTGTGCATCTCGCTCCTTCTTCCGACCTATTGACCGCTGCCTAGCTAAAAATAGGAAATTGGACACTCGTCCTTATTTTATAACTCTATTACCTCCAATTTAAAGCCCTTTAGTTGGACGCCAATTTGTAATATAATTACAATATAAATAAATAAATATATGTTATTATGTATATAATTATTGTTCTTTATCACTGGATCAGTCTGACTCCTTAAAGCCCCACTGTTTGGGCTAGCCAATTTGTAATATAAATTATTACAAATATAAAATAAATAAAATAGATAGCAAGAATTATGTTGTCTGAATCTCGGTGTTGAACTCGCCGATGATACAGCTCCACTTTGGATTCACCGATTACAAAGAATAAATTAAATATAAATACTGTTTTATAATTAAGTGTGACTGATTGATAATAAAATAAAATTTTGTAAGTTATAAAATTTTTACTAATATTTAGTTTTTTGTTCAATGGGTTAATTTAATTAATTAATAAATAATTAATTAATTGTGTGTGTACTTTTCTCAGATATTTATTCTAGCACTGTAAATTATTTTTGTTTAGAAGAAAAAAAATAGTTAACATTCATCATACAAATAAACACAACTCTTGTAACTGAATAATGATGTTCATTTATTGACATTCAAAATTATGCGCCATTCAAACTGCGCATGGCCAAGGCATTGGCTGATATGTGCGCCAGTCGGTAGCGAACAAGATTAACAAAATATATTTTTTACAAGGTTAGTAATTATGGTTCTTTTGACGAGTCGAAATGGTCAGAGGGCAAGGAACAAGATACATTCTTACAGGTATTCTTAAACTAAATTATTATGGCTGAAATAAAACAATATTATTATTTAAATTGTCAATTATGAAAATTAATATCGAACCATTCGTCGAAATGACGTCACTCCCTTCAAGCTGGCTGTGTCTCGTGCTCGGAAATCAAGTATGGCTGCCGTCACCTCGCTTTTGGCTGCTATGAACTGTTTGGGCTTCTCCCGCAGAAATAAATGAATATTCCCTTCTCTGCGAAGTAGTGTTGGTCCAGGAATATAGTGTAGAGTGTCCTCTCTTCTCCTGCGATGTCGTTTCGTGATAGGTTACTTGTGAAGTGTCCGGTGTTCAAATATGTGTATTTGTGTTCTGCTAAAATGGTCCAAAATCGTCTCAAAATGGCCGTTGATTTCTTGTACTTGTGTGTGCTGGTGTTATTACTGTTGTTTGGAATTAGTGAGGTGTTAAATATTAATAGTTAATGTTATTCTTATTTTTAGTTAACCTCTGTTACACTCCGCATAACCACACTCGGTTTTACACAAAATTATTCTTTTTTCGGTATTCTGTTAGTACATTTTCAACTAGTCGTCTTCACGATTACCAATAGACTAAACTCTGAACGTCGTCGTTTTAGGGTAATTTGTGATATGTCTTTTTCCTCTTTATATTGTTCAATTATAAAAATATCTGTCTAAGACTTGGTTCACCATCTAAATATACATAATAAGTTTTCTTATTTTTTACTGTATTTCAAATATTTCTTAATTTTACATAAATCTAACTACTCAGTAATATTGATTAAATAATTTTACATATTTGGATATATAGCTGGGTTTGTTTCAAGTTCATTTGAGCCCAAAAATTACAATTTTTTATAATTATTGTAGGCCTCATATTTTGTACAAATTTAGTGTTTAAATGGTTTTTAAGTGTTTTTTCTGATAATAGTTCCATGGAATAATCTTAATAACTCCGTGATTATCTTTGTTGTTAATAATTTTGCTGTTAAAACACTTCAATATTGATTAATTTACTGTTTAGTCTGATTTGATTACCATTATAGGCCTAGTATTATTTGTTTCCAAAAGAAGTTAATTTTCTTTCCTTTGTCATTCCATTCGCTATTAATTGTATCTATATTAATTATATTTTCAATTTCTGTGTTGTATGTATTGAATTCTATTCCCTATTATGTAGTTTGATTCTCTGATAGATAGTTTTGGGTTTACATTACTAGTCTGTGTTTTCAAAAGTGGTGTCTTAGCTAGTCTGCTTTGTACATTATATATGGTTTACAGTTTTAAAAATAAAATTATTACATTCCTATTCCTACTTGCCTCTCTGCCTTACAAACTTGAAAATTAAATAACAGGATTTTAAAATACAATGGAATATCTTATATCTACTAAACTTTTTTTTATATCATTTAAACATAACAAAAACATCTTATGCCTAATAACACTTTCAGTTATCAACTGTCTCTTGTGTTCATTATAACTATTTTGGTAATATAATGAAATGAAAATAAAAACATCTTATAATTAATGACACCTTCAGTTATTAACTGTCTCTTGTGTTTACTATAACTACTTTGGTAATATAATGAAATGAAAATATCTTATAACTAATGACACCTTCAGTTATTAACTGTCTCTAGTGTTCATTATAATTATTTTGGTAACACAATGAATAAAATTAAAAACATCTTATAACTATTATTTTCTTATACTACTTAATTTTTTAAAACACTTTTTTTTTTTTATTAAAATTGACCTCAGTCATTAGACTGTCTTTTAGTTTTTATATAGTATTTCCCTGCACTGATGGTAGTCTTTTTAATACATTTCTATTTCTTACACTACACTTTATTATAGTGTGTCACTTATTATTGTCTACACTAATGGTAGTCTTTTTAAATAATTTTTCACATATTATACTTATAACTAATTTACAATTCAGTTTTCTTTGGATTGTATCTTGTAACTTGAGTTACTGGGTCTAAATATATTGGTTTTAATTTTGTTCAATGGTATGTATTCCATTAATAACATTTTTTGGAATAGCTCTTCTCGTTTCTAGGCTCTTTGTAGGATTCTTGACATATTTTGTCCTTTCTTCATTATTATATTAGTCATTTCTGGTCTTGTGGTTTCTCTGCTTCTTGACCTTATAAATTTCCATTATTAATATGGTTTTCATCCTTTTATTTCCTTTTTCTTGTCTTTCCCTTTTTACTGCTTCCCCAATCTACTGGATATACTGCTGGTTTATTGGGTTTTTACATAGTAAGTTATTTTGATCAATGGTTTTCTTTGTTATTTTTTATTCTTATTAACATTTTATTGACTTAATATACAGTTTCTAGTTTAATCCATAAAACAATTCATTCTTCTCACTCACTATGGAACTTTTCTTCTTTATTTATGTTGCATTAAGTTAAATGTTTAGCGTGATAATTTTGTTATGCTACACTGTTTACAATTTAAATTTACTTAATCTCAGGGATTTTAACTGGGTAAAATAGATCGTGTATTGATCTTACACAAACTCCGGTTTCTTGAAGTGTTCTCGCGTAACTGTAAAAATATTTCGGGAGATATTTTGTCCCAAGCGGATATCTTCCACTATACGTAAAAAGCACTAGAATTATCTTTTTTTTATTTGAGTTCTCTAAGTGGTTTTGGTTTTCAAGATCTCGAATCGTGAACCAACTTCTAAGTCTAAACAAAAACTTTAGCAACGTCTTTCTTAAACAAGAAAACTTAACAAGACTTTCTAAGTCTTGTCCCGAAAAACTCGTGACAGCGGGTACGTCTTTCTATAACGATTCCTTAGGAGAAACTGAGCTAAGTGCTCTCGACAGAGGACCAACTCAAATAATTTTTAGACCTTCTGATTGGTTGAAACTTTAGCAACGTCACAGATGAGAACACAGATAGACTGAAATCAGGCTTAAACTGAGTGCGATTCTGCAAAGGCCTGTCTAGATTTAATCTACAAATTTTATTACTTTCTTGGAGATTACGGGAATAAAAGACGACTGATTCCATTAAAAAAAAGCATATAAAAATTATAGATGTGGAGAATTGAGTATATGGAAAATACCATGAGAATACTCTCTCCAAATTTCAGAATAAATGTTAATTGTCCTCGAAGTTATTAAATAAACTGTAAATCACACGCGCACCCGCGCACTTACACACAAACATTTTATATGACATAAAAGAGAATAAAATTGTGAACATTTTGACATAAAATGCTTTTTTAAACATAGCTTGTTTTAAAACTTATGACTACTTTACAAAGAAAGAACAAAATCAATTAAAAACATGTCTATGGCCATCAGAAAAATTTATATAGCATTAGTATTCCACTTAAATGAACTTCATATCCTGTGTACTGTTGCAATATATATACATATATATATATATATATATATATATATATATATATATATGTATAATTTCCAACGTTACAAGTATTTCAAAAATTCACACAAATACATTACCATGTGCTCAACGCAACTATTAAGTGCATTACACCGGCCAGGTCGCAGGATTTTTTTTTTTATTCTCGTTGCGTCAGGTATATGTAGTTGCAAAATAATTAAATAATTTTCAAAGAGGAGTGAGATGTTGTTGACATGAAAAATTAATTAAAACCGTTTCAAAATAATCATACTAAGATTTATTAATATTAATCAAAAGATGAAAAAATATTAAAATTTAGAATTATAAACAAAATATTCTATTTTATAAGTTTATATAAAGTACCATATAACCTTCTCTGCTGTGCATGACATATTAAAATAAATAACCTTATAATCTTACTAGTTAAACAGACATGTTAAGCAAATTATCTAAACCCTTTTTATTTCAGTGCGTCTGACTTTTACTCCAATTTTTAAATAATAATAGCAACTCATATACAACCAAAAGCAATATTAAACTCAAGAATAAAATTACTTGTTGCTATAAACAAAACACAATAATAACATTTACTTTCAACCTATTATTTAATTCTACTGACACATCCAAACTTAACATACAAGTGAAGATTAGTATTTTTTAAATTTTATTATTCAATTACATTATTTACTTTAACTACTATTTAAATTTAAAACTTGAAGTCTTTATTGTTCAGGTATAATTTTTTTTTAAGTTCTTTTCACAAAAATTATAATTGGTTATTCATCACCTGCGTACAGCTGCCGACGTTACCGTTGCGTGTGTGTGCGTCCTGAATCCTGAGAATTTGATGATGATGATGATGATTATGCTGATGCTGTGTTCTCTGTCCCTACGGGTTGTTGTTTGTGATGGTCCAGAGTTCCTCCATAAGTCTTTGTGTGTGTGGTAACGATGATCGGTCGATCGGCAGACCAGAAGCGTGACGTTGTGTGAGGATATTTTGAGTCTCTGAGACCGCCCCAAAATTGCCGGTGGTATTTATACTGGACAGCAATCTGACAAATCCAGGACTGTTTTCGACATGTTAGATATTGTCACTTCGTGCAAAGCGTCCTTTATTACAAATTACTTTTTTTTCATTTTAGCGATTTCGTAAACATACTCGCTACATACTCGTAGCGATATCATTGTTTGCGTAATTTTTTCTGGTTACTCACATATAACACACATATTAATTATTATTTAATTACACTAGTAATTAACATTAAATTACTTAGCGTCATTATTATTGCAAATTTCTGCAATACTTTTACATCACTATATTCCTTAAAATTTCCTTAATGTAATGGTGTTTTTATAATTGGGGTAAGTCTTTGTTCACAGGTTTAAAACGCTTTAATTAGTTTATTTTTATCCGGTTAAAACCGGATTACAGACGTACGCATCACCCCATCTCTGCCTGTCGAAGCTTACGTTCACACACACAAACACACAAGGGCTGTATTCACGCGGGGCAGGTGTACGCTTCTGACAATCCTTAGCCTGCATAATATTGTTAAAAACTGTTCATCATATATTTTCTATGCTAAATATTTACAAACATACCGCCCTGGGCAAATATGCAAATATATGTATTGTTGCAAAATATATAACAGTTTTATAACGTACTCAGACCATCTGAACAACCAGTACAGACAGACCTAAACTACCAGTGCTACACCAAAGGTACGTAAGAGTTATAATTACTTTATAATATTGTCAAAACAACACTTTACTGTACAAAGACATTTTAGGTCTACGGAAGTGCTACGGAACTTCAGGAGGATTCCGAAGTGAACAACATTCAATTAACTGAGATTACAATAATTAATTATATAATAATAAAAATTAATTAAAATAGAAAAAATACAAATTCAATAAATTAAATAACAATTAAAATTATTTAATAACCAGATAATTGTTTAAAAAATGAAAGATAATCAACTACGAGGTATGCACTCGGTAGGTTATAAATTGATGAAATCAACGTGTGGCTTTTAAACACGTACGCACGTGATACATTATAAAGTGGCGACCAACTAGTGTGGCTTTAAGTAGGGAGAAGAGTACAGAATTCCAGTACAATATTATAATAATTCTACCTTAGCTCGGCGACTACAGTAAAACAGCCATGCTTCCTCCGAAGAAATCGACTTCTAGAACAAGAAAAGACACAGACACCGAATCAGACATGGAAGAAAAGGAAACTCAACCAACACCTGAAGTGGAGGTTACAGCAGGTGATACCCTAGGAAACCCACCTGAGAAACCCGCACAAACGAGAGACGATAGATTCATGGAAATTATGAGAACTATGATGGAAGAAAATAGAGAAAATAATGAGAAAGTAAATAAAAGCATAGAATCATTAAAAGAAAATTTAAAAGAGGAATTGGGAAAAAAGATAGATGATAATAATAAATCATTAAAAGAAGATTAAAATAATAATAGAGAATTAACGGAAAACCAAAATAAATCCATAGAAACAATGAATAAAAATATCGAAACATTAAATAAGAAAATGGACGATAATAATAAATCTTTAAAAGAAGAATTAACAGAAAACAATCATAAATCCACGGAAATTTTAAAAAAGAACATAGCTTCATTAAAAGAAACGTAGAAGCCTTGAACCAGAAAATGGAGAATAACAATAAGTCAATGAGGGAGGAGGTGGATAAGAACGTCGAAGAACGAATTACCACAGTTCGAAAGGAAATATCCGAGACTCACCCGAAGCATCAGGAAGTACAGCATATCCAGAAATACCTCCAGGTAAGTATTGAGTACGTAAAGGATAACAGAACAGCCCTACACGAACCACTGCAGAAAGAAGTTCAAGAAGAAGGTGTACGAGTACAAGCGAGATTCGAAGAAGTAAGTACCAACATTCACACAGTCCGGAGTCAGGTGATGAAAAATCAAGAGAAAATCGAACGGGAAAAATTCGAATCTACGCAGAGTCGACCATGCCATGCATCGCATATCCCAATTATGGAACAGCGAGAAATAATCAATTTCAAAAATTTTAAACGCAAGCCGATAGAGTTCCTTGAGAGAGTGGAAGAGTACATAGCAAGAAACCGGGAAACTCGCTGGACTGCAATCAAAAGCATGTTGGACGAGATGTTCAAGGACACCAACGACAACTGGTGGATGGCGAATCGACACGACATCCAGAAATTCACCGAATTTAAAAAACAATTTAAAAACAAATATTGGTAAGAAACGACACAAAACATCGTAAGGGACAACCTATGTCATGGAAAATATGAACCAACTTATGGACAAACACCATCGTCGTACTTCCTTGGAAAGGTATGTCTAGCCAGAAACCTGGAACCCAGGATTCCTGAGGAGTGATTAGTAACGAGACTGGCACACCATTATAGAGAAGACATCGAACAAGCAAGATGGGACGGTCAGGTTCACACTATCCCAGAGATGGAAAAACTACTTGACAGGGCGGCAACAAGATCGACCAAAGGATACCCATTACAGTAGAAATACTGACAACCGATATAATCGCTATAACCCTAATAATAGCAATAATTCTGGTAACCACAATAATAATAATATAAACCAGAACAATTCCAACCAAATACACCCCGGTAATAATAATAACCGGAATAACACGGGAATTAATAATAATAATCGGCCGAACTATCGTGGTAACAATAGTTATAACCAAAATAGAAACTACCGATCTCGAGTCAACTATATCAAAGGTCACAATCGAGGATACCGAAGGCCATACTATCAATCGTACAGGAGATTCGACAGCGACCCATACCGAGGAGGACATAACAGAAGTATGGAGGACGATCAAGATAGAAGGAACGACGAACACGTCGACAACAATCCTGGAGCGAGACAGGAACAGCAGTCTAACCAACCGCAAAATCAACCGGATAACCGGAACAATGACGGGAACCAACAATTAAACTAGAGAGGGCAGTGAGAACACGAGAAGGCCCATCACTGAACCAATCTGTTGGGAACATACAAAGACCAGACAATTCGACGAAAGACAATGACATCACAATCATCACCAACCATTATTTGAAAACATCAGAGAAGATTTGATGGAAGAGGAGGCTGTGAGTACGCCGCATCATGACAATGAGATGATTTATATAAGTGCAGAAATCAAGGGGATCATATCAAATGTAATGATAGGTACGGGTTCCAATATATCACTAATTGACAGCACGGAACTAGAGAGAATTCAAGCTAAGTGTCGAACCATTTTACCCACCTTACCTGTACACAATCTTATTCTAAGATCTTATTCTATACAGGACGCCAGAACAAATCAGTAAGGAAACAAGTATCAGTAGACCTCAGAAGTAAGGGTGTAATTATCCCAGTGGCTTTTTTAGTAGCGAGTGGGGTACCGTTTAATATGTTAATAGGATGTGATGTATTAAGACAGCATTCAGCGATTATTGACCTGAGCAGAGGAATAGTGTCTCTGACTTCAGAAGGTGGAATATGGACGGCGGAGTTAATGGATACCAATAGAGCCTCTTCGATCCGTACCAACTAACAAATAAGCGAAAATTATTATTGTAGAGATTATACACCACAAGAGGGAATTAGATACGAAGCAAACAACCAAGAATTATGGCGTAGAAAATTAGAAGAGATAAGAACATTCAGTAAAGAAAAGACAGGTATAAAAATTAGTGAAGTACAAGTGGAAAGATTAATAACAATTTACAACAAATATCGACACATTTTTTCCGATGCTCCTGGTAAAGTGAAGGATTATCAGTGTAAAATAAAAAATCGTATCCTATTGAATATTGTTTAAAAGATGCCGTAAGAGCAGAAATGCAATGCATGATGGACGACGATATCATAAAACACAGTCATTCTCCATACACCAGCCCCAAAGTGGGCGTACCCAAGGAAAATGGTAAAGTACGCATTTGTCTCGATGCAAGAGAAATCAACAAAATGATAATCAACGACCGAACTTCTCCTGGTGAAATAGAAGAGATCTTAAAGAAATTCCATGGAACAAAATTCATCAGCACATGGGATACTGTCTGCGGATATTGGCAGGTAGAACTTCACCCAAGTAGCAGAAAATATATGGCGTTCATCTTTGACGGGAGGAACTACCAGTTCAAAAGACTGCCTTTCGGACTAATAAACTCTGTAGCCATTTTCGTCAAATGTATGGACCAAGTATTAGGCCAAGAAACACTCAAATTCACCCTCAAATTCACCACCGTGTACGTCGACGATTTGTTGATAACGTCAGCTAATTGGGACGATCATTGCGAACGTGTAGAACAAGTTTTAAGGAAGTTATCAGTAAACCACGTCACTTTAAAACTAGACAAGTCAAAGTTTATTGCCAGTGAGGTAAAATTTTTAGGATTCAACTTGACAGAGTTTGGCATATCCCCATCACAAGAGTAGGTACAGGCGATACAGCAATTCCCTACACCAAAAAATAGAAAACAACTGCAGTCATTTCTGGGGATATGCAATTATTATCGCCAGTTCCAAACCAATTATTCTGAACTAACCGCTCAATTTAAGGGACAGATATCTTCCAAGGACAAATGGACCTGGGGACCCGACCAGGATACAACCTTACAATTAATCAAGGAGAAAATTTTTAAAATCAGTCATGCTGCACCATCCAGATTTTAACAAACCGTTTTTTCTGAATTGTGACGCCAGTAATGTGAGCCTAGGAGCAGCTTTGTATCAAGAAGACGAAGAGGGACAACACATGGTCATTAGTTTTTCCAGCAGGGTACTGAACAGTTGTGAGCGGAACTACAACGTCACAGAAAAGGAGTTGTTGAGTGTAGTTTTCGCCTGTAGTAAGTTCAGGACATACATACTTGGATACCCCATAACAGTCCGGAGTGACCATAAATCAATATCTTTCTTGAAACGATGCAAGCTAAGCCGTGGCCGATTGACCAGATGGGTGCTCATGTTACAGGAGTATGAAATAAATTGGGAGTACATACCCGGAAGGAAGAATGTAGTCGCAGACATACTATCTCGCATCAACCTGGACGACCAGACTTTTGAGGGTAAAAAGGAAGAAATAGCAAAAATATATCACATTATGAAAAGCAGAGCGGACTTGGAGACCATCATTTTTGACATAAAACAACTTCAAAAATTAGATACTAAATTAGCAAAACTTCAAACCAGATTAGAAGGATCAGACGAAAAAATCACCCCTTATTACTGTATGCATCATGACATATTATTCATAAGGCAGAAACCACACCAAGACAACTGGAAAATAGTAATACCACCAACCAAAGAAAAAACCTTAATAATGGACTACCATGTTCGACATGGGCATATGGGTGCTCTGAAGGTAGTGAAAGCTCTAGAAGAGCAAGTATTGCTTTTAACAGAAAGGTGAGAAAATAAATTCAGACGTGCCATGTATGTCAACTGGTCAAGTGCAATAATGAAAGAAAGGAGGGAGTCATGATTCCAATAACATCTACCCATAAGTTGGAGAAGGTATTTCTGGACATCTGTGGACTATTTTCGCGCAGTGGAGGTAGACACAGATACAAGTTCATAGTCATAATTTTATAATTTTAGACCACTTTAGCAAGTTTACCAAACTTTACCCCATTAATCGTGCTACCACAAAAAGATTATAGATATAGTGCTAAAACAGTATGTGCCTGAGGTAGGAAAACCAACCTCCATTATTACAGACCATGGGACCCAATTCAAGGGAAAAAGGTGGAAACAAAGAGTTATAATTACTTTATAATATTGTCAAAACAACACTTTACTGTACAAAGACAATTTAGGTCTACGGAAGTGCTACGGAACATTCAATTAACTGAGGTTGCAATAATTAATTAAATAAATAATAAAAATTAATTTAAATAGAAAAAATACAAATTCAATAAATTAAATAACATTTAAAATTATTTAATAACCAGATAATTGTTTAAAAAATAAAAGATAATCAACTACGAGGTATGCACTCGGTAGGTTATAAATTGATGAAATCAACGTGTGGCTTTTAAACACGTACGCACGTGGTACCACATGCAAACCTCGTAGTTGATTATTTTTTATTTTTTAAATAATTACCTCGTTATTAAATAATTTTAAGTTTTTTATTTAATTTGTATTTTTCGTTTAATTAATTTTGAGTATTTAGTTAATTAATTATTGCAACCTCAGTTAATAGAATGTTGTTCACTTCGGAATCCTCTTAAAGTTCCGTAGCACTTTCGTAGACCTAAATTGTCTTTGTTATTTATTATAACATTTTTAAATACATATAGTTTTTACATTGTTGATTACATTGAGATCATTTATTATTAGAACATATACAATTTGTTCTTTCATTAATTATTCTATCATCATTATTCATTATGCCTTAGCATACCTTTCTTTCAAGGTTGATCTAACATTGTGATTATACTTGTAATCTTTTTTGAATGGTTCATTTATTATAATTCATCTATAATTCATGATTATCTACAATATATTTCCTTTTATTTGTTATGCAAATTATTACTTTTCAATTACTCAGCTAACGTGCTGTTTATACTACTTAAGTACATGTTATAAATATCAGTTCTTTCACCTTTAATTCTATTTATGGTGTTTGACATTGTTTAATGGTTTCTTATGATCACTTAACTAATATATTTGGGATGCTCACTTAACTAATATATTTGGGAACTAGTCTTTGTCAATGTATCAGTCACATCGTCTGGTTATGTTGTATTGTCATTGAATGCTGATAGTAGATTTACTACTGGTTATCATCACATCTGGTTACTTAGTTAGTTGATTTTTATGGGACAGTTTGTACTGTTAGAATATATACATATATATATATATATATATATATTGTACAAATAAATAATGAGAGTTCCCCCGAGTAAACAATGTAACAATTTATGTTGAGAGATGAGTTCTTATGCTCCACGTTGTATGCGTCAATTTGTAACAATTAATAATAGATATGTTGAACGGTAAATTATTTCGTATTCTGCCGCTCGCTCCCACTATGCGTGCAGTCCCAATGACGTCACTCGGAGTTGCCAACAGTTTCTCCGTCCGCTGTGCTATGTTAACGTAATTCTTAAATGAAACAGTAATAATAGCGCAAATATAATGCCAAACAGATATCTTCCTTTTAACGATCTTTATTCAAATGAAGCATTGATTAATTACTTCTCGTTTTTCTTTACTGTAATTACAATTATGACAAAATTATGCGTCTTCTTTCATCAGTTGGTAGTAGCTAAAAAATATTGTTCTGTAGTCGACCAAGCCAAAAGAATGATGCAGATTGTTATTATTTCTATTAAAATAAATTATCTCAGGGCGTATCTGGTTCGGGGATTATGGTTAAACAAATAATACAATTCTTAAAATAAAAATACAAAACTTCACAATATAAGGATATTACAAGGGGTTGGTGTGTAAAGTGCAAACTGGCAGTCGTGTATTGGTTACTTATTATTATAGGTTATGATGCTTATTAGTTATCGTTAAATTTTTATGGTGTTCAAAAAGGTGTAAAACTCAATTGGTGTTATTTTGTAGTGTTCTTTAGTGTTGGTGTAGTATAGTGTCTGTAGTTTTATTTTGTTTAATTCCTAGATAGTCGTGTACCCAAATGTTGGTTTTGACACATAAGATAATAAATTGTTCAAATTCTCCAGATCCTCTTCTTTATTCTTCTAGGACAAAGATAGGGTCCAAGTCTTCTTTGGTTCTTCTCCTCGGATATCAATTCTTCTGAATTAAATTCTTGAAGTTCTATTGTTATTATAACAGTTTGTATTGACTATCTCAATTTGTTTTACAAAGTCTGGTATGTGTTTTCACTGTTTAAAAATATAATTATCTGAGACGTTTTATTAACGCGTCTGTCTTCAATGACCGTTGTTAAAGAAGTCCTATTTTATTTATCTGAATTTTTGGTTGCTAAGGTAAAACTTGAAATCTGGTTAGTTGATTCAGATATATATTGTCATACAAATTCATTATTTCAATGTTTGAATTTGGTCAAAACTTTTAAATTAGTATAACTTTTCTGTACTGATTGGGAATTTAAAACTACTAGAATCATTATTTTGGTCTTAACATTTGTGACATATAGACACCAAACATGCCTATTTTTGCTTAAGAAATACTGATGTTACATTTTTGCTATTTGAATTTTTCTTAAATAACTTAAAACTAATTATTTCGATTCCATATTTGTTGTGTATACCATTAACTATAAATCTATCCATATTACAACATTTGTTTTACAAAATTCTAACAGTATTTCCTAAAATTTACAAAATTCCAAAGTTTTTATAGGCCTATGTCTTGACATGTTAAATTTCTATTTTCTGTTATTCTAATCCCTATTAATTATGCAACTACCATCAAAATTACTCCCTATAACTCTATTAGTATTATCATTTAAAAATATAACAATAATTATTACAGTAACAACATAAAAAAACATAATTCACTTTTGTGATTAAACAATTTGTATCTGCCTGGTTGCATACATACTGCATAAGGCATATCATACATATATTATTTAATAAAACTATAACTAACATCAACACAACTTTAAACGTGTTTTAAGAACATAACAAGGAAATAAATCATTTAATAATGGTTTTCTATTTTTTCCATTTTTCCTAGGTAGTTCAGCCATTGCTGTAGGTACTCTTTCTGTTTCTTTTTATACATTTGACAATTATTATGTGATTATACATTATTTTCTTGACAACATTATGTCCACTATTATTTACAATTAGTTGCATGTTCCATGTATCTTTAATAATTGTTTTGTTATATTATTTCATTATATCATTCAATTAACAATTTACAAATATATCATTTTACATTGTATTGTATGTTTGGGCCTATTATCCCTCAATTTGTATTTTGATTATTTTTATATTATGATACATTTAATAAAACTATTTGTTTACTTATATTATTGGTACATAATGCTGTCTGTCTTTATAAGTATTATTCTTGTCATTATTTGAAATTCATGTCATCATCGGGGTATTTTGCATCACTTTGCCTAAACATTAATTTGGGTACGGTCAGTTGTAGTACAAGTCAGTCTAAAGTAGTTATTTGTTCATCTTCACTATCATTTTTGAAAGATATTTTTCTTCTTGTTTAGTTTCTTATACATGGTCTTCATTAAATCTGGTACGATATCAAGCTATGCCAAATGTAATGTTACAATATATATAAATGCAACTTTGTCGACTTGAAACAATAACAATCTCTCTCTGAACTTGAAAACGTGCGAACATATCACTCGAGTCTAAACTTTAGGTCTACGAAGGCGTACGAACACTAGTCGAAAATTTCGCGAGTTGATTTTTAAATAATTCTATCCGGGAAAGTACAAAATTTTCCGTATTGAAATTAAAAACACTTGAAGTTTGCTGGATCCATTGTGTAATCTCAATGCACAAAAAATGAATTACGGTGAAAATTAATTAACTACAATTTATAGAATTGGAAAATTCTATACATCGGGTTATACAATGTATCGAATTTTTCAACCCTAGAACGGCCCTGTACGCCAGACACCAGGAGAAGCTACATCTGTACCTATCCCGAGGGAACGACACACGCCTGTATTCCAGACGGGATTGTCGACATCACAAGCTATAGTCATCATAAAGGGAAGTGCTTTTATATTTTTCTTATAAATATTAATAAACTCATAAACAAGGGGACAAAAAACTAATAAAAAATTGGATGTTATAGATAATACATCGGAGGTTTATGAAATCTATGAATTTTATAAAATATATAAATCATTTATAAATATCATATTATATATGTAAATCATTTTATAAACATCTGACAATGCTGATTTAATCAGTGAAGCGTGCTTAAGGTGATAATACAATATAAATTTACTTGCAGAAATAGTTAATAATTGAAGGACTATTCATTATATAACGTATATATATATAATGTGTGTGTGTGTGTATACACCTTTTATTCTTTTAAGTTATTAAAGGAATGTCTAACATGCAACAGACTGGCCTAGCACTTCCTTAGATAACATCCCGTTATATTTCCTGAGCACTGGTCTTTCTATTCTTATCTCTGAAGATATGCATTAAAGATTAGGTCAAATGTCTTATAATAACAACTGTACAAACATTTTATGACTTCATTAAATGCTCTTACTGCTCTTATTCATAATTCATCTACGGACTTTTCCAAGCGTGTAAATATTGGAACTTACTCTATTTTCTTTTGGTATTAATGTCTTACCGTTTTTAATGCAATGTATCTATTAAAAATTACAATAATCTGATAGAGTTAACTGTATTACTGTTGCGTTTAGGCTTTAAGCCTTTAGTATATTGCAAAGGAAAGTTCAAATATCATTTCGAATCTTAAAGATTTGTAATGCAATTTCAAGATTTGAAAACTTGTATTGTAGGGTAAAATTGCTTTATTACTAATGTTTATACATTATTATAACTAAATGAATATCTATATTTTATTTTTTTTAAATTGACCACGCAAGGAGGCCATTAAGAAACTGTTCACTTAGTGGAAAAGAAGAAACCGAAATGACGATAGAGATCCAATGGTGATACTGAAGAATGTTTAGGGATAAAGGGGATATAAGCTTGGAGAAGATCTGTTCAAAGAAGCGCAGTACAGATACAAAAAAGTAAAAATCTCGCACATAGTTTTAAATGCTATACGATGAAAAACATACAGGCCTATATAAGGTCTAAAGGATAGCTTACTAGCATTACCCTCACTAGCTTGGACACTAAAATAAAAATAAAAATTGCAAGTAGAGTAAATTTTCTTTTTATTATTTACAATGAATTATGATTGTTACAATTTACATCTAATGCAAACGTATTATCGAACACATGGCTGATGTTTATTTTAACTTTCTAAAACTTTGTATTAGATAAATAGGAAAATAAATGACGTAAATTGTTCAGTTGACAAATTGTTCAAAACAATTGTTCAAAATTATTTAACTGTTTTAGTTTTAAAACACACGACAAGACATTAGCCTCACCTGTTGGCTAGTGTACTTTTCATAGGCATGAAAGAAATTATATTTGTCACGACAGTGGTCAAAGGAAGCTAAAGCTGAATCCGAAGGCACCAGGTGCTTGCAAAAAGGATTAGTACCCTTCGCAAGACATCACATGCTTCAATGGGGTTGAACCCGTCACTCCAATTTCCTACACTGCTCTGCATTAGTAGACATTCTAACCCACTACCACCTACCACCTGTCTTGACACACTTTCCCATAAAGTAACATTTCCATCTGTATTCAGAACAGAATTTGGAAATCTTATTTGTTCATGTTAAGAGTTTCCTAATAGATTTCGTATTAAGTAAAACATTTTCTAGCTTCTTGGAGTCGCACAAACTTAAAGACTCTGAATGAATTTTGAACTCATAACTGTAGACATTCATAACATCTACACATCAAATTTCATTATTGTTTTAGTACGTAATAAAGCGCTTACGTGTTACTGTTTGCAAAGAGCTAATGCTTTTATTGGAAATAAAAATAAATTAAAATTTGAATACTTTTTCTGTCAGACACAAGTCTGCGCGCATTAACGTATACTATACAAAAAGCAATGGAACTATGTTTTAGCAAGTACTGTAGGTAAATATATTACGGAATCTAAAGATTATCTTCTCAGTGATGTAAAGCGTTACCCATAAAACTTTGGCATTCACTCAAACAAACGTGTATTGATTGAATAGGATATATGTAGTTTCAAACAATGTTTGGATTTCAAAGGAGGTAACTAACAGGCTAAAAAAAATTGTTAAATCGGATGCGGCGGGTACCTGTATGACGTAACCAAAAACTGAATGAACGCAATTCATTTGTATTTGTACACTAACAAAGTAACGAATAAAAGTCTTACGTTCACTAAAAGTATTTAGAGTAGGAAGGTTGGCGAAAGAAGCTCCTTCCAGCTGATATGTCTGTAAATCTGTTGAAATGGAATTAGTCTTCGATGATCCTGTTAAATACGTACTTCTCAAAATACGACCATGTAAATTAGTACAATTGTTTGTTTTAAACATAGCCAATGTATTCCTGTATTTGTCACAATCCAAATAAATTATATTGATGATTTTATGAAAAATGTAATAATATATTCTTGTGAAATTAATCCTGTTACTTACACCATTAATTTTATAATCAGTAATTACACGAGATGGTTATTAAAATGGTTAAATGTTATTGGTAGTTATTATTTGAGAGAAATAAAAAATATTTATTTTTAAATAATATTAATTTTTATATTTATTTAAATAATATAAAATATTTATTATATTTACAAAAATTATTTAATTCTGTTTTTTTACATAGGATTAAATAACATTTCAAATGCTTACCCCCTCCCCAAAATCTGGCAGGGCCTACAACTTGTAGGATGATGGCCTTGTGAGGCGCCGGGCAACAGCTGTCACTCTTTAGTTGGGTAGCTAAGATATGACAAGAAAGGATGATGTATTTGAAAACACACCGCAAACCACGGTGGATTGGGTTGACGGCTGTCTGTTAGTGAGCCGCGAACAATTGCCTCAGGTCACCAGGACGCATGTTGTTTATTTAATCCTAGCTGTAGTACTCGAAGATCTTTTGCGGTAGTATGTTATTTCCCCGATACCTTTGGGACCTATACGGTGGAGTCACGTAGCAGTTGAGATATTTGGTGATGTTCCTTTGAAAACCCTCTTCTTGAAAAACACCTCCTCGGTGGGTGAAGGGAAAAGCACTACTGTGTAGTAGATGTAAAGACTTTTTTTATAAAAATCAGTTCGGCTACACTGCCAAGATAATTAATTGTGGGATAAAAAGAACGTCATCTCACGAAAGTAAGGTACCTTTAAAAGAGAACGCTGCTATAGCTTGTGCTGGATCAACTGATGAACATGTCAGAACAACAGCAGATTGTAGCACCCTATACCACTCCGACCACGACAAAGGAAGTAGCTTTGTACGGTGATCTACTTAACTGCACAGGAGATAAAATTGCAACTGAACTAGCCCCATAACGATTTATAGCATGTCGGAGGCTAACGGTGCGAAGGGATGCAGAAAACTTCCATCTCCCCTCTTATGTCTTGGACTTCAAAACAACAACGCTGCCAGAGAGAATAGGAAACAGACAATCACCGGCTGAGAGTAGAAACTTTTATCCGTCAGCCAATACAGTGTTTCCATTTTTACGTTTAGGGCAGACGGCATTCTCCTGAGATAAGATTGCTTCTGTGGGCAGTCGCGTCATGGTGATGACCCTTGTACTGAATCAGTAGAGTCAACTGCATTGGGCCGCACTATTCTAGGTCACTTCATTGTCCACAATACAAACTGGAGATAGTCACACAAGAAATGAGCAAAGCTCAGAAATTTGTTTGCCCAGAGAACCAGAGAAAATTGAGCTGGACGCAGGTTCTTATATCTACAATGTCACCTCCACTTATAGTAAAAGACACACTTCTTGCGGTTACGCGTTGTACTGAAGGATACTTTAGTACCTTGTATTACGAATAAAAAACAGAAACAAGTAAACAGTGTAGCTGAAGAAAGATTATGGCTTATAACAACGAGTATATGGAAGGAAGTATCCTGATCTCCACGACCATGAAGGGAGAGATCAAACACAACATGGCGACCTGTATGCCGCGGGTATTGCTGTTTAATAGCCCAAGTTTTGAAATACATCTGGAAGAAAGTTTTGAAACCAAAAACAAGGAGATCAATTCTAGATCAGATTTCAGATCAATTACAGGAGTCTACGATTACACTGAACTTGGTGCCGTTGCAGAACACGGCAGTACGAGATGAAGAAAGAAAGGTTGACCAGACGTAAAGCCAAAACGTAAGTACTGTTTGTAGGATCTGGTTCTACGATATCAAGCATTTAGAACATATTTCGTTTAGTCGATCATCAATGGTAGTAATTTACATTATGGGCAATTAAAGATGGTACTGCTCAGACATATACGGATGAGCGTGTGCCAGAAGCAATTACACATGAGGCGAGAAGAACTATTTAATATATAAGGATGCAGTCCTTCCGCTGTGATATTAAACTAAACCTCAGCGCAGGAAGGGGGGGTTACTACATTTCTTATAATCAAATACCCTGCAAGACGCTACGCACACATCCCTCTCGCTACGCATCTCCAAGACATAGCTATCCAGTTTCAGCCACTTAAGATGAAAATCTGCTGCATTTACCCTTCCAGATCCCATATGGCGAACATAAGCTCTACAGGGGTAGGCGGTCGAACAGCTCTACTATCTCTACTACTCCTGGTGAAGGACTTCGATGCGACTTGGAATTTTAATAAAATATATAGCGTTAGAATAAGGACTGAAGATATGTTAATATATAATACTGGAAAACTTAACAATGCGTTAATACAGTACTTAACAATTTTTGGGTACAGACGTAAGCACTCTTTTAATGTTGTAAGTGGCATTCCCTGCGCTATCAACCGTTTAATCTGTGGCTCCAGTCTCACGTCACGTTTAGCGTGGAGAGTGCTCCCAGATCGTCACGAGAACGTCCACTTCGCATAATAATAATAAGAAGAAGAACTACAAAAGCAGTATGAGCAAGGCGGAAAGATGGCGCTTAGGCTGTACCGATTGGACAGGCTTCACACAGGCTACATCACTTACAAATGTACAGAAAAACATAAATGAATATATGCAGTGTTTCACAGCTGCATCCACATCAGTAGCCATGGACTGGTAGTCATTAATTCAGTTAGACGTGCCAAAGACATTGCAAGACGCAGGTAGGAACTAGCACCGATCCCAGGCAATCTCATCACTTTCAAACAACTTTAAGCCGCTATTCGGCGAAAATACTGCAGGCAATAATAAAATGAAGTTGCGAAAAATATATACTGTAACAAGACCAAAATCTGTACTGGTAAAGACAAATAATAAACCATGAAGAGTAGCACCGATATAGAAACAAGCAGTATTATTACTATCAAGTAATAATAGAAGTCCCAAATAGAAAAGAAGGTGTAGACCAAATTAACACACCAAACCCAATAACTGACATGACTATGACCAACAACTATACTAGTTAGACAATACCCAGATAGATTAGGAGCAGTAAATAAAAATAATAATAATAAAACAGAGAGTACAGTACAACTTAGAATAAATAAAATATGTAACAAATGTATAGTAACTAGCTCACTTAATGTAATTAAGAATAAGATGTAAAGGGATTCAAGGTAAAATGTAAAAATACAACAGTGTCAAAGTGAAAAAAAGTGGAAATAATCAATAACCATCCCACAGACAATATAATAAGGATGAAAATCAAAAACGAATAAAGACAGATCCAAAATGGACTGTAAACACAGATATAACATTGTTATTTGTTAATCACACAGACAATTGTTTAAAAGTGTGTTGTTATTTAGCATTAGGTGAAATTGTAATCAATAAGACATGATTTTTAGTTAAGCGTTTTGTTTAGTTTTGAAGGAGTTAATATTACTAGAAAGCAAGGAATAAATAACTTCAATTAATAATTTCCCAAAATGTCATATCAATCAGCCATCCATAATTCTAAAATGTTCTGTTTTGTAAAAGTAAAATCCCCAAAACTAGTTATTAAGTTACAAATACAGATCATGAGTGGTACCAAATTGCTCATAGTTTTACCAGAAAAAACAAAATGTAAATTATATTAAGTCTGATTATGTAATAATTAAGGAGTAATTTGGGTGTAAAATATAAAAATAATGTATTTTTTATAACCGGTGTCATGTGATACCTAAATCTCACAAAATGACCATGGTAATTTCTGGTCAACTCAGTGAAATAAGAAGACATTGAAAAGACTTTATTGTTAGACACGAGAGAGTTCGGTTGAGCTCAGTGCACATACAAAATGACAAAAATGTATATAAATGAATCTAATCTGAGAAGGAAGTAAATTTACTAAATTAAAGAAAAAAATATCCAAAATTGATTAAAAAATAATATTAAAAATGAAGATATAACTAAGCACGGAACAACTAACAAGAAGGAAGAATAAAATAAGACTAAATAATAAACAGTAAATATCTCGACCATTCAACTAACCTACAGGTAATATAAAATCTACGATTTATCACTATCAACACCAAGAACAATCCAACAACATTTGCAACCGATAAAAACATTATTGCACAAAGAAAATATAAGTAATAAATAGTGAACACTTAGTGACATTTATTTTATTAATAAAAACAGTGGGTAAACATTTCACACAATTAACAGCAGACCAAATATACACCATATTGCCTTGTCAATTCTTCAAGCCCATGATGCTTTGCGGCATTAGACTAAATTAAGGGATTTCTAGTAATGTATTTTAAATTTTAATTACCATTATTTCTGTTATATTAGATGATAAGTATTACTATATTTGTACTGTAGAGTACTCCTTGTTTTTCTTTCAATGTAAATGAACCTTGCATAGCAGTCCAAAGAACTTGACATAATAATATTAATTTAAAAAATTAAGAAATCGAACACTGAGACAGAATCGATCTATGCTATTGTTAATGTCGAATGCATAATTTTCCACTAACTTGAATAAAAATAAATATTGAACATTATCATTACCAAATACAATTCCATGTGTTTTATTTCTCGAAGGTATTAAGTTAATAGGTTTCACGCTGAACGGGCGAAGACCAAGAAGACATCAGCGTGTGGTAATTCTGAAGATAACTACGAAAATAGAAATAACCTCAATCGGTACGTTCTAGATGGTAATCGAAGGTACTCATTAAAGAGTTGTTTCTTCATTACAACCGTGTTGTTCAATCGTCTGAGGCAGATAGCGAATAATTTTATTCGCCGAATCATAGAAAAATCGATGAAAGAAATCAGAAACCTAAACAAACCAACAAGTAAATATAATTAACATACATACGAGGAATAAACACCAACAGCTATACTCATTTACAAAAATAGATAGTAAACCGATTTAACAGTAACGAGATAGTAAATTGGATTACAAATAATAACTAATAAAAGACGAAAATCCAGTTTATTTACAATAGGCTATTAACAATTACGAGGTCGATCTCACTGACAAAATTGTGCAAGTCACTCAAATATCAGTGTTCAGGCCTGTTATAGAGCACGATGACGCATTTATGTGCAGCCTGATATGATTGCAGGCAACTTCAGCACGATATGCTTAGGTCAGGAACAGTAACTTTCTTTAAGATTTCCTCTAAAGAAAACGAAACAGGTACATTGTGTATCTGTTGACAGAAACGTGTCAAAAAACTTAAAGGAGACGGTAAAAGTGGAAGCAGGTATTAGGGAATTAGGGAATATGGTAAAGTCACGGTTGTAGATGATCTCAATATTTACAAAAACTAATGTACAATTGTTCAACTTTACCATGTATTTTCTTAGTGCCTGTAAATTGCAGGGAAAAAGAAACAGCGTAGTCGGTTAACAATTATGTGATTTGTTTTATGTCGGCTTATATTTTAAACGTAAATTGTGACACGTTTTGTATTCTAATAAATTAAAAACGTTTTTATAACTTTAAAGTACATAAAAAGCGTATTCTGAATGAAAGCCAAGCGGTACAAGATGGACAGAAACCAACCAGACGGGTTGTGTAGTTTGTGTGAACCGTTACGCTGTACTGACTGGCAGCAGTCTATGCCTCAGTGGTTCCATTAATTGTACTCAAACAGCATTACGCAAGTCAGTAAAACACAGTCCACATCAAAGCGCTCTAAAACAGGATCACATAAAAATTACATGAACCTAAACATTTTAGTTAATTTACTATTCATTAACCTTAGTTAGAAACGATTTCTAGTAACTAATAAAATTAAATACATTAAGTATCCATAACTTAAAAGGATACAGTTAATGGATAATTTTGCAATTATGAAGTAGTTAAAAAAAAATCATATATTTTAAAAATTGATATAACTTAAAGGAAATTATAGTTAATTAAATTTGGTTCAATTCAATAGGAAGAAAAACGTACGATATTATTTAAAAAAATAAAATTTTTACATTAAAATTTTCTTTATAGTTGCAAACATTACTATCATCATTATGATCTTCATCATTACCACAACCACTACCACCTCCCTCGTAGCTTTACTATCTTGCACAGCTGTAACTTCCGTTTCAAGCTCTTCTGACTTACGGATCATTGATGATATATTTTGTAAGATTATGGACGTAATCCAAATCTTGAAATTAAAAGTAGCAGAGGATGGCTGATATAAAAAAACTGTTTAGATAAAAGTGCGGTTTAGATAAGGGGAGTTTTTTGAGAAGACGAATATTTCAGTATCTGTGTTAAATTCAGCTAAGAAAGACAATTTAAATATGTAATTCTATATGTAAAATACAAAATTTAAGCCGATTAACAGGAGCAACAATGGAAAATACTTGAATTGTTATAAACATTATTGTTATAAAAAAACTTATAAAAAATTGTGGAGAATTAAGTGTACTGAAAAAGTGAGAAGTTAAAGAATTTAAACCTACTGAGAGATATTCCATGTCTATGGAATAACATCAGTTACAAGAAAACCAGATTTGAAGGGCGGTAGACTGATAGACGGTAGAAGACGGGATAAATTGTAGAATAAAAGTGTAATTGTAAAATACGAGTGTATGAAGCAAATTACTAAATAGCGTGTTAGACATTAACAGAGCGTAAGCAAAAATGGCGGATCGCTTCAAATAAGTGAAAAAATTAAGAATGGAATTAGAAGATTACATCTTTAAACCACTATAATTCGGGTAGAAAAAATAACCAACTATATCACAAATGTAGTGATAAAATATAAACCGGTATATATGGACTAACTTCGGGCATCGACTTACTCTATACACATTTCGAATCAATAATATCAGTAAGTCTTTTTCCTAATTTCTTCTTAATGACTCGTCCATCTGTTGCAGTCATGTTGTGTGTAGGATAGCAATACTCAACTGAAACAATTAATAACACTCAGAACGCTATCAGTCCATTGACCTTATGCTTGTCACGCTTCAATGGTGTGACCTTTTTAAGTTTTGATATTCCTGCTGTCGATCCTTTTCAAGATGTAGCCAGCCGCATAAGGATACGAATAGGTGAAGATATTCATTGTCAACATTTAATTCCCAGGTGTTTCGAAATTTTCTTAACCATGTTTAATGTTAACCGTATAATCCGTATAATCCATCTAGGCATCCGTGAGGCTCAAAGCAAAAGACATGAAGTCCCTAAGAAGTGTACGAAATCGAAGAGTCTAGCGATAACGGATGCAATAAAATTAGGATGATAAAAAAGATACCCGTCATTCAAAAGTTTTGCACATCAAGCCCAATAGAATACTTATCGTCCGAAAGCTTCCAATTTGAATAGAAATAAAATTGAAACGTATTAAGCAACGTGAACATCTGGAGGCGATCAAGGAACTAGATTGCCTCTACGGACAAGGGAATAGAAAGCGGACGAAAACTGAAATGTAAACAGACTGAGACGTCGGTAAGAACTGTGCAAGCGAAGGGCTAATAGTTGAAGAGGAGAAAAATTTAGTAATATTTTTTGCTCGATTCTTCAGCTTATTAATATACACTTCCAGATCTTATGCAAAGTATTCGTTGCTCGCCGCTAGGTGCGCCTCCACCTTTTCCTTCTATGCACAGTCTCATTAATAATTTGTCTCAAACGTAGTCGAACCTGTTGTCTGCCTTAAAACAAAATTTAAATAAATACTGCACGTCAAATTCTTCTTTTAAAACACAATTTCCTTTAAGCACTCTGAGACTATCTTTGCGATATCCATGGTTAACTGATCTAAAGCATTACATAGAAAGTCAGCCAATATTTACAAAAATTTTCTGATGGTCAAATATTTACAGGCAAATGTCTCGTACCGTCTGTCTGCTTCGTTGATTTTAAAGTTAATTTGTTTCATCCATTCAGATTAATAAATTTTTTTACCAGTATTTTATTCAAAACTTGTAATAAATATTATTTTTATATTAGTTTACTTTAACTGGTACGGGGTCTTAGTAAACAAGTGGGTACACTGTGCTCTCATTGGCTCTGTATTAATCCAGAGGTCCCTGGTTCAATTCCCGGGGGCGCCATAAATGAAGTCGCGTTTTTGAGCCTCCAGGAAATGTGAGGCTGTTGATTTATTTTTGGAACTCGGCTTGCGGAAGAGAGTACCTGTGATAACATTTTGAAGTAATAATGGACGGCTGGATCGTCGTAGTGTCCACATTGCCTAAATTCTAGACTTCTTAGCTGGTAAAAAAGAAGTCAGTATTATCATACAGTAAAACTAATTAAACGAGCAAAGCGAAGTCTCAAATTGATTGTTTGGCATTTGTCTGGCTGTTTGTATAATGTCTCACCATAACTTTTAAACTCATGAACCGTTTTCCTAAAACGTAGCATGCATGCCCGCAGTTTTACTCCACATATTGATGTTTAGATTAATTCTTCCAAAAAGAAATTTAAGGGGTCTACTTATTGGAAATATTACAAAGTATGTGTAGGGTATAACATTAAAAATAATTTTAACTAAAATCCTAATATTGTTACGACGATCTCACTGATCGTAGTATTGTACAGTGGAAACAAATACCGACTACAATGAAGTTACTAATCATCAGCTTTAATTAATCACAAATAACAGTTTCCAGTTATTCAACAAGATTAATCTCGCAATAATTTAAGTTAAATTAGTCGACACGCAATAATAAGGTCAAGTAATGGTGTTCTACACTAATTATAACACAGAAAACACTTCCCACTAATCTTCAACCACCACTCGATACGCACTAAGGAAAATTGCTCAATGTAACTGACTGACAAATCCAGCCTCTGTCCCTTTTATAGGTAGCGCACGTGTTCCAGAATACTTTTCCACGTGTGCTTTACTGCACTCCAGCTTAACGCGTATCTCAAGTGTTCCTGAACACTCTGGAACGTACTTGAGTGCGGCCTTGACTGAGGTTACATCTGGTCGAATTGCGGGGGGATGGGTTTAGGACGCTCTCGGCTGTTTGATAGGGTTCCATCGTTACACTGCCCCCTCCTGAAGCCTATTCGTCCCGGACTGGCAAACCGTATCTGAAGTACTTGGCAGTTGGCCTACTTGCAAAGAATAATTTTCCGGCTCTTGTGAAGTCTCCTGTGATCCGAACGCCAGGTTCCCAGGAAGACTAATCTGCCCCTCAACCACTTGTTTTGCTGGAATCACTCCTGTTGTGTCGTGTACTGATAACCTATACGCTATTAGCTGGTTTAAGTCTGTTTGGTTCTCGTCAACAACCTCTTGCGTAAATTCATCTTCAGCAACTTTTCCACCAGGCGCATCCATTAACTCAGGAACAAACAAGAGCTTTTTCTCGACACCCATATTTGGCTTTCAATTCACTTCTTTTGTCGTTTTACACAGTGGTACTTCCTCTGCTCGTTCTTCTTCCGTTTTCGCGTGCAATAGGAAGGGTTCCTCTTGATTACACCTGTCTACTTCTTTTTCGGCCAATGCCATTTGCTTCATCAAACGTGTGCCATTTTAGCCATGCAAAGCTTTATCTGATCTTGGCCAACCCTCAGGATATTCTCTCTTAAATCCACAACGAATCCGTACACATTCGTAATGTCTGTGGCAAGAATCACTTCATCGACAATGTCTGCAACGACTATTTGGTGGCTAAACTCGAATAGACCCAGGGGTACACGTACGTCTATCTGAACAAATACTTTGACGGGGCTTCCAGTCACAGTCTGTATTGTACAACAGCTAAATTGAGGCTGGCGGTTCCTGACTAAGTCAGGACGCACAATGGACACTAGCGAACGTGTCAACTGTAAATGATGTTGGTTTGTCTTCCGCAAATCCATTACCGATCAAGTTTCCACAGATATTATGTAGCGTGAAAACTGTGTGCTTTTCTGGAGCTTCATTCCTTCAATTGGTATGATCACTCCCTTCTCTCTATATTTTATTCTCCCAACAATCTGCATATAGATAACCACGTTTTCCACAATTGTAAAACTTGGGCTTCTGTCTCATTCCCATCATACAAATCGTTGTGGCGCTCGTGAACTTTTGAATTGTTTGTCACGCTCTTAACGCTTTTAGTTTTACCACATAATCGTAGCACCGCCGAACAATTTCGTGTTTTACAATTAAAACTTGTCTTTTGCTTCTACAATTACGCTACTTAAAACATACACCATGCATAACACTAATAAGTGACCTCTGTCCCCATGGAAAATGTATTCGTTCTTTTGTTATCGGCAAGAATTTCTCTTCTGTAGGAACGAGTTTGTCATATTTATAGAAGTAATGGACAATATTTCGTATAACACATTTATCAAAGTCATAAACGAAAACTTCTCTCTCATCGGCTCAGTTTTATTCTTCTTGGGATTATGAAAATTGCTTTGTTAGAACCCTGCGTTTTTAGTTTCCTGGGATATTTTTGAATTTTTAAAATAAAATTTTTCTGAATCGTCACAGTTATGTGCAGCTCGTTTTTCGCATGATTTAAAGGGCATTGTAAATAATTGTTTTTGGTTCATCGTCACACTTTTTTTACAGGCCCAATACTTATTAACGTGCGTGATCCACTGTGAACTGTACAACTTTTTTTGTTATAAGATAGCTGTTTCGCTTCAATCTCGGACATTCTTTCGCTGAGATAAGCTCACGAAATTTTGAGTACTAGCATTATTTACGACAACTGTTCTGACACCATAAACTTGTGAACGTAACTATAATAATAAAATAAACGCACGCGTGACACTGAACTTTCCACACTACACAACAGAAATACACGAACAGAAAAAGAGATTACAAAAGTGGCAGTGTTTGCAGAAAAGACAGATTTCGGTGTCATAAGAGAGTTTTCGTCACGCAACGACACGGAAATATGACGCAGGCAGTACCTGACTGTTAGAGAAGAAATCCTATGTCTATAGTCGCCCGCCTCACTGGCTCGTCTTGTATTTGGGAAGACCGCGTCGGCGCGATTTGGAACACAGGAATGGATGTCCTGTTAACCCCCAACCGAAATCTTTATTTTCCTTATTGTCGACAATAATTACTAAGAAGGGGGAATCACTGGAAGCATGCGCTCAGCAGTGGATCGAAAAGCGATAATGGCAATGATATTGATGTTTACACATGCGAGAATGAAATAAAAAAAATTTACTAACTCACATGTTTATTTCGTAAACCTCATATGTGGTTCAGGCTATTGCGCTTGAAACCACAACAATATAATCCGTTACAACCCTCACTGTTTCAAATTAATAGAAGTTTGGAGCGACCGAGAAAACTTTGTATGTTGCGAATAACAGCGGGGTTCCTCGGGTTAACAGTATACTCCCGCCGGCTGTATTACAAACGGATTTAATCAGAAATGTTTGAACAGCCGTTTGTAAAAGGACACTTCATTGTCGCAATGGCGAATGTGGATCGGTTTCCAAGTTTATATGTATAAATATCTTATAAATTAACAATTAAAAACTAGTTAATTTCATTTATACTATACACGCTTCAAACGCAAGACGAGTTTGTAAATTTTCATGTAATTTACATTTTTCCTCTTCCATTCACGCATTTGTAGTTTTAGCATTTATTAATTTTTATCTTCATGAAATATTAACAATAACGTGGTTAATAATGTGTTTACAAGAAATATTCTACAGTTAATAAAGAATAAAGCACTTTTATTATAACAGTAATGTACCCTTTTGTATGAAAACAATGTTACATACTGCTTAGTGTAACGTCCCAAATTAATATAATTTATTTTTACATCGAAGACAGAAACCCAAATGTGTGCAGTAGTTACTCAGCAATTCAATGCTGTAGTTATACATTCAATGTATTACTCAGGCTGGTACATTGAATCTTATATAAATCTGTATGAAATTTCTTACCAAACGAACACTTTCATAACAACGTCATAACAGGCAATTGAAGGTACACGCTATCCACATGACCCAGATTGTAACCTACCATTACTAAGCAAATGCTCATAAATTCTCTAAAAGTTAAAGTTAAAGATAAAGATAAAGTTTAAGATAAAGTTATCTTAGAGTTAAAGATAAAATTAAACATATTTTGCTTATACTTGCAATGCTACGTTACGTTGATTATAAACTACTCAATAACTGAGAGGAAAAACATACGCTGTAGGGTTTATACTGTCCCCTTCCAAACCTAGGAGACAGGTTTCATTGTTTGTCACGCCATGTGGTCACAATAGTAGTCAACGAACAACGAATAATCGTGACAATCGCCACGCTTTCTATCACGTCGATATTTTAAGAAGAAAAATAATATATTACAATAAGAAAAATATATAAAATACATTTATTTATATAAGATATATTATATTTAATCATACAAGATATTTACTTTATTTATATAAGATATATAAAATAAGAGAAATTATATATATACACACACAAATACACGCGCGCGCGCGTGTGTGAATTTGGTTACTAATAACTTTTTCTAGAAGAAAACTTTTAGAAATTTGTTGATTATTCCACTAGTAATGAATTTAAAAAGCCCCGTTTTTTTTTGTACCAATTGTAATATGCTTTTCTGATTTTATTTCACGAACTTTCTAATTAAAAAAATTTGTACAAAAGTATAACCGTCAACTTATCGAATTGAACCTCTCTACCTAGACACCGTGAAAAGCAGCAAATATACTGTCACGATGGTCTAACTGATCATCGTATGGTACAGTGGAAAATAAAATACAAGGCACCAATTATGTCACTAATCACCAGCTTTAATTACCGTAATTAAACAGTTTATAATCAACTAATGTCATCAAGCAATAAAAATATCAACTAATAAAGTCCCGCAGAAATATAAAACACATAATACTTCGCCACAAAACTTTGAATCGGACTTGAATAAATCGCCACTCAGACTGAAAGTAAGCAGGGTATGGGTATAAATGCACATATTTATACCCCGCTGATATTCCACAATACACGTTAACACTACAGCGTAATTTCTTGCTGCCTTGAAAACCGCGCGGACCGGTGAATCTGGAACAATCTCGTTAACGCCTGTTAAGAGTCACGTACGCACACAACATTACAGCTGGTTCTACTGGAATAGCCGAGAAACATGGAGAACGTTCCGTAATGGTGTAATAATACGATTCTGCTAGCACTGGTATGTACGAGTTGCAATTTTTGCAGTTTTTGCAGTTTTTGCAGTTTTTGCAATTTCTAGCAGTCAATGAAAGAAACCAAAGACATAAATGACTGTCTTAGAGTGTCAAAAACGATGATCTTTGAGCACAAGCGTAAAACAAATTGAGTTTTATTTAGCCTAAAACTGTCCTTACTTAACACTGTTTGAACAAACCTTGCATATACTCGGGTTTAAACAAAAACATATAAAATTAGTATACCAGTATGCTCGAACCTATCGAGTGAAGACGTGTTATCATTCGCTAAGTATTTATTCAAACATCTTTGTAAGTTTAATTTGTAAACTCAAACGGATAATCCATTAAAAATCACTTTCAAAGTTGAGTAACCCTTGAACGAGGGACTTGCGCTGCTGGTGGACGGAAAGAGCAATTGTAATTGCATTTAACTAAACAAGTCGCTGTGGGTTTACATGTCCGTAGGTGTCGCTGTTGGCGCCCCAGCATTACTAATACAGGTTTCAGTGGTTTTAGTAATTTTAACTGCAGAAAATAGTTTTTAATATTTTTATAAAGATTAAAGTGTTACATTTTTCACAAACAGTTTCAGCGACGTACAACTGCTAACCAATTAAAATTCGTTTTACATAAAAATTTATATAAATTGTATAAAAATAAAATAAAATTTCCGTTATAAAACACGGGTATAGGTGCTGATCTCCTATGTATAGGAGTGCTTGTAAATGACGTGATGTTTTATTGAACGAAATTTTCAACATCTAAATCAGACAGTTGTTCTTATCTTAGTTACAATCGTTGACTGCTGAAAACCGGAAAATTTGACTCTTATATACCAGTGGTAGTAGTAGTAGTAGTAGTAGTAGTAGTAGTAGTAGTAGTAGTAGTAGTAGTAGTAGTAGTAGTAGTAGTAGTAGTAGCAGTAGTAGTAGCAATAGTAGTGAAAGTAGTAGTAGTTGAACGAGCGAAGAGATATCTCAGTTTTGACTCGACCATTTGGCATTTGTCTGTCTGTCAAATATCGGTTTAGGGTATGGCTTACGATAATTTTTTTAATGCAGCAACCGATTTTTGTAAAATTTGGCATGCGTGGCCATAATTTTACCCTACAGACCCCTATTTTTGTGATTGACCGCTCCAAAAATAGAGAGATTGAAGGAAAAATTTGAGGGGATCAAAATTATAAACAATTGAAGCAATCCATGTAGAGTATAAAATTAAAGACAATTATAACCGAAAGCTTTCATTTTAATCTTTCAAAATTTTGGAAAGCCAGGGCCCAATGAGCGGTTTAAAATGTTGATAACATTTCATACTCCATGTAAAGCATTAAATTAAAAAGGATTTTAATCAAAATCTAAATACATTGTAGAGATTTAGAATTACAAATTTTTTAATGCAATAAGACCTTAAAAGGAAATCAGAAATATTTGGAAAGGAATTTTGAAAAATGTAATATTGAAGCCGGTTGAAGGGAATTTTAACCCAAATATAAAAGTGACGTTTAAAATATAAATTTTGTAACTTCATGGAAACAACCACTTCATGCAATTAATGTACTCCATCTGGCAATATACGAGACTTACATTTCAACTTACGCAGAAAGTCGTAGAAAGTTGTAGAAACAATATTGTTACGACGGTCTACTTGATCGTCGTAGGTATAGTGGAAAACAAAATAAGTACAAGACACCAGTTAAGTCACTAATCACCAGCTTTAATTTTCACAGTTAATAGTTCGTAATTAACAACACAGTCTCTTATAACAAATCAAATAAAAATTGTTCACACGCAAATAAATGTTAACTAATATTAAACACACTTGTATTACAATTATACCGCCCGATTATAAAACGCAACACTTCACTAACACTCCACTAACGTACACAGTAATTTCGCCCGATAATAACTCGAACCGCACTGAAAACACATCGCAGATATACTGAAAACCAAGGCCGCTGCCGCCCAAGTATTTATACAACGCTCACAGACCAGAACATTCCTAATTGCGTCTTAGCGCCCGTGTAAACTACTTAATTAACTGCGGGCTTGACACAGTCCGTGCGGCTGGCGGCTTCGAGGAAACTCTCGCGGATGCGTTGACAGTCACGTGTACCACATACATTTGACCGAGATTCTTCTGGCACATTCGACAAACACGTAGAGTGTTCTATAATGCCCTAACAATATTATTGTTTGAGGGGCAGCTACTGAAGAATTATATATCGACACTTACTTTACATAGCAAATTGACGGGGAAAACGTCACCAACTAGAGAGAAGTTTTACAACTATAATCACAGGATGAAAAAACGTACCGGTGTTATGTGGAGAAAAGAAAATCAACGCTCTTATTGAAAAATAAATTCTTTCTGTACGATGCAGTTATTAAACCAACACATTCGGCACTCAGCTGTAAGCATTCTCATTTAAGCAAACGTCAACTAAATCAGCACTTCCAGAATTGAGTAAACAATACGCACCAAGGTACACATCACATCCTACTTTGCTTGTACACTTATGTTCGTCAAATAGCCCCTAAAACGTTTTGTCAGACCATAGAAACTTACCAGTAAACTAGTATCAAGCCCAATCATTGTCGACAACACAAAAGATTGAAAAGAAAATAGTCAAATGACTTGAAAAATAACGGGACTACGTGCATAGCTGCAGCCAATAGATCAGTTGATAGGATCATTTAGGACCATATTTCATATTGACGTATGTTTCTGGTTGCTAAACATATTTAAGGTACGTTAAATATAGTCCCAAACGGACATTGCGAATATTGGATAGTTGTACGACAATCGTAAATGACTATATATATATCTGTAGCATGGGCACATCAGAAAGCAATGAAGAAAGGAAAATCTCAAGATGGTATGTCGCCACGATTTACATGATAAGCAACACACGAAAATATTTTAATCTCTTTTAATCTCAAACTTCACTCTTTTTCGTTAAACACAAAAATTTATATTAAAGAATGTAGAATGCCATACGAAACGACGTAAACAAACACTAATGGATACGAATTGTGGAGACATACTTTATACACTAATCAAAATAAGCAAAACGTTCTCCTATATGTTGTGTCATCAGATTCTAATGTGATTTCTACATTTATTCTACTCTTACGTAGAATACATTAATTCTGTATCGATTAAGGATGTTAAGTTTATGTTAAGTAATACATGAGTATATCTCTTATAATACATGAATTAAAGAGCATGTTAATGTTTAGTAATTAACTAAGAATCTATTACTTCTTTATCATTTACGGTTTTATAAGTTCTTAGCACGGAGAATCCTTCTTCTCCTTAGTCCTTTGATGGAATTAAATTCACTCACGATATATAATGAAATTCAATAAACGTTATTACAACCTCAACCTATATTTACTTAATACTATATCTAAATTTTAAATACAATCATGTTGTTGTATCTCGTTATTAATAAATGATATAATTTAAGTCGTCTTAGATTAGTTGAAAAAAACTAACAGAACCATTAGCTACTTTTTAACAGAACAATAATCGATAAGAAGATATCAGACAAACACAAAAGGTATACAAGAAGTGCTAAACCAGATTAGCTGAAACAAAACACAATTAATCTAAAATATTCAATTATCACAAATAAAAGTTAAACAAAAAGCAGAGGCAAAATGGTTGTCATGACTACTGCAGGTAGACATAAGGTTTCCTACTATATATCTGAACATTCTTCTAAACAAAAACATTAGGTAAACTGTAAGTACATGAAGTAATAAATAATAGTCAGTTATTGAAATGAAGTATTTAATAACTTGTTTGGCGAGACGTGTTTCATAGCGTCACGAAGAGTTGGACACTACTGAAAAAAAGTTTAATAAATTTTATCACTTCCTTCGCACAAGAAAGTTGCTACCATTTCGTAAACAGATAATGCGCACTGTACACAAATAAACAGTCCACTTTAGAGAACAAATTATGTTCCTCTATTCGTTGAGTGTAGCAGAGGAGAACACAAATGAATCTGTTATTTGTAAAGTGCGGTTTTGTAAACAGCGGTTACAAGCGCAAAACCAACGCGCCTAGAACATCAGAAACATATATTCACACAGGAAGATTAAAGACCATAACGTAATAGCTTTCCTTTCATTGACCCTGCTTTCTCCTCTGGTTCTCTCAGCGCCCTACATTATTAAAAACCTCTCCCTTCTCTCCTCTCTTCCGACATCTAATCAGTTTCTACAGAATCTCTATTGTTCGTCCACCGTATTAATGTCGACTTAATGCAAGAGAAAATTTTGCAGTATAATAAATGTTAATTTCTTAATTTTTTCGTAGTTTGAAATATGTTAAAATAACACCTAGTGACTTAAGTTATATGTTATTTTAATTACGTCTATATTCGATTATTTTCCTGTGTACCATTGAACCGTAATGTAGTATATGATAAAAACGGGGATAAGATTAGATGTCTGAATATTCTGAGGGTTGATAAATGACATATATTTTCCACGACGTTTCAGTTTCCTTTATAATATTCTTTTTTCCGACTAACAAATGAATACGTTTGGCCCCGAAGGTCCAAAAAAGTTCACGAATCTTGTTAATCTCTTATTTTTAGGCAATTTGTCGTTTGTTTGATGTGTACGATAATATAGAAGTAACTATTTTTTAAATATACAAATAGGTTTATTACAAGCAATTGTGTATACGTTTGAAATATGAAATATAGGAAAATCTAATCAGTGAAACAGCACGTATTTTTATTACGTTATTACACTTTATTTTAATGGGTTTGATTTTAGGATGTTATCACACATTTTTCAATCCCTTTAAAGACAATAATGTTGATTAATCTTAACTTGTTTATTTTGTTGTAGGCGACTGGTTCCCGCCCGAGGCCAAATCTAGATACGCATTTGATTGTGGAGGACATACCTACAGCTATTTTATATTACATAATCTCCATATTTTCTTTGAAACTCTAAGGTAGACAATAATAGATCGGATTATGCTGCTAAAAATTATTTGTGATTTTTTAAGTCGTCCTTGTTTGCTGTACATTCTTTCCGACTAACTTCTTTCAGCCATTTTAAAACATTTTTGAACAATACAAAATTAATTTTCTGAACGGTAATAATAATATTTAATGTCACATAACATGCTTATTTATCCAGTCACGAATCTTTAATATCAGTTGTTTAGGACACCGTATTCCAGATCGAATACACATTAAAAAAACCTAAGTTTAAATTAGTATAAAAGCAACTGTATGATTAACTGTGGCGCTAAGGCCTAATAAATAAGATTGAAATCAGTTATAATATACAGAAATTGCAGCCGGTAGACCAATAAAATATAAATTCAATAGAATTTGGAAGAAAATTCATACGTCAATAAAGAGGGAATTAAAACCAGAAACAGAAAACCGATTCTCCTTGTATAAAGAACATTTAGGTATATATTCTGTTTAAAATATTTATAATTTAGTTATTAAAAAAGGAGTGTAATAAATTGTCACAGTGTTTTACGAATAAAATTAAATAAAATTACGTTTCATTATGTAAGAAGCGTTGAAAAGTTCAATAAAAAAACATTAGGCATATAGAATTCTCATACTCAAATTTAACAAAAGGAGAATGTAAGGTACTTTGTTGGATAAAGTAGCCTCAAACATCAAAGGTGCTTAGCGTAAGCTCACATATTTCGCCTTAAAGTCAACAACTAAATAGCGTCCACAATGAGAGTCTGTTTATTATTGACTCAGGTATAGTGTAAAAGGAATTGCGCGCTGCCTTTAAAACTAATTCATGATGTTTCATCATCGTCATGGATAAAAATCTTATTTCGGATAGAATCCATCGTATTTTCCTATTATTAATGACATGTCATCTGTCAAAATTTCGGGATCGTTCTCAGAATATCTAAACCTAAGGGAAACGGAGGCAAGTGTCAGTGAAGTATTTGCTTACCACAAGTAGGCGTATAGGTATTCTGAAGACGATCCGAAACCACGATGGAACAGAACGTCAATAATAATAATAATAATAATTCGATGAACTCTGTTCGAAATTCGAGTTTTACACGCTATTGTTTTAAACTACGACGAACTAAAAATTTAGCATTTTAAAGAACAAACAGAATTATCACTGTTGCACACCACTATAGAAAAATTATTCCAATTAGCGCTTTCAAGCTTCTCAGCTCATCGTCAGATCGGAAACAAAATTTAAAAAAAATTCGAGCTGAGAAGCTTGAAAACGCTAATCGGAATAATTTTTCTATAGTGGTGTGCAACAGTGATAATTCTGTTTGTGATTTAACCACTAACACAACTTTCTTAATTAAAGGTTTAAAGAAGTTAAAAACCGCCTTTTCCGTGCCGGTTACCGAATCGAGCATTGCGAGTTCACGAGGATTTAATATCACTTGATTGGTTTACTGTACTCAATGCGTCCCCATCTTTGGAGATTCTTATGCACTGTAACAGAGATGAGTTGGACTTGCTGTTATGTCAGTGAATGGTGTAGGTAATCTTCTTTTCTCCCTGAAACTTTCGAGTTCACCGTGTAGGCTACCATTAGTTTATCTAATCCTTCTTTTCTTTTGATCTGTCTAATGCTAATATTATGTTTTGATGTTTATTGCCATGGCCAACTTTAATTTTTATAGTATAAACTTATTAGTTTTCCAACATTTCACAGTCATTAAGGTTTTTTCTCCAGCATATCATTTAAAAGTTATCATTTTTGGAATTGCCACCAGCCATCCTGGGTGTATACACAAATACAGAAAACGCAAAGCTATTTATTAAGTGTGTTTTTTTCTTTTGTTTCGGTATGCACATCATAAATTATTTTAATAATTGTGAGAGTACTAATTTCGCCGTTCCGGATTTTGTCATACCTCAATCATACTTTGTTACCTCGTGGGTGAACGAATTTTTCCGTTACTTTAGTTTATTAATTTGGGCACTATCTTGCTTGTTATTATTTGATGTATCCAAAATCCTAGCTTGTTCCATTATTTTGATTAACTTGGTTCTTTGCTTGCGGCAGTGAGTGTGTTGTCACCGGCATATAGTAGACTAGAAGTATTTTTCTACTTTTTGTGATGCTGCCTTCCTATTCGCCTGCGGCTTTCTCGAAAATTTTAATATGCCGGAAAGTAAAATAAACAGGAATGAGCATGTATTGGAAATAAAAATGGTAGATCGTCCTCAATACTAGCGCTAAATAACGTAACATATTATTATAGCGATCTCACGGATCGTCGTATTGTACAGTGGAAACAAAATACAGACACTGATGAATAACCATCTTTAATTAGGCACAAAAAACAATTTGTAATCAACAAGGTATAATTGGAATACAATAATTCGAGTAAAATGTGTCCACACGCAATAATAATGTCACCATATAACAGTGCCGCACTAATTAAAACAACTATCACTTTCCACTAATCCGCAACAATCGCTTGATCCGCAATCTACAATATCGCCAGGTATTGCTTATACCCTACACTGACTAAGCCGACCGCCGCTGTTGCTTATATAGTTCCCGCAGAGGTTTTTCAGAATAACTTTTTCATATTCCTGACGGCATGGCGACATAACTTGCTTAGTTACAAGAGCTCGAACAATCTAGAGACTATTTTAGTGCAATACCTTGACACAGACACTGCACTCTGGGCTAGTCGAGGAACATATAGAATGACGCTCTCGAATTTTCGATAGCGTTAGGTGATTGTCGTAGCATACACTACTGTTTCCTAAGAAAAATATTTGGTACCCTGTTGCTAGTTGTTTTTGTTATAACTGCTTACACCATTGATCTATTTAAAAGTAATTATTCGTATATATTTTAGATTATTACGATTAGGTTGAAATTGATGATGATGATGATGCTCCTTGTTGCATAACCTAAGCTCAAACACAATTTCCATCGTTCCACAACGTAACGGATACTCTGTATGTGTGTGTGTGTCCGCGAGCGCATGGGCGTGTGAACGAGTGCGATAATCGTTAAAAAAGCGATTTACGTTCCGATCCCAAGTACAAAGCATTAAGTAGTTTATGTAGGCTACGTATATACGAAGTACTGTCTCATCTGTGTCATGGACATGGGTGCTGCAACACTTTACAACTAGTTGGAATTGCACGCCTTATTGGAAACAATCAACGTTTGTTTTCCGTGTTCGTGCCCACACAAACATTATGTCGCAGTAAATATTTCGGTATCGGTTCTTCGTAGGCTTAAATATTTTCATGAGATTGTGAACAAGACTGTCTGGTTTGCAAAACAATAAATTGGTGGATTAAAACTTTACTGAATTATTCGTTTGAAATACATTACGCAAATTCGGAAATTATACATTGCTTATTGTTTATCTTTTATGGCACTTTATGTAGTAGAAGTCAGCTATAGCGTTTATGAAGAAAATATAAGCATTATTTATTTTGTGTACTGATTAAAGATCGTCCTCACATGACAATTTTTAAACTATTAATTCTTATAAAATATTAAACAAAGCGGACGTTTTCACATCAATATATTTTAATTAGGCCTATATTTGAACGTAGCTATACAATCGCAAGACTCGTTTATGTACAATTTTCTTTCGATCGTATGTGTAATATGAAAATATGATTTAAAAATGTATTTGTTCTTTAAATTAAGTTTCTTTGACGCGAAATTTTTAATTTTTCAGGAAATATTTTTTTTTAATAAAACACGGTTTTAATGGTCTTTAAGGAAGAATGCTTTAAAATATTTATTTACAAACAAATATTATAAGGTTTTATTTTTTTAATAAAATACATTACATAAGCAACATAGTTATATTAATTACATAATAAGTCTTGACATTTTAGTAATTGTGTTGGAATATGTCTGTGCATCTGTTTACATTATTTTCTATTATTTTCTGTTAATGTTTGTGTCTTACATGGTAACCTCACATTGATACTTCAGGTAAGCACACCCTAGTATGTTTGTAAGAAAGCCTGTAAAAGGGACACTAAGTTACCGGAAATGAATGAAAGGAAGTTGAGAGAAGCAAAGAAAATCCAGTTGGCTTACGCGAGTAAGTTAGTTTCACATTAATCTCTGTTAAAAGGCTGTAAGCTCAGCTTATCGGATTAGCACTGACGCACAGCCAATCCCTACTTTGTAACTCACGTTTACAATTTTATATTTTGTATAATAAAAACGTGCCAGTCCCTTAAAAGGCTGAAACTCCCACAATACCGTTATCGTAAATGATCAGCACCCAAGAAGAAGACGGTTATAAAAATGGTGATAATGTGAACACCAAAAAAGATTAAGACAAGACAACAAGACGACAAGGTACAAGACGTTAAGCATAAAGACTTTTCCTTCACGACATGTTCTGTAGATTAAATTTCACGTTATAACATCTATTTTGTATCAATTCTGAATAATAGACGTTTTACAAAGAGGACATTATGTTTCTCCCATAACGCGCGCATGTGTTTGCATGCAATCCTTACTTTTATTTGGTTTTATACACTTACTAGTTTATTTAATGCTACCAATCAAACATCAAAGTCAATATTATTAACAATAATGAAATAAAAGTTTTAAAAAGCAAAATATGAAAATGTTAGTAGTGTATAAATATTGCAATAAGTGAGATTTGCATATAAAATAATAATTTCACTCTTAACATATGATAGGATGTTTCAATGAGAATTGGTCAAAGTAAAAGTTGCGTGTTGGAACATTGTAATACAGACAATAAGAAAAATGTCAAAATTGTTAGATTAAGTTGATTTTTGACTGTATAAAAAGTGTTATGAAATAGTGTGAACGTATACATAGGCATATGGCGAGTGCGCGCTTTCGCGCGTGAATAACTGTTACAAAATAACAATAAAAAGCGAATTAAATTAAATAAATTTTATGTAAATCAAACTTCCGACATAAGACTTACACCAGAATGTGCATAAAATAAAGACCTAACTGGTTGTAATATATTTGTTAATAATAAAAGGAACGAAATATATGAGTTTTTGTATAAAAAAGGTTTTATCACCCACAAGAAAAGCAATAAAATTATACCGGTTTTTATTTGCAAGTTTTACATTGTTCATATACAATTTCTTACAAGTAAAATGTTATCTAGACTGTAGCGGTAAGAATGAGGGAGCGGTTTGACCAAGAAGATTGTGAAGGAGTCTCGTTAGTCTCTATAACGTTAATCGTTAACTCTGATTCGGTACGTTAGGTCTGTCAGTAGTAGTAAAGTGCGCGACTGAATAATCGAGTGCTAATTCGGTAGAGTTTAAGATCGTATGTTTAGGCATTTATGAACACCTCAAGTTGCCGGAGACATATAATTCAGTAATAATTAATAATTCAACACTGTTCATAGAAGTACCTAACCCGTAAACGACCCTGAGAGCTGGAAAGCAGGAGGAGATCCTGAAGAAAACCACAGAAGAAGCGGTGGCATACCTGACGACTACATGAAAGAACCATCTGTAGACACTCATCAGGAAACGAGGAGAAACACCGCATCATTTATCAAATCAGGAAAGTGGACCCATTTATATAAACTAAATAAATCAATAAAACATTTATAAACTAAGCGAGACAGAAAGACTTATAGGAAGTAAGATATATGTAATTAGAGTGTAGGAAGAGTTTGTTAAGTAAAAACTGAAGGTCAACAGAAACTGTTCATTAATTTTTATTTAGTTTGTTAAGTAAAAACTGAAGGTCAACAGAAACTGTTCATTAATTTTTATTTAGAACAGAAGTAGTAATTTATTAATTTTAACAGTACGGTTGATTTTTTTTTATTTTTATTTTGAATGTTCATCCTCTTCATTCACAGCACTTAATGAATATTAATTGCTAAACTTTCACTTGTGAAACTTACTTTGTTTTTCCCGTACGCGTTTCGGCGTGATGTTCGCCTTCCTCAGCGAGGTGTGATACCAGGTATCAAAGTAATACCGGGAAAAAACAAAGTAAGTTTCACAAGTGAAAGTTTAGCAATTAATATTCATTATTTTATTTGTATTAAAAACTGTCTATTAATTTTTTGTTGTGCTATCATAAACTGTAGTAAATACTGTGCAATCTAAAAATTAAGGGAAATCTATAATAAAGCCAAAAATCTTTCCATATCGACATACGGAAATATATGGATAAATAAATCGATATAAAGAAAAAATAAATATCGACTAATTTATTCTATGCGACCTTGTACATCGCAATATATTAAAAGAATATCTCTTTCTTTATGTTTGGATATTTCCTTTAAAAATTTCCTAATTTAGTGATTTCAACCACTCACGAGTAGTAATTATTTCTATCTCAACAGTTTAATAATGCACTGCGAAATTTTAATAACTTATTACGGACACAGTGAATTTTATCTTTCTATGTACATTAAGACTGATAACAATCCTTACAAGAGTCTTCAACTTTTGAAACTAATAATGTTGTTAGGCTTCAAAGAAACTCTTAATTTTACACTTCAAATATCAGTCTTTTAGAAGATATCAGATAAATTGTACTATATTGTTTACTATTTTAGATTGTTTATCTTCTACTTCTCTTTCAAAAAAAAGACCTTCCTCTTATTCGGACGTTACATATAGTAGAAGTCGGTTGTGGTATACGTAACGGTTTCATTACCAGAACCTACACTTGTTTGCCCACAATTAGATTTTGTGGATAAACATTTATATCCATCAAGTTGAGGTTTTTGAGTCATTAAAAAAGCAAATTGGTTGCTACTAAGTCATTTGACTGTAAATAAATTATATAAAACATTTTAAGCTTTCCTATACGAAATTAATACTTATTTCTAGTTGTCGTCATTCAGTACAAATTATTGCTTCTATATTGGAATCTAAATTTATGTATCTGCTATTATGTATTAAGTGAGGGACAAACGTAAATCATACATTTACGCCATATTATAAGCATTCAGTAAGTGTTATCTGATAATCTCAGTGACACGCGCCGCCAAAGTTCACGTATGGAATATATAATTTTTCTATACTTTATTTGTTTTCCTGCTTTGACGCTTAGTCCTAGTACTAACAAGCAGTGCCTGCATACACTTACCCACAAGCAGATGTATGTCGCGGGCGGACGTATGCGGGTATGCAGTTGTATGTGACAACCAAAGTGGCTTAACTACACATTTCAGTCTTGCTTTGATATGATGTTATGGCGGACACATATGCTTTAGCCAGAGGCGAATCTTCAACAAGTACTGTTTCAACAACGCAAGTAGTGCTTGCCCAAAGGAAATCAGGCAAAAGTAAATAAATTATTATTTAACCAACATTACTATTGTCGCCAAAACTATTTTTCGTTGCTTATTATTTCTAATTTTTTGAATATCGGTGGAGCATTTGTCACCTGTCTTCCAGATAAAATGATATTGATGATTTGGTTTGATCAAAATCATTAACTTCAATCCGCTTCCAGGTCTGTGCGCTGTTTTAACATCTTACTGACTGACCACCCCGCCCCCAAGGCAATTAGTTTAAAAAATTCTTCGGTGCACTAACTGTGAGTTGGCTACAATGCCATAAATCTTACCGTTTATTTAGGATTTCATAACTACTCTTTCATTATCTAGTCTTCTTTTTTAGATCAGGCTACAGTTAGAAATATTCAAACATATAACAATCTAGCCAAACAGTATGATGATTTGCTGGACCTACGTGGAACCGCCCTCTCAGAGATGAAAAAAGCAAGCACTCTTTAGTAGAACATTAAGCTACTAGGTGCGCTAGCATTGTCCCAGCTCTGTGAAAATGCGCTCATTAACATGTTTGTTGTCATGTAAAAAAGATTTACTGGAGGCTGTGAGAAATTTCTCGAGAAGGGCTTGAGTTGATAAACACCACTTTTTTAAATCCTCATACTAATTACATTTTATGAATATTTTTCTCATAGCGACACAAACAAATGCGTATCTGAATATTTTTTAAATAATTTTCTTATATCTAATTTCCTTATATTGTGCGTAGAGCCGATGGTTGCTCTACCCATCGGGTCAGGAATCGCCACTGGCTATAGCCGGTATTTGTACAAGATTTTGACGTTTCAATTTAAATGAAAGTTGAAGTCAAGACTATTTTCAACGTGCAAGTTATTTAGTATTGGTGATCAGTATGCAGGGAACTTACTGTGGAACCTGAAATCGAGAACGGACTAACCACTGTCAAACTTTGAAGAGCTTTTATAACTAGTGGACCCCATAACTTAAATCGGCAAACAGAAGAACTAGCGTACTTTCGCTTAGTTTTATAACGATTTCAACATTTTACTCCCGTCTTTAAATTTTGTAGACGAAGCGTCCCACAAGAGTCTTCAGTGTAATTAACAGTAGGCCCCTATTTTGTACTTTCCACATAGTGGCCAAGCGAAATCCACGAACAATACTACGAGTACAAAAAAGCCGTACCAAGAATAATACACTTATAGTCAGATAAAAGTTGTTTTGATACCTGAATTGAGTACCATACACGTAAGTGCTCAATGTCTTGTCTATGTATAGGACAGAGATTAGCGTAGGACTATATGGATTGTTTATTTTGTTATTCAGATTAACACTCTCTGTAATTCCAACTTTGTCGTGTTTACTTGCTAAACTGCTACTTGTTATGTTCCGGACGAGGCCTTACAGTGTTTTCACCAAGTCCTAAACCACGACAAAAATATTTCCAGTGGACCCCGTATATGTACCCGTGAAGACGCCTTCACAGCTGGTCAATTCGTAAACAAGTCTACTTGTCATTACCCTATTGTCATAGAAACAGGGCACAAATTCACCAATTCTCTTGGAAATGTAGAAATATTGAAAGTAGAAAATAATTTAAATAAAGGGAAGTTATATGGAGAGTTAGAAATTTTAAAGGTAAAAAAAGAATAACAGTAATGTACTAATGAACATACAGAATTTAAACAGAATTTAGTAATGAAGAAAGATATGTAGATTCCGTCAGATTGTATAGTATAATAAGTGTTAAGTAAGTAGGCAAAGCTGGGTGTGGATTAATGAGGTAATAGAGAGACGAAGCTTTGTAGTAGGTAGCAGGGGTGTGCCTTAACGAAGTTGAGCCAATAGGGTAGTGACAAGTAGACTTGTTTACGAATTGACCAGCCTTGAAGGCGGATTCACGGGTATATATACCCATATATATTATATTCCAGCGGAATATTTTTTGTCGTGGTTCACGACTTGAAAATGGTGGAAACACTAAAAGGCCTCATTCGGAACGTAACAAATAGCAGTTTAGCAAGTAAACACCACCATGTTGGAGCTATATGGATTGACTGGAATGCCAAGGTCATGTAGTTGCAAGTAGATGTGTCTTTCTATCACGTAAACACAGGTATACAGCTGTCTTTGTTTTCTGTTTTAGTAGTGAAACAAAAATACACACGCGCGCCCCCCCCACACACACACACTTACCTGCCAACTATACGTAGTGGGGATAACATGAATCTCACAAACAGTACAAGTACCAAACCTAACCTAACCTCACACATAACTTCCCCTTTGTATATGGACAGATGATTGGTAGTGAGAACTATGCCGTAGGCTGATTTTTCTTATAATGAAACTTCTACTAAACTTCTGAAACCATTTTTCATAGACTATCAACACACGAAAACATTAAGTCCCAATACATTTGAATTTACAAAGACGTAGGTTACGTATCTAGTCACAAAAATGTCATGAAATGACATACGACATAACGATAACAGGAACTTTGGTACGAGGAAAGCTTTAAACAGAAACACAATACTATCGAAAACACATTTGGATAAGTGTATTATTCATAGGTTTATTGTGAACGACAATGATCATTCGCAAAACCGGTGTGTTGACTTTGCGTTAAAAAATAACAGCGTTAATGATGTGCAAAAAAAATTTGTTTAATTTTCATTAAGGTCTGTTTTTTTTTTTATCAAACACGGTTTTGTTTACATTTAATTACTTTGGGTTTGGTACTAAAAAAAGCAATTATTCATAAACACAGTATATCAACCTTTTGCGAAAGGTTATTATATTCAAAACAACGGATGTATATAGGAATGTTTAAAGTTGTGTAGCTTTAAACCGAATGTGGTGAATTGTTGAGTTCAGTTGCTCGACACCGTTTGTCAACAGGAGACCTTGCAAACTTAATCGTTTGATTGAATAAGTTTAAAACAAAAATGAATTAAATGTATCGTTTCTTCTGTTTAATAATCTTAAGTTTCGATAAATAAGTTTAGTCGAATTTCCCATGTTTTGCGAAACGTGTTGTAATGTATTTAAGAAGGCTTGTTTTTACTGTCATAAAAAGCTTATAGAAATCAAAACGCGCATTAAAAATAAACCAAGAATTTATTTTATAACATTACTAGCTTTTACTCGCGGCTTCGCACGTGAATATTTGACTTTTAATTGGTATTTTATATAATTTTTATTGTCTATATCTATATAGCGTTCTGTCAGCTCGTATAACAATTTTGTACTAATTAGTAGAATTCTCTCCAAAGCTGTTTTTAACACTTGCACTATTTTAACTTGTACTAAATTATTATGTTGGTGCAACAGCCTTTGTAGATTTAAAAGTACCCGTTTATAAAGCCTTTGGAGATATTTATAAAATACCTGTTAAATCAAAAACTCTAAATTCCTTATTTTAAGTGTTACTGCGTTAGAAGCATTGTATAACACATTAAACGTTATGTTTTCCTCAACCATGGGTTTTATTTATCTCAGCAGTGAACTAAAAACCAAAAACCGTTGTCATCTAACCTCACAAATGAAAACAACACGTATTATTGCTTTGGATTAAGTACAGGACAATTTACAATTAGTACACGTTTCTTTTCCACATCGTAATATATCGATATAATCGCACATTATATAAAACATAAAAAATGTACCTCAGGAATGGATAAATGTACAGTTCCGATGCTATTAAATAGCTTTTGTTTATTTACTTGTTACTATGGTAATTAATTCTGGTCTCCATGGTGTTGTTGACATCTTTAGTAGTAGTATTTAATATATTTTATTACTTATTCATTGGATCATCAGAAATACGTATAAACATAAATTTTATAATTGTTTAAGACAATTACAAAATATATAGACGTATCTGTATACAAAATTACAAAATATATCGATACAACCACATATTAAAAATATTAAAAGCTGCAGGAACGGATAAATGTACAGTTGCGATGTCGCTAAATATCATTTGCTTATTTACTTGTTACTATGGTAATTAATTCTGGCCTCCATGGTGTTGTTGACTTCTTTATACGCGTCAACGAAAAGGCATAATTAAAAGGGCCTAAATCGTGCGAACGGGGCAAAATATTAAATTCTAAGTTAGAAAGTTTTTTTTGCCTTGTGTCAAAGGCCCCTTTGCAACATTTGGTGGCAATCGGTGTAACGGTGTTGATTTGTATTCAGTACACATAAATCCTCAGACTTTGAGTTTTATATATACTAGTATATAGATTCCTGTTTTGGTCTTCTTCTTAGTTCGTAGCCCCCGCGAATCGCTAGGTCCTGCGACTTATTTGTAGGGCGGTACGGTCTCGGACGTAGGTTATATATCTCCGAAACGTACTTACTAAATTAAATTAAAAATATAGCGTATAGAGTGTTTAACACCTTATAGATGATAATACGTGTCCACCGGCGTATCCAAGGTTTTATTGTGGTGACATAATCAACCTATGCATTCTACGCTATCATTTTACTTCTACTGTACACTCGTTGCTGACGAAAGATTTAATGTTTTGCTAACGATGACATTGAAATGTAACGAGTAAAGTACGCGGCGAATATAATGACTGTACTCTACATCCTTTCGGTAAACACTGAATCCGTATACTGTTCTTGTCCTATATGTAAAGAAATCCCATATGTCCAGATTACACGAACCTGAATAATCTGGTTAATCAATATGACGTCCGCTCAGCTCGTCTCGGACTGTATATTTTCCGTTTAGGGTACGGTTAGACGAGCGTTTTTCCCCAGCCGTTTGCGTACAGTTGGGAAACGCATTGAATTTAACACACAGGCGGCAATGAAATTTATCACACGGACATAGACAAAACGCACGGGTCGTCAACTCCGCTGCGTTTTTAAGGTCTCCCGCATCGAAATGCAACCTGCTGCGTTTTTAGTGCGTTTTTAACACGCACGAGGGTGGTCACACGGGCTGTTCAAAAATGCCGCTAAAATTGCATTTGTTTATTTACTTGTTACTGTGGTAATTAATTTTGGTCTCCATGGTGTTTCTGACATTTTTATAAACAAATACGTAATATAAAAAATGTTCCTAATAAAGATTCATTTACAACTGATAACCAACGTTTTCTTTAATCTAAACACTGACGTTTCTGTGCAGTTGGATTTTAACATTTATATATTATAAAGTACTAGTTGTATTCGAAATAAAATGAAACAAAAGAAAAGATTCTTTTTCTGCTTGCTTTGCAATATTATTTTTGATAATATTTTATTCAGTACTGTACAAATAATGCTTACAATTGTGTTAATCAGGGTACGGATTCTTTTATATAACTAGGCTTGAATCATGTACAGAACCAACAATAAATAACAAATAATATTTCTTAGAAACTAACAGAAACTAACTTACAAATATTAATTAATAAACAAATTTTTTCGTTTGTACAAAAATAAGTTAATGTTAAACCTCTCGTGCTCTAAGCTAGTTCACTTTACCGCCACCAGGAGCTGGGTTCGCTGCGGTTTGTTTACAGTAACTACTATTAATATGTCTCTGTTTAAAATTTCAACTATTTTCAGTATTTAGTTTATATACAGTGAAAACAACGTGCCTTTCTAATAATATTAAGTGTTCACTTTTTGATATTGAACGCTAATCGTCACCGTTCTTATTTTTTCACAAAATGTTGTGTAGTTCATTGTTTAGGTGTTGAGTTTATGATGTGAAAATACCGTTCTGATAAATGGTTAGTTAGTTCGTTTATTAGAATATTTAAGTGTTGTTTTAAAATAATAATCTGTTTAGATCTTACCAATACGTGGACTCCGACACCGTAATTCTTGGAAACCTTATTTACTGTAAAATAGGTAATTGCGATATAGGATTAATTCTTCGTATTTTTATGTTGGATAATACTCAATTTTTCTTCATTAATTAGTTTAGCTTCATGTAATTTCTTTGATATTCTTGCCCTTATTTCATGGTTTGGTATTAGAGCATAATCGAATACGTCTATTCTGGACAAGAGCTATACAACAATTAAAAATTAATATCGTCACCTAAAGAAAGCGTCACCTTACTTTTTAATTACGAATATGATTGGTTGATACTTAAGTCCGGTTTAATCTTCGTGCACTATAAACATCTCAAAATCTACATTTATTTCCCAGAATTCCGAGATAACATACTATATTTTCCCCCTTAATCAAAAACCTAAGCCCAGATCTGAATTTCCCATGAAAGTTTGGTTAAAACGAAATGTCGATAACGTTTCTAGACCTAATATTAAGCTTTTTGTATTTTCTGTATAATACATTACTTTTTTAACTGTAGAATTACATATTACGTTTTAAAACTTTATTTTACATCACTTTTTATGGTTTCTATTTCGCCTACAGCTTACAAATCATTCGTTTTCCAAATTGGTTTAAATTTACATGTTATAGGTCTAGATACGCCATACACTTAAAGTTACCATTCTAGCTAATTTACAATATGTTTGTTTATTACTTAATTTGTATACAATTTATTTGGTCTTACTTTATGTTCTAACAGTTTTACTATACAGTACAACAACACACAAAACAATATTACTTAACTATGGACATTTGTTGTCTAGTTTTGCAATACGCTGTTTTATAATTTATTTAACATCAACACCTAATGTATGGTTCAGTGACATATTACTATTTACATTCCAGTAGGCTATTTTAAATGGCTCAGTGTCATTAGGTATGCAATTAAATAACACTGTTATAATTTTGATACTTAATTCAACCCAACCTTACAGTTGTTTAGTTAGATTAATACTTTTTACACTGTATAATGTTGATAAATTATGTCACATTAATTATTATTAGGCTACTATATTTTAACATGTTATCTATTATATACTATTTTGTACATGATTATTTTATTATATTGGGGAGAAAGAATTTCCTTTATAATTTAATTTGTATGCAATGTTATGTTACATTACAATATATACGTTTAACCTTTATTCCCAGAACTGTAGGGATGCGCGTCCCAGATGTCCCAACGCTGCCGTCCGATAATAAAACGCCTCTGTGACTACACTTCCGTCCGTACACGTACGAGAAAAACACGCACGTGTGACCACTGTGCATTTTTCCAAACTCCACGCGCGTGCTCGGTCGGAATAATATGTGTTCGTGTAACCGTACCCTTACAGACATCTGCCGGTCACACTTATTTACACAAAACAGTGAAATCCCTTATTTAAGTATTTAAGTTGATGCTATATCTCTCTCTCTCTCTCTCTCTCTCTCTCTCTCTCTCTCTCTCTCTCTCTCTCTCTCTCTCTCTCTCTCTCTCTCTCTCTCTCTCTCTCTGCACGCACGCACACACACACACACACACACACACACTCACACACACACACACACACACATACACACACACAACAATGTGATGAGTATTCCACACACTGTTTGAGCATAAAAGAGACTGACATTGTATATATGCCATAGTAATTATCCAGAACGAGATACTAAGACTAAATTCTTATGAGCTGTAAAACTTTAGGTTTACGGTAGGGTTAGGTTATTTACAGTGGCGAAACTTGAGTGTAGTAGCAGTGGAAAACGTAAGGTGTATCGTTAGGAATTGTGTTTATCACGAGTAATACCTTTATGTCAATTCGTGAGCACACTATTATATTGCACTAGCGTGCAGAATAATTATATACTTTATAAACAATCAACTGAAACTATAATTGAAAAAATAACGTTAATACACGATGGAAGAAAGCTGACATAAGTTACTGTATAGTACAAACAACAAGATCTGAATACTCCAATAACTCGGAAATCGTTCGTTTACAGCATTTGTCGTGGCATATAGAAAATCTGCACGGAAGGAGAGCTTTGCGACTAATCCCGGTGAGAACAATAGACCAATAAAACTCCAGAATCCCTATTTACCCCATTACATGACTGACTGCATGGCATGCTGAGATACTGAATTTCTAGCAGAGTCAGTTTGGAAGATTGTTGATACGTGTTTGCTTAAATCTGAGACATGATATACCAGTAAAAGAAACATACGTTTTCACAGCCTTTTTGAACAAAACATTAACCTACAATAGTTATATGAAGTGAGGCTACAATTGGATCAGCTACCGTTTCGTTGAGACAGTGGTGACCACCGTTTTCTGTGAGAATCCAAACCACGCAATGTAGCCTGTTCCACAAATAGCGTTATTATGACTTTCAGTGTTATTACTAAAATTACAACTACTTTCAACTCTTAACACCGTTACGATCATTACAACTGTTAATAATAACTTCTACAATAACTTTTAGTACCGCTACCACTACTACTGTTGTGCATTAAATGATCACTACATTAATAATAATTAGTAATACCGCTATGATTAAAAATCTCAGAGCGACAGCTGACGTACAGGGGATATCTTTGTAACAACATTTGCAATGAAAAAATGATTAAGATTAGTCCTATTCATTAATAAGTAATGTATTTTACAAAAATATATATTCTATAGTTACGTGTTATTACTATGTTTCAACAATTTTCTTGTTTACTGCCATTTCTACATATAAATAATAAAACCATAACCATATATTTCTACATAACCATTTTTAATGAAAACTTGTGTCCTTCAGTACAAGTTGAATAACACGTGAAATAAATTTTTTTAAATATCAAATGTAGAGATGAACTTTTGATATATCTATCTTACCTGTTTTCTGTTGTATAATTGTAGTTTTATATTCTGTTATGTATTTTTGCGTTTTCTTTTTATACATCCATTTTATCTATTTCTTCTGTTGTTAATACTTAAATGTTTACTTTTGTTTAAGTAACATGTTTTTCCGTTTGTAGAGCCTGTAACTTGTCGGGTTATTGATATTTAAAAAAAGTTAGATGACAGTAAGAAAATAAATCTATCGAAGTATTATAATAAAATATAATTAAATATAAAATAGTATATGCTGCAAAAAATATATTATTTATTCTTTAATATTCATAATAAAAGAAAATATAAGGAGTGATTTTAAAAAATAAGAAATTATTATATTGTTAAGTAATGCAGAAAAAGTGCTACGCCACTACGGAACGGTCTGGTACATTGTAGAACGTTGTTCCACTCATTTCTCGGCTATTCCCGCAGCTGTAACGCGTACGTGACGCTTGACGTGCGACGCAGCATTACTCAATGCGGAACGTCTCGTGCGTTCGATGGTGTCGTTTTAGCAGCTTCTTGACTAACCATGCCGCTGTGTGTTTCTGTCATGGCCGCGCTGAAGTATTCTCTACAATTTTCAAGTGTTCATTAAAGACGCATATTATGGAACCCTGCAGACTATAAATAGCCCATCCTTCCCGCTTAGAGTTCAGTGTTATGTCGGGCATTTACACAGTGTGACGCAAGTGGTGTATTAGTGAAAAGTGATTATAGAGAGGAATTCTTTACATTCGGCTTTATTATTGCGTGTGAACAAATCCAACTGGAATTATTGTACGAGGTGATTATAAACTGTTGTTTGTGATAATTAAATCTGGTTTTTAGCGACTTCATTGGTGTCTTTTATTTTGTTTTTCACTGTACCATACGACGAGCAGTAGACCGTCGTAACAATATTAACACACATTTTTATTAAAACAGAAAACTTTGAAGGTAAACACCGGATTTTCAATAATGTGCATAGTTTTCTTGAAAAAAAGAACGTAAGAGAACAGAGGAGGAGTAGTAGACGTCATTACAACACTTCGTTACCTTGCGTCTAAATATTGTAGTCATTTTGATAAGTACAAAATCAACCGTCTCCTGATCTTGGTAACGGTCAAACAACTAAATACAGGCAGGACTCATACACACAGAAATTTACCAAGAGTTTTGTCTCACATAAACGGACTCGTTACGTTTCAATTTAATAATAATTCATCATATTCACGACACGGCATAGGCAAGGTGCTACCTGTTCCGCCTTCAAAGATTCTCCAGCCATATCTTCCTGGGTCTACCCGCACACACCTGTGTCCTGTTTTGGCCAGTTTGAAATCTGACATTCTTTCTAAGTATAATTTTCACTGTTGTTTGTAACCTTTTAATTTTCCATTCATGTTAAAAACTTGTAACTCTTCCCTTGTGGCCTCATTCATTCTTTATACGGTCAAGTTTAGAACACCTTTTAACTCCTCTTAAGAACGCCACTCTTCCAAGGCCTGTATTTTACTGTATTGTTACTGCTGTATTTTATTCGTTTCTTTCTTGTAGTCTATAATTCACACGCTTAGGAGAGTACAGGAAATGATGTAACTTTGTAAACTTTAACTTTGTATCTCGACGTACCTTGTTTTTTGAAAACACGGTTTATTGTCCCACAGGTTGTCTAGAACGTACCTAACATAAATATCATAATTATTATCATAGCCAATATCATTTTCTAAATAATTAAAATCGTTTGCCCTCTTCTAGAATATGATTATTAATCATTATTTTTGTTCTTACTAGTTCCTTGCCTCGTAATGCCGTTACCTTTGTTTATTAGTGGCGGTTTTTATACCGATTTAATAATATTTTATAAAATAATAAGTAATTACTCAAATTTTGTACACATTATTTAAATTTTGTAGTTAAATGTGTGTTATGTAGCTATTGAATTTTTATTCAAACGCTAACATGCAGGTATCACGAACACACACATGCACGCACTCGCGATTTTCTTTTGAACTGTCAATTACTTTCGTGTTTCTACCCGGTGTTTTACGAAAAACATGAACTACTTTGTTCTTTAAAACTAAGAGTTACTTTGTTGAATTAAGAATTTTTTAGGGTTTATTAGCTGAACACGTCTCAAACAAAGATATGGTGGTCTTCGATCTGTTGATAATGTATTTATACGTTATTCAGAAAGTAAATGTGTTTGTCTCAGTTTGAATTCTGCAATCTCGAACGCACCAGGTGTTTGCGATTAGTACCCTCCTCAAGACATGTTACGCTTCAGTGAAGATTGAACACGTCACTACACTCCCTCCCGACTGATGTGTATTCCTGAGCGTTCCAAAATACCACAACTGCCTGTCCTTGACGTACAGTTTTACGTAACGTAACAATTGTAGCTTTATTTACTAGTGAGACCAGATTGCGTTGTTTCACCCTAAGTAAACTTGTACAAAGAATTAATAGCAGGTTTCTATTATATTGTTACGAGATTACAGAACAGTCTACATGTATATCGAATGTTCCAGTGGAATTCGGCTGTAATGTGTGTGCGTACGTGATTCTCAACGCGTTAGTTAGACTGTCACAGAAGCCGCGCGCACTGTGTCAAGGCCGCAATGAATTACGCTCTAATGTTTTCCTTTATTGTTAATGCGTAGTATGGATGTTTCTGGATTTTCGGCGTGGTATAAATACAAATACTCAGCGACGTTCAGTTTCAGTTTGAGTTGCGAGCTATTGTCGGCGATTACTCAGTGCTTTCAAGTGGTTATTAGTGAAAAGTAATTATTGTGGGGAAGTGTTATGTGTTTTATAATCGTGCGGGACAATTCTAATACAATTGTGTTTTACATTATTTGACATTTTATTGCGTATAAACAATTTTTATTTGATTTATTTTAAGAGACTTGTTGATTACAAACTGTTTTATTGTGATAATTAAAGCTGTGATTAGTGACTTAAATGGTGTCTTGTATTTTGTTTTCTACTGTGCCATACGACAATCAGTAGACCGTCGTAACAATATTACATATTTCGAAATATAACACGCTTAAATGGTTTATGGCTTTATGTGCATTTCTGTGTATGAACTTTTTGTGTAAAGTATGAACCTAATGTTCATGAAGTGCTTTCACTTTTCAGATCTTTTAATTTACTCGCACGCAGCAATGCGCGCTCGTTCGAATTGTGTGTGTGTGCGTGCGCGCGCTATGCTATCTTAGCTTCGATGCTTCCTAAAGTCCTGTACGCAACATCGTTTTTAATAAGAGTTGATTACTGGCCGGGATTAGTACGCTATATCTGGGATACCACAATTTTAAATTCAGAGTAGAAATTTCTGGTTGCACTAACAGATAAGTCGTTAACTAGTCATACACCACTTCCATTTCCTCTTCTAGGACACAAACCTGGAACTGTTTGTTTGACCAAGTACTTCGGGCTAGGCCTACTGTTGTTAGCCATATAGCTCACACCTGACTTGTTATTCTTCTATGTTATATTGTCCAAGTCTACAATATTGAATCTTGGTTACACTGGTCACATCTTCCCTGTCAGCGAAGATATGAGAATCAATCTGAATCTACATAACCTTAATGGGAATATAAAAGAATGTAGTTGCATTTGGTACTCTTAGGGAGAATGAGGAAGAATAGACTCCTATTGGAGGCCATAATTACAAATACACGTATACTGGAAGAAGCAAATGCGGATTTCAGTGGAAACGTTGGGATCCATAACAGACAGTCTACCTAATGAACACTTAATAACTTAGTAGGGAAGAATACGAAGATTTTCACTTTAAAAATATTTTTCTTCTTCAGTGCAGATTCTCAGATAGGCACATAATATTTAATATTATGAGCAATACTTAATCGCATAGTTTTAGGCACCGATCTCCTGTCATGGGCAATCCACTGTTCACCCCAAGAATAAGAAACTTTACAGAATTAGAAACAGTAACTTACAGAAGGATTAAAAAATGTCTGCTAATAAAAATACCCATTTATCAGGCAATACGTTTCACTGGACATTATAACACATAATATTAATATTATGTGGACTAAAAGAAATTATTCTCGTACTTCTTTAAGCAACCTGAAAACATAATTTTTTTCGTAGTACGTAAACAGAAGGTGATGTATGTAATGACATGGCAGTTGACTATGACAGATACCTGCTTTTCTTATTTATTTTGGTTTTTTTGGTTTCTGATGGTTTAGGTTCGTCATTATTAACTTACAGTTTGTAAACTTAGAATTGCCCTCCTATGTTCAGTCAGTAACGGTTACAGGTTGCAGATTAATCTTTCAGGCATTTGCGAGTTTCGAATGATAGTGTTCTGCGGCCAACTCCCAATCTATGACTAACTTATACTAACTGTTTTACGCGCGCGTGCGCACGTTTGTGTAAGTTAGAGAGATCATCTTATCTGTTTCGATAAATAAATTCCTGAATTGAAGTTAGAAAAATATTTAACAAAATCAATATACTTAATACAGTATACTCAACGTAGGCGGTCAACAAATATAACTTGCGCCTTATCTCTCGCTAAAGTCATTATGAAAGTTTTAAAAGTTTTAATGCAAATTTATTGCTTAAGTTTTGCATTTATTTGTAATGGCAATGTAAAAGTAAGTTCACAGTCAAGAGTAACCATAATGCTTGCAGCCCACGCAGTTTTGCGAGACGTGAGAAAGTAAATGCATCCGTTTTCGAAAAGCTCCTTTCGATATCAAATGCGCATAAAAATAAATTACACATATCATCTTAAAATCTACTATAGAATGAAAGAATTACATTTATTTTTGCTTCGCGGCACTACAAAGGCAAACCATGAATTATCGTTAGAATAATCTGAAAGTACAGACATTGTTTGCACGTCTTGTGCCCCATAACCTGCAAACAGGAACAATTTTATAAAATGTCCTGCAGAACTTTACCTGGGAGTCGCATTTATTCCCTTTTGTACGTGGGCAGGTAGAAAACGTTTCTGTATAAATGCACGCAAGGGTGCACACTTTCGGGTCTACGGGTTTGGGTATTATAGGCCTACCCGACCCATTAAAAATACCACATCTATTTCCTCTTCTAGGACACTAACCTGGAACTGTTTGACACACTACTTCGGGCTAGGCCTACTGTTGTTCAGCCCTAGGGCTCACATCTGACTTGTTATTCTTCTATGTTATATTGTCCAAGTCTACCTACTTCGCCCGAAGAATCCCTTCCACCACACAGTCCCAGGTGTCCTTCCCTTGAAGCATCGCTTCAGCGATGTTATCCACGGAGATTTCCTGCCTAACATCTTCTTTCAACGATCTTCTATATCGCTTCCGTCTGGCGCAGACGAATAAACTGTCGCAAGTATCCACTTAACTACAGCAATAATAATAATAATTATTATTTATTTACCTTTTGTAATCACATATCGGTTTTCAAGAGGCCAATAAAAACATTGCCTCGAAAATGAAGTCAAAGGAATGCTTGCCTCTGATGATCATCGCCAATTAATCTCGCTAAGTTACGGTCAGTATGAAGGCAGCGAGCAGTGTGACGGTGTTTTTCATCATCATCATTTTTTCTTCTTCTTCTATAAGGATTAAACCAAAATTGATATGTAACGGTCTTAAACAAGTAGACTAGAGGTGATCACGCCACGGCTTCTTCGGATCTCCCATGCCTCTCCGTCTCTTTGGCTTATAATCCAATAGTTGTTTGGATATGTGGGAATCATCCATTCGGTTAAAATGTTCCAACCGTTTTAGCTGGTACTGGGTAATCCTATCGAGTATACACACAGTATTCAGGACCTCCCATTTATCCGGATTTATTCTAGGACATTGGAGAGTATATTCTGCCACGTGTCTGAGAAAGTCTTGTTTCGGCCTGTAGAACCTTGTAGAACTTTAGGTGTATTTATTTACTGGCTAATTTTAGGGTCCTCCTGATGCTCTCGCAACAATGGCTGTACCCAGTGTTTTTCTTAGGCCATTTAGCTGATCCCAGAACTGTTGAATAGAGTAGCCGAAATAGAGTCCTAGGTAATCCAAAAGTTTCAGCAGCTTTTAAGAATTCCATTTTGTCTTTCGCGACCTATTGTGTATCCAACTCCATATTTTATCGGTCCCACTGTTTTCTAATGGTTGGAGTGTCTCTCCTCTTAGGCATATCTGCAACGAAAACATTATACGTTCTTTAAAACCTGTGAATTATAATGTTTACGTAATTATTAGATGTAATCAGTTAGCAGTTTTGGAATTATTATCATACCAAAATAGGAATTACAATCCGTTCTGTCTTCTGGTATTTAGACATATACTGAAACAACCAGAGCTGCTTAAGCATTGACTGTTACAGCTCATTAAATTCAGTTAATTTTTCTTACAGATTGACTTTCTCATATATTAGAGTAATTTATGCATTAATATTTGCCTATAAAATTTTACAATTTTCTGATTTGGTATTTTAATTGAGAGCATTCAATTAATGTAAATGTAAAAAATACATACGGACATTATGGCATACTGATAAAATAATCGGTCAATACGGAGTAGTGGTGTATTGACTGACTCGCCAACTTGGAAAAGAAATACTGTTGTTAGGTTATAATACATTAAAATAAATGTTATAACCTAAATTCAAACAAGAATAAACCTTTAACCTAGACGTTAAGTTGATTAGAATCGATATCAACTGTACAAGAAATACAGACTGCATTGTTAACACTGCAAACTTTATGTATACACCAAAACAAACAAGCTTCTTTCTCATCATTACAAGTCGGTCTGTTGGCGTCACGGTAACACTAGCGCTTTCGTATAGAACTTCCAATGAATGACAAAACAAATTCTCAAAAGAGCTGAAATAACGGTATTTTATAGTGCCCAGCTATTCTATATTACTTGTACTTGCTTAATTTAAAATAAAGATACAAATAACACTCAGCCTACAATTCTTACGCTTTTAAAGTTTTACATATAATTTATTTACCAAAAATGTATAATAATGTACAGAAAGTAGGTCATTATAATCCTTCAAGGTTCTACGTTTACCTGTACTTTAGTAACACTAAGGCATAAAACTTGTTGTGACCATGTAGTACACATACAGTATAGTTTATAACATGTTCTTTACGTTTTTTTCATATGAAGTTCCCAAGCGTTTCGTCATTTATTAACAGACTCTCTGTAACACTAACAATTATATGTTTCAAGCTAGCAAAACGACGTGACAGCTCTTTTTAACACACACGAACGGGGTTAAAATCCTACATATTGATACGACGATCGCGTGGATCGTCGTTTTTGAAAAGTGTAGTAAAATAATTGAACACCGGGGAAATCGTTACATACCCTTTAATTACACTTCCAGTAAACAAAAACAAAATAACTCTCGTACGAGTATACAACAATTCTTCAACTTGGCGATTGTCCAACACAAGCTAATGTTACAAACAGTATCACGCAAGATATAATAGCAGACGTTAATTACAGATGTATACACATCATTATTCACGGTAATCACTTCACACTAAACCGTTGTCTACAACAGCACCGATTCATAAGTCACAACAACCATTCAGATATCGCACATCGACCAGCTCTGCAAAATGGCAGAGCAAATGGCAATGGGCAAATGGTCAGTTTATATCCGGCAGACACTGCGTAGCTTTACGCATCGAGAAGGCCCCGCTTGTTGTAGCATAATTACTAGGAACGTAGGTGCACGTCAGCTCCGGAAATAGCGAGAACGTTTCATGTTACGTCGGCCGGCGTTACTACGCCAGTTACCTAACTCAGAGGCTAAGAATGTACTACTACACAGAGGTTAGCAGATTTTGTATCATATATTTGTAATAATTTTAGTGTACAGAAGTACAGTCGCGTACATGGGACTAATACTGCATGTGGTTTGGAACGTAAATCAACTTTGTAAAAATTCCTTACATATCATCTAACTACAAAGAAGCAAGGTAAAAACTTGAAGGAAATTTTATCCCAGGAACAGTATTAAAATCGCATGTTTTCATCTAATCATCTACACCTCAATGACTACTTTTGCAGTCTGTTCCGTCTTCTTCTGAGCCCAATTGTGTCTCTATTATTAGCTTCACTAGACTCTCTTATATTTTTTGTGGACACACACACACACACACACACACACACACACACACACACACACACACACACACACACACACACACACACACACACACACACACACACACACAACACAAACAGGCCAGCCGTGGACCACGAGAATATCATTTCTTTTTCTTCTCCTGCCAGAAGGCCCTCATCGCACACTATGCGCCACCTTCCTTTCTACTGTCTACCACTTTCTCGTCTTCTTCTCACCGCAGAGAACCTCAAGAATTTTTAATTTTGTTTCTGTATGTATTTCTATTCACACAGTTTCGTCCTTGAGTTGACTGGTGTATCCGTTCAGACTGGAAAGTTGCCAAATATAGTTTTAAAAATTTGTTTGTTTAATCTGGACTGATCCATCCGAACCATATGTCCAAGGAATCTCAGTATTTTCCTTCGGAAAGCCGTTTCCAGATCTTCCAGATTCCAGACCCTTCTTTGGGTCTAGGCCTGTAACCGTCTTCGGTTTTCTTAGTGCTATAAATTTTCCGAAGAATTCTTCGTTCAATTTTAAGAAAAGCTTTCAAATTTTGAAAGCACATTGTTTCCACTCCATACATGATCACTGGCCTGATCACAGTGCTATAATGGCGGACTTTTGCACTTCTGAAAAGGTTTTTCTTTCCGTGCACTTCCCGTGTTAGAGTAAAGGCCTTTGATAATTTGAGTATTTATATATTTATAGTTATACATTTATTTATTTATATTTTGTGGATTAAATTTATATTTATGTTATCTGTCGTGTACTATAGGGTATATAAATACACGATGGGACTAAAATTACTAGCAAATAAGTGCTTCTTTGTGATAGACAGGAAATGAATACTGAAAGAAATAACTCAATTTGTTAAAAAGTAAAAATTTTATGTTTTACTTTAGTGTACCGTGGAATGTGACACAGAAGGAATGGAATTCGTTTTCCACACCCGGTTTATGGTTATACACTTCTGTATCCGATTATCTAGGCCCTTTCTTCAAAAATAAAGATGCGTCCTTCTGAAAATTTAAATAATCTTCTGTAAGCAAAATGGCTCTTAATTTTCTACTAGACTACAAATAATGTACAGTTGTCTCTGTCTTTATTACAGCTCACTGTGTACTCTCGTATCGCCGGATCGTTCATATTGTTAGGAGGATCGCATTAACTGACATTTAAACAGAACACAATACAGTATTGAACGCAAAGAAGTCAATATTCGCAATTTTGATTAACACTCCTCTGAAACTAACACTTGCTGATGATGTGTCTTGAGGACGATGGGTTTTGTTTAAAGCTCGATTAAAATGAAATTCCTGCCAATATGTCATATACGAAATACCAAATTTATTAATTTCAAACTGTTAATGTACGTCGCTGGCAGTGTCACTACATGGTGGAGAGATTCATATATTGACAGGAAGGTAACAGGTAATGTTTCATGCAGCATAAATAAAAAAAACCTTGAAGAATGCTGAGTGTCAAAAGAATGGGTATAAAAAATCTAAAGAAGTAAAGAAAATATTATAAATAAAATTGATAATGAATACTACATATTTAGCAAGATTGGGAGAAGGACGAATAGTTAAGAACTATAGGAAATCTAATTTTTTCCTGATAAGTTACAACAAAATCTAGAACATGAAAACTGGAACAGGTATCACCAATTGAAGTTATTTTAGCAAAGAAAGAGACGATAGCAGGAGGTACTTCAAAATTACTTATTCTAAAAAACAGGCATTTCAATTATAATACGTAAAAAAGAATACTAAATATATTGGTACTCATTATTGGTCTTAAAACATTAAAATACTGATATCAAGTTTAGAATTAAAACCAGTTGTTTTTCTACAGTTCACATTAAATAATGCACAAACACTGGTAACTCCCGCAACTTTAAAAACCATACTAATTATACGTAACAAGAAGTATTTATTAGTTTGTCTCAATGTATACATAAAAGTAATACAACATTTGAAAGTTGAAAAGTAATTTGTATTAATAAGAAAATATTTTCGTGTTTCGTAGGTTGATATATACTAAACTTTGCGTAAACGTGGGCTTCGTGTAGGAATTCGATTTGAATTCGATTGGTTTGGGGTCGACGTTTAACGTTGAATATAGTATAAATGTCAGAAATGATTTCTCTTTCTTCAGTCATCCACTCAAATTTATACGATAAAGTTTATGAACTTTGACCTTCGATATAAGTACTTTAATAATTTTACCTAACGTTTACAGAATTCAGTTTTTTCAATTAATGTTTATGTTTGTAAAGTTTACTGGTAATGATACTTAATGTATAACAATAATATGGAGAGTTTTGATCAGAATATGTGTTTTACACCTCTTGTAAAATTGTATTAAACTTTCAACTTTATCTAAAACTGTAAATATTCAGTCTCCCACAATATTAGGCATTCTTATCACATTCACAGTTTTGCATCTTATATACTACTAATTACTATTCTGTAAACACAGAGGTATGCCTAGATAAGAGAACGTTACCACTGTGTCAGCTGAGTAGGATTTCGTCCTTCCTATAGGGTCAGACGCTGTTTTCTATCGTTGTTTGATCAAGCAAAGCACACTGCATCTACATAAACGACCTTTGAAACATAGTAAAGGCAACGGACAAGATAGAGGATGCTTAATTAGATTCAGTTGAATCCCTTTGTAGGTATGTAGACAGATAGATCATTTTCTAAAGTACATTTCTTATTGAGGTTACTACATTACGTTAGCTGAAAATTCGATATACATGTTGTAATAGTTTTTCCAGATTATGTTTTGTTGCACTTTGACCGCATACAAACAGATAAAGGTGCCTTAAATTATTGATAACCAGAAAAATCGATAATTCCTATTAACACTTGTGCAAAACAAAAACAACGTGAGAGGCTTCGAGTAGGCTCGTTTATTAATCATTTGTATCGCCATAACAATGAGCTTGCAAAGCTGTGATTTGCACCTGTAATTGATGCGACGCGTAACAATGTTTGTAATTATGTTTTCTTTAGACAATGTAGTGCATTCAGAGTTTAAATTAAATTCTTGCCAATATGTCAATTTACATCTGTATTTGTACTTTACAATTGACTTAAGTAAACCTTAAATTTTCTTAAGTTGCCAGGTTGTATTACAGTTACTTTTATATCATTTTGTTGTATATCTATCTTACGAGAGTTTTGTTTTAGTAAATGAGACTTACGCATCAGTACGTTTCCCAAAACTTTGTCGGTTTGACCCTTGTTCTATTTTAAACAGTCTTTGTCGACATGGAGATAAAGTGTGCGCTTGTAAGCTCTTATAATCAGCAACATATAAACTCAAGTTATGCAAATTAGGAAACTGAAAGATTTAGGTATCTACGACGTTGCAAAAAAACGGTTAATGATAAAACGTAAAAAGAAAACTTTTGAAACCAATATACGAGTACTTTATGCTGTCAGCTGTTGACATTAGGACTAAGCCAGGTAAGGAGGTAAAATGTGGTAACTTAAAATTGTTACAGTGATAGGCATAATACAATCTTTAGTACTCTGAGGGACGAAAAATTCCTAATGAAATGGAATTAATCGCCTAAATAGAGAATAAAACTTTGCGGGAGCAGAACAAAATCTTTTGGCCAATAAAGACTAGTCGTAAACGGTATGAACACGTACATTTTCAGTTCTCTCCATTCTTGTTGAACGTCCACTCGTCATCAGTAAACCAATCCAGAAGTTATTGTATTCTGAATACAGGAACAGAGTCGATGAAATTGTAACAGGAGAACGAGTACTTGACTAATGCGCTCCTGTACACTCTTACTAGTGACGCTTCTGCAGATGTAGCTGTAAAGGAAGCCTATTCATGTGGCTATTCAAGAATACCTATTAATATACGAGTACTTATGGAAGAATGTCTATGTAATTATACTTATGCTTTTAAGTTGCCATTTAAAGTACTTTTCAAAACACTAAAAGTCGATAGATTGATTTATTATTTAAAGTACGTTAAAGTACAGGATTAAAGTAAACGGTATTATGTTTAATGTTGTCAAATATGCAGGTGATACCGTTATCTTGGCTGAATTCGTCGAGGATCTACAACTGCTTCTCAACGAAGTTTCCGATATAGGACAAAAGACGGCCTGGATATCAAAAAGACAATATCTTTTCGAACAGAAACAACCGATATACCTGGAATACAAACTAGTGAACTGAATTTATAAGGTATTTGTACAGTATAAGTTTTTCAACTAATTGTAATTGAAGAAAAGATTGCTGAAAAACCGTTCTGTGTCACATCAGGGATATATTTGACATAACTAAAAGCCAGGCATAAAGTGTTTTACATTTTGGTTCTCTTGTTATTTTCTCTACCTAGTATCTAACATTTGTCATTACAGTAAGAATTATCATATAATCTCACATAAATCACAATATTTTGGCTGGTTTTTACTGTCACAAAAGATTAACAGTAGAGGCAAGACATTTGTAGGTAATGGAATTGCCACAGGTGATTTTAAGGCTGTGTTTTTAAGGCAGCCGTATAATTTTGTCACCGTTAGCAAAGCTTTATATTTGGTGTCAGACAAAGAGGACGATGTAGCAACTTACTCGGTGTATACTCAAATGTTTTTAATTCATCAAGCAGTTGCCGAAAACCACTAAGTATTCAAAAAGTACCGCCAGCAATTATAGTGGTTTTTAACGGTGTAAGTAGAATTAATTCTTTCTTCTCCAGTCGTGATTTTTTTATGGTCTTCAGTTTTATCAACTATTCACCCACAGAAAAAAGTCAGAGATGTTTCCCATCCCAACTACGAATTGGTATTTGCGTGTGCGTTTGTAAATACGCGCTTATACTGTGTATATAGTTATTGCGTATGGGTTCATTTGTTATTCATTTCCAACCAGAGAAAACACAATATAATTTCACTTTCACTGTCTGTTTACATTTCGTAACGTACATTCTCGTCTGCTGAAAGACCTTGACGCATGGTAACTAGGTCTATCTATAATTTGTGTTTTTCTTGTTGACATATTTTTATTGAGTTTCGTTGTTTAAACTACGGTTCTAAATAAAGAATATTCTGTCGTAAACATGTGAATTTTTATTATTTCTAACTTACATCATGTTTCATACTGCAATAGTTGGAAAGTAGGTTTCGTTGCCTGTAAACGTGTTTAACGGATAAATCACTGTGCATTTGAACTGGATCCATAAAAATTTTTTTGTGAAGTGTGTTTGTATAATATTTTTATTACATTACTTTTTAATTTTTTACCTATTTTTATTACTAGTAAGTGAAGTCTACATTTGAAATAATACGTTTGTCCCAATCTATCAAAATTAGGCCGTGACCATATTAAAATATACTAAAGTACATACTTCGTATACTTCAAACACTGTGAAAATCTTGACAATTTGTTTAAGATAGTTAAATATTTCTTGGTAACCTACTCGTTGTTGTTGTTGTTGTTGTTGTTGTTCTTCTTCTTCTTCTTCTTCTTCTTCTTCTTCTTCTTCTTCTTCTTCTTCTTCTTCTTCTTCTTCTTCTTCTTCTTTTCCCGCCCTTTTTTTAGCGTCAAGCGTTGGCTCCTTCAGCCGCTCCCTCCCCAAACATGATTTCCCCCTTTCTATTAGCCCACTTGTCAATGTAGTCGATCCTTTCCAAACTTGGTCTTCGTCTTCCTATCCCTTCGTTTGGGCGTTCTTCCATGATGAGAGTTTCTTGGTTACGAGAATGTCTAATCCTCAGATGTTGTTTATAAAAATTGGTACACGCTGCAATTCCGATGTAATTACAATACGACCGGTCCGCGGATGTTACGTTTCTGCCACAACCACCATTATTAATATGTAGCAGCAGACATGGAATTAACTGCATTATAAATTTTACGCAGTGAAACAGAATAAGTTTCCATCGCCTGCCTGTTAATTAAGCACCCGAACGTCAGTCTGTTTACCTCCTACTACGACACATATGCCGGGGCACTGATACATAATTGAAGACTGTAACATATGGAATCAACTAAAGGTTAGTTAGTTACTTCTGTCAATTGTTTTACAGCTACTAAATATTATAGTATAGCAATTGTTAAGAGCTTAATTAGTATAACTCTAAAATGGTGTTGCGATATTGTAATTGACCAACTTAGTGACTGTTATTGTTTGTTTTGTTTAATGCTGTTGAAATTGGGAATAAGGTGTTCCAATACTTCGATGTAACAATGGGTTTAAGGTAAGAGTGTTCCATGGTAACTATTTTGTTAGAAATGTTGATCAACGCAGCCTTAGGCAAGCTTCTCAAATTAGGCAACTCTCAACGGCGCCCCCTGTGGCCCCCAGAACCTTAGCACCTGCCGGAGTGCCACCTCCTCAAGCGGCAACGCCCGCAGTACCCCCCTAATAGACCCAGCCGCCTAAGAAACGGCGCTCTAAGCGCAGAACTAGACAACCACTAGTGGCAAAACATCTATACCCGGAGGGTAAAAACGCCCCTCAGGCTGCCCAGCATCTACCCGGCCAGGAGCCTGCTTCTGTTGCCCAGTCCCCTGCGACTTCCTTGGAAGTCTCGCCACCCCCTAGCAGCCAGCTCAAATTACCCAATCTCCCTTGGAGGCGGCTTCTGCACCTTCCGCGGCCCCAGCGCCGGCTAGTCAGGCCCCTGTGGCCGGTGGTTCACCATTGGTCACTGAGGCTCAGATGATGGCCTGGGTCAGCGGCATTGTCCCGCAAATTCTTGCTGCTCGGGATGTCTCGACTATACTCATGGCGACCCTAGCATCGCTGATCGCCCTGATTGTCCCTACATCTAACCATGGCTAGACAGTTTCGGTTCGTCGCGTGGAATGCAGATGGTGTTCCGGCGCGTCGGGCCGAACTGGCAGCTTTCCTTGTGGATACGACGCAGATGACGTACTCCTCTCTGAAACACATCTTGTCCCTAACCGTCGATTCTCCCTGCCAGGCTATGCTTGCTACAGGAACGACAGGAATGGTCCCGATCGCCCCCACGCATCTGGCGGAGTGGCGATCTCAGTCCACAGGCGGCACTTACATAGAGATCTCCCTGCCCCTGCAACTACTCTCATCGAAGCAGGTGCTGTGGCGCTGGATGTTGCCGGACTGGAGGTGCGCTTTGTTTCTGTGTACCACCCGCCCGGCCATCGAGCTCCGCCGCACGAGGAGTGGGACGCCCTCCTAGACAGCGATCTCCCAACCATCGTAGCCGGAGACCTTAACGTTAAGAATCCCTCTTGGAACAGCAGAACGTCAAACCACTACGGCAATTCTCTCCGTAGGGCTGTTGAAGATGATCCCAGTGTCCTCATCATCGGCCCGTCCGAACCGACACACTTTCCCACTGTGGGTTATCCGCCGGATGTCCTTGATATTGTAATTGTCAAGGCCATCCCCTTTCATCTACAAGTCAGCGCAGTGTCGGACGTATCGTTCGATCACGACCCCTTTTTGTAACTGTCTTGCTGCCGTCGGTCTCACCCCGACTTCCCGATCATCCTGTTAGGAAAGTCAATTGGCGATCCTACCATGATGATCTGGCCAGGCAGTTGCCATCTGTCCCTCCGGACCCACTCGTCTCTTGTGACGACGTGGATCTCCGGGTACATCAGCTCCAGGACCTCGTCCAGTCTGCAATGGACAAGAACACCTATACTGTTCCGGTGAGTAATAAACGCTCCGACCTTCCTGCGGAAGTTCTCCAAGCCATCCGATTACGGCGTCAGCTCCGCCGCAGATGGCAGTATACCCGCGACCCGCCCGCTAGACGGCGTTTTCGAGCCCAGTCGGAACACGTCTCGCAGCTTCAGCTTGACGTAAACGCGAATCGATGGGACTCCTATTTGGAGTCCTTGGAAGTCGACCACGCGTCCGTATGGAGAGCCGCTGGTAGACTAAAAGGCGAAAAGAGGACTCGCCATCCCTTGAATACCCCGGACGGCACTGTATACTCTGCAGAAGGCAAGGCGGAAGTCTTCGCCGACTGTATTGAGGAACAGTTCACCGTTCATAGAGGCATCTCTGACCCGGCTCATACGGCCGACGTCAGGGATTTCCTATCTGGATACTTTTCTGCCCCCCCAATGATCCTCCTAATTCGGTCGACGAGGATGACCTTGCGTCTGTCCTAAGCCGACTGAAGAAGAGAAAGGCCCCTGGCGCCGATCGCATCGGCGCCGCTGCGTTCCAGAATCTCTCGCCTTCGGCAGTTGACGTTCTTCTTGAGCTGTTCAACTCCTGTCTCCGGCTGAGGTACTTCCCCCGCCTGTGGGAAACTGCTAATGTCATCATGATCCAGAAATCTAAAAAGCCGCCCACGCTACCTGGAAGCTACCGTTCGATATCACTATTGCCAGTAACTTCGAAGGTATTCGAGCGTCTTCTCCTGGCCCGTATTCGGCCCCTGGTGGATGGTTTCATCCGCGAGGAGCAGTTTGGGTTTAGGCCGAGGCACTCGACTACTCGTCAGCTAGTACGTGTCTAGCCGACGTCGCCAAAAATCATCAGGCAACAGGCGCCGTCCTGTTGGATGTGAGCAAAGCCTTAGATAAAGTCTGGCACGAAGGCCTGCTCTACAAACTGGCGCATTCGCCACTCCCAGCATTTATCGTCCACTTGCTCCGATCCTATCTGACGGATCGCACCTTCAGGATCAGCGTAGATGTGGCGTTCTCTCGGGTTCGCCCTGTCGCCGCCGGCGTCCCACAAGGATCTGTCCTCGGCCCCGTTCTGTACGTACTGTACACGAACGATCTGCCTGTTTATCCCGGGGTCACGTTATCTCTATTTGCCGACGACGCGATGTTTCATTTTAGCTCGCTTTCGCCTTGGCGGACGAGCGCAATGTTACAACGCCAGTTGGCTATGCTTCCGGACTGGCTAAGGAAATGGCGGGTAGCGATCAATACGCAGAAATCCGAGGCGATCTGCTTTACTCATAAGTCCATTTCCCGATGCCAATCCCTCTCCTTAGAGGGGAGACCGATCAACTGGACTGAGACGGTGAAGTACCTAGGTGTTCGGCTTGATCGGCAGCTAAACTTCATCGCCCACGTTACCGCAACCCTCAACATGGCTCGTGGCGTCAGAGCCAAACTATCACCTATGCTTTCGCGGAACAGCCGCCTGGCTGTCCGTACAGAACTAACATTGTATCTACTGTTCCTCCGAACAGTACTCACTTATGCGGCACCCGCTTGGTGGCCTCTCCTGTCGGCCACCAACAGGCATAGGCTGACTACATTTCAGAACTGGACCCTACGCTCCCTCACGGGTTCCCCGTGGTATGTGCAAAATTTCGCCATTCACAGGGGCCTCCGTGTTCCCACCTCAGAGGTATTCTTCTGGTCCTTGGCAACGAATTTGTTTGCCAAGGCCGGCGAGTCCCCTTATCCACACCTCCAAAGGCTTAACAGCATGGAGAATGCACCGCCCCCTCGCCGCGTCAGGCGCCCTAGGGCGCTGTTAGACGACCCCCCCCTAATTTAATCACATGAACCCCCCTGAAACGAACCCCCCAACCTTCTGGAGACTGAATTGATCACCATCATTCACTACCTGCGCCTGCCGAAACTGTAATCAATCATGCTGCGGCAGATTGGAATGAATTGATTTATTGCCAGCATCGGCTTTGCCGATTCGGCAGGGCTTTGATCCGGGAGACGGGCTCTCGTGAGATTGTGCAAATGCCTTCCTTGCGAGAGCCGACTGCCCCTGTGACTAGTCCCCTCGACTCGGCCGCCGCCTTCGGGCGTTCGAGCCTCTTGTCCTCGCCAGCGCGCCTCTAAGTTTCCGTGGGCTACGTCCTCGGAGACCAAGGAGCCGCGACCAGGCGTTGCGATTGGCTGAAGCCATGACCACCACCAAGATCTCCGTCAGCACCTGCTTTGCTGATTTGGCAGGGTAATGACCTGAGACACGGGCTCCCGCGAGGTTGTGCAAGTGCCTTCCTTGCGGAAGCTGCTTGCCTCGTAGTCATTTCTCACCGTTTCGGCCGACGCCCTAGGGCGCTCGAGCCTCTTGTCCTTGCCTAGTGCGTCACTACGTTCCCAAAGGCTGGCCTGAGGGGACCATGGTGTCGCGCCTCGGCGGGACATTTGGCTGAAGCAAAAGCTCAAGCTGCCTCCGTGGTGACCATGTAATTAATCATGGACCCGCGGACTGCACCATAACTCCCTTGTGCAGAGCAAACGACCGCGCTGTCCTGTTAGCACCTGGCGTTCATCAGGCCTAGGCCTGGACAACGCACACAAATTAGGGCGCAAGACGCCCGCGCATCATCCATCCATCCATCCTTAGGCAAGTGGACAAGACACTGTCGTGAAGTGAGGAAGGCTAAAATTGACGACTAATTCTACGCGCTTCTATTTGCAGATGGTCAACCTGTGATGAAATTGGACGGACAGGACTCCGATTACATGATACAGACACTCGATGGATATACAGATCTGAGAGCTTCGGTATTAAAATTGAAAAACCTAACAATACTGATCATTGGAAGGCAGTGAACTGACACGACAATGGGTGTGTACCTATGAACAACAGTACTTTTTCAAGTACTATAGTGTGAAATTAGCAAAACAATGCTAGAAGTGGTTAAACTATCAAGAACAAAGTAATAAAAAGAACTATGGTGATACGGAAACTGAACTATAATTTATGACATTGCATATATAATTATAATTCTAAAAAGCAGGAAAATAACCAAGAAATTTTTAACGTTTTTGGCCAAAATATGTGTACTCGAGAACCAAAGTAGATTCGTCAATAATCCAAAAACACGAAAATCAGTTTTAACAATCATAAAAAACAATGTTGATTTGATGTATTTATCTTGCACTTTAAAATATTTTTAAAAACTTTAAGCAAATATCGGTATCGTGAAAATAAATATTATTGAAGATATGAAGAAAATAAAGAAACACAAAAATGAAGAAGCTTGTTTATTTTGTTATTGTTAAATCGGAACTCTTATGCCTTTAAAACTTGGGAGAGATTCAAGGAATCTCCAGAAGGCTACAATCGATAGACATGGGGTTCTGAAGACAGTCTTGTGGTGTATCCAGGGTCCAATCCGATAGGAATAAGAACATAGGGACGCAAATTACGTAGACAGAAATATGTTAGACATCGTGAATATGAAGCAACACATATGAACGAATGACTGACTGACCACCATTGGTCTGAAAGTTCGCTAATATTTAAAAAAGGTAGATAAGGAAAATATCGGTATGGAGAACCATACATGACTTCCATGTTCTAAGATTTATATTTAAAATCATTTACGAAATGAAATGATTCCATAGAAACTACTTCTTTCCACTTATTGCTTCAGCCTTAACCACAGTACTCTGGTCACTAACGTATACCACCACACGTTATCGCACTCGATTTTCACTGATGATGGCAGTCGACGGCAGTGCCGAAACGTCTGGTTTTGCAGAAAACATTGGACTACGGTCAAACAGCCCGGGAAGGAATTTTAACAACAAACTACTTCTTTGTTGCCGATAACGTAGTACATATATAAAAAATTATCCCCTCCCATTTCAACTACAATTTTCATTTACAGAATATTACCACCAACCCGTTCAACTAGCCTCTTTATTTATAGATATTTCATCTACGTTTCTACAGTGGATTATTAAGATCTTCTTATCAGGATACTTTATTTATCAAAATTAAGTACTTTACTCTTGTTACAACAAAAAATGTTTCCGGTAAACTACCCTTTCCCCGTAAACTATCTTCACCAAAATCAATAGGCCTTGAGTCCTCTACAACTCAGGCACATATGTAAACAATTATTTGATTCTGTTTGAATTTACGGCAGTTATCGTTCCTCATAGAAAAAAATTCTCTTGTTACAACATAAAATGTTGCAGGTAAACTACCCCTTTCTCTTAACTGATCTTCACCAAAATCAATAGGTCTTGAGTCCTTTACAATTCAGGAATCAATGCAAAACATTATTTGATTCTGTTTGAATGTGCGGCAGTTATCGTTCGTCAAAAACAAAAATTACTCTTGTTAAAACATAATATGTGGCCGGTAAACTACCCCTTCCCCTTAACCGATATTTACCAAAATCAATAGGCCTTCAGTCCTTTATAATTCAGGAATGTATACAAAACAATATTTTATTCTCTTGGAATGTGCGGCAGTTATCGTTCATCATAGAAAAAATTACCGTTGTTTAAACATAAAATGTTGCTGGTAAACTACCAAAATCAACAGACCTTGAACACTTAATAATTGAGGAATGTATGCAAACAATTATTTGATTCACTTTGAATATGCGGCAGTTATCATTCGTCATAAAAAAATTACCCTTTTAAAACATAAAAAGTTGCCGGTAAACTACCCTTTTCTCTTAACCGATCTTCACCAAAAACAACACACCGTGAGTTCTCTATAATTCAGGAAGGTTTGCAAAAACGTATTTGATTCTGTTTGACTCTACGGCAGTTATCTTTCGTCATAGAAAACATTACCCTTGTTAAAACATAAAACGTTGAAGGTAAACTACCCCTTTCCCTTCACTGATCTTCACCAAAACAACAGGTCTTGAGAACTCTACAATTCAGGGATGTATACGAAACATTATTTGATTCTGTTTGAATTTGCGGCTGTTATCGTTTGCCATAGAAAAAAATTACCCATGTCAGAACATAAAACGTTGGTGGTAAACTACCCCTTCCCCTTAACCGATCTTCACCAAAAACAAAAGGATTTGAGTACTCTACAATTCAGGGCTGTATGCAAACAATTATTTGATTCTGTTTGAATTTGCGGCTCTTATCGTTTGCCATAGAAAAAATCTAAGACAGACAGACACACAGACAGGCCGACACACACACACACACACACACACACACACTTTTCGAAAAATTATTTTTTTTTCATGTTTTGAGGGTAGTACAATCAGAATCTGCAATTATCTCGAACACGATTTTTTTTTGCCATCACCATACTTCCATTTCCTTATGGAACATGGAAGTAAAAAGGTAGACCAAGGAGATCGTGGAAAGAGAAGATCGATGAGGAGATAGAAAAGGAGAATGGGGCGACAGAGACTTCTGGCGTCCAGGAGGCGAGAGGTGGAAGTCGCTTTACGTGCAGTCACACATAGAGTGTAAAATTAATGAAAACTCCATGGTTTTAAATGACGATCTTTGTTACGTTCTTGACAATATCACGTCACTAATATGCATTACAGAAAACTGTAAATGATGTAATATTTCCCTTTTTCCGAGTCACCTTACCAGCATTAAATCGTGACTTTTAAGGCACTCTTTAATTTGTAATCAAGAAACAATGATATGACCTAATACCAATTGAAAATGATATCTGATTACCGTCTCGTAATTTTATAAAATTTAACTCACCCAATAATCGAATAAGTTATTTACTTAATTGTAGATAGAGTTTTACTATGTTTGAATAGAGTTCTGAAAGATTCACAATTCAAACTTTTTGTAAAACGTTTTCCAATAGTGCGATGATCACAATTAGGGAGTTATTTTCCACTCGGAAGGGCAATTGCCTGGAGCGTGTTCATGTGTAGCGCGGCATAGGTGAGACGCATACCGCCTCTATGCATAGTGTTTGTATTTTTTAATTAGAGCTGCGATGCAAAATGGTTTTTTTAACGATTATCCCGCTGACCGTGACCCTTGTCACCCCTGCCCTCTTATCGATGCGTCTAAATGATGTTACACGTGGACATCCCACTTCTACACACACACACACACACACATGCAAAATTAAAATTTTGCATAAAACTACTTTTAGTGTTTTTATAGTTTTTGTGTAAAAATGTATATCATATTTACTCTCAAAGGCTGAATTAGCGCATCCTTTGTAGTACGAGAGTAGATGAAAGAAAAATGTAGGGGACTGTAATTGGAATCCACTCTGAGTTGTTACGAACGTCGACTACTAACACAACATTCTTGCCCACATACTGATTTTGAAAGCGATTAGAAATATTTTGGCAATCGATTCAAATGTATATTATTGTAAACACTTGTAGTATATTGCATGAAAGTCTTTTAATATTCAACAGAACGTTCACTCTCGGAAGTGTCAGCCGATTTGGTTCTGCAAATCTTTCCCTCCACCCGCGGGTAAGGTAGATGTTCAGTATACAAGCACACTGTTCTGATTTAGTCCCGTTACATTTTTGTGTACTTTCTACATGAATACTGCAGTATACGAATTGAATATTACGAGATATTTTGCGAATGATAGTGTAAGTGTAGAATAGGAAACATCCCCTACAATTTAAGTAGACGTGGAGTTTGCCATACAGCGTTCCCCTTCTTACACCGTATTCTTTATAATTTAGGGCATACATTGAATAACTCTGTTACAACTCTGGTGTGTGGGGGGGGGGGTTATAAATGTGAACGTGAGAGACGTGTACGGGTACTCGTAATCCAGAGCTGACTGTACGTGCTTCTAATGACCACTCTTTCACCTACACAATTCACAGTTATAATTTATTAATTTATTCTGAATTAAGAATTTAATAATCTGAAGTGATGGATGGATGGATGGATGGATGATGCACGGGCGTCTTGCGCCCTAATTTGTGTGCGTTGTCCAGGCCTAGGCCTGATGAACGCCAGGTGCCAACAGGTCAGCGCGGTCGTTTGCTCTGCTCAAGGTGTTATGGTGCAGTCCGCGGGTCCATGATACATTACATGGCCACCACGGGGGCAAGCTTAAGCTTTTTGTTTAGCCAATTGTCCCGCCAAGGCGCGACACCATGGTCCCCTCAGGCTAGCCTTTGGGAACGTAGTGACGCACTGGCGAGGACAAGAACCTCGAGCGCCCTAGGGCGTCGGCCGAAATGGTAGTTAATGACTCCGAGACAGCCAGCTTTCGCAAGGAAGGCACTTGCACAACCTCGCGGGAGCCCGTGTCTCAGGTCATTACCCTGCCAAATCAGCAAAGCAGGTGCTGACGGGGATCTTAGTCGTGATCATGGCTTCAGCCAATCGCAACGCCTGGTCGCGGCTCCTTGGTCTCCGAGGACATAGCCCACGGAAACTTAGAGGCGCGCTGGCGAGGACAAGAGGCTCGACCGCCCGAAGGCGGCGGCCGTGTCGACGGAACTTATCACCGGGGCAATCGGCTTTCGCAAGGCAGGCATTTGCACAAACTCGCGAGAGCCCGTGTCCCGGATCAAAGCCCTGCCGAATCGGCAAAGCCGATGCTGGCAATAAATCTATCCAATCCAAACTGCCGCAGCATGATTGACTACAGTTTCGGCAGGAGCAGGTAATGATTGATGGTGATCGGTTCAGATTTCCAGAAGGTTGGGGGGTTCGTTTCTGGGGGGTTCATGTGATGAACTTAGGGAGGGTCGTCTAACAGCGCCCTAGGGCGCCTGACGCGGCGAGGGGGGCGGTGCATTCTCCATGCTGTTAAGCCTTTGGAGGTGTGGATAAGGGGACTCGCCGGCCTTGGCAAACAAATTCGTTGCCAGGGACCAGACGAAGACTTCTAAGATGGGAACACGGAGACCCCGGTGTATGGCGGAATTTCGCACATACCACGGGGACCCCGTGACGGAGCGTAGGGTCCAGTTCTGGAATGTAGTCAGCCTATGCCTGTTGGTGGCCGACAGGAGGGGCCACCAAGCGGGTGCCGCATAAGTGAGTACTGTTCGGAGGAACAGTACATACAATGTTAGTTTTGTACGGACAGCCAGGCGGCTGTTCCGCGAAAGCATAGGTGATAATTTGGCTCTGACGCCACGAGCCAAGTTGAGGGTTGCGGTCACGTGGGCGTTGAAGTTTAGGTGCCGATCAAGCCGAAAACCTAGGAACTTCACCGTCTCAGTCCAGTTGATGGGTCTCCCCTCTAAGGAGAGGGATTGGCATCGGGAAAAGGACTTATGAGTAAAGCAGATCGCCTCGGATTTCTCCGTATTGATCCCTACCCGCCATTTCCTTAGCCAGTCCGGAAGCATAGCCAACTGGCGTTGTAACATTGCGCTCGTCCTCCAAGGCGAAAGCGAGCTAAAATGAAACATCGCGTCGTCGGCAAATAGAGATAACGTGACCCCGGGATAAACAGGCAGATCGTTCGTGTACAGTACGTACAGAACGGGGCCGAGGACAGATCCTTGTGGGACGCCAGCGGCGACAGGGCGAACTCGAGAAAACGCCCCATCTACGCTGATCCTGAAGGTGCGATCCGTCAGATAGGATCGGAGCAAGTGGACGATAGATGTCGGGTTTGGCGAATGCGCCAGTTTGTAGAGCAGGCCTTCATGCCAGACTTTATCGAAGGCTTTGCTCACATCCAACAGGGCGGCGCCTGTTGCCTGATGATTGTTGGCGGCGTCGGCTAGACAGGTGACAACCCGTACTAGCTGAAGAGTAGTCGAGTGCCTCGGCCTAAACCCAAACTGCTCCTCGTGGATGAAACCATCCACCAGGGGCCGAATACGGGCCAGGAGAAGACGCTCGAATACCTTCGAGATTACTGGCAATAGTGATATCGGGCTGTAGCTTCCAGGTAGCGTGGGCGGCTTTTTAGATTTCTGGATCATGATGACGTTTGCGGTTTTCCTCAGGCGAGGGAAGTAACTCAGCCGGAGACTGGAGTTGAACAGTTCAAGAAGAACGTCAACTGCCGAAGGCGGGAGATTCTGGAACGCAGCGGCGCCGATGCGATCGGGGCCAGGGGCCTTTCTCTTCTTCAGTCGGCTTAGGACAGACGCAAGGTCATCCTCGTCAACCGAAATAGGAGGATCATTTGGGGGGAGCAGAAAAGTATCCAGATAGGAAATCCCTGACGACGGCCAAATGAGCCGGGTCAGAGATGCCTCTATGGACGGTGAACTGTTCCTCAATACAGTCGGCGAATACTTCCGCCTTGCCTTCTGCAGAGTACACAGTGCCGTCCGGGGTATTCAAGGGATGGCGAGTCCTCTTTTCGCCTTTTAGTCTACCAGCGGCTCTCCATACGGAGGCGTGGTCGACTTCCAAGGACTCCAAATAGGAGTCCCATAGATTCGCGTTTACGTCAAGCAGAAGCTACGAGACGTGTTCCGACTGGGCTCGAAAACGCCGTCTAGCGGCAGGGTCACGGGTATGTTGCCATCTGCGGCGGAGCTTGCGCCGTAATCGGATGGCTTGGAGAACTTCCGCAGGAAGGTCGGAGCGTTTATTACTCACCGGAACAGTGTAGGTGTTTTTGTCCATTGCAGACTGGACGAGGTCCTGTAGCTGATTTACCCGGAGATCCACGTCGTCACAAGAGACGAGTGGGTCCGGAGGGACAGATGGCAACTGCCTGGCCAGATCATCATGGTAGGATCGCCAATTGACTCTCCTAACAGGATGATCGGGAAGTCGGGGTGAGACCGACGGCAGCAAGCCAGTTACAAGTAGGGGGTCGTGATCGGACGATAGGTCCGACACCGCGCTGACTTGTAGATGAAAGGGGATGGCCATAACAATTACAATATCAAGGACATCCGGCGGATAACCCGCAGTGGGAAAGTGTGTCGGTTCGGACGGGCCTGGATCATCTTCGACAGCCCTACGGAGAGAATTAATCTGAAGTACGCTTTAAAAATTTCTAAAATGTTTTGTACCGGCTACGTTTAATCACAGTAACGAATTCTTTTAATTCTAACGATTTCTTCGATTATTTTCCAAGTAGTAATTTACAACTGAATACACCGTTTAAGATTTATATAATTATAATTGTAATGCTTGAGCAATTTCACTATTTTTTGAAAACTATTATCTGTTGTATGCAAGAATATGGGTTTAATTATAATCTAAAAAGCATATGTAGTTATTTCTTATAAACGACTACTACATTAAATCTATTCATGTTTTACGTACCGAGTCACTTTATGGTTCAATTAAATAAATTACCTTATTTTGGTCCACCTTAGTGACACTAGCTTCTTTTCGTCTAATCGTTAATTAGACAAAAAGAAGCTAGTGTCACTAAGGTGGACCAAAATAAGGTAATTTATTTAATTGGCTCCTATATGTTTAAAAAATGAATTATGTTATTTTTACTGTTTCTTTTGGCTTTTGTTATAGTGCAACAAATGTATCTATCAGCTGTGACACAGCTGTGACGGCTGTGTAAAATTTCCCAAGTAAATAAGTGTGTGTGTGTATGTGTATGTGTGTGCCCACTCCAAGCGTAAAGAATGATAAGAGTATAGACGTGAGTTGAAACATTCACAGGTTATCAAATTAATCAGTAAATTCGTATAAGCTGCTTGCACGAAACCAATGTGTAGTAGGGCTAAATATTTATCGCAGAAATTCTTAATGGCAGTGGAAATAGAATAGTGCATGAGAGGTATGAAATAAGCAGCAATTTATTTGAGTTGCGACTCTTGACGTCACACGGCTGAGATACAAGCAAACACCTGGTGCGCTCGTACAGATTTATCAGCTGTTTTACTTGCTGTTCATATACATGCTTCGCCCATACAAACATTTAATTAAAGTAAACTTTTAATTTACACAAGTGAATTATGTTTTATAAAAACAAATTTGCAATTGTTACAATATTTACAACTGTTTTATAAAAACTGTAATTACATTTTACACTATTACGATTATGTAAGAATAAATACATGACAAATTAGATTATTAAGTTCAAATTGTGAAACTGTTGGTAGTCTTATGTAATCGACAAGGCCGTACACGTATAAATTATACCGATACTCGCTTAAAGTTTTTAAAAATATTTTAAAGTAAAAGATAAATACATCAAATCAACAATGTTTGTAATGATTGTTAAGATTGATTCCCGTGTTTTGGATTATTGACGAATCTACTTTGATTCTCGAGTACACATATTTTGGCCTAGAAAACGTTAAAGTTTTCTTGTCTATTAACCCGCTTTTTGAAATTAGAATTATATATGCAATGTCATAAATTATACCATGAACGCCAAATTAATGTCAATAATTGAAGTCGTCTGAATTTAAAGCAAAGTTAAGAATTGAGTATTTAACATTAAAAACAATTATTTTTGGAAGTAAGTAACGATAAATTTCATTGATAGCTACACATAAATGATAATTCTTTATATATAAATTATGATTAACTATCTAATAATGATTTAAAAACGATAAGCGATGGAGACAGACTAATGGAGGAGGAGCTGTCAATAAATATGGTTAAATAAGAGAGGATTAGGGAATAAATAGGGATAACAATAAATATTGTGGACACAATAAATGGTTGATTTTTAAATTGTATGGACACTTAAAAGAGCGGCCAAATGACCAACGATATTATCAAGTATAGCACTGGATCCCGCCGCATTGGACAAGAAGAGGTAGACTGCAGTTGGTACAAATATGCAAGAGGGTAATTAGTTGGTAAAACCGAAGAAGATACAATAGATTGGCTCTCGTTGCCTGGAAGCAGCGTCGATTGGTCCTTGAGACTACGGTGTCATTAAAATGCACTGTTCTATTAACTAAAGCAAAGAAAAATATATTTTGTCACATTCCGCTCAGGTTTTTTAATATTAAGGAACGGTTTCAGACAGCGAGGAACTGTTTTATTATTGGTGATAGCTGCATAGTGTAAGCAAGAGGTTTGTTGATAAAGCATCAGAATTATTTATTACATCAACATAAAGAGATTTTACACGTGAAAGACTAGGCCAAAGAATGTTGCATCCTAGAGACGACTTTACACCATTACACAGTAATCTTCCTTTTCCTTCAGAAGATAACATTCTTCTATTCCTCTGTTATTGTGTATGACTATTAGGAAACGCAAGGGCAAATTTTACATCGTGTCAGTTTACCCATTGCCAGTTAATATAGCACACTCTAGACTGCGATCAATGTACAACTTAAAAGGACAAATAATACAAAATAATGTGAGCATTCTAAAAGTTACATTTAAAGAGCTGGTTTAAAATGTGAAGTGAACTAGCCTTTTAAGTATACCACGAATTGTCGTAATTCAGAAGCGCCTGTAGAGAAACAGTAAAATTATCAGGACTGTCCGTATAACGATTCCTGTCTTTTGTCTCAACTACTTACCTCAGACTGACGTGAACAAACAAAGGACATCACTTTATACTGAAATAGACTAATAAAGACCTTTGAAAAATATGTTCAAATTTCTTTCATATTTTCTAATGTTAGTAATACCAGGAGTCATTAATATATGTTATACTTGTTTTAAGGTTTTAAAAAATGATAAATAAAAGCAAATAAAATGTATTCAAAAAGAAGTTAATCATAAATAGTAGAATTATTTACACCGGCCAATCTAGATTTCATTTAATATCTCAAATTATAATGCGTATAAGTCGTATCTATGAAACTCATATATTTTGTGGACTCAACTAAATATTAATGACGTAGTGTTTTAAAAGTGGAATGTGTAGTTCCTGAATAAAGGATTTGCGGTGCTGGTGAACGAAAAGAGAACAATTATAATTACATTCAACTTGCAAGTCACAGTGGGTTTAGGTGTCCATAGGTGTTGCTTTTACGCCCCAACACTAGTGACGGTTGTTAGTCGTTTTAGTAAAGTCATTGTTACTACCTGAAATACTTTCTAACAATTTTCTGAATAATAAAGTATTAAGAATTTTTGTCAGTTCCCTGTAGACGTAGGATTTCAAATCTGCAGTTAAAAATTCCTTCTTTAAATGTTGTTACGACTGTCTACTGATCTTAGCATGGTACAGTGGAAAACAAAATACAAGACACCAATTAAGTCACTAAAAACCAGCTTTAATTATCACAAATAACAGTTTATAATCAACTCGTACAATAATTCCAGTTAGATTTGTCCACACGCAATAATATAAATGTCAGTTAATAGGGTTCCACACAATTATTAATACAATAATTCTTCACTTCGACAAACACTCGATCGGCGCTAACAAAAATCGCTCACGTAACTGAACTGGCAACCCAGCTGCTATGGCTGTATATAGGTCGCGCAGAGGTCCAGTACAGCTTTCCCTCCTTACTGGACGCCGTCGTCTTAATGTGCATCTCAAGTGTTCTTGGAACACATTAGAAAACCTACTTGATTGACGCAACACCTGCCACACTGGACGGGGGGAATGGAATATGTTCTCAGCTGTTCTACGCGGTTTGATACCATCCTCGTAACAATATCTACTTAGGATTATGAAAAAGACTAGATACTCCATGTTTTCTAACATATCGTCACGTTAAGTACGAAACGCTCTCGAACAGTCGAGAGTGTTGTTCTGCACGTTTCGCGGCTAGCCCAGCAGGTGCGTATCTCTTTCAAGGGCGTGTACGAAAGTACCCTCTAGACCTTTCGACTACTTGTTAATTACCCAAATTATATTTGGATGACAAAATATTGTCGAATATTTGCAGCCTATATGTAGCAACAGCGGTTGGCTTTGTTAGTTAGTTACCGTTGGCGATTTATTCAATTGCGGATCGTACTGTTGTGGCGAAGTTATTATTGCATTATAATTAGTGTGGAACTCTAATAGTTGGCATTATTAATGTGTGTGGACAAATTCAACTAGAGTTAACGTATAAGAGATCTTGCTGATTTCAAATTGTTATTTGTCACTCATTAAAGCTGGTAATTAGTGACTTCATTGGTGTCTGTATTTTGTTTCCACTGTACGGTACGACGATCAGTAAGACCGTCGTAACATATTCTACATTCAATACCATTGTGAACATTTTAAAGTAACTATACAATACTTTTAAAATAACTTCAACATAAAGTATATATCAAAGTCAACATATTTACAAAAATAACAAAAAACAGACGTTTCGGCCGTGCTCACGACGGCTCGCTTCAGTGTTGCTTCTTCAGAGTGTGTTCACAATCTCAGTCTCTCGCGGGACTTACTTCCTCTTTCCCGCCACACTGAAGAAGGCCGTCGTGGGCAATGCCAAAACGTCTGTTTTTTGTTATTTTTGTGAACTTGCTGAGCTGTTTTGTGTACTTAATTTTGACGAGGTTGCTGACATGGACCGGCTTTACGGTAGCAACTAAATTTTAATAATGTTGGATTACGACCTAAAAGCCCGGCAGTTGTTGTATAGTCAAATACCGGCCGTGGAAGTCTACGCTCTTTATCGAATGATATTAATACTTTTCAAATTAATAAGAAAAATTGTTGATAATAGGCGCTTCAAATCTTTCCTTGGTCTAGCCTCAGTCACTAAATCGTATCATATAAAATAACCAAGTCCATTTTTAAAGTGCCGTAAACATGAAATCGATTTCCATGTTACTTTATGTGCTGCTCCTACGCAAATTCGTACGTTTTATAATCTATATCTAAATCTATATTATTATATAAAACTCAAAAGTCTGAGAATTTATGGGTACTGAATAGAAATCCACACTGCTACACTGATCGCCACCAAATTTTGCACAGGTAACCTTTGACACAAGGCAAAAAACACTGTCTAACTTGGAATTTAATATTTTGCCCCGTTCGCACGATTTAGGCCCTTTTAATTATGCCTTTTCGTTGACGCGTATAAAGATGTCAACAACACTATGGAGACCAGAATAATAATTGTTTAGAATTGAAACCACACATGTCCATTTTTTGTTATTTTCATTTTTTTGTTTCAATGTATTGCTTGTATGTTCGTCTGTTAAGTGAAGAAATATCATATGTCCCAATGCACTCTGTGGGGAGTAATGGTGACTAAAATATCCCGTTTAGTGTTGAAACAGCACATGTCCTGGACATGTGCTGTTACAGTTCTAAACCACGTGACAGTCAGTTGATACAAGTAGTTGTGGTGCAATACACGTTCTGCAAGGTTATACTGCACTATTGTTGTTTGAGAGTGTTCAAAGTGTTTGTTATTATTTTTACTTTTGTGGAGTGTTTTATTAAAGTTTATTTTTAAAAAATGAGTGACAGTAGCAGTGATGAAATAAACAATCTGCCTGTAAAAATAAAGCGAGGAGTAGTAAACAAGAATGTATGGAAAGCCAATGTAAGAAAACTTGAAAGATGTGCTGGTCGTGAATATATTAATCAGAAAGGAAGACTGTTTTAGCAAGAAAACAAAAAGAACCATGCAAGTGAGTATTAATTGTACAATTATTCTTATTATTTATAACTGACAGATTGATTACTTTGACGCAGCAAATTACTTTGAAAACGAACAGAACATAACCTATAAACATGTTACAGTGTTACACTATAGTTATTCAAAGCTTTCTGAACCTTGTCAGTCCAAATCATTTACTTTTATGAATTATTTCTCAAAAATACTATTTATTTACTCAATGCCTAAACAACACCATATTAAACATTTTTCGTTTCTTTTCAGATGTAAAAATGACTGTTTCAATTTATTTTCGGAGGAAGAAAAAAGAACATTGTTTGATAAGTTTTATTCTTTGTCCAGCAAAAATGAACAAGATTTATACATACAAACACTAATAGAATATCATAGTATTTCAAGGAAGCGCTCTAGATTAGGTTATGATCATGAACATTCGAAATTTAAGAATGATGTTTTCAAGTATTATTTAAATAAAGAAAACAATACTCGTGTAAAGGTGTGTAAAACAGCAATATTGAATATGTTTGACATTGGTGAAGCTAGACTTCGAAGAATAAATAACCTTCTTTTGTCAGGGGAGACTCCTGTTGACAAAACGGGTCTTAATCCTAAATCTCATGTTATGCCACCCGAGATCTGTGAACAAATCAATACACATATTACTTCATTTCCGGTCAAAGAATGCCATTGTGGAGATTCAAATATTAAATATTTAGATGCCCGTTTAACTATAAAAAGTATGCATGATTTATTTAAGAAACAATTCCCAGATAGCAAAGTTAACTATTACTATTATTATACATACTTTAAACAGAACTTCTCACTGCGTTTTGGAAGGCCACAGGTGGATGTATGTTCGAAATGTGAAGAGTTAGGAGTAAAAATTTAAAGCTTCATCTTGGTAAAAAGAGCAGCTGTATGTGAAAACGTTTTGCATATAAACAGAGCCGACAAATTTTATTCTAAACTGAAAGAAATAGAAAATGAATGCAAAAAGAATGAATTTGCATATGGCATAGTAATCGATTTCATGCAAAATTTACCTTTGCCACACATACCAGTGCAAGAAGTCTTTTATTATAGACAGCTGTGGGTGAACTGTTTTGGTATTCACGACTTGAAAAGTGGAAAATGTCATATATATCTGTACCATGAAGGTATTTGCAAAAAAAAGGACCAAACGAAGTTGTTAGTTTCATTCTTGACTTTATTGAGAATAATATTCCTGATACTGCTAGGCAGTTTTACATATTTTCTGATAGTTGTGGTGGCCAGAACCGCAATCTTGCTCTAATACGATTTCTTTTATCATTAAGTGTAATGAAAAGATTTGAAAAAATACAGCAGTTCTTTCCAATCCGGGGGCACAGCTATTTACCTTGTGACCGCCATTTTGGGGTCATTAAGCGAAGTATTAAAAAGCAGGATCGTATTTACTTTCCAGAAGATTATGAAAAAATTATTACCTCCTGTGGGAAAGGTAACATTATTTTAAATTTATTAACAAATAATGACATTATTTATGATTTCAAGACTTGGTGGCAGAAATATTTTAAGAAACAAGTACTGTCTGTACAAACATATGGAAAAATAGTGCCATAAGATCAAAAAGTTACTTTCAAAATTTCTCAGTTCACTTCATTTGAATATTTTCCAGATGGATCACTGGTTGCTAGACAGTTCATTGAGGGATTGATTTTTCACACCTTTAAACTTTCAAAATGTATTCAGTCACTGAAATCGATACTCTACCAAAAAAAAAAAGCTTTCCCAAATGGATCCATGAATCCAATAAATACAAAAAAAATTTCTGACTTACCTAAATTACTTCAGTACATACCAGATGATAATAATAAATTTTATAACTCAATATTATCATGGAACACTACTGAAGCAGAAGAAGTGCAGTAATGTTAAAAAAGTTTTCTTTTTTTGTATTTGTTAAAATATTGTAATAAAGTTAAACATGTAATAGTGTATTTTGCAATATAAATTGTTTTTCTTTTAATAAAAGAGAGAAAATAAATTTGGATAGTATTTTGTTATAAACCTTGAAAGCCAACAGTTTTTTCCTAAGCCTGTCACTGCTTGGTAATGTTACAACATCACATGGTCGATGTTTAGAATTAAAACATCATATGTCCATCAACATTTTTCAAATTTATTTGAGTTGTATTTTAAGAATTTGTATTTTTTAATTTTAATAAAATGAATTAAGTGACCTAGTTTCATGTTACACAGTTACTTAATTAATTTTGTTCCTTGGTGACTAAATATGCAGTTTTTTGTCTACTGAAAAATTATGTTTCATGGACATGCGATCTTTTAATTCTAAATGAAATTACCATAGTAACAAGTAAATAAACAAAACTTATTTAGCGCATCGGAACTGTACATTTATCCATTCCTGCAGTATATTTTTGATGTTTTATATAATATGCGATTGTATCAAAATTTAGAGTTTTTAATTTACCAGGTACTTTATAAATATCTCCAAAGGCTTTATAAACGGGTACTTTCAAATCCCCAAAAGCTGTTGCACCAACATAATAATTTAGTACAAGTTAAAATAGTACAAGTGTTGAAAACAGCTTTGGAGAGAATTTGTCTAATGAGTACAAAATTGTTATACGAGCTGACAGAACGCCATATAGACATAGACAATAAAAATTATGTTAAAGTACCTATTAAAAGTCAAATATTCGCCTGCAAAGCTGCGGGTAACAGCTAGTACACTAATAAGGAATTAATGGCTTAAAAGATTTGTGTGACTTTTAATATTCTGTAAGGTTATAGCCTATGTATATATGGTGGAACTAACAAACATGTAGGCAAGACATGCAGTAACCATGAAATCAACTGTCTGTGGAAACTGTACCAATAACTGGTTTGTCTGACAAAACAGGATTCCTTTCGTGTATAAGTCCCGTAAATCACGTGATAGCGGAATGATGTAAAAAGTGCCGATAAATCGCAGCCCACATCACGCCGTAATAAATCTAATAGACAAAGATAAATTGCATTCGTGCTCTTCAAAATTTTCTTGAAACAATTTTTAAGTGGTTGTACATGTTTTTTATTTCCTTAATTAGATTTAAGGGAACACCAGACGAAAAGTCTTTTTAATGTTGAGTCTAACATGATATTATGGAAATGCATTACACTCTTATTTACTTATACACAGCCACGAAATTAACTAACTTATTGTCTCAGCTTAGATAAGCAAAACTAAATTATATTTAAAAATAAGCAACTGAACGAATCAAATCTTGACACATGCAAAGATTTATCTTGTTTATATTTTAACATCTACACATAGAACATAGAAAACACTGAATGCAGTTATTCAGAAATTATATTCAGGGAACTAATGTACTTCCATAATAAAATTTATAAGAATCAAACGTCATCGTGGCTAAACAATAGAAGCAAATATCTATACGTGGGAAACAGAAAATGAAGAATATGATAAAGGCTAAGTTAAGACAAATAAAATCTTTACTTTTGCGGATTAATACCAAATAAGTATAAACTCAGTGTCATTGGTGGTTCTTGGGTGGGATCAAAGGAGCGCAGGCACCCTGCCCAGATCCATAGGGTTTTCTTAGTAAATTTTAAAATTTATGCTTTACGCAGCTTTTGTAATGGAGTGTAATGTCATGGATCATATCTCTTACGTAACATGTCAAGTATTACATATACGATACGGTATGTAAGATTCAATATTTTAAATTGAATTGTTACGAATTATATTGTTGCGGTTTCATATTATTTCGGCCCCGTAGTATTCAGTTATACTGAATTACTTGGAGTATAAAATACTTGAGTTTATTATTTTTAATATTTTAAAATATTACCTATCGATATTTAGGGGATTGTTAGTGGGTCTGTCAGAATGTGTTAAAACAAAAACACAAATGGTTATTGATAATGAAGTGATTATTGTTAAATTCGATTCAAACAATTCTAAACTTGTCCCGTAATGCACTTCGAAAACCTCTACATACTTTCTACAGATTCGATACGTGCACGATTGTCAGTAGGGTAATCCCGTAACCCACCCCCCCTCAGGCATGTCTTGTATGGCATTGTAGGCTTTCACCTGTTATAATGCTTGTTCCTGAGCTTACTATATCTTAATAATAGGAAGCAACGGGTTTTCACTTCTAATCACAGCAGAATCTAGTTACACCTTTCGTTTGATTACAGTATCCACCAAAATCTCATTGCCGACATAGAATTTAGCCTATCCTGTATTTCTTCTACAAGGAAACGAGCTCTCATCAGTTCTCAACTGTTTGATCAGGTCCCTCTGTCAAATATTCCTTGAAACATCTGTTAAGATACATACATCCCGATTGTAATTAATCTAATTCACTTCGTTGTAATCACGTGTAAATATATATTCGTGGTCATACATAATGTAAATTGTATTGAAAACAGATGATAGTTTTTGAGACGCAACGAGATTATTTTCTTGACAAATAACGGATTAATCCTAAATTGATCTTCTTTGTTTAATTATTTTTGTTATTCTCACGAACTAAGCTGCCCTCCCATCCTACGTTGTAAGGCAACTGGGTTGGGTGAATTGTCTCCTGGTAAAAATTACAAAATCTGTGTACTTAGATCTTGAAATATTTGATAATAACATATTGCTGCGACATTTATGTATCGCTCTTGACTTTTGGAGAGCGTAGTTCTCACCGTCTCCGGCTAGCCGAGCAGGTGCAGTGTCTCGGCAAGGCCGTGCACTGAAGTAGCTTCCAGACAGTTTGAGCACCTCCAACTTCGCAGATTATGCCGGGACGTATTCCAAAACGATAAAAAATTGTTCTGAAACTCCTGCCTGGTATATATAAGGGCCTACGGCCGCCTCATAAGTTAATTACACCTGGCTACATTGTAGAGTGCGGATCAAGTGTTTGTTGTGGATTAGTCAAAAGTGATTAGTGTGTTAAAATTAGTACGAAATTCTAATAGTTGACATTGTTATTGGACAAATTTAACTTGACTTATTGTATGAGAGTACCTTTTTGATTTCAAATTGTTCTTTGTGACTAATTAAAGCTGGTATTCAGTGAATTCATTGGTTTCTGTATTTTGTTTTTACTGAACAACACGATGGTCCGTGAGAACGTCGTCACAATATTCAGAAATTACCATCTATCTGCGAAACATGCAGCAACCTCTAACAAATTCTGTGTTTGTGATTATTCGATCAAGTTACTCCATATCCGTGTTTTTCTTCCTACTAAAATTTCTCCGTCTATCACAATGCGTAACGACAGTCACCGTCTATTTAAAATACATTGACAAATTTGTTGTCGAAGTAGCTGGTATTTGTGTGCAGTAACTGCACACCAATAACGCCAGCAGTTCCTACCACGTTTCCTTCTCCTCTGTCAGTGTTCTTCCGAAAAGCATGACTCATGGCTTAAGGTTGTGGGAATGAGTGTTTGATGTTTTTGGGTAACGGTGTCCGTTCTAATAAATTGTTTTTAGTACCGAGACATCTGTAAGATCGAGGAATCGCTGCTGTATCCCCTTCTTCTTTTTCCAAACGCCTGTTCTAGCACGATTTCTTACAAAATATAGCATTGTTGACTGAGTAGATGGGAGCAGATTGTACATCGGTACTCACCTGATGCTATCAGAAATACAACAGCTTTCCTCTGCAGTCGACTCCAAACTGAAATAACCTTGTTTCTCAATTTCGGTATATACGTTTATGGTTCTCGACTTGCACAGAAGAAGTAAGAATAAGAGAATATTTATTGTGGTTTTAGTCTAGAACTCATAAAAAGTACTGTGAATAGTACGTGAAATTTAAGTAGAAAACGAGGAGATAATTTGCACTGCTGAGTTATACACAAGTTAGATCTACATGTGTAAAATTTAAATACATTTGCTCCAACCTGAATTACATTGATTTTTACTAAACCTTTTTAAATAGATACTATTTTGTTTGGTGTGCACTGAGATTGGTAATGTACTGCCTGTGTTAGTTTTTACTGGCGCACACTCCAGTATACTCTCACAACATCAGCATTCATGAATAATTCATCGGAGAAGAAAGGTTTATTTCGTCGTTGTTATTCAGTCTTTTGTACATCGTTCTTATAACAGATATGATAGATTGTCAAGATATACTTACAAATAAGATTGCTCTGATCCTGAGCTAATGTGGTAAGCTCAGCAACAAATCCTTTCAGAAAGTAACTTTGAACTGTGGAAAAATATATTTTTACCTTAAAAACTTTTATGTAATACGATTCACTTGCTACTCAGATTAACTATTCCTTCAGTTCTTTTTTTTTCTTACAACCATTCACAACTCACAGGCAGTTTCATACCGTTGTTTTTATAGAAGCAAGCAATCATTGGACACGATTGAAATAGGATTGTACGGAGCATACATAAAAAATAAAATTTTAATGCGATACACTCCGATTTTCGGGGATTTAAGGAGCGCTTCATTTATAAGAATGCGTTTGCACGCGTGATAATTTGTAGAAAACGCAAAAATAAGGGAGTGTGTTTTTGGTTTTAGAGAAACAAAAATTGCTACGACTCGTGTCTGTTGAATGAATGTATAGTTGGTAGCTTAACTTGATACAGTTTCTTTTCCTTACTTATCAATTAATTAATTAATTAACATTATTTAAAACTGTCCTCAAAATGAATTGTAAAGCACAATTTTGATTCTCTAATGTTAGTTTAAATAAACTAGGAGAAATTTAAATACCCTTAAAAGTTTTATACACGCGTCTAAATTATGTACACACCATATAACATTTTTATTGTCAATCCCTGACATTAAGTGCTCTCAGAGCGTTTGGTTATATTATTTTCAACCATCCTTTGTGTTTCACGATCAACACGTTCCTGAAAATACATCGGGACCTGATACGTTCTCTGGACAAACTTCGACTCATCTTAGACGACAATCTTAATGTTCAAAGACATTTGTGACAGATGGTGTTTCACTAAATACGCCGCCATGTTTGTGCAATAATTTGTCTAATGCCGATTGTCTTTGTTTAGTTAATTATTTATTATTTAGATTATTATTATCGTCACAGTCTGGGTTCTAGATGCTTATATTATGTTTCCTTATGGAAATAACTTCGTTTTTATTTATACCATACGCGTCCATGTCCATGGTTTCGTTAGTTTAATTTTATATGTTTTATTTTTTATGTTACATTCCATGATTTGTTCAAACAAGTTGAGTTTAGCTTGGATATAACATAGTTGGTCAATTCCAATGACGACGTCACAAATTAGGTTATTATCTTGTTGTTGCATCCTCTTCGTTCACTTATTAATTTAATAATATATATAATACTTTCACTTATGAACTTACTATAGTAAGTTCATAAGTGAAAAGTATTATATATATTATTAAATTAGGTTATCCACGGCACCAAAAGGAATTTCCCAGCTCTACTCATCCTTGGTTATATTAACGTAAGATTTTTCCTTTTTCCTTTAGTGTTTATTGCAGTTTGTAGTTGTGTCTGATTAACAGGCAATATCGATAGCCGCTTAAAGTGGTGTTTGTGTGATGATATAAATTTATGATTTATGACTGATAATTCTGGACCAGTGTCCAGAATGTGTACTAATGTATTTCAGTATAAATGTCGTTTACTATAGCGATTATTTTAGGACACTTAGTTTTATATCAGACGTATTATTATTATCATTATCAGTATTTTCATTACTTGAAAGCGTCTCTCTCATATAAGCTGGGCACACATCATGTACACTATACATTTTATAAACAGCCTTACTTCTTTATCTATGTTTCTTACGACTATCATTATTCTTATTATTGCTTTGGATTTTTGTGTTCATAGCGTGTTTTCCTAAATATTTTGTCTTAGGATGATCGAGAATTTCATTTATACACTGTTTCCGTCTGTTCTTTACCCCGTCAATTTTATTCTCTTGCATAGTATTTTCCTTTATAACTAATTAGTATTTCTTTTGATAAAACAAATTTTACTAACTTCGTAAATATTATCAAACTTAAGAGTTATTAACATAATATTCTTACTTAAATAATGTTTCTTTGTTCATGAAAAGAATTCATTTTTGGTTATATAAAACTTCTTATATCAATAAAATTCTAATAATAGTTTGATTGGAAATATTAAAATGTTGGATACAGTGATACGACAGAGTCACGTGTAACACCGATGACGATGACTTGATAAAATTATTTATTCCAATAAGAATAAGTTTTCTCAGAGTAACAGGAATACTTGGTTACAGGAAATTACTTTGCGTGCTTATTAGTATTCTATTTACGCGTCTACACAGAGAGTTCGTGTCTTTTGCGTGTGGCCGTTTTTATTTCCAAGGTCGTTATAGATAACTTGAATTGAAAAAATTTAAATTCTAATTCTAATTAATCTTTTTTGTATTAAATTATGTGTTAACAAAATTTAATTACAAACAATGTGGGGTTGATATCTAAATGATCACAAATTAAACTAGATTTCAATAAAAATTGTTTGTAACTATTTTGACGACCTTCTATTAGTCAAAAAATTAATTTCCAATATGTATTTTTATAAGTACAACATTTTTGAATGGATGCAAGAAAACAGTCTTATAGCTATAGTTTGGAGAAATGTGTGAGTGTTAATAAACTACAAAAAGACATTTAATGACATAGCTATAAAAAAACTAAAAATATATGTTCAGTACACACCAACAAAAAAGTGGGTAAACCATTTGATGTAGGGTTATCATATAAATAAGTAAATATTTAAAGTAGAAAGGGTAGTAATTAAAGGACTTCTAAAATAAATGATATGACGTAGTCGGAGTTGATTTTTTATGCTGAATTGGTTTGAAACTGATACCAGTAAAAATAATACAATGTAATATTATTATTACATAATATGTAAATAATATGTAATTGTAATATGTCATATGTAATGTATAAATAATATGTAATATGTGAAATTACATATATATAATAAATGTAATAATATTAAAATAATTATTCCAATATTAGCCAGCCAATATGTTTTAATACTTTTTTCCATAATGGCAATGGAACTGAGACAGGAAATTAAGTTAAATATGAGTGCTGCAGGTGTGGACTTGAGTGAGTGTGATAATATTTTTTAGTCTGTATTTTATCGAAACTCTTTACTGTTACATCCTACTTGTTCTTAAAAAAAAGTCTGAAGATAACTGGGAAGTTTCTATTGTCATATCCCTTATGATGTCCTGTCATCATTGTTGTCTGTGGTCTTCCGTTATTCTTCCTTCCCAAAAATTGTCCTTTTGTCACCCTTCTTTATCACATGACCCTAGTGCTCACATGATGTAAATCCATTGCTACAATCTTGTAATGGTAGAGCATTGTTTTATTCCTTTGGCTGACATGAATCTGGAGTATTTGTAAGAATCCGGAAGAGATGTGTTCACGACGTAAGGATCTTTCATGTGAACCACTAAGTGTATTGTTCGTAAATTTCTCAAGCTTATTACATCCCGTTTACCGCCAGATTTTGGATCACCGCTACCCAAAGAATACACCGTCTTTCGTCATTCGTATTGCTAGTAACTGACATTTTCAGTTGCCTGTCTGAGCCACGTCTGAAGAGCAAAGATTTCGCTTAGACAAAAAGGAAATTAAACATAGACGAGTATGACATGTTAAACAATGACATTTTTGACGAGTACATTAGCTTGAACAAGGATCGATTTAGTTACATGAAAAGGTTTACAGCTATGGGAAGCTGTTATAAATACTACATATTTATCTGACCAGAATATCATAATGGTTTCAATTTTTACCCACTAACCCAGTCTAGTAGTTAGACAAAGTAAGCTGGGTTATGTAAGCCAATTCGGCAAAGAAAGTAGGTAGTGTAGCCAGCACTGAGCTTCAGCTGCTCATTATCTCCAGATACTCACTTCCACAAGCTGATTCGACCTGCAGGCTAAAAAATGCATTCCCAGGTTCACCTGATAATATAGCAACAAAATATTGTTCTCACACAATGTTGTGCAATAAAAATATTAGATTACCTCAAGTGTATTCTAAAAAGAAAGTACTAGAAATGACTTTATGCTACGATAAATGTATACGTGTAGGCCTATATTTGGACACAAGTTCGAAAATATCTCTCTAGCAACAAAGTCTGATTTCATTGAATATATTTTTCGAGACCATTCAGACAAAAGAGTTCGACTCACTTTCTTTCCTCAATTTTTTTCAGGTTTACAAGCACTGTTAAGTAGAAATATATACGCTTTTTTAGACTTTAAGTAGAATTACCCCTCGCAAAACGATTTCACAAACAGTAAGCCAGAGTAGTGACTGTTGACACACGCAAATGTATGTGAGTGTATGTATATGTATATTTCTTTGTTTCTGCAAAGACTAACCATAACCATAACATTTTTGACATAACTTGTTCTTAGTTTCTTGTAATAATCTGAAAATTTGAAGTATAAAACTCTAGTTGTAGGTTACACAATTATCGGTTATTTAGATTATCTACTAACGATACGGGTTTGTTTGTTGTAACACATCTCCTAAATAATTTACGCTTACTCTAAAAGAACTGTGTGTACAATAAAGTTACTGTTCTCTGTCAAAAGAATAATTTTATTATGATCATTGCATTAATTAACTAGAACTTACTGTCCAGCACAGGACAGAATTTGGACGTCAGATTGCTCACGAGTTTATCAATAACGACTTGAAATAAATGACGGGTTGAATTTTATTTGCATCATTCAAATTGCAAATCGTTTGCTGACAAGTAGACTAAATGTAAGAGGGGTGAAAGCGCTGAGAATGAATAATGTCAGGAAACAGTTTATTGTTTACGAAGGAACAGACACGACGTAACGCAGAGTTTAATCTCAACAGGTCGCGAGGATTAACGGCTTCAGGAAGCAAACTCAACCGAGATAATCGCCACAAATTCGTCATGATGAAGACGAAAAATTCCTGCACCTTGCGTGAGAATAAACAAAATTATGGCGATCGGAGTTGCCACGAAAAGTAACCGCGGTCGTCTAAAAATAGAACGGTTGCGTGTCGGGGGTTTAAAAACGTGTATCAGATTTGGTGATCCACTCACTACGTAGTATTTCGCCTTTAATACACAGGTATATGTTTGATAAGATTAATCGTATTATTCCTATACACACCACATTTATTTTAATATTCGCCTGTGGCAGAAAATAATTTACTGCTAATTCAAAAACACGCCAAGTCTATCGGTTAGTTTATTACGTCATTTAATAACCATCAATCATGTTGCAAATTCACCACATTCAACTATGGTCTACTTTATGGGCACTTATAGTATACTTTATTAAGTGTGGAGTTCTGTTGGTGTTTTTATTGCTATGATTTTCCACTTTATCGAACAAATAGGATCGAATATTTCTAGAAAAAAGGTTTATTTACTTTGCATGGCACTTGCTATGAGTTTAAATTTTTTCTTTAATTTTGACTTTCATTAAAAACACTAAGCCGGCATTTCCGGTTTTCAATTAATCTACACGTTGACACTCATGTCTATTCTTCTATTAGTACGTCACAATACGTACAATGAATTTAGTAAAATAAAGTTCGTATAATGCTTATATTTAGAGGTGACTTCATTATATTTTACTTCAATCTAATAAAGCTTTATCTTCTCCTAACACCGTAGTTTCATATTTGTACTAAATTCCCGTTTCTATTAGTTTGTGTATAGTAAAATTATACAAATTGTTCTGTTGTTAATTTTTATTTTTGTAATAGTATTAATAGCATGACATTTTCCTTTGGTTTTAATTATCATCTTAATTTATTCCCAATTGTCTATCTCTTTGTTTCTCTAGAAGGATGTTAGGCATTATTATCATTTGAATGACATAATTTGCTGTAATTGCAAAGAAACGTACAATTTGGCATCCAAAATTAACGATTTCCTCGCCGTCAAAATTACGTGGAATGCTAACAATTAAATCATTATGTCAGTCAACCTAATCGGTTTAACGATACTTTTTTACTAGTTGGCGAATTCTTAAAGCAATATAAACATTACATTCCACTAGTGTAGGAATAAATTAACGTCAAACGGATGAAGTCTGAAGACAGTAATGCCAGAGCATCGTAAAGATCGTCCAACGTTTCTCATCGTTGTGGATATTTATTACAATTATTGGCGTTGTTGTTAATTTTTTATAAGAACATTATTAGGAGAAATACGTAGTATAGGTTTAATTATAATTTTTTCTCAGTTTACTTGTACTTTTCATTACTTTGGGATATGAGAGGCATCATACACGTCGATTTCATAAGAGCACAACCGACTTCACATGGCGAATCTTGGTGCAAAGTGGTATCCGAAATAGGCGTAAAAACGACAGTGTTCTGTCCGTTTCTTAGAGGATAATGGTCGTCTTCATGTCACCACTGATATATGGTCAGAATTTGAAAACTAAAGCGGACCGTTCTCCCCCATCTGCCCTGTAGTCCGGACCTCGTCCACTCTGACTTTCATTTGTTTGGACTCCTAAGAGGAAAAAAGTTTCGTTCCAATATTAAAGTAATTAACGCTGTTAGAGAGCGGGTGCGTCCTCTGCCAGAATTTTCTTCTTTAGGAATACGCAAGCTTAGGTAGGGCTTTGAAAAAGTGGGAGACTGTTAGGAAAAACGACTATATTGTTAGGAGAAGCCTACCAAACAACCCAGAACATTCTCCACTCCTCCCGTCCAGTGTGGCAGCTGTTGCGTCATTCGACTACGTGATTCTAGTGAGTTCCAGAAACACTTGAGATAAGCATTAAGCCGCCGCCGGCGTGCAGTTAAGGAGATAAAGCTGTACTGCACCTCTCCGGGCCTATATAAAGCCATAGCAGGTGGATTGTCAGTGGATAAGTTCCTCCTCTTGGTGGAAGCATGCCGTGTTACAGGTCTGTTATGAACGGACAACCACGGCAATCCCTCAAGCGAGACCTCGAGCTCGTGGCGTGGAACGCCAACGGCCTCGCTTCCCGGCATTCTGAGCTCTTAGAGTTCGTTGCCCGTCACAAGCCCGACGTGCTTCTTCTTGGCGAGACGCACCTGACCCCGCATCGTCGTTTCCGACTACCCAACTACGTGTGCCACCGGGACGACCGGTCGGGTCGCGCAGGAGGGGGCACAGCCATCGCGGTGAAGGCGAGTCTTCGCCATCACCGCGTTGTCCTGCCTCAGCGGCGGAACCTCGAGTGCACCGCGGTCGAGCTCCATGGTGCTCTCGGCGGTCTACTCGTGGTTTCCGCCTACAAGCCTCCACACACGGAGCTCCTGTCGAACGATCTGGAGGCCGTCTTTGGAGCACACAGGAGGGTAGTCCTGGCGGGCGACCTGAACTGTAAGCACCCCGATTGGGGGAGCCGCTTGGCGAACCCAAACGGGACCCGCTTACGCAGGTATGCTGATGCGGCTCGGGTCACAGTCACGGGTCCTACCGGGCCTACATACTATCCCTCGAGGGCTAACTCCCGCCCTGACGTATTGGACATTGCCGCGGTCAGGGGCGTTTATTGCCCGGTCCACGTCTCCGTCATTTCGGAACTGTCCTCGGACCATTGCCCTATCAGTGTGCATATAGCTACCCAGCACGCCACCGTCCGCGACGAGCGGCGGGTAATCGAGTGGGACCGCTTTGGCCCGGCGTTCAGTCGCCGCCTACCAGAGCATATCCCGCTCGACACTACCCAGCATGTCGAAGAGGCAGTTGGCTTATTCGACACAGCCGTAGTCTCGGCGGTTGACGTGTCCTCCCGGATGAAGCCGGGGCTCACGCCCGACTATCAGCGGATCCCCGAAGAGGTGTCTCAGCTCGCTTGCGAGAGGAATCGCCTCCGGAGACGCTGGCAGAGGACTCGTGACCCGGCCGACAAGGCTGCGTTCAACAGAGCGTCCGGCAAGTTGCGTCGTGACATGCTGGCGTTCCGTACACGCAACTGGGAGCTAGCTGTAACACAGATGGATGGCCCTGCCGAGGACCGTAATGTCTGGCGGATTCCCAGTACCCTAACGGGAAAGCGCAAACGCGCGCCTCTCCCCGCACTGGCCGGACCTGGCGGTCAACCCCTTGGCCGCCCCCTCGAAAAGGCCGAGTTCTTGGCTGACAGTTTAGAGCGTCAGTTCGCTCCCAACCCATCCAAGAACCCGGCCTTCACTGAGCAAATCTGCCGCGAGGTAGAGCGCTTTCTACCGGCCGATATCACAGTCCAGCCGGAGCCCATCTCCCCGGAGGAGGTCTCTGAGAGGATTGTTCAGCTCAAGCCCCGGAAGGCGCCTGGCCCGGACGGAGTCATGAATTCCGCCCTCCATCGCCTTCCGGAGCGAGGAACCCAGTTCCTCACTGACCTGTTCAATTCATGCCTCAGACTGGCCTATTTTCCGGTGAAATTGAAAACGGCTACCGTCATCGTGATACCCAAGCCGGGAAAGAATTCTTCTCGCGTGGAAAACCTCAGGCCCATCAGCCTCTTGTCCGCGACGTCCAAGGTTTTTGAGCGTCTGATCCAGCGTAGGATCCGCGACCATCTAGAAAGACTAGACGTGCTGATCCCCGAACAGTCCGGCTTTCGTGAGCTGCACTCCTCGACTCATCAGCTGATGAGACTCGTGGAATGCATAACCGAGGCTGGCTGCCAGGGCAAACAGACGGCTGCGATCTTCCTAGACGTAGAGAAAGCCTTTGACCGCGTGTGGCACGAGGGTGTCCTTTACAAACTAACGGAAGTCCTTCTCCCAGACTGCTACGTTCACTTGATCGTCAGCTTTCTGCGAGACCGTAGCTTCCGAGTGAGAGTAGACCACGCTCTCTCTTCGGAGAGGAGTATTACCGCTGGTGTCCCTCAGGGAAGTGTCCTTGGGCCTCTCCTGTTCTCGTTGTTTGTCAACGACACGCCCCGAGTTCCTGGAGTGAAACTGTCGCTGTTCGCGGACGACACTGCGGCTTTTGCCTCAGAGCCGAACGCGAGTTATGCGGCAGTTAAGCTCCAGCGCCAACTCGACGCGTATGTCGGGTGGACCGATGACTGGAGAGTTGCCGTTAACGCTTCCAAGAGCGCCGCGGTAATATTCTCGCGAAAACGCAAGCGGCCTCGGCCGCTTAAAGTAGGCCCCGTCGAGGTGCCCTGGACCAACAGCGTCAAGTACCTCGGGCTCCACGTGGATTCCCGACTCACCTGGCGAACCCATGCAAATTACATCAGACAACGCGCTTCGGCGCAACTCAGTAGACTCTGGCCCGTGCTATCTAATCCGGCAATGACCCCCCGGCTAGGTAAGCTCATAGTCAACACGTACGTGTTGCCGGTGATTACCTACGCCTGTCCTGTTTGGGGATACCTGGCTCGTGGTCATAGAATCACGCTCCAGCGCGTACTCGACCGGGGACTGAAGCTCGCGTGCAAAGTCCCCCGGAGGTACTCTTCTCGTCTTTTGAGGAGAGGACTCGGTGTCCGCTCTCTTGATAACACCGTGAGACGCCTGGCGCGACGATTCTATGTTCGTTCCGACAGAGTGACCCACAATTCCCTCATTGCCGGACTTGGTAAATACACCCCGCGACCAGGTGAGTCCTGGAAGCGACCTCGTTTGCTAGCCCCGGTGGTATAATCCACCAATCGCAGGTCGCTTCAGACCCCCCCCATAAGTAGATAAAAAGTATATATTGAACTCAACCAGACCCAGTGGCAGGAGTCCTTTCTGGGACTCGGGACACTGCACTACTCGCGACCCGCGCTTCGCGCGGGCCGCGCAACCCCCAGTTGTGTATTGTCAGTTCAGTGACGTGAGCGATTTGCGCTAGTGCGGATTGAGTGTGTCGAAGTGAAGTAGTATTGTTTTAATAATTGTGTGACATTAGTAGACATTGTGTAATATTAATAGACATTGTTATTGCGTGTGGACAAATCTAACTGGAAATATTGTACGAGTTAATTACGAACTGTTTAACTGTGAAAATTAAAGCTGTTGATTAGTGATTTAATTGGTGTCTTGTATTTTGTTTCCACTGTGCCTACGACGAGTAGGCCGTAGTAACAATGGTGTCAGAACTGGGATAGAACGGTTAACAGTGGAAACAGAGGGCACTTTATAGAAGACTGGTGTTAGTGGTAGTTAAAAAAAAGAATGGATACCAGTCAGATGATAGAATCGTTCAAAGTAATGCTATTGCAGATCGAGGAACGACGCCGCCAGGAGGCAGAAGAAAGACGCCGACAAGAGGCGGCAGAAGTACAAAAACGACATGATGAGAAGAGCAGACAGGAAGAGAAGCGGCAGATGAACGACAGAAAGCACTAATGGAAGATCGACTAAAAGGAAAACGTAAGCGTGAAAATGAAACACCAGAGAGACGACAAAAAGAAGAATTTAGTCGTCAATCAGACGAAGTTAAGGCGTCCGTACAAGATGTCATCACTGCAAAATTCGTCCTGTTACGAGGTGAGCTGAACAAACAAGTTGACAGAATATCTGATGTTGAAAAATCTGTATCAACCTTGAAAACAAGTATGTCAAATTTAGAAGATTCTATTAAAAATTCAATAAATCAAATTAAAAAGGAAGTCGAACGTAAAGATAAAGAAAGACCATTAATAAATGCAGATGAAGATTCAAAATATCAGAGAAATCAAACTGAAGTAGGGCCAGTGTACGCAAAGGCCCAAACGTTTGATGGAAGCACTCACTGGGCAACTTATGTTCGCCAATTTGAAGCTGCCGCTCGCTTAAATAAATTGACAGAAGAAGAGTCTTTCACTAATTCTTGCTTGAAAAGAGCCTGCCGCAGAGCTAATACAGAAAGTGCCATCTGACAGTCAGAACATCTATGCCGAATTAAAAAAAGCTCTGGAATTACAGTACGGTGACCAGCATTTGTGAGACGTATACCGTGTTCAACTTAATTCGAGGCGACAGCGTTCAGGGGAGAACCTTCAAGAATCTGAAGCAAATGTCGACCGACTGACGAGATTGGCTTCTCCCGAAAAATCGGAGGACTTCCGAACGTGGGTTGCTCACATTGTGTTCATTGATGGTATCAGAGATAGTAAATTACAAGTGTTAAGAATGGCACGGCATCAGAATAGTTCAGACGCTCTAGTTCATGCTCTTCGTTTTGAAGCTGCCAAGTCGGCGACCTGCATTAATCAAAGTATGCCATCACGTTGTAGCCAGACGGACCCAGTACCACAGTATCGTAATAGCAGCCGGCATAAAGAGACGATTCAAGAACAACAGTTTAAGAAGTCGGCAGCGCCACAACGATATTTCCAACCAAAGGATAAAGACAGAAGAACGAAGTGTTACAACTGTGGGAAACGCGGTCATCTGCAGGTAGACTGTTGGGAGAAGAAAATACCGAGAGAAGGGAATGATCGCACCAATTGGAGAAATAAAGCCCCAGAACAGCACACAGTTTCCACGCTACATAAGACTAGTGGAAACGTGATTGTTACTGGATTTGCGGAAGGTAAACAAACATCATTTACAGTTGACACGGGCGCTACACTCTCTATTGTGCGGCCTGACTTAATCACCAACCGACGGCCTCAAATTAGCTCTTGCACAATACAGACTGTGACTGGAAGTCCCGTCAAGGTGTTAGGCGTACGTGTACCCCTGGGTCTTCTGTAGTTTAGCCAACAAATGCTTGTTGGAGACATTGTCGATGAAGTGATTCTTGGCACGGACATTATGAATGGCTACGGATTTGTTGTGGACTTAAGAGAGAACGTCCTGAAGGTTGGCCAAGAGAAAATAAACTTTGCATGGCTATAATGTCAGGGTCTCCCAACCATTCAATCAAGCAAGTGGCACTGGCCGAAGAAAAAGTCAACAGGTCTGGTCAAGACGAACCTTTCCTATTCCAGGCGGAAATAGAAGAAGAACTTGCAGAGGAAGTACAAATACCTGAAACGGCAAAAGAAGTGACCGGAAAGCCAACTATGGGTGTCAAGGAAAACGCCTTGTTTGTTCGTGAGTTAATAGAAGCGCCCGGGGGAAACGTTGCTGAAGATGAAATTAGGCAAGAAGTTGCTGACGAGAACCAAACAGACTTGGATCAGCCAGTAGTGTTCAGGTCATCAGTACATGACGCAATGGGAGTGATTCCAGCAAAACTAACGGTTGAGCGGAAGACTCGTGTTCCTGTGAACTTGACGTTCGGATCACACGAGACTGAATTCGAAGAACCGGAGAACAGGCAAGGACGTCTACCTAGATCGCCTGGCCAAGTATTACTTCAGAGATGGTTGGCCATTTCGGGACGAACAAGCTTAAGGAGGGGGCTGTATTACGAGAAGCCTACCGAACAACCCAGAACATTCTCCACTCCTCCCGTCCAGTGTGGCAGCTGTTGCGTCATTCAAGGACGTGATTCTAGTGTGTTCCAGAAACACTTGAGATAAGCATTAAGCCGCCGCCGGCGTGCAGTTAAGGAGGTAAAGCTGTACTGCACCTCTCCGGGGCCTATATAAAGCCATATCAGGCGGATTGTCAGTTCAGTGACGTGAGCGATTTTCGCTAGTGCGGATTGAGTGTACCAAGTGAAGTAGTATTGTTTTAATAATTGTGTGACATTAGTGGACATTGTGTAATATTAATAGACATTGTTATTGCGTGTGGACAAATCTAACTGGAAATATTGTACGAGTTAATTACGAACTGTTTAACTGTGAAAATTAAAGCTGGTGATTAGTGATGTAATTGTTGTCTTGTATTTTGTTTCCACTGTACCATAGGACGATCAGTAGACCGTCGTAACAATATGTAAATCACTGCTCTTATGTTACTTTTTAAATAACATAAAAATTATAATTTAAATTGAACGGTCCTCGTATTAGCTGTTATCTGATACTTTATAGCGGATAGGAGTAGTAACGAAATACCTTAAAACATTTAGTAGACCTATATGAAGGGACCTCGTTGATCGTATAGCGAATTGTCGAGATCTGTAGGTGATTAAGAATTATGGGCTAAGCTATAGTCTGGCAGAAGATACGAGTGCCGTCCAATGAGAATACGAAGTGATTGTGATCAGCTGTATTGAATGTGCAACAATTCAGAAATGGTTTAGACCTTTACGTTAAGGATAATAATGCTGATGACGATGATGCGTGCGTGCGTGCGTGCGTGCGTGCGTGCGTGCGTGTGTGTGTGTGTGTGTGTGTGTGTGTGAAAGAGAGAGAGCGAGAGAGAGAGAGAGAGAGAGAGAGAGAGAGAGAGAGAGAGAGAGAGAGAGAGAGAGACAGAGAGAGAGAAGCAGACGAGACTAGAATGTGCGTTTGCAAGGGATGTTTCTGAATCTGGAGTTTGGTAATGGGCGTAGGTGGGTTTAACAGACAAAGCAAAAGTAATGTAATTCTTAATTTTCCCTTTTTTTCTATACAAGAGTTTAATTATCGCTTTCGTTGTGGTTTCCTGGCTTTGTTGTAGCACGTCATCTCCGGCCAGTCGGTTTTGCTACATTCATTATCATGATATACCAATTACACCTGCTGACTCATACAACACCACACCAGAAGAGGAGAGAGAGGAGGAGGACGACGACTATGGCGACGAGGATGAGGACGGGAAAAGAAAAACAAGGAAAAGCATTAAAGTAAGGAAGTACTTAGTAGTGTATAAAATGTGAGGAACAGAAATTATTTGAATCGTAGCTGATGTGCAAAAATTTGAATCAGAAATCTGAGCTTAAATTAGAAATATAGGTGTTAGACTAGTGTACACATAATACTGAATTTAGAGAAAATATAGAATATGACTTTTTGCGTATTTTTATTACGAATCAAAGGACAAAAGTAAGTCCCGTACCCATCCGGACGAATGGCTACAGGTGTTGGTCTGATAACAATGGATGAACTGGTGGATGCTAAAAAAGACAGAAAATATAAAGACGACAGGTCCTGATATGATCAATATGTAACATCTAAAACATGGTGGAACACTCTTGCATTTATTAAATGAATGTTTGCAAACTAGTCAAGTTCCAAAATCATGGAAAACAGCGGATTTTATAGCCTTACTTAACAAAGGGGTTCGTAGTGTATGTAAAATTATAGAGGGATTATAGAGGTCTGCATAATGTTGGGTATAAAATATATGCTAGGATTTTAAATAAGCGGCTTAAGATAATAACTAAAGCATTGATAGGAGAAGAGCAAAATCTATTTTGGAGTGGACGTGGACGTTCAACAATACATAATGTAATTACCTTGCCACATATTTTTGAGAGAATGAGAGATTTTAACCTCCAAACCCATGTTGCATTTATTAATTTTGAGAAATGTATTGATTAGAAACCTATATTGCAACTCTAAAATAATAGTGAATAGACAAAGAGTATAGAAATTTTAGTAAATGAAGGAGTAAGCCGGTATGGATATTTTATTGTATACTGGCGATGCAGTCTTAACACAGAAACAGAGAATGAATTGCAGTATACTTTACATCGTTTACATCATATTTGTAAAGAATATGAGTTTTCAACATCTAAGCAGAAAACGAAAATCATGGCTTTTTGTGGGAAGTATCCAATCAGCTCGAAAATTGTGCTTAAGAGATTGTTGTTTTGGAACAAGTTTCTGACTTCAGTTACTTGGGTTGCACTATCAGTATTGGATATGACACAGGCCAAGATATCACTATAAAGATATCGAAGTTTCAAATTATGTGTGACGTTATACATAGAACGTTGAGGAAAAAGACAAAGCTTAAATCTTATAAAACATGGCAGTGCCTGTTTTACTACACGGATGTGAAACATGTGTTACTATAAAAATTAAAAGCCAGATTCAAACTTCCTGAGAGTTTGTGCATGAAGTTTCTGAGAAAAACAAAGGGTTATAAGAGACATGATTATTTGGGCAATGAGGGTTTTAGAGAAGAAGGTATAGTTAATCTCCATAAATGATAAAATCCAGACATATCGCAGGGAATGGTTACAGCATCCGGACAGAAAGAAGGATGGACGACTACATAAAGTTGCGTTTCGATATACACCCTTTGGTACAAGAGATGTAGGAATACCGAGGATAAGATGGAGAAATACTCTGTGAAGATGGAACAGTCAAATTGCCTACTTAGTGAGGTGCAGGAAAAGTAGAAGAAGAAGAAGAAGAAGAAGAAGAAGAAGAAGAAGAAGAAGAAGAAGAAGAAGGACAAAAATAATATAAAAAACGGCATATAAAGTACGCGTACCTGGTTTAATGACTTGACCGACGTTGTTATTTAGCAAGAACGGTTTAAATAGCACTTTGTTTAATTAAAAAACGTAGTTTGTCATTGTTACTGAAAATGAGCAAATTAAATCTTAACAATCTGTCGGATAGAATACCTCAGAGTATTCCGACAGGCGATAATGTATGGTGACTGATTACGTGTCCGACTGCTAATTGCCTGTTCGTACTACTAGCTTGTCTTGCAAGATACTAATCTAATTAAAGAGTAATGATTACAAAATTTGCTCTGTCTCCCCCCCTTATCTTTCCCCCCAGATCATTGTCCTCCTACCACATAAATTCTAAAATTACTGTGTTCTGTTGTTTCTTTAACATTTCTGTCTCATTAAATTACATCACACCTTGTCTTAAAGACAACTCTAATTCCATTATGTTTCAATTTGTCAATAACAACTTTAATTTTGTAAACTTTTGTATCTTTAATATAGTGTACAAATTTAAGTGGTTTACGATTATTAGATGGATTTAAGTCTTACAAGATTTAGACTACGCATAGTAATTTTTTCCATATCCGGTGTAGATAGTAGGAGGAATTGTCATTGGTACGTGGGTGCAGGTTTCTAATAAACAAGGCAAATCCACTGTTTAATCAAAACACACTTAGAAACAGAGTGTGGTGGCCAGTAACCCACCCACGTTGTGTGCCGAGATTAACTGTCTGCACACACACAAACACGCGCGGGCGCGCGCGCGTATACTATCTCACACTGTCTGCACCAGACAATTCCATTCCTTCAAGCTTAATATCATTATCATCATATAAGATGAACAGCAATTTCTGTGATTTGAATTGAAAACTATTTGCTATAATGTGTATGTATTACAGCGCTAAAACAAAATTAAACTGACAACAACTGTCTTCATTCGGATCACAGTTGTACTCAAAGTCGGAAAACAGTCAAAACATTAGTGAAGTTGCCTGCAACGGGCACAAGAAAGATTACTCCAGGTGCGCGGTAGTCAGTGGTCGACTGCGTAACAAAACATACTTACTACTGTGACTGAACCCTCAACAAGTTTCGCGGCGACCGAGCCAAAATGTTTCCCATGCTCTCATGTCGCAACCGCCTGCTCTTCGCACAAAAGTGGCAAATCTATCTTCTCTTTCTTCAGTCAGTACTGACCTGTGCGGCTCCCACTTGGTGATCGCTCTTGTCGACTTCCATCAAGTGTAGCTGAAACAATTACAGTCCAAAACCCTCTGTTCCTTGTCGGAATCTCCATGGTTTATCATAAATGTCGTAATTCGAGGAAGTCCTCGAGTTCCTGAGCCATTGCAGCCATTGTCCGGTCGTTAACTGAAACTCTGTTTCGGCAGCGGCTTCTTGCTTCCCCTACCTGTAAACCATTAGCACGTCAGAACAACCGTCTTCGATTAGGGTCAAACGCCCTCGGACAAATCACCATAAAGTCAGCTTCACTAAGCTTTATCTGAATAGCCCTCGTGCAGCTTAAAAATCCATATATATCCATATATATCAATCTACTCAGAAAGCTCCTTCCCCAAGCAAGCCTCTAGTGCGCTGCTTAGCTCCGTATACCTTTGTCACCGGCACGGAGGGTCTCCGCGTCGTGAAGAGCAACTGATGATCCAAGGTGAGGTGTCTCTACCTACTGTTGGAAGGCAGACGAAAACCTCCTGTCCCAATCGGCATCAGAGACAGTGCTACAAAAATAAATTGAAATTCATCCCAAGTTGCAGTGACATCTAGCAAATAACCGCTTTAACGTGCGTTTTCCCAGTCTTAGGTACGCTTCACAACGACCAGCACAGTTTTCATGTGGCAGTCATCGGGAACGATCCGCAATATGCGATCTAGCCACAGGCGCAATGAGGTCCCTTGAAAACAACGCAACGCAACGAAAATTTAATACTGTACAATTATTATTGAATTTTTATTTCTACTCTGATACCAACCTATGTGAATTTTTTTTATATAATATCTACACTAACTTGCACATTCGTTTAATAAAGGAATGACTTTATACAAACGAAACGACTTGCATAATGTCAGTTAATAAATAAATTATGTAAAATATCTATGAAAAACTCATATGTTAAATTTAAAATAACTGTTTAAAATGAAGTAAAGAATTTTTATCAATAAATAAGAGTTTAGTAGCGTAGTCATGAGTTATCGGAGATGATAGCGTTGCTGGCGATTTGTGCGTCAAATGACAACGCATCTATGTCGAGCTCCTGTAACGTAATCTTTCCTTTCACTTAGATCATAGTGAACCAGTCAACACGCAGACCCTCAATGGTTGTGTCGGTTAAAAGCATGTAGTAAAAGTTGTTTATAGATTTTCTCTTTTGGACTTACTTAGTGTAGGAGATTGCAACATCGACAAAAATGATTGCTACGCCACTGGGCGAGTTACATTTTAGACCAAACTTTTATTTTTGCCCGCTACGTTGATTCATAAATAACTGTAAACATTACCAGCTCCGGTGAGCTCAGGTAAAATATTTTATTTCCGGGCTGTGTTCCCTCCATTCTTTCTATGTGCCCAATTCACCTGAGCCTATTTATCCTAGTAAATCTGTTTCGTAAAAGATACACTAATTTTTTAAGCGGCAATTGAACTGAACGCGAGTTTTATACGTTATGAAATGAACAAGCGATCCAAAATAGTTTATGTAAAAATAAATTTCAATTGTGGCAAACGTTTATTAGGGAATTATACATAATAGTACATTTGAGTTAGAAGTACCTAGACAGCAATAGGAAATTGGAAACATAAATGATTTACACTTGAATTGAATAAATAAACACTTGGTATAGTTTTACAGATAATTGAACTTAATAAACACTTGATATAGTTTTACAGATAATTGAACTTAATAAACACTTGGTATAGTTTTACAGATAATTGAACTTAATAAACACTTGGTATAGTTTTACAGATAATTGAACTTAATAAACACTTGGTATAGTTTTACAGATAATTGAACTTAATAAACACTTGGTATAGTTTTACAGATAATTTTTATTTTCCTGACAATCGTTTCACCAGTTACGGCAACTTCAGAGTTTAGATTTGAACTGACAGATTTGAAATGTATGTTAGGCGCATGAGGGTTTGATGTGATCAAGGGTGGCTTGCGATTTGTCTTCTATGTCGAACTCCTGTAACGCAATCTTTCCTTTTAATAGATTTTGTCTATTACGAATAAGATAACCAATAGTTTGAAAAAGAAGTATAGGGTAACCCAAAACTCAGCTAACAAGCGAAATTTACAGACTCTTAGTAAACAACAAAGAGCCTCCAAAAGTCCTTGACAGTAGTGGGGTATACCAGATCCAGTGTAAGACTCTGATGCCACCTACCTCGGTTAAACGGGCCGTTCCTTAAAAAAAAAAGAAAACGCATAATTGAACACAATAAATTAATAGTTAATAAAAAATTTAATACATGTTTTGCTGAACAACGTATAGAAAATTAAACATTACGTACAGATAACGTAAAATAACTACACTGAAGTAGCAAAGGGAACGTTTCAAATCCTTCAGAGGTAATAGAAATTGAAAAAAGCAGAAAAACAAAAAATGGATTACTAATGAACAAGTAGATTTACAATACCACCGTTAATTCAAACAATAATTAATTTTTGTTTTAATTCGTATGTGTACACTGTTAACATTGAAAATGTTTATGAGGACGTGTCGCACATTTGCGGCCGATCGCTGGTGCGTGATCGAAAATGGGAACCGGTGAGTTTCCATAGAAACTAGTTCTTTGTTGTCAATAACGTAGTACACATATAAAAATTCGCTTATGAATGCGACTACATTTAACTTATAATCTGTACATTGGTAAATTCATTGATTGGTGAATGAAGAATGAATTCATTGATTGGTGAATGAACATAAATATATATACTTTTTAGATTTATTGAAGCATTTCCAATGCCCTTCTCTGTGCATTGCATTTGTGCAATGCCTGTAAATTTTTTATATACTGTAGAAGCTGTCTCATCATGAATTCAGTCAATCATTAAAATCTGTTTTATTCATACCAGTCAATCATTATACATTTTAATATATTGTACACTATACTGGAAACACATGTTGTATTACTAGTAATTTGATTAATGTATATTACGCAAAAACTGTATGTTATTTATAAACAATTAACAATTGTACTATACATACGATATATATTTGCATTAGTTTAATGTAAGCATAAATCTTTCTTACATGAAATATTTATACATTGTTTTTATACAGAGTACAGTCTCAATATTAATTCTGTGACTAATTTAAGTCTGTTTTATTTTATTTATACCGGTTATATTACACATTTTTTTCATACAGTTTACATTATTCTTAAATTTCATATTTTTTACTGTCAACACTAAAGCTAATTGTATGGTAGGACTATTTATAATTACAATTTCCCATACATATTTCATATATATTTAGTCTTACATTAGTTTAAGTGACAAGTACTTGACTTGTAATTTTCTAATCAGAAAGGTGTGTTGTATACGCTTCATAATTAGCCAGTTACGGTATTTTTGTTACCAACAGTAATACACGCACCTTTGTCTAACCACTTACCTTGGTCGTTCCAATGCACTCTTGGTCATACACGACCTCAAACCCTGCCCCGCCTAAAATACATTTCAAATCTGTCAGTTCAAATCTAACCTCTGAAGCTGATGAAACAATTGTCAGGAAAATAAAAGTTATCTGTAGACCTGAACCAAGTGTTTATTTATTCAGTTTAAGTATAAATAAAATGTTCTGCTAAGTGCCGAGCGATAATTTGATCAGTGTGATAAATGATTTATTTGGTGTTATTTATTTCGTCTTTTTTATAACATAAATTGGTTGCTAATATTGAAGTGTCACAATCGCGTGCTTTCTGTCCAAAGGCAGACCTTACAGGGCATACTCCCTCCAAGCTTTCATATTGTGAGTTAGTCTCTTCACCAAATAACTTTAATAGACGGACTATTCCTTTCAAATAAATTAAATTTAGTCATATTGGAAAAATGACCGCTGTGTCCTGGTAGAATTCACTTAAAACTTCTACGCTTCTCGTCTCTTTTAACTTAATATTCCCTGTCAATTTATAGTTAAGGGCATTTTCACGGAGATAATATAAATTACTCTGTGGCTCGTTTCACTTTAATTTACCAGACAATTAACTTTACAGCTACTTGTTTACTTTTACTTTCTTAATTTTTTGATTTCATTTTTATTCGAATATATTTGGGCTTAGTAGGTTTAAATATTGTGCGATATAGGCCTATATTGTCGTGAGTATATAAAAGTGTGTCACACGCTTTTATTCGTACGTAATAGGCTTTTAATTGTATATTTTTAAAAATGTTCATATTTGTTCAATTTTTTACAGTATATTACAAAATTCACCCATATCTGTGAAAACGAAGTGCTACCCAAAAGTTTTGGAAATCAAAGTGTGTCATTTAAAAGGGGCGTGATACCGCTAAGTGCCTACATCATTGTCGCTAAGTAACCAGTCTTGTATGTACGAGGGTCATTCAATAAGTAAAAAACATACAGTTGTGGAGCAAAAACTTTTTATTCAATCAATACAATTTTTTTTACTTTTCAACGTAATCTCCAGCAACGTCTATGCACTTATCCCATCTCTTTACAAGCTTTTTTATTCCCTCAGAAAAGAATTTTAAAACAATTCCTTGATGTCGAAGCCAGTTTTGGACTTTTTCCTTCACTTCTTCATTGCTGTTGAACTTGACACCACGCAATGTCTCCTTAAGTGGGCCAAACAAGAAAAATTCAGATGGGGCAAGGTCAGGGCTATAAGGGGGATGAGGCAGGGTCTCCCAACCTACTTTTTTTATTGTTTCGAGCGTCAGTTTTGCTGTGTGTGGGCGGGCATTATCGTGAAGAAGAAGAATCACAGCTTTCCTCTGCCATCCCGGACATTTCTTCTTCAATGCAGGCTTAACTTTGTTCACAATCATGTCAGAATAGTATTGACTATTGATGGTAAGCTGGTCTTGTAGGTAATCACAGAAAATTGGGCCTTGGGGTCTCCAAAAGATGGTTAACATCACCTTACCAGCCGATGGCTGGGTTTTGAATTTCTTTTTGGCGGGTGAACTGGAATGCTTCCTCTCCGTGCTTTGTCGCTTTGACTCACGTTCAAAATAGTGAATCCAAGTTAGTGGTTATAGTGGTTCCAAATACAACAATCTTAATAACAGAACGCTGTTCTTCGAAAGTACTGTCCTCAAGAGGACACGCCATCGTAAATAAAACTGTATTGGTTATGTTTATTCAATATATTATTGAACAGCTGATCAAAACTTACAAGCGCGCCAGGTAACACTCCTGAGAGTTTCAATCAGCTGCTACAATTAATTTCTTTTCTAAAACTGTTTGTCTGTTTACTTATTGAATGACCCTCTTATAGTTACACGTTATGTCGTTACACTGTGCGACTTTGTGAGGTTACGTTAGTGGTGTTTCGTGGTTACCGACATGACTGACTGGTATAAGCCAAACGTTTCAGTTAAAGTTTGTTTTAAAGTTCGGAAGACAGCAGCGGAAACATCAACCATTTTTAATATTTCAAAAACGGCAGAACCTCCAAACCAGATGACGAGCCTTCTGGGCGCTCTTCAGCTGACATCACCGACGGAAATAATTTGTAAAGATTGTCAGCAAACAATAAACGATGTTTATAAAATTGTCGGTTAGGTTAAGTTAGGTTAGATTATGTTAGATTTTGCACTGAAAGATGAAATGTTTGCTCCGCCTGTTAATGATGGATAAAGAAGAACACTGGTCGTTAACACACACGAATGACTTATGTAGGAAGCTTAAAGAATTTAATTTCTTACATTACTATAGATGAGAATCATGGATTTTTAGTTATGGTCCAGAATCAAATAAGGAGTCATCTCAACGGAACCAAGCTGAAAAGTGTATCAAGTTCTGACCAGCATTAAGACAATGTTGATTTGTTTTTTTGACGGCGACAGCAAGTACGCTCCATAGAGGTAGACAACCAATGGGTAATTCTACTGCGATGTTTCAGAACAAGTTTGACGAAAACATTCTGAGATGTGGACCAATCAACCAAACATGGATGTTGCATCATAACCATGCGCCAGTACATGAGTTTCTGAGTTGTATGAACATGACTACTACTCACTCAGACCTTTATTCATACAACTCCCTCTACACCTACAAAGAAGCGCCGAAGAAGAGGGCATCGACATTGACGTAGTACTGTACCTTCCTAAATATGGGAACATCTTTCACTACCTACACAAACACCACGAATCTCTCCACCGGTAAGCTCGCGCACACACACTTTACTGTCTACACACACTTTAGTTTCTTTCAGATTACTTTACATTTCAGATTATAGCGTATATTTTATCTGATTTTAAGCGGCAGTTTTTTTGGTTTAGTAGTGCATCAACCCTTTCGATGCCATATATTTATACAAATTTTGAATCATTTAAATTCATTTATAATTTACGGATACTGTGTTAAGCGTGCTTGTTTTTACCTTGTAAAATACATTAGCTTTAATTTTTTTTAGTGTTAACAAAATTACGCCTCCGCGCGCGCGTGTGTGTGTGCAAACTATTTTTTACAGGCATTGCTGTTATATTTAATTAATTACCGTCGTTTACGAGTTAGAATTCACTTGAATTTGCTTTACTTAAACATTTTATACATTTCCACTAAGACCATTAATGCAAAGAAAAGTGCATCATTATATGATTCTTTACTAATCGAAAATCTGTGAACACTTAAAAGTGTTCACAAGGAACCATAGCAATCTGTATACAAAATATACACAACGCTGAAAATTAAAACCTTTTATTTGCATTTCAAGTAAATTTAATTGTTAAACATGAAGTTGAAACTATTATATACGTCTAACCGTGGAATGATTCTTGAATATAAATTCAAGTAAACGGGATTCGGTATTTTGTGTTTGTATAAAACCGAAGTACTTTTAAGAGCAACCCTGACTTGCTACAGACTCCAGAAGAAATCAAGTGGTCATAACAAGTCTCCGCATCGGCCACACACTACTGACTCACAAGCACATCTTTACAAGTGAACCTCCTGCTAGATGTAATCACTGTGGCACGGTTTTGTCAGCTTTCCATCTCGTTTGAGAGTGCCCTGCTCTTCAAACATCTGCGAAGGAAATTTAATATCCCTTCAGATGTTATAAAAAGTTTAAATGCCAAGACTGCAGCCGGCAACATACTTCTCCTCGTAAAGGAGATTCAATTCCTAGCAAAAATTGAGGTACAAACTATAAAAATTATAAGAACATTAAAAATTGTGTAATAAAATTAATGGATTAATATGTGGTAGAGATGGCTATTTTATTTATTATATATATTTATTATTATGTAACTTGTTACATTTATTGTTATACATTGTTTGTCGTTGAATATGTTGTTACTTATTGTTATACAGTTGTGATATATTGTTACTTTGTGTTATATTTATATTTATGTTATACATCTGCATGATGTGTATTTATAATTTTTATGTTGTGGGGGGAGGGTATTATTTTTTATTTTAGTTTGCATTATTTAAACAAATATTTAATAATATATGTTATTGCATCTGTAAAAGAATCTGTACAAATTCATTTTTATAATTTTTGTGGTTGCTAATGACCGTCGCTGTTGCAGCGACATTATAAATAAATTAATTAAATAATAATAAAACCGAAGTACTAGTAGATATTGTAAATTACACCTCACTGACTCTTTGCTACGTTACAGGTAGTAGTGATGTGAGACATAAAAATGTTAGTTAATTAACCGTTAGTGTATAACACGACCAAGATTTTGCTGTTTACATTTAATTCGAGCTAGTAGCTGCATTACACACTATACTGCGGTTGCTTATATCTACAGGGGCGGATTATATGGTGGAAAGCAACGAGGTGTAATATTTGAGTTCAGTATTGTTCCTAAGATTATGTAAACTTACACTGAAACAAACATAAAATCACAGAAACGTGTTAGTGCGAGAACAAACTTAATTCACATAATCATTTATAACATAAACATATCCCCAAACCCGCGGTGAAAATTGTATTCACCAGATAAATCAACTTTTTGGACCAATAAATAAGTATAATCAATAATAATCATATATTATGAGATACTCAATATTATCTCATAACGGAACATTCCATTTTAAAAAAATATACACACCCGATCAAGATTTTGCATATATATAGAAGTTAAACAGAAACTTTTCAGGGAAATGTGAATAAGTACACAAAGTAATAAAAAAAATACTTCCATTAAAACGTTTAAGAAAATGGTTGAACAAACTACTTATATCATATGCTCTGTGATGTAATGTTTGCTAGGCTTTGAAAATCAATTTAATATCATTGTGTTGAAAACGTACTCCAATTCTGAGTACAGCGCTTTTGAGACCAGACTCATTCCTCCCGTCAGTGACGTTAAATTATCCCGAGGCTTGTATTAAATTGCCCAGTGCTTGAAAAATAGCATCAAATTAATAATGGAATTACTACATTAAAAAAATGATACTTATAGTTAAAAATATATATTATAACAACATTGATCAACATACATTGATATATAATTTAATTTGTGTAGCCCTAAGTTCAGGGCCACTTTATATAACATAACAAATTATATAATGTATTGAATTCATGGGTGTAATCGTAATAAGAAGATGATACGTTATTTAAGTTTAAAATTGTTATATTATTTATTTTTTTATTAAACAAAATTTTTCATTTCGCATATAGAAATACTACTCATTATTATATCGTTTGTACAACTCCTTCGTACACAACTTATAGCTAACAATTTACGTACACAGGTTATACATAAATCTTATTATCTAATTTTAATTAATTGAATATTCATTTTGCTCTCGGCTTACTACTTGTGTGATCATCTTTTCGCAATTTCTGATTAATTTACTTTATAATGAAGTTACTTGTATTCCAATTTCTTTAATATTAATTAGTTTTAAAACTTTCTACTGCATATGCATTATCCTTTATCAACCAAGACTTTATTAATTACGTTAACTCAAAAAATCAAATATTTCTCTTATCATTTATGTTTCCCTCAATTACTAAATTTTATACAAGAGATATTATTCTAAATTTTACTCTGATTTTACATTTATATACAATTAGTTATTTTAATACAGGTTGAATGTCTTGCATTCTAACTTTAATTAATGTCTTTCAAATGTCTGTAATTATATTGGTTTTTCATCACCTCGTTTGACGTGGTTAATCATCCGTACGTCCTCCTTTGGTCCTCAGTCTGCGTACTCCGTGTCCTCTTGGTCCTCTGGTCGGATTCTACTGCATGTACAGTTTACGAGTCGTCACGCCTCACATCATATGCTGCGGGTGTGTCCATAGACCTCTTCGTATGTGCTCTGCTGCTCTGGTTGGACTTCAGTTGGTCCTGTGCCTCTTATATAAATTTAAATTAGCGTTGTCGACTGACATAGCCTCCTGTAGCAACGGTTGAATCGAGAAGAAGAAGCTTTATTAGCGTGACCTGGTATTTATAGTCAGGTCGTGCAAAAACCCATGTCTGAACAATATTTAACTTGTCAGATTTTGTCGAAGCGTCACTTCCCCCACTCTGGTTCAATTGACTATTTTCGCCTATCTTCACGAATTACGAAGTTTGTTTCCCATCAATCGATCACTAATTTTTATATGTTTACTATACGTAAATTACACTTCTTTATTGTAATTACAAAAAGAGCTATTCACTTTTTGCGTATAGTAATTGCACTTTTCGTCATTTCGGCACGGTCTTTTAACCCTTTGTTCACCTTTAATTTCTATACACTTTGGTGTCTTTTGTTTCACCCTATCGTACATATTTTCCTTATAATTAAAATAAAATATAAAACTATTCTACTTGAAAAGGGTTGGTTACATTTCAGGAACGGACAGGCTTCACACACAGAAACAAAATACGCGTGTACACAACGCTAGCGACAGGTGCGTCGGGAATGCGTGTCCATGCATGAATTCTGCGCTCCCTATTTTTAACTACGATACAGCTTATGCAATCTGAATCATGTTTATTAGTTCATATTTATTTTATTTTTTTTATTTATTTCATTTATTTTTGCAATGCACAGTACCGTTAATGGTTGTACCGTTGCAATATATATTGGCGCTCGTTCGCGCGTGCGTGTGTGTCTGGGTGGTGAACATATTCTGCTTACTTTGTTCTACATCACTCTGGCAGAACTTATATATCTTTATTTTTTTTTTTACAAAATTAAAAGAAGAAAGGAAAAGGGACCCCAAAAGAAACCGATGAAAAACGGGAATAAAGTAGCAACGTTGTGCCGGGGTGTAAATTTTCCCGGCGTGATTTAAACGTGCATGGCCGCCAAAGAGCGTAGCAGCTGGGCGGCACGGCTAAGTCGATTATTAAGGCCGTGTCTGCGCCACGGGGACGCGATCTAGTAAGCCAGTCAACCTTGTCAGCTGGTTGCTGAACGCAGCTGTTAGAAAACAGCTTGCCAAACGTTATGGACGGCAATTCCCAACATGTTGAGTTTCTGTGGCATGATGGGTTCGAAGAATACGTGCTGCTGCCTCATTTCGTCTCCAACCTTCCAATAGGGTATTGCTGGTCTGACGGCCCAGGGTGAAGTACTTAGTTGATATCTTTAATATTACTTCATAGTCTAGTAAAGCGTTTCAGGGTCCCCCCGTACAGCCGGGAGAAAGGGGATGCGGAGATAGTGACACCAACACCAGCCATCATCTGCAGAGTAGTATAGCAGGATGCTCCCCGAAGCCGTCAGGCCCAAAAATACTCCTCCTCCAGAACATCAAAGACATCTGCCCGGAATGACACTAGCAGGAACTTCTGCACCCTTCAGTCATCACCATCAACACTCATCGCACACGGGTCTACATGGCATCATTTGAGTTCTTCAAAAGTACAGGTGGGAGCATTCCAATTACTAAACCAGCCAACTACAACTCCACCGGTTTTAAATCAAGTGTAACTGACATTTTATACCTGCTCTTAAACAAAAGCGGACCAGAAGTCCAAGCGGACCAGCCGTTTCAAATAAAATATTGTAACTAAACTTTGGCATAATTTAAATTGATGTTGTAATGTAAATCAGACTAAAATTCAATTGTTTGAAGGCTTTTAACTAAACATGTTATGATAACGAAAAAAGCACTAATAAAAATTGTTACTGATTACACGAGTATTTTATTGCAAGTCCTGTCACTCTGGGCTCCATCACACTTTTCGCTTCCGCTAGGCCAAGTGGTCTAGTTTTTAAATTTTACGTAACGGACTAAGTCGCCGTTACAACGTACAGAAAAGAAATAGGTAAACACGCGTGGAAGTATAAAGTGCTTTTCACCTCTCTTATTCAGTCCTACTATTCAAGTTTTTTTCAGATCGTTCCTTTGCTTCTTCTTTGTTTTTCGTTTGTTCTCACTCTTCATAGTTTCTAGTACATAAATATTTCATCCATTTAGTCTCAGTCAGCTTTCGAATATCCATTTCACAAAATTGTATTTCTTTTGATGTACCTCATTACGCCTGCATTGTCTACGACTGACATAACTCGTGTGCCAATCTGGTACCCCATGTTCACAGGTAAAATAGATTTCTATCAACATCATCATCTTGAAGTTTCCAAGTTGTTCTCATCCTACAACGTATAAAGAACCTCTCACAATTATAAATATCTCTTCTTCATCTATTGGCAAGTTTTCTTTTTGCAACTAGAAGCTCCTGTTATTTGCGCATATTATTTGAGTGCACCATTCGCTGTCATCACCGTCTGCACATTGCCCAAATGTGGGATATAAATATGGGACTCTCTCGATCTCCAGTTTTTTCCTTCAGTGTTATTATTTCTACAATGTTCAGAATAAATCCATTATTTACAATTACATGGCCTGCAAATTGTATCTTCCTCTTTGTAATTACTTAATAAATTTCCATGCTTTTCTATTTCTTTGAGATTATAACAATTTATTACTTTCTACTCAAATTTTCTTTATAGGTGTTTTACACAACCACGTCCCTGCTGGCCTACATCTTGGGCTACTCATTTTACACATTCAAATTAACAATATACTCCAAACGAAATCTTTCGTGAAAGTATGCGTCTATAAATTAGTAGGGAGTTACTAGATCTTGTTATAGAGCTTACGTTAGGTTGATATACAACTATTTTAGTTGTTATAAATGACTATTAATCATGGTAGCAATTGTTGTCACAGTATTTTCTAGTAAGTATTATGTTTGTCTGCATTACTAAGTTTAGTTTTCCAAGCCCTAAGATTATCAACAAACGAGCAATCGAAGCACTGATAAGTATCTCTAAGGTTTCTTACGACCTCTTCTAGGGTCAAGCCAACAAAACAGTGGAAAGTTCGTTGCCTTGATCAACTTTGCAGCTAACTTTAATCCCCTGTTAACCCTCCTTCCACTGCTTACAACAGGTGTAATTCACAGAGTGGTGTTAATTAACCGCTGCAGTACTCTTATCAGTAGTAAGTGCAGCACCATATTTTTCCTAACAATCGTATCGATAAATTATTTAAAACTATGCGTGCTGTACAGAGTAATTTTGTATTTAAAACTTGTTTGACAATATTCGTTTCCCAACGTTATTGTTCACTATAGAGGCTTATACAAACTGTGTGCTCTTCAGAATCAGTTGCAGTATAGTTTACATTTTGAAATAAATACGTTTTGAAATTTTTACATTTCTCTTTCAACCACATATATTTATCATACACAAACAGGTTAACCTAGCTATTCATAGTATGCCTACATTTTTGTCATTACATGTTGTTAATAAATTCTTAAGGAAAGCTTTGGTTTTTTGTTGATATCTTTTCTATTCGCCAAACTTCGTCCGGATGGAATTTTTACACTACTACATGGTTGGCTCATCGATGTAGAAATATTTTAATAACTTAAAAAATAAACTTTTCTACCTTCTTTTGTATGTAGTTTACCAACTACTAGATATAGATATTATTTTGGCCTGCAATTATTTTTGAGAAAAGATCTATTTACCAGTTTTGTTTTTTATTGTAGTTGATTTTCCTTAATTTAAGTTCTGTTGTAGACATTTCTTTCTTATTGTTTTACTAATAATTACTTTGACTCTTAAAATGGTACGAAGTGTTTTAGTGCTCCTTTCTACATCACAGATTTTCCTGACTTCTTTGTTGGCATTATTTTTTATTTGTATTTAAGAATGTATCAATACCAATTTTTTTTACAGATTGTCAATCTTTATTTTTACAGATTGTAAAATATTTGCGCAAAAGTTTGTTTTAAAATATTTTGAAAAATTCTACAGAAGTGTAAAGTATAAAAAATGAGGTAAACTCGAGCACTCCAAAAAAACATATATTTTAAAGTTAGCTCATTTTATGCCAATAAAAGAGTAGAAATTTTCATTACTATTTTAGGTAGGCCTAAACTATAGCGACATATTTTATATTTTAAACATTTCTTTTTATTTACATGCTTTTGTAACAAAATATTACTATGTTCATAATATATCAATTGCATACAACAAATAAAATAAAATAATTAAAAAAATTAAAAAACACGACTGCCAAAAAAATAAATGAATAAATAAAAAATAAATTGATAAAAAACTAAGTAAAAATAATATTTAGTAAAAATCACAAAATCTAAATAAAGTCGATTTAAAAAGGCAAAAACAAGGTATTGAAATTCAGCTCTGATCAGATTTAACGAAAATGTTATGAATGATTAAACGCATAGTAATTTTATTAGATTTAAATTACTTTTCGATGTTGAATATATATCAATGCATCATATGAAGACTACAATTATAAAAAATATTGCTGATAAAATTTTGCTCTTCAATTTTAATTTTCAATGCAGTCGGGGGCTGTTTCTAAATAGATTAGTTCTTTTCATTAAACAGCCCTCGACTGCATTGAAAATTAAAATTGAAGAGCAAAATTTTATCAGCAATATTTTTTATAATTGTAGTCTTCATATGATGTATTGATATATATTCAACATCGAAAATTAATTTAAATATAATAAAATTACTATGCGTTTAATCATTCATAACATTTTCGTTAAATCTGATCAGAGCTGAATTTCAATACCTTGTTTTTGGCTTTTTAAATCGACTTTATTTAGATTTTGTGATTTTACTAAATATTATTTTTACTTAGTTTTTTTATCAATGTATTTTTTATTTATTCATTTATTTTTTTGGCAGTCGTGTTTTTTAATTTTTTAAATTATTTTATTTTATTTTATTCCTTTTTGTGTTTAAAAAGAGTATAATGGGAATGTGCAGTGTGTGCGTGCGTGTGTGCGTGTGTGCGTGCGTATGTGTGAAGTGCAAAAAAATTTCAATTTTTACATAGTTTTATTTAGAAACTTTATTATGTACATAGTATAATTAGCGTATGAACTTATAAACTTATAAGTATAGTATAACTTTATATTATATACTATTATATAACAAGTACAATACAAATATTTCGATAAATTGTTTTATAAATTATATAATTAACTAAATAATTTCATTTATTAGAAATGATAAAGAAAAAGCTTTGGTCTACAGATTTCTGAGTCGATTTAATTCCTCAAGTGAGTTTTTATCGTGCGGTTCATACAACAATTTTCGTGGATCCAGACAACTTATTGCTAATCCCTCTAATGTTTTCACACGACTTAGTGCGACGTAGGCCTGACCCTTGGCAAAAATATTACTACTCAAATCAATGACTGCTTTGTCTAAAGTAGTGCCTTGGCGTTTATGTACTGTTACAGCCCAACACAATATTAATGGCAGCATACGTCGTTCTACTGTGCCCTGGCCTCGCAAAGCATTATATTCAACAGTGGTGGGCTCTATCTTTACTCCAATACCAGCAGTATTTCCCCTAATTGATCTGTCATCAAATTCTACAAATACGGCTTGTGGAAGCTCACCAGGTTGAAGCTGATCTCGACGTAGTGCAGGCCACTCAATTTTTCTAATGATGCCGATTGCTCCGTTGACCAGACCATGATTAACATTAATGTTTTTTCGCAACATTACCCTAGATCCGACTCCGATTACTAAAGAGTTTGGAATACCTCCAGTTTTGTTTGGATCCGTTGGTATGAAGTCTTTCTTTAACTTTTGTCCGTAATTCTTAGCTTCGACAGACACATCCACCGCTGCAATATCGTAAACTTTAGATGATGTTTTCAACTTTTCAGTCATCATAGCATTATATTCTTCTACCTGTTTAGTGGTTGGGAAAATACGCAGACACTCGCCATCAGCAAATTCATCTGTCAAAGGAACTCTTCGACGATCTAAAATTTCTAGCTGCTGCATGGTGAGTTGGCCGACTCGTAAATTATTTAGAATGTCTATAAAAGTAGTGTCGTTAGCTTGCCGCATATTTTGAGGTAATTCACAGAAACTAAACAGTGTCCACAAATTAATTTCAGCTGATAAGTAATGATGCTGCTTGAAGCAGTAGGTACCACAAACTGCTTTTGATACAGGTGGCAACTGCATTAGATCGCCAAACAAAATAATATTGATACCCCCGAAGAGAGCATCATTCATTTTAAGCTGTTGCAACCTTAAGTGAATATTTCTTAGGGTACTATAAGGTACCATTGAGATTTCGTCAATGATTAGCCAATTAATATGCTTCCACCTTAGCCGTTCCCTTTGAAGACGCTCACCAGTAAGAGGGCGAAGAGCTGTCACCTTGCCTTTTTCGATAGGAAGGGCAAAAGTAGAGTGCAAAGTGCTACCTCCAATCAATCTTGCAGCGACACCTGTGGGTGCTGCTACCGTAACAGCTCTGCTTGCAGGTAAATGAGAAAGACGACGAATCTGTTCTACAATAATTTTCAATGTAAAGGTTTTGCCGGTGCCTGCTCCTCCAGTAACGAACACACGTAATGGCTCAGTATTATTTTCACTTGGAAGCAATCTGTCTGAAATCATTTTGAACAATTGGCGCTGCTGAAAATTCATTAAGTTTACTTCTGCGGCATATTGTTGATCCGTCATTTCATGTATTTCAGGTTCACAATCTTCGTTAGCTAAAGCAATTTCATCATTATGTTCTTCAATAAGGTTTTGTTCGAAAATTTCACGCATATTATTTTCGACCACGTCAGCATCTAAATTAACTTCAGTAGCTAGGTTTTCTGCTACAATTCTAGCTACAGCTTGCTGAATCTCTTCCTCCCACCTAGCCATTTCCTCCACTTTGTTTCCACCTTGCATTGGTCGTAACAAACTTTGTTTTGCTACGAACGCTTGTTTTGCTACGAACGCTTGTTTTGCACTGTTATACCCCTCCATCAATTCAGATTCAGAGCGGAAAGGAATGTGCGTGACTAAAAGAGAATAATAATATGCTTCCGGATCTGAGTTTGGTGTGTAATACCTAGTTCGTAAGACAGCTGGGCGCTTACGCTTTTTCATTTTTCCCTGATTATCAAGAAGAGTGATACATCTCTCAGAGGCATTTTCTTCTGGAGCCTGTTCGTAAGCATCAGTATCCTGATCATCTTCTGAGAATCTATTGTGCGTCACAGCCTCATACCAGACAGCGAATTCATGCAAACTTAATTCTTCGAGCGCGTGAGGCCTATCAATGTAGCGGTCAAAAATATTTCTGTATGGCTCGTTTGCATTATCATCAATTCTCAACATCCGGTACCTTAACTCAGGAAAGCAAGTATTAACAAAGATCACTTTTCGTGAGGAATCCCGCATTTTAAGGTGACATAGACGTACTGCGCACTCACATGCTGACACCTCTCTGTGCGTTAAAATAGCATTTTGAATTGCAAAAACTTGTTTCTTGCACACGTCGAATAGCGTCGCAAATATTACAGAATACCTTCCACTAGCGCCACCTGATGGACCAATAAACGAACAAAATAAATCCTTAGAACCGATCACTTGTATTCACTTCCGGTCAAAACCGGAAGTCAACTCACGGTGATATATAGCCTATGACACTTCTGGTGAAGTAGGGAATCCATCGAGCCATCGAACATCAAAATCGGTAAAGCCGTTAAAAAGTTATAGTGGAACAAACATACATACATACATACATACATACCCTACCACTGAAAACATAACACTCCTTTTGGCAGTCGTGTAAAAACACAAAACTTATTACTTTATTTTGAGTATTTGAAATTAATCTTAACAACATACGTTTTAATAATATCATTCACAATTAAAGTGATTGTTTTATTTTTCTCCACAACCATTATTATGGTTTTTTTGATAATTTACATGTTGCAGCGTCTGATAACAAGAGCCTTCTCGCTCGTCCGCACGGGCAACGTTTATCAATTTTTACACACCTTTTTACTGTCGATATCTCAAAAACTGTTCTCTGAACCTGAGAGAAAAATATGTAAAATAAAAAATGTGTAAACTTTTATGCCCTGTCTTTCCGGTGTCTTGAGTTTTTTGTAACTTTGTTATTTTTTGAGTACTTTTGAATGTTTTGTACTTTCCCCCTCCCTTTTTTCAAAACCCCGAGCCAGAATTCCGGCAAACGTTTTTTTAAATTCATTGTTATCCTTTTATCTAGCTGTATCGCAAAAATCTCAAAGGCGCCACTTAATTCGAGGTTTTCCCTTCGGTGACTGTACTAACTCTGAGTGCTACATGTTTTATTCTTCCAAGCGTATTTACCTATTTCTCTTTTATACGTTGCTATATTAATTTTGATTTTTCATAGTTTTCTTTGGAGTTCACTTTTCTTTTATTTTCTAGAATTTATGTAAAAGATTTCTTAGGTAAACTTTTCCCCACCGCCTTTCTCATCTGTCCATACCTTGACAGATACTTCCCTTTGGCTTTATCTAACATTCTTTCCTACCTGTCACCTTTCTGTAACAATGTCGGTTTAAGACTTGTAGATGATGCAAAATAATACAACTCAGGCATTCTCTTTAATAGTTATTTAAGTATGTATTTTTCTTTACATTTTTTATTCAGTCTTAAAATTTAGGGCTATTAGTATGTTTATTTTCTGTTGGTGATTTAAAGTTTTAAGCTTTCTTGTATTCCTTAGGGGTTTCTATTGTAGCACCAAGTTGAACCTGTTTGTTATAATTCTTCACCTAGCTATTACCCATAGGAATCTTTATCTTATCTTCCGTCACCAATCAACAACCATCCTAAACAGTTAACATTTTTGTAGCCTTATAGTTGTTATAGTTCTTACGAGTGTGTAGTATTTTAGAGTTCTTTTATTGTTTTTACGTCTCCTTTCTTTGTGTAACAAAATTTTGCCATTCTTCACCTGCCAACATGTACTGAATTTTATGATTATTAATTTTCAAACTCAAATCATCGCAACCTTTCCTTATCTTTCGTAAATGCCATCAATTGTATATTACGTTTTTGTAATATTCAAGACTAATTTTTTAAACATTTACGAAAGATTAATTACATTTGCAATTTACGTCTGTATATGCTCTTCTATCGTCTGCAGAGAAAGACTATACTTTGGATTGAGAAAAAATGCAAGAAAAAAAGTCGCCTCTTGTAATCGAACGTTGAAAGAGGTAACATTCGTTTACTCCTTAGAAAATTCGGTCTTTCTCGGTTATATTTCTTGGTCTTTCCATTCAAGAAGCAGTACTATTTTCAAACTGCAGTAGGTTTAGTCTTCTAATATTGTCGCTATTCGCTTCAAAAAGATGTTGCTAATTGAAATCTTTATAATTTTACGACGCACGCACACATCGCAACGGAATAAATACCTAAATATCAAAACGCTCGTTACTGAAATATTAAATAACAGATTTCATGAATAAAAGACAAAAGTACACAAGTATTTCCCAAATTTAAAGTGTCCAACATACAAATTCACAGCAAATAATACAACTCACCATATTCAAATTTCTGCATACAATAATGAACAATTGAGACTTTTCACTGAACCGTTGGCAATTATAAGCACCAAACTGCAGGTTACAACAGCATCTGTTATAACATCTTATTGCTACAATACGTAATACCCATCTCGCAAATAAACTAACCGGTACTTCCAAAGGCCTGTGTGTCGAAGTAAAGCTACGAGACTTTCCTAGATGCCGGTAGAACAATCAACCATTGTGTGGAAAGCGTAAAAAGATAGAGAAAGTGCGGGAGCGTTGCGTTATCCTACTGCTCACACAACGCGTCAAAAGCATCACGTAGTCACATACCTCTTCAGCACAACACTGTCCTCCTAAACCTGTTCGACACGAACTGACATATAGTCTTGCATTCTTTGTTTTAAGTTTGATTTTGGAAACTTAGTTTGTTCTAGTCAACTCAATTTACAAGCTCAACCCCAATCTCTCCTGAGTATTATTCTCTGCCGCAACCTTTCTTTTCCTTCTTGAGCATTTCCTTTAAGTCAGGAAAAGGGGGGTTTCTTTGTCGACCACGTTAATTTTTCAATCACTACTACCATCACTACACAAATGGGTATTTCTTCAGAAAATCACTGTGTAAACGTATTTGAGGTAAACCGTCTTATTATTCACTCTAATATAATAATTGTTGAAACAGTTGGGAAAGTTTGCCAGAGAAAGGTGGCTGCGTATAAGGACGTAACAAAACTGAAAACAAATGTATACTAAAGAGAAGTAAAATAACATTCTATATTTACCTAGAACAATTTTTCTGCCTTCTGTGACTTAAGTTATTGCGGAATATATTACAACACCATTTTTTATTTATTTGATGTGCGCTCCTCGACGTTCTTGGAAGCCATTTACAACACATTAAATTAGTGTGTGTATATGATGGGTGTAATCGTAATAATAATAACACAATGTAATTAGTTTAAAATCATTTTAAAATGTATTAATCAAAAATTTTTAATTTCTACAAACTTACAAAATAAATTTTAGTAAAGAAATCTTTAAACTCCAATGTAGAGGCAATCATGTCAAATTTTATTGCTTCCACCTCTAATTGTTAGTATAATCTTAAGTATAACTGTGTTTCGTGTTACTGTCACTTATTACATACCGTATAAATTTTCTCCTTTCGTTTTATACCAAAGTATAAGTTTTTGTAATACGCTTTGAAAGCAGGTATAACATTAGTTAATATTTATTTTAAATAGAAACAATGAAGTTACATGTTTGACAAGGGGTTCTCACCAAGTTTTTCTGCGGCGAGTGTTTAAAATTGTTGTGTCAAAACTAAAAAAAAAAACTTTTTATTTGCTATTTTCATACTGCCAACACGACTATATGATTCTATGATGTCTTTTGCGTACCGCAAATACATGTTGGTACTCGCATAACGAATTAACAGTTCTTCTACTTCTCCTTTGGAAGTGTAAGGCTCAAAGCCTATTACGTCGTCCGTTGTTACAACTGATGTCTCCATCTTCCGATTAGCCTAAATCAGACCTAAGTCCTTGATTTCAGTCAAGCTTTTTCTTTTGGACGGTTTAAGGTACTTATGTCTCCCTGGATGGGCTACCAAACAGATTGCAGGAAAGTCCGGTAGTAGGGTTGTCACCTTGGACCTTCCAGACCTGCTCTGGGTTTCATTTGGAGATCTCCTCCTAGGCTCTTTTGCTCTTTCTGCCGTCGGGAATTTTTCTCCTCCGCCTTCGAGACCGTTGATGACCATTTATTACCTGTTACCGTAAGCCGGCGCCCTAAAACTGGTAGCTCCCATCCTGAGTCAGATGGAGCCCAGGTTTTTTAACGAGGTTGAAACTCCTCCCGCTCCTCTTTGTTCATCACTTGCAAGATGAGGCCCGGCCTTACGACCAGCAGTGTTAAACAACACCGTTGGCATAGTTTTACTGTTAATTATTTGTTTCATTCGATTAATATGATTTAGCTCTACATTTTTCAAGACACGTTTACTTTTTTGCATTTTCATTTAACCGTGTAGGGGTGTACAAAACCCTCTCAATGCGCCACTACATGTTGTTCCAAGAACGGGGACAGAACTCATCACGTTTCAAAGTAACACAGTAACACGATATATGTACGTTTATTAAACTTTTCTCGTTTCATTTTCTGAAAGTCCTAACCACTGAAATCAATTTTATAATCTGTAACTATTTTAATTTAGCCTGGATATTTTGACGCGTTTAGATATTTTGGATAAACTTTCATGGCATTTTTAAACATTAATAATTTAAATTAATAAGAAACATATTGCAAAGACTTTTATAAAATAAAACAACTAAACGATACGTAGTAGAAATTCAATTAAAATTTTACTTTTAACCATTTGTTCTTATTCTATTTAAAGATATTTAACGTTCAATCAGTACCACGAGAAGTTATGTCTATATTGAAAACATTTCAGTGCTTAATAAATTATATAATTTAATTTTAAGTCATACACACTTGTATTCTAGAGTATTTTAAATTTTGTTGTATCAGAACAATATGCGGCTACAAAAACCTTTGACGATTGAAAAAATTAAAAACTAGGGACCATAATAACAAAAACTATCTTTCACGGATATCAGATTTCTAATTAAAAATTCATCTTCATGGTTAGAGTGATTCCACAGACGCTTATTGATAGTTCAAAATCTCCTGTAATATTTAAACAAGCACTACATACACATTATCACTCAAGTCAAACTCATATATGCAAATGATTAATCTGATGGAAATAATTAATCCCATTCATTTATTTTTTATGACTTCGCAGTGATATTGATCCCGTCTTCAAATGTTGCAGGAAACGATCTCATTCCTGTCTGTTACGGACACAGACGAGTCTCTCACTACCGTAAGTGAAGTTACTGTGTCAGTGGTAGAACATTCCCTTATTGGACAATTTTATCACATTTCCCATAATAAGCTAATAACTGCACGCCTACTCATATATGATCTTCATCGTATAGGCCTAACTGTTTTTCCGTGTTGTGTTGGTTTATTTTATGTAATATATTGCAACAGTACAAATGTATAAGGTACTGTGCATTGCACAAAGTAATTAAAATAATTAATTAAAGTAAATAAATAATTCATATTGTTAGCAATAATAATTCAGTTTTCTATCTGAACTGTAAAAGGAACGACCAACTTTCATGTCGGGACAGGCTGATCACGCCACTCTACTATGTCTGTGTGTACACGCTTATGATACATGTGTGTGTGAGACCTGTCGATTCCTGAAAAGCGTCACCCTTAATGAACGCTATTAATTAAATTAATTTATTTATTTTGTAAAGATTGTGTGCATAATATCACAAAACCAAATACACCAAAGTGTGTATAAAAATAAGACGCACATTTGTATAAAAAACAGTGAGAAAAGAATAAAAAGTGCGATTGTAGTGAAAATAAAAATAAATAAAACTTATGTTAATAAAGATACAGAAAAACCGGTTTATACACAGTGAACACATAAAAATTACCGACAAGATGAATACCGGGTAATGTGCAAAAGACTTCGCATTTCGCGAAGAAAACCGAATGAAGTGTGATAATAATCGTTTGTGAGAAGGGACGCCAACGACAGGCTCTGACATGCATAATATTGTCGAAACATGATTTTAGCGCCCTAGGGTATAAATACACGAGACGCGCTAACTTAATTCTCTTTATCGTTCAACCATAGTAGCAGCCGGAGTCTCTCCCGGCAACTACAACTCTTTCTCGTACAATTACCGTAGCAGTCGGAGGTTCTGCCCAGAGACAACAACTTTTGTATATCAACCACAGCAGCAGCCGGCGGTTCTTCACGACTACTCATCACTTTCGTGAGAACACCTGCAACCTGAGGCCATGACGGGAGACAAGGGTGCAGACAAGTACATATAATATAATCCAGCGAGGGACGACGATCAAGGACTCCAGGACTACACGACTACAAAGGAGCATCCAGGATCGCGGACCTAGGACCGAAGAGGACACGCTGCCGATTTACCACGACAACAAGGTGAAAAACAACCATGTATTTGTAAAACAGAGACTCACAGAAAGACAATATAATTAACGATGTAAAAAGAGAGACAATCCAATTCATAGATGAATTAATAAATTTTGCAAATGTAAATATTTCTTGTATAGTAATTAGAGTAATGTTTTAAAAAATGTTTTAAACTATAATTTTGAATCAATAACTTAGTCATTGCTATTTAAATTGATATAAAAGTAATTAGTAAATTTTATTAGAAAACAAAACAATGCATATGCAGTATATTCAAAAGAAATTAAATCATTAGAAAGAAATTAGATAATCTGATAATTATCACACTAATGAGCAAGCCGAGAGCAATATTAGATAATTATAAATGTGTATTATAGTATAAGATTGTATATTATGTCTATGTGTAATACGAGATTATCACTTATATGTAATAATTATAATAATTAGATGTGTGCTACGACTACACACACAAGCAAATAATAATGATATTTTAAATCGCAACCAAATAAGAAATTTTTAATTAATACATTTGTAAATGATTTTAAACTAATTACGTTGTGTTATTATTATTACGATTACACCCATCATATACACACACTAATTTAATGTGTTGTAAATGGCTTCCAAGAACGTTGAGGAGCGCACATTAAATAAATAAAAAATGGTGTTGTAATATATTCCGCAATAACTTAACTCACAAAAGGCAGAAAAATTTTTCTAGGTAAATATAGAATGTTATTTTACTTCTCTTTAGTATACATTTGTTTTCAGTTTTGTTACTTCCTTATACGCAGCCACCTTTCTCTGGCAAACTTTCCCAACTGTTTCAACAAGATTATAATACGCTCTTCTAAATATTCGGTTTTCTAACGCTTTTTCTTATAACTCTTCTCCTTCTCTCCTGGAAGAGATGTAGAAACCTGTTCCGCTTTCTGAACCCTTATATAGAGCGTCAAATTAAATAGTTACTTTTTACAAAAATATTTGAAGTTGAATTAAAAATCATATCATTGTTTCCTGGGCTTCCCTATATTACGACTACCATGTGGAGGATAAAAATATGTAGCCTTTGACATAATCCTTTCTTTTCTTGCGAAGAACACGTTACCTCCATCTAAACAGGTAGTCTCCATGTTGATCAAACTTTTTAAACAATGAGAACACATTGAGTTCAATTCGAATAACCTCATTGCTAAAGATGTCAAATCGCGGGCGCTCTTCGACCATTCAATAAACCTCATTTCTATCACGATGATGTTTTTGTATCCGTCTTTCGCAAAATCCGTGACGCTAACGCTATACACCAGAGTAGGGACCGCCATAACATAATAAAATTTAATTTTAGTTTTTATTCTAAATTTATTTTTTAACGTTCTCTGAATTAACTACCAGTAGATCTAAAATTACTCCACTTGTTCTCTACATGGCTGTCTAGATCACACAAAGTACGTACCGTTTTTCTTCTTACTTAATTTATGTATTTTCCTCTAGCATTCATTTCGTTATCTTAAATGTTTATCTTACATTCACAAAGATACTTACTTTACTATTGTACTATTCTACATTTACTTATTCTACCATCAGTAGTTCCGTGTAGCTAGTTTCTCTTTAACTTTGGTTAGTGGGATTTATATTTCCTACGTCCACTGCGTCCATCAGTTGTCACCTTCACCACAGCAATCAATGCTAGTTTTCTATTACCTTTTCTCACTCCATAACAGTAAATACTGCCTTTTCAGTCGACGTCGTATTTTACCGCTGAATGTTTAGCTTTTCTGAGCCTAAAATTAATTTCCTCTTTGACGATTTCATTTCTCAAGCAAATATGTTAGCGTTTCCGAACACGATGAACTTGCGACATGTTTACATTTTCGACGTATGTAATAGTTGGAAAACTCATGTAGAATTTCTAGTAATTTCTTATACGTTTTCTTGTAATCTGTAATCTTATTCGGAACATATACGTGTACAGATTTTAGAAGCCCTCTAATTATAATGGTGTATCGGTTGTAATTTGTTTTCCAGGTTTTTAAAAATAAAACATAAAATTTACACAAAATGACACAAACAATAACTTTAATGTCAGTCATAATACTGTTTCCGAGCAGTTCATCTCAGTGAGTTTCTTTTAACATTGTATTAATTTACAGTTTACAGAAAATAAGAGAGGACAGTTGTTTGAGACGACAAGAACAGCCATAGAAAGTACTGTTACATTACGTTTCGCAGAGAAAAAACTGATTAATTAAAGAACCTTTTATACACATCCTGTTACAGAAACAGTGTCGTTTCTCTACCTTACATAAAGACTTTATCTTTATCTCAACCTGACACACACAGATTGAAAGACAAAGACAAATAAAATGTAAGTAAGAGAGAGCTATTTCTAACACGTATGTAACTAGTAACTCATAAAGTTTAAGCAAACAATGATAGCTTCAAGGGTACGCAGCATGCCTTTAGTGCAGTATCAGTTTAAAACAGTATTTGTCTGTGTTTTAAATAAGTAAGTATACGCGCTCAATACAAACAGTCTCAAACACACGTTTCACGCTTAGACAGATTCAGTGGTACTTAGTGTAATATGATTACAAAGCTTGATAGGAACAGAATAATTAAGCGCAACAACACACTAGTAAAGCAAATGCAGAGTTGTTCGTTTAAGGTGATATTTACAAATAGTTTTGTAAAGCATATGGATATTATGCACTGTATTTATTTTGTATTCCTCTTCTGAAACGCATGTTTTGACGAGCATGTGGAAACCTACATGTGTGTGTATAGCATATTTTCTATTCCAGGATTTTGTTCTCCATGACGTGTCCCTTGTTTTTAATTAATTATCTATTGCAAGGTAACAGGTTCTAGCCCAGACCAGACTTGCAGAAAATGATGCACAATTAGTGAATTTTAATACATTTATTGTTCTTTCTGGTACACACTTTGTATTAAAAGGTTCTTTAATTATTTTATGTACAACTAATTTGTTGTTGTTCAAAAATCTGTTTGAAATGTCTTTAAATAAATGCTTTCTTGCTTTCAACACAGCTCTGTAAACTTATTTAAGTGTTCAAAGTATTATATTAAATTAATGTTCTTTTATGTGCTCTTTAAAAGTTTTACAATTTGATAATGATTTTAAATTTTGCTTCCCTGTTTGGTCGTCATCTCTGTCCTCCCGGTCGACGATATCGATCCGGCCTCCAGCGATCCGTCGTCTCGGTTCCACGTTCCAGCAAACGCCTCCAGGTAGTGCCTTGCTTAAGGTCTCCGTATTCCAGCCGCCACGATCAGCAAACGATGCTCAGGAACGGTAGTCGAATATCTCGCACTGCGTGATGATTTGCTGCTGTCACTCGCTGCTAACTCGACTATACGGACCCAAGGACGTCTGGAATTAACGTTGCCTGGAATCGCTTCCCACTGCGACCACCATCGCTGAGAACTTTCAGAGAGTCTGCTTTCAGAGAGAGAGTAGAGTTTCAGAGATTTCAGAGAGCGTCAAGAAGACTCGCTACTCCTTTTTTAATGCAGCCGAATGTATGTCGCTGAGCTGCCGAGTGACGTCACCGCCGCTATGCGCGTAGGCGTCGTTTCAATTTACACTCATGTACTCAGTAGCTGCCACGTGTTTTCTAACTTCCTCTTTCTTGAATTTTCTAGAACACATCTTTGTAACACATGAATATACTTCCCTAACATTCTATTAGCTACCTACATTACACAACACTTCACTCACATATAAAATTATATCTTCATGACAGATAATTCACATAAATCAATTACTAAATGATCATTAATAAAACTCAAATATATGGAATATCCAAATGAGAGTCAAGTGAAAAGCACTATGAATTATTATAATCACAAGAAAAGTAAACATAAAGAAGAAATCTGCAAATAATATAATTATACTACAAATTAAAAACCCAGGAAAATAAAATTTGAATAACAATATTACCCAGGTAGGATAGAAGCAGGCAATGAAGATACCCAGACCAAATGAACTGACAAAGAAAACAGACCATAGTAAACAAAGGAATATACAGCGAAATGGTACTGAAGAACGAAGAAGGAAGAAAGAAGAAATATAGATGGAACCAATATACCGAAGAATAAGAAACCAGTGAAGATCCACTAGAATAAAAGAAGTGAAACGACCAATACCAAATAGAAACCCCATAGGGAGAAAACCCAAAAACCCCAAAAATAAATGAATGTCCCAAGAGAAAGTATAACACCCCAAAAAACCATATAAAAATGTAAAACTTATAAAAACCAAAAGTGTTTAGAGTATTAAGTAACAGTGCACCCAAAAAAGTTATTGTGTAGTTTATATAGACAAACCTTCACAGTCCCCCCATGGTTAAATATTTCATGTTGTAAAACTAGAAAAGGACTAGTAATAATATCAATAAATAACCAGGGACAAGTGCAAGTTATTAAATTGTAATCAATAAACTTTGAAAAGGTACATGAGTTACCGTGCAAATAAATAACTTTAAGTGTTTTTGAATAGTGTCATAATAATGGTTACTTAAGTAATATGGTGAAAGATTAATGAATAATATTTCTAATAAAATGCCACTGTTTATAAGAACATTCCATAGAATGAATAAGATAAACAGCGAGCTTGGGTTTCATACATAAACTAAACGGGGAATACATCCTTAAAATTGGGAAGTACAGATAAAACTGTAAATAAATAGTTTTAAGAAAGTGTTAACCATTATATGGAACCAATGTGTTATGTTCCTATTCCATATATTAACTAGATAAATAAGATTTAGTATTAAGCAGTATTATAGTTCTAAAATATTATTTTTGTTGTTAATATAAATTAGGAATGCAATATCTAAATGTAGATACCATTCTTGTATTATAAAATGTTTTTATTATGTTACTAGGTGTAATCAGTACACATGAAAGGTATTATTCAAAGTACCAATTTTAAGAGTAAATAAGTGTTATATTTTATTTGTAAAATCAATTTTCAATGTTATAAAAGTCAAGGAACAAATTGTTAATAAATTATATAAGAATAGAAAGTCAGAAAAGGGTACAAACTAACTATATTGGTAAAAATTTTGCAAATAGCAACAGATCAAATCTAGGCCATATAATAAATTTAGACTACAGAATAATTAACAAATCTAGTACTATGAACCAGTTAAACTGATAATATTTATGTAAGATAAACCCAACATATAGCAATACCATGTAAATAATACTTTATAAAGATATGGTCAGCAGATATGTAAAATTATAAATAAAAATGGAATGTACTAACTGACATTATCAGAGGAGGAGTTATAGACAAATGAATTATATTTAAAAACAATCATTAATAAACTCAATTGCAAGAAATTAAGTAAGAATAGACAATTATATCAATTTCAGATTTAATAGAATAATAATTATATCAGAGAAAATGGCTATTATTTGCTAAGAGAACAGGAAATACAATATTAAGCCTACTTTCCAAAATGTAAGAAATATAAATTTTTTAATGAAAACTTTGTAAAACTATATTAATTAGCATCAATATAAGCAGAATAGAATAAAGAAACCGAATATGTATTTAGTATTTCGTACAGTTAATTAATAACGAAAATATTTTCCGAGTATAATGTATTCAAATAAAACGTATCGGAAGCTAAGATAATTTGAAACAATGTATAATGTATATTAAATTGGCAATAGTAAACCGAGTTCGGTGAAAATTTTCATAAAATTTATTTTGAGTTATTTTTTAATTGTGAACCGGTGAAATTAAAATATGGACAGTGTATCACCAATAAACAGAACCACATACGCCTAACTAATTGAAATAACACCAATACCACACAATTTACAGACGAACAATCAAGGTTAAACCCGACACATATAGACAAAGTGAGATAGACACAATCACAACAATTTACACCAAGTGAACTATTAAACCATACACCAGTGACACTCAATTAACTCCAGAACTATCATACACAATTTCTGAGACCATTTAAACGGAGAAAAGACATCTTTATTTAAACAAATCTTTCGTCAAGGTTAGATGCTCAACTACGCATGCGCCAGTCGGCCATTTTGGATTCGTCGTCATTCACTCCAGCTGTAGAGAAACGAATTCCTGCTGCTCTTGGTTTGAATAAATATTCTATATAAACTTTTATTTATTAATTATAACATTGTATTGTTTAGTATTAATAGAATTTAAATTAGAATTTAAACGGAAGGAGGCAGTAATAAATGATAAGGACCTTTTGCTGCTTCTGTCGCCTGGGTATATAAGAGAATTGACAAGAGCAAATAATAACAACAAAATTACTATCATTCGGTGTAACTATTTGAAAAACATTCGAAATGAACTACTGGAGGAGGACGACACTCGCCTCCATAGTATAAATAACGAAATAATTTATATTAATGCAGAAATCGAAGGAACATTCGCACAGCTGATGATCGATACAGGTGCGAATGTATCTATAATTAACTCAACAGAATTGGAGAGAATCCAAGAGAAATGTGGTAAGTTATTGACGACATTACCTATAAATAACATAGTATTAATCGGTGCCAATGGTCGCCAAAACAAAACAATAAGAAAGCAAGTGTCGTTGAATGTGATTAGTAAGGGTATAGCAATAAACATGGTCTTCCTAATTGCGGCAGGGTTACCCTTCAATATATTAGTGGGATGTGATGTGCTGAGAAAAAACTCGGCTATCATAGATTTACGATCAGAGAAGGTATCGCTGTTTACCGGAGGTCTGACCTGGACGGCCGACTTAGTCGGTAGCGAGATAACACTTCCCAGCAGTATCCACCAGCAAATACGTAGCATTAACTATACGAACAATAACACCATTTCTAACCCAATAGTATACGATAACACGGACGAAGATTTATGGTCCCAAAAAATACAGGAGATAAGGGATTTCCGGAGCGGAATTACTAGAGAGAAATTGCCCATTACTCAAGCAAATCAGTTGATAAGGATTTATGAGAAGTACCGCTCAGTATTTTCAAATGAGCCAGGCAAGGTAAGAAATTATCAATGTACCCTTAAGTTCAGAGATACAGTGGAATTTAATAGAAAATCCTACCCTATTGCGCATTCACGAAAGGAGGCTGTGAGAGCGGAAATAAACCGAATGATTAATAGCGATATTATAGAACATAGCCAATCCCCATACACCAGCCCTATTGTCGCTATTCCCAAGAAAAACGGCCAAGTCCGGCTTTGCTTGGATGCACGGGAAATAAACAAAAAAATCATTAATGATAGAACATCGACCGGTGAGATTGAGGAAATCCTGAAACGTTTCCACGGTACCAAGTACTTCAGTTCCTGGGATACGGTGTGCGGTTACTGGCAGGTAGAGTTACACCCACGGAGTCGCCAATATCTGGCTTTCATATTTGAGGGACGCAATTACCAATTCAAAAGATTGCCCTTCGGATTGGTAAACTCAGTTGCCATCTCTGTGACCTGCATGGACCAGATATTGGGACAAGAAGCACTTCAGTTTACCACAGTGTATGTAGATGATCTACTAATAACATCCGAAACGTGGGAGGAACACTGCTACCGTGTGGAACACGTGCTTGAGAAATTATCTGTCAGTAACGTCACGCTGAAGTTAGAAAAGTCCAAGTTTATTGCCAGAGAAGTGTAATTTTTAGGGTTTAACTTGGACGATCAAGGAATCTCACCGTCGGCAGAAAAGGTGGAAGCAATCCAGAAATTCCCGGCACCCAAAAACAGGAAGCAATTCCAGTCGTTCCTGGGACTCTGTAATTACTATAGAAAGTTCCAGGAAAAATATTCGGAATTAACCGCAAGGTTTCAACATCAATTGTCGTCAAAGAATAAATGGGTATGGAATAGAGAACAGGATATGATTTTACAACAAATTAAAGACAAATTCCTGGCAACAATAATACTTCGCCACCCAAACTTTAAATTACCATTTTTCATGAATTGCGATGCCAGCAACATCAGTCTGGGAACGACACTGTATCAAGAAGACGAGAAGGGTCAACATCAAGTAATTAGCTTCGCGAGCAGGTCTTTGAACCAGTGCGAAAAGAATTACACGGTGACTGAAAAAGAATTACTGAGCGTAGTATTTGCTTGCGGTAAGTTCCGCACTTACATTTTGGGATACCCGGTTACAGTCCGAACAGACCATAAATCTATTTCGTTCTTGAAAAGGTGCAAATTGAACCATGGCAGGCTAACGAGGTGGATACTTGCCCTTCAAGAATACCATCTAAAATGGGAATACATCCCAGGTAAAAGGAATGTCCTAGCGGATGTGTTATCCCGGGTCAATGTGGAAGAACAAACTTTCGAAGGGGAGAAGGAAAGCGTGCTAAAAATATACCATCTTCTTAGCACCAGAGCCGATTTAACAACAATATTGACAAATATGAGCACCCACCAACAAGCGGACCCGAAATTGAGAAACCTCAAACTTTGACTAGAAGAGGGAGACGAAACCGTTGCTCAATATTACCAAATAAATAAACAGATATTGTTCGTTAAAACATTCCTGAAGGAGAAGGAGACCTGGAAGGTGGTTGTTCCAACGCAGATAGAAAGGGAATAATCTTAAACTACCACATACGTTACGGACATATGGGCGCCCTCAAGGTAATAAAAGCTCTGGAGGAGAGCTGCCAGATAAAAAACATAAATAGAAAGGTCCGAATGTATATTAAAAGTTGTAAAATCTGTCAACTTGTAAAAACAAATAATGAGAAGAAGGAAGGTGTAATGATTCCTATCACCTCCCAAGTAAAATTGGAGAAGGTATTCCTAGACATTTGCGGACCATTTCCCCGTAGTGGAGGTCGACACCAATATCGATACCTAACAATCATAATGGACCACTTCACAAAGTATGTTAAGCTATACCCTACTAATCGAGCGACTACCAGGAAAATTCTGGGGATATTAACGGAACAGTATATCCCAAACCTGGGGAAACCATCTTCGATCATCACTGATCATGGAACCCAGTTTAAGGGTAGAAAATGGCGACATACCTTATTGTCAATGGGCATTCGTACATACAAGACCTCGGTCTACCATCCGAGCAGTAATCCGGCAGAGCGGGTGTTACGAGAAGTGGGGAGGATCCTAAGAACTTATTGTCACCATCAACAGAAAAAGTGGCAAGACTATCTAGAAGCCACGGAGGAATTCCTCAACTTGGCATACCATCCAGCTATAGGGATAACCCCATACTCCGCTATGTACGAAAAACCACCCCCACGATAGATCGCAGATATCCTCGAGTTCCCCAGCAACAATATGTACAAATTTGACAAAGCTAAATTCTACAACAAGGTGGCAGAAGACCAGGTAAAACGGCAAAATAAGTATCAAAAGACTAGTGGTAAATTAATAATTTATGAAAAGGGAGAAAAAATCTTATTAAAAAATCGTGAACTACCCAGCACATTGGAAGGAATAACGAAGAAGTTATTGCTGTTATACACCGGACCATATGTAATATCCAATGTAAAAAATAATAATAGTTATGAAATAAAGGAGATAGATTCAGAAAGGATAAAGGGTGTATATAACCAGGCTTCCATGAAAAAATTGAAACTATTATGAGTAATTGGATGTATAGAAGATTGAATTTTGTGTGTACTTTATGAATTAATGAAAAAAAAAAAGAATTTAAATGTCAAAATTTAAAAACAATGTAAGCACAACTTACTATCTAATATTTGAACTACTTTTGGATTAATAAAAAAGAAAAAGAATTTGGAATAAAAAATAAAAAAATTCAAAAACAAAGTAAGCACAACTTACTACCTAATATTTGAACCAACTTTTAGATTTAAACAAGAAGAAAAAGAATTTTGATAATAAATAATAAAAAAATTCAAAAACAAGGTAAGCACAACTTACTACCGAATATTTAGGAAACGATTTACGAATTAAATAAAAAGAATTTGGAATAATATAAAAAATTCTAAAACGAAGTAAGGACAACTTACTACCAAATATTTATGAAACGATTTATGAACTAAACTAAAAGAAAAGAATTTGGAATAAAATATAAAAAATTCAAAAACGAAGTAAGCACAACTTACTACCAAACATTTGAACCAACTTTTAGAATTAAAGGAAAAGGAATTTATATAATATATAAAAAATTCAAAAACAAAGTAAGCACAACTTACTAACAAACATTTGAAACAACTTTTGGAATTAAACAAAAGAAAAAGAATTTGGCATATATAATATAAAAAAAAAATTTCAAAACCTAGTAAGCACAACTTACTCTCAAGTATTTATGAACGATTTTTAGAATAAAAGAAAAGGAATTTATAAAAATATAAAAAATTCCAAAACAAATTAAGCACAACTTACTACCTAATATTTAGGAAACGATTTATGAACGAAATAAAAAGAGTTTGGAATATATAAAAAATTCAAAAACAAAGTAAGCACAACTTACTAACAAACATTTGAAACAACTTTTGGAATTAAGTAAAGATAAAAGGAAGAAGAATTTGGCATAAATTGTCAAAATTCCAAAACAAAGTAAACAACTTACTACCTAATATTTGAAACAACTATTGTATTAATGAAAAAGAGGAATTTATAAAAATATAAAAAAATTCAAAAACCAAGTAAGCACAACTTACTATCTAATATATTTGAACTATTTTTGAATTAATAAAAAAGAAAAGGAATTTGGTAAAACAAATAAATTTAAAAACCAAGTAAGCACAACTTACTACCAAACATCTACGAAACTCAAATCATAGAAAATAAAAGAAAAGAAAAAGAATTTTGAAGAATAACCACAACATTCAAAAGGAAGAGTAAGTTCACATTACAAACAAGTATATATGGAACCAATTCTGAAAAAATTTCGAGAATAAAGAAATGGCAGTAAAACCACTGATACAATTAAAATGAATAAACGTATTGTGAAATAAAATAAATAAGACTTTTAAGCAAAATAAGCAGAGACAATAACCACATGGAATTAATAATTAAAGAGTGCATTTGGATAAAAAGCAAGAGCAGAATAAAATTTTGAGAAAGAAGGAAAAAACTATGTATAAATAAATCCATAAGAAAAGCATGATCATAAAATAAATGTCAATTATAAGAAGGACAATTAAAAGAGTAATTGCAAGAACATAATACTAGTGGAACGATTCATAAGAATTAAGAAAAAAACAAAAATATAATACAAAATACATGTTACCAATGACCAGAAGGAGATTGTAATAACAGTCAAAATATGACAGAGAGTTAAAATAAATAAAAACTTTACACTGAATAACATGTGATAATTATATTAAACCAGCTTCCAACCATAAGGAGAAATAAAATGCCAGCAGTGCTAACCATTGAGAAAAGTAACTGAGATAGAAATTAACTAAGATATAAATATTAATAGATCTGTTCAAATACGAAGTGAAGTATCCAAAGATATTTAATTTTTTTTTTATAGTCATAAGGTGGACTATTCTTATGTAATTTTTATTAATAACTGTCTGTAGATAAGTCCAGCAGTATTATTATGTATTGATCAGAGATGAATTGCCTCTGTAATCAATAAATGACGTAGTATGGCCAGCAGAGAAGTGTAGCCTACAGAGCCCCTCTGAACTGCCCCAGCTAACGTGTTAGGGAATTTTAGGGAATAAATATCCCAAGGATAAAGAAACAAGTTAAGAAGAAAAAATGGAAAAATATAAAATAACGAACCTCAGATGACTATTACTATCAAGAAAAATCCAGTTAATAATGAAATATAGATAAGCTCAAAAATAAAGAAGAAAAAATTTAGAAATATGAAGGAAGTAAAGAAATATAATTTATAATAAAAAATCATAAGCAATTATTTCAGACAAACTAAGTATAATCTGAACTAATCACTTCTGGAAGAGAGCAATCTGTAGCATGACAGATAATCCACATAAATCAATTACTAAATGATCATTAATAAAACTCAAATATATGGAAGTATCCAAATGAGAGTCAAGTAAAAAGCACTATGAATTATTATAATCACAAGAAAAGTAAACATAAAGAAGAAATCTGCAAATAATATAATTATACTACAAATTAAAAACCCAGGAAAATAAAATTTGAATAACAATATTACCCAGGTAGGATAGAAGCAGGCAATGAAGATACCCAGACCAAATGAACTGACAAAGAAAACAGACCATAGTAAACAAAGGAATATACAGCGAAATGGTACTGAAGAACGAAGAAGGAAGAAAGAAGAAATATAGATGGAACCAATATACCGAAGAATAAGAAACCAGTGAAGATCCACTAGAATAAAAGAAGTGAAACGACCAATACCAAATAGAAACCCCATAGGGAGAAAACCCAAAAACCCCAAAAATAAATGAATGTCCCAAGAGAAAGTATAACACCCCAAAAAACCATATAAAAATGTAAAACTTATAAAAACCAAAAGTGTTTAGAGTATTAAGTAACAGTGCACCCAAAAAAGTTATTGTGTAGTTTATATAGACAAACCTTCACAGTCCCCCCATGGTTAAATATTTCATGTTGTAAAACTAGAAAAGGACTAGTAATAATATCAATAAATAACCAGGGACAAGTGCAAGTTATTAAATTGTAATCAATAAACTTTGAAAAGGTACATGAGTTACCGTGCAAATAAATAACTTTAAGTGTTTTTGAACAGTGTCATAATAATGGTTACTTAAGTAATATGGTGAAAGATTAATGAATAATATTTCTAATAAAATGCCACTGTTTATAAGAACATTCCATAGAATGAATAAGATAAACAGCGAGCTTGGGTTTCATACATAAACTAAACGGGGAATACATCCTTAAAATTGGGAAGTACAGATAAAACTGTAAATAAATAGTTTTAAGAAGGTGTTAACCATTATATGGAACCAATATGTTATGTTCCTATTCCATATATTAACTAGATAAATAAGATTTAGTATTAAGCAGTATTATAGTTCTAAAATATTATTTTTGTTGTTAATTTAAGTTAGGAATGCAATATCTAAATGTAGATACCATTCTTGTATTATAAAATGTTTTTATTATGTTACTAGGTGTAATCAGTACACATGAAAGGTATTATTCAAAGTACCAATTTTAAGAATAAATAAGTGTTATATTTTAATTGTAAAATCAATTTTTAATGTTATAAAAGTCAAGGAACAAATTGTTAATAAATTATATAAGAATAGAAAGTCAGAAAAGGGTACAAATTAACTATATTGGTAAAAATTTTGCAAATAGCAACAGATCAAATCTAGGCCATATAATAAATTTAGACTACAGAATAATTAACAAATCTAGTACTATGAACCAGTTAAACTGATAATATTTATGTAATATAAACCCAACATATAGCAATACCATGTAAATAATACTTTATAAAGATATGGTCAGCAGATATGTAAAATTATAAATAAAAATGGAATGTACTAACTGACATTATCAGAGGAGGAGTTATAGACAAATGAATTATATTTAAAAACAATCATTAATAAACTAAATTGCAAGAAATTAAGTAAGAATAGACAATTATATCAATTTCAGATTTAATAGAATAATAATTATATCAGAGAAAATGGCTATTATTTGCTTAGAGAACAGGAAATACAATATTAAGCCTACTTTCCAAAATGTAAGAAATATAAATTTTTTAATGAAAACTTTGTAAAACTATATTAATTAGCATCAAAATAAGCAGAATAGAATAAAGAAACCGAGTATGTATTTAGTATTTCGTACAGTTAATTAATAACGAAAATATTTTCCGAGTATAATGTATTCAAATAAAACGTATCGGAAGCTAAGATAATTTGAAACAATGTATAATATATATTAAATTGGCTAAGATTTTCAGGAGACGAAGGAAATGAGAACAGTTCATTATTATCCGTTGACGAGTGTACTTAACGAGATTATTTGTTCGAAATAACCTATAATGGCGAACTGTCAGTAAACTGAGTTCGGTGAAAATTTTCATAAAGTTTTATTTTGAGTTATGTTTTAATTGTGAACCGGTGAAATTAAAATATGAACAGTGTATCACCAATAAACAGAACCACATACGCCTAACTAATTGAAATAACACCAATACCACACAATTTACAGACGAACAATCAAGGTTAAAGCCGACACATATAGACAAAGTGAGATAGACACAATCACACCAATTTACACCAAGTGAACTATTAAACCATACACCAGTGACACTCAATTAACTCCAGAACTATCATACACAATTTCTGAGACCATTTAAACGGAGAAAAGACATCTTTATTTAAACAAATCTTTCGTCAAGGTTAGATGCTCCACTACGCATGCGCCAGTCGGCCATTTTGGATTCGTCATCATTCACTCCAGCTGTAGAGAAACGAATTCCTGCTGCTCTTGGTTTGAATAAATATTCTATATAAACTTTTCTTTATTATTATAACATTGTATTGTTTAGTATTAAGGCATTATCATTGTAAGTGTTATACTTTCCTGTCCATACCCTTCTCTGGCTATTCTTAAATAACCGTTCAAAGAACACTATATTATTATATCTAACTAATGTAAACTTTTTTATCGACCGGCCCTGAGTGAGTCGATACTGCTTTGTAATTTCGATTCTTATCGATAAATTTAACTAATTTATTAATAAACTTTCTGTTATGTAATTTGGATTTAATTTTTCTTTAAAAAGGCTTAACAAATAAATTAGTCAAGAATACAGACTAACCGAAAGGCGGTACATACGAAACAACGAACGCTTCAAGAAGAAGAAGAAGAAGAAGAAGAGAGCCGTTTTTCGACTAGATCTTGAGTTAACCAGATTGTCATTAAATAAATTTACAGAAAGTGACACTATTACACTAAGAAACATAATACCATTCAATTTCTACACTCAACCAATAACCACGATTATTTTTTAAATATTAGGATTAAAAATTACAAAAAAAAATATTTTTCAGAAATTTTTTTGTTTGAAATAAAATTAAAAATTTATTTCAAAATTTTTAACAGCAGTCACACAGATTTAATTTTGTAACCACGAGATTTTGTTACTATATATATATATATATATATATATATATATATATATATATATTTAGTCACTTTCTGCTACAGTCCGTTTCTTGATGTATACAATACATTTAATATTTATAATTAAATTTACCTCAAGATGTTATTTTTTTCCCTTTTTTGGAACATGTTTCGGGTACTTGATACTGAAACAAATCGATAACATACATCCCAAAATACAATTCACAGAAGAAAAAGAAAAACATAACAAAATCAACTATTTAGACATAACCATCACAAGATACAACAACCACATACAATATGCAATAATAGAAAACCAACTTCCGCTAACATCATTATACCTAACCATTCTGACCACCCACCAGAACATAAAATGGCAGCATTTTATTCGCTATTTAACAGAATGTACAAAATTCTCCTAAACAAACAAGAAACTGACGAAGAAAGAAATATAATATACCAAATTGGTTATGAAAATGGATACAATAAAAATACTGTGATCAAAATAGAAAATAAAATCAAATATAAAATAAAAACTGAACAATTAAGAATTAATCAAACTGAACAACACATAAATAATAACAACATCAAAAAATGGGCCACATTCACATACATAAATAATAAAATGACAAAAGTAACAAAACTATTTAAAAACACAGATATAAAAATAGCATACAAAACTAATAAAAATAAATTACAAAATCTAAATAGCTCACACAACAAAGATAATACAACAACTAACGGCATATACAAAATTGAATGCCAAGATTGCAATAAATGTTACATAGGACAAACAAAAAACAGCTGAAAAAACGTTATTTTGAACACTTAAATGCATACAAAAAACCAGAAATATATAAATCCAATTTAGCCACACATGCAATAAACACAGGACATGAATTCCGAGACATAACCAATGTAACACTAATAAAACATATACCACACAAAGGCACCATAATGAACATTTGGTAAAATTTACAAATATACAAACATAAAACAGAAAACAAACTAATACCTGAACAAATACAAATCAATACAAAACATGACAGAATATTCAAAGCACTCAACATTGAAAATACACAAAAAACTAACACATACACCACAATCACATACAATAAAACCAATTTGAAATACCAGAAGCCAACAGGAAGCTACAATAATAATAGTCAACCAACAACACATATGTACTTCACCAGACAAAAAAACCGGAAGGCTGAGGATGGGTACAAGAAGTACCCAAAACATGTTCCAAAAAAGGAAAAAAATAACATCTTTAGGTAAATTTAATTATAAATATTAAATGTAATATATATATATATATATTCTATATAAGTAACTAGTCGTTTCTTGCAGTAATTATATAAATTTGTGACGTTATTCAATTTGTTACTTCTGCAAGTAGTATAATTTCGTATATTCTTTTAACACCTGACGCACGTTTCACTGAAAAATATCAGTATCATCAGAGGTTTCTAAGTAAATTAATAACAATCGAAATAATTCTATTAATATAAAATTAACGAATAATCGAATTTGTATCGATTTTAATGTAAAATAGCTGATAATCGATGTAGGTGGATTAGTTAACGATTGTTTTAATGTTTATTTTCTTCAGCAGCTGTTTTCTCAGTTATATTTGAAATTTGTTGTTTATATTTTATTAATTTTTATTTGAGTAAATTTATAATTTTAAATAGTCGTCTTGTTTTTTTTTTATTTGGGTTTATACGAAATTATACTACTTGCAGAAGAAACAAATTGAATAACATAAAAATATATTGTAGCATGACAGATAATGCCCATAGTTCTGAATGGAAAGAAAGATCATAAAATAAAATAAAAACAAATTTAAATCCAAGAAAGCAACATTAAAAATTAATTAAGAACCACCGAAAAACACAATCATAGATTGAAGTAAGAGTTTCATTAAAACCAAATATACAGTGAATGACGAGTAATCAAAATAAACCACAAAACTAAAAATAAAGTAAAGAAATACCCAGGTAGGATAGGAGTAAGTAAGGAAGAAACCAGAACAAGACAACATCCACAATAAGAAGGGAATGCTTTTATAAGAAACAAGTAGGATAGGAGCAATCAATGAAGAAACCAGAACAAGACAACATCCACAATAAGAAGGGAATGCTTTTATGAGAAACAAGTAGGATAGGAGCAATCAATGAAGAAACCAGAACAAGACAACATCCACGAGAAGAAGGAATGCTCTTATAAGAAACAAAAACGAAACCCCAAAAGAAAGTAAAAAATAAAAATACCCAATGAAAGTATAACAAAAACGCAAATTTAGAAAACCATGTAAAATAAATATAAACAAAAGTGTATAAAGTAGAATTAAAAGTGAACCAATGTGAATTAGTAATATAATAGAAAAAACAAACCTTCATTATCCTCTATAAACAAACTTCTTGATTTTAAAAAGACTATAAAACTAATTAGAAATAAAATCAAAGAAAAAGAGGACCAGTGCAAGTTTTTATATTATATTAAATAAACTTAATGTGTCAATGTTGGAGTTCATAAACTAAGTAAACTGTGCATTTATACAACTTTAAAGTTTTTATATTGTGTCACTAAATATTATTTAATTGAGTATTATAATGACAAATAATACAAGTGTTTCTAAATAATAACTGCCACTCTTTTAATATACAACATTCATTAGAATGACAGTAATAAAACAAGAGCAGGCCAATAAAAAAAGTGAAGTGACCAAGAATCAATACCCCAAAAATCAAACAAAAACAGCTAAGACTGAAAATAAAACTAGTTATAAGAAATAGTGTAAATGATGGAAGGACAGATATGTTTTGTTTATTTAGAATAAGTTCAAATAGCTGAAGGATAAAATGTCTGAGAGTACAATTCTTTTAATATAAAGATTTTATTATAAAATATTTATTATGTGTTATTAGTGATAATCAAAACTAAAATGTCTGAGAAAATACCATTATTAATGTCAATTATTTGTTATGAATTAATAGATTGAATTCTATACTAAATGTTCTATTGTTAAAGTAAGAAAATGTTAATTAATATTATATTGGAATAGAAAGTCAGAAGGGGTATAAACAAGCTGTATTATTAAAAAACTTTGTATGTAAAAACAGATAAAATCTAGGCCAAATGTTAAATCAAAACAACATTAAAACTGATGAATTAAGTACAGAAAGATAGTTAAACTGATGAAATTTATATAAGGTAAATCAGTCATAGAGTCATATAACTCGAACTATAATTAAGAAAGGTATTGTAAAAAGATAGTAAGAATTATTGGACAAAATGCAAATGTAATAACTGAAAATTCAAAGTGGGGAGTCACAAATTAATGAATAATATTTAAAAACATAACCAATTAATAAAATTACAAGAAATTAAGGGAAGATAAACCTTTTCTTTTAATCTGAGATTTAGTACAATAATAATACAACATATAAAATGGCAAACATTTTGGGAAGGACAGGAAGTAAATTTTAAAGCCTACAATTTTCAAAAAGGAAGTGAATATAGCATTTTAGATAAAAAACTTTGTAAAACTATCTTATTTGGTATCAAATTAAGCAGAATGAACTAAAGAAACAGTTTATGTATTTAGTATTTAATAAAATTAAATAATAACAAAAATATATTCAGTAATATAATGTAATTTTCATGAATGTAATGGAAGCTAGAAAGATTTGAAACAATGTATTGCTAATATTAAATTGGCTAAGACGTTACTAGAAGACGAAGGAAGTTAGAACAGTTGATTATTAGACTTTGTCGAGCACGTTTGAACGAGGTTTTGGCTAAATAATAACCTAATAGCAAAGACAAATATGGCGTTCAACCCATAAGCCTAGTCTACTGTGAAAATCGCGAGTATCGAACAATTTCAATTAAACCTTAAATTCAGTGGAATTAACACTTAATAACATTAAAATAACATAACACAGAACAGAAAATAAGGAAATTCATAATTTAAATCATTAAAACCAATAATTCCGAATAACGAAACGAACAGTGCAATTGTCGACCTTATTAACTAAAGTGAAATATAACTTAATCCAACACATTTTATCGAAGTAAACCACAAACACTTAACCAGGACCACTCCACTAACACCAGAAGGAATAATCGCAGCTGCAGGAACGAGAAATCATTGGAAAAGCAGCATTTATTTGAAGCAAATTCGTCGAGGTGTATTCGTCAACTACATATGAACACGAAGCGGCCATCTTTAAGTTCCCACAATTCCAAGCGCCACGGCCAGTATATCTTCACGGTTCGAAAAATTTCTTTACTTACTATAATATATTGAATGATATGTTTGTATTTTAATTAATAAGCTTACATTTTGTAATGTTGTACTTTCTATACTATGCCCTTTTCTCTGACCATATATAAAATAACTGTTCAAAGAACCCGAGAATATATAATTTGTAAAACCTATTGTTTTGCCCTGAGAGAGTCGATTCATCAATCGATATAAAATCGATTACTTTATTATTTGTTAATAAAATTCCTTGAATATTATAAAATTGAATCCTATTTATTCCTAAATTATAAATAGAATAATATATCATCTTAGTTGAGACATAACTACCAGAATTTATCAACTTTAAAGGAAGATAACCTGCAAATAAGGAAAGATCACCAATCGATTGTTCCTGGAGACAATCCTGTTAACTAATAAAAGAATTCTAAAACACCAAAGGATATAATTCGACAAAAACAATTAATAAGAAGTTTCAAACACCACGAAACACTTTAAAATAATTAATATTAAATTAATTTAAAAAAAAAGAAATAATAATAAAATTTTTTTTTACAAACTACAAGAATAAATTTTTATCAACAGTATACAAGAATCATATTTGTAAATTGTTACAATATATATATATATATATATATATATATATATATATATATTACAACGATACATAACATAAATTTGATATACTGTAATTACTGTGGCCCCACGTTCTTTGGGACGTCAAAATTATACAACGATACCTTTTGTATATGCAGGTTGTAAATAATTATAACTATACCAGGTGTAACTATAATAAGAGTAGTAAATTTATGAGTAGTTAAAATTTCATGTTCATTGTTTTAACAAGCATTATAAATAATAAAACATTGTTAATGATCTCCGATCAAGATATCACTCATTATTAAGTTCATCTCTTAAGCTATACGGTGTTACACACATTTAAAACATTCTTACCTCTAGACATGTTAATAATCTTAATCTAGACATTTATTCAAATTGATTTAATAAAAAAAATAAAATTTAAATGTAATTAAGTTTTATTTTAATTGAATTCATTTAACTCAGGTCTGACTTCAGCTTGCTCAGTCTATACCAATGTTTATTTTTTTTTTATAATTTAAAATTATATTGTTTACTCTTAGACTGGCATTTGTTTCGTATTCAAAATTTAAATTATTCTTTTCTACAAAATGCAAATATCAAATCATTTCAATTATTATACTTTGATAAAAAAAATATACTATCTCAAAATTAAACTCTTTTTTTCCCTTTTTTTATTTTTATCTATACACAATCGCTCATTCTTACGACTAAAATATTTACATAAGACTCTATTACATTCTTTCTAATTATAAAAGTTATTTTGTTTTAATTCATTGTCTCTTTATATAGTCATTATGAGCTCTTTAAAAAAATCATTTATAAATGCATTATGCATGTCACCTCGAGTTTTGATGACCTTACGACTTATTTACGGGGTCCAGCGTTGTCCAGAGTTGGGTTTCCGTTACTCCTGGCTTAGCGTGGTCCTGGATATGTCCAGAGTCCAGCGTCGTTCTCCAGCAGTGTGTGGTCCGTCCCAGAGAATTACTATCTGCTGCGAGGTGGATCTCGTTCGGTTGTTAGGTGTCTAAAAAGCATCTCCTAACGTCTAGCATCTCGCGTCGCTCTTTGTAGCTTCTCTGTTGATACTCTTGCTGACCTAAACAGTCCCCGTACTCTACGTTTCCCGAAATAGTGTAAACATAATTACTGAACGTCTTTATTCGTTCGTAGATGAGACTTATCATAAAATAAAACTGCTCCATGTTAATTTGAGCAAATTTAGGTACATTTTTCTCAAGAAGTGTAAAAGATAGAGACGTAATTGCTTATTTATTTTAAAGAACATACTATCCTTTACATTTTAAACAGAGGGTTTTTTATAAAAATTTTAGGAAAAAATGTTATGAAGTTACAAATATTACGTTACACAAAGTAAAAAAAAATAAAGTAATTTGTACATATTTATTAAAGTAATGAGAATTTTACAAATCCCTCAAAATGTAAAGCTAAGCATGAGTAACAAAAAAAAAGAATTATGCTATTATGTTCTACGGTTCCTGAGAAAAGTGTACCTTTAAATGAAAAAAATTACATTTTTCAGGAGACGTATTTGAAACATACCTTACACTACATGCTACTGTTCTTAAAAAATTGCCTTAATTTAATGCTTCCCTGCTCCATACGAGGGGTTTTCTGTGTCCTCCTGCTTCTATCTTCCTTTTGGCTAATGTGATTTTCTGACGACACCTTTTCTCTACTCGTTGAATCGCCTTTTCGGCTTTCTTGATTCTCCCGTCATCCAAATCGTTCATTGTCTTTATACAGTTTGTGCCAGAGGAAATTCCTAGTGTTTTAAATATTTCATATTTTGATATATTTCCTTTACTAAAAGAGGCAATAGCTTCATAAACTTCTAACTCTAAAGTTGTTTTCATAACAAAGGTCGATTTGGGAATCCTCGACCAAATTATGTTATTCAGTGACACGCTGCGATTTTGGGTACCACCATGCAAACATTCCCGCAGATGGTCTGGGCTGGATAAGCCTCTAAAAATGGGCTTGATTTCGTCCATAAAAACTCTTGGAATTTGAGTGTGTTCATTGTGGTCATACATTTCATTGTTTACTGTAGCTTTATGAAATTTTCACGAATTGTCCGAGCCTTTCGAGAAAAAGGCCATGTGTAGGAGCTTTGTTGTCTGAGGACAGGAGAAAGTATTCAGTCCACACAACCTTTCTTATCTCATCGAAACTCTTCACATTTCTCCGAATTGCCGCAATAATTCGGAATTTCATTTATGGCTGCACTTGTGATACGTTCACACCCTCCAATTGTTTTACCGTCCCATTAGGGTTGTTCTGCCCATTTTGGTTTTCAGTTTCCTAAGACGGCTGGCCATACGTTTTTGCACAAGGCCAACACACTCTAATTTTTCAATTAAAAAATCTGGGCCATATGGTCTTCTGTTACTACTGTTTGGTAGGAAGCACTGTCTTCTTCTCCAAAGTAATATTTATAGCGGAAATTTATAAGCTGTTTTGCTGCGGTAGTTTTGTAGCCTTAAAGTTTCAAGTGCACGATCTCATAAAAATTTCCATAAAATGTTTTATACTGACGGAATTACAATATCTTGGTATTAAATAAAAGCTAAAGTTGTGTAGGAAAGATGAAAACCCGGAAATCGATTTTTGGACCCATTGGGTCATCCGACTCCCCTTAAATAACGAGATTTGCGGGTTTAATCTTGTTGACTGAACAGTAATGGATTCGCGTAATAGGTGAATTGCTCGCTACTATTGCTTGGAGGTGCAAACATCTCTCAGCACCTCCTGGACTGTGTAGACAGCTTTGGAGGGGGAAATCAGTATACACAAAATTACATTAAACAGTCGCTAATTCCAAGTGTTAGCGATACAGACGAATAGTTCCGACGAGGGCCGAACCGCACTGTCCTGGAATTTTAACATTATCATAATACCCCTATTCGCCATTATTATGATTTTTACCACATGATTTGTTCGTTTACCATCAGTTTTGTATCAGATTTCTCTATTTCATTTAGAATGAAATGAAAAACTGTGCACAAAAGTCTTAAAATCAAATAGAATAGTGACGTAATTGTAGTCTGAAAATAAAGTGTGTTTAATGGGGTCATTAAATAATTATATTAACGTTAAATTGATGGAAGCGTGTCTAATCTTCAAAGTGTTTGCTGGTATTTTTGTGTGTTAAGTGTTCAGGTATTCTTATTTTTGTGTTCAGTTCATTGATATGGTAAAATGAATAGTGTCCAATCTATTTTAAAAACAAATTGTTCTTCTCTCTCTCTCTCTCTCTCTCTCTCTCTCTCTCTCTCTCTCTCTCTCTATTAAAGATAAATGCAAAATTAAGGAACTCGGTAGGCCGCTTGCAGTTTTAAATTTAAATAGAAATATTTAACTATTCTTTTATTTTATTATATATTTTTAGAATAATTTACAAACAGCATAAACACAACTTAATTTTAGGCCTACTAAAAGTTGTCAATAGTTATATCTTCACGTTGAGACCCACACCGTGTGTTATTTGGAATGAGCTCTTATCTTAGTAGAAACATTCACACATTGAAACCCCAACTGTCAGAACCACGAGCCACCACTAAACACTACCGACTCGGATCACAATTTATTATGGGGGATAAAATGAAACTATTTTACCTGATGGCCTAAACTAGTTTTCGCTCCGTTAGAGCTTCGTCAGAGGGTGCTGTTAGGAACGCTATCAGCCCTACTTTTGGTGACGGCGCCGTCGATCAAAAGGTCGTTGCTGTGTGTGTGTGTGTGTGTGTTATTATGGTCAAATAGTTCGTGTGATCTGAATTGTGTCTGTTCGTTTAGGAGGTTGTTACTATGCATTTTTGTGTGTTTGTATATTTTTAATTGTTCAAGAGATCAACTACTTGGGAGTTGCCTACTTTTCGGTCTTTTGTATGTACGTGTAGGATTTTCATGTTGCATATAACGTTTGTGCATTTGTGGTCTGCCTCAATGACGTGTCTTGCAAAGGTGGATTCGGTGGTGGAGTGTGATGCGTGATCCGAGTAATCCGTAGAATATAATAATTTGTGATCCGAATCGGTAGTATTATATACTTTCTATTATATGCGATAAACTTGCGGGAAAATTTAAAAACGTAATATGTGATCCGTGAAAATGATCATTTCTCTCATTTGTGAATTTAATTCAACATATTTTTTCTAAAATTTATTTGTTTCTTGTAGTATACTTTGGTTACACAAATATTATTTTTGTTTTGATTGTTCATCTTCTTTTTTTCTCTTTTTTCACAGTACTAAATAATATAGAATATAGAACTTTCACTTGTCAAACTTACTTGTTTTTCTTTCCGTACGCGTTTCGGCGTGGTGTTCGCCTTCGTCAGCAGTTTGAGACAGACTGGCCAGTAATTCGTAACGGTTTTTGTTTGGAAGGTTTAGTGGGGGTGGTGTGTGGAAGAAGGGGATTGGCGCGGGGATCCAAATTGTTGTTAGTTTTATGTATAATTGTATCGTACAAACACGGACACAGACAAATGTAACAAAACAGGTGTTTACAAATTAAATTGTAATGATTGCAATAGTTTATGTAGGCCAGACGGGAAGATCTTTTTCATCTCGTTACTCTGACCACCTGAAAGCTTTATCCAACAACAATATACATTCTGCGTTTGCCACACACATACACACAAAAAACCACAGCTACACCCTACACCAACATAGATACTAATTTTGAGATATTACACTACTTACCCAAAAGTCGAAAACTTAACACAGCAGAACAATATGAAATATACAAACACTACAAAACACAATCAAACAACATACTTAACGACCAATTAAACTATAAATCACACACACTGTTTGACACAATTATACATAAAACTAACAATAATTTGGATCCCCGCGCCAATCCCCTTCCTCCACACAGCACCCCCACTAAACCATCCAAACAAAAACCGTTACGAGTTACTGGCCAGTCTGTCCCAAACTGCTGACGAAGGCGAACACCACGCCGAAACGCGTACGGAAAGAAAAACAAGTAAGTTTCACAAGTGAAAATTCTATATTCTATATTAAATATTATTTGTTTGTTTAGTAAATATTTTGAAAATTACTATTCATAAACGTTCAGAAAGTATACAAACACAACAGTATGAAAATAGTCATGTTTGAATTTCCCGGGTCTGTTCAGAAAGGCAGTTATTAGGAACGTAAAAATTGTATATTCTCTTAGATCAAAATAATCTGAATACCTCTGCTGTTATAAAAGTTGTTGGTTAATTAAAACGTATTAATAATTTTAAGTAGAATGTAATAGCATATGTGTCCTTAATGTATGTGCACACGTGCGCGCTCACCCACACATTCTGACGCGCGCGCGAGCACACACACACACACAAATTGAAACTATCAAAACGACAATACGTTAAATAAATCAAGATGAATGGGGATAGGAATTTGTAAGGTATTTCCCAAACATACAATAAAATTTTGAACGATTTACTTTGGACTGGTTCACTGTAACATGTAAATAACTTAGTCTCTAAGATGAAAAAAGTAACTTATGCCTAATTGCTCATTTGCGTTGCTGTTAAAGGAAAATATTGTAGATTGCAAGTCTGTGTTATCGTGGCCTCAGTAAGACAAAATTTGTACGTGAGAATTGTAATCTCAATACAATATTGATATTATAATAACTGCAATTTAGTAAATTTATTTGTCATTCCCTATTCCATTAGACTATGATGGAGCGTATTAAATTATTTTGTTTCGCAAGAAGATTTACTGAATTAGGAATTAGTTTGTTTAAAGTGGTTAATTAAAAGTGTGTGTTTCCTTTACGCTCACTGATTAGGAATCCACCTTCAAATCTACGTAATAATGTTATAAGGTTCGAATTGAAAGGTACGAAAATTTATGACTCTCCGATAGTTAATTATAATGAATATCTGCACTCTTGATTAACACGGACAATGATAATTAATTAACACTCTTGATTACATAATGATAATCACACACGCAATTCAAAAGTACCAAACGAAATTTGGATATCTGTTTGAATTTAATTTAAAAATAAGCTTTAAGTAAAATTTTTATACACTAAATTTTATAACTTTATACGTAACATACTAACGTGATCATAGATATATTAAACATATTTTGCCATGTCTCTCAACTTTTAACAGAAATGGCAGAATAGGCTGTCCGTACCTTAATGGTTTGGGCAAACTATGTAACTTTTATAAACAATAAGTTTCTAAAAAAAAACAACGGTAATTAATATAGCTTACACACAAAAAATAGAGACTTTCAAGTTAATAGTCGGAGGGAAGAAATTACGCTAAAGTAGGACGTAAATCCACAAATTAAAATGCCACGCAAGTACCCGACAAAACGCGTAAGATTTTTTAAAAGACAAAAGGAGCAGGAAACGTCGTTGGCAGACGAAAATTATGCCCACGTCTGAGATAATATTTACTTATTACGATTTCCTCCTTATATACCGTAATGTTCCTTTTTGTAATTTATTGTAAGCGCATCAGACATTGACTAGAAAATTTTACTTATTAGCAGGCGCAATTTTTACTTAGATTAGGTAGAAAAAAGCACAAAACAATGTTCAATATTTTTAAGAAATTCACTTGTTTTGATGTTACAGTTTCTCGGTACACAGGCGTCGCAATGTGTATGGCAGTACACGGAGATCACTTTGTAACTCACAAATCTAATATCAACTGATCATCGGAATATCGTTTGCCCTCATTGGTCTGATTGTGCGACTGAATATATAATGTACACATGTAACGTTTCTTACTCATCTCCAGTAAGCAAAAGTTTATCACTTGGATCAGATTTCGGATGTTCATAATACAATGATCCAGTCTGGAAAGTTCACAACGTCTAATTAGTGCTGCCAACGACGGCACTGTGGTCTGTTCAGCTTCGTTACGGCATTTCACTTGCAACGATTTTCTGCTTATTTTTTTTTATTTTTTATAGCCTAAAGGTACTATACATATATATATATATATGTGTGTGTATATATTTTATTTTATATAAATATTAAATATTTATTAAAAGGTTTATCTTGAGGTTTATATTTATCTTGAAGTTTATATTAAAATTTTTACCTCAAGATGTTATTTTTCCCTTATATTGGAACATGTTTCGAGAACTCCTGTGTTCTCATCCACATCCTGTACCAACACAGGAGTTCTCGAAACATGTTCCAATATAAGGGGAAAATAACATCTTGAGGTAAAATAAATATAAATTTTAAATATTTTATATATATCAAGAAACGAACTGTAGCAGAAAGTGATTGAATTAATAAAACCATTTTTAGGATGAGGATGAGAACACAGGAGTTCTCGAAACATGTTCCAATATAAGGGAAAAATAACATCTTGAGGTAAAATAAATATAAATTTTAAATATTATATATATATATATATACCATACATGTATGGTACCTTTAGGCTATAAAAAATAAAAAAGAATACAATAGAAAATTGAAATTATAGGTACCATTAGTAAAACAATAAGTGTAAGTATATTATAAATACATCACATTATCATTAGATATTTATTTGTTTAGTAAATATTTTGAAAATTATTATTCATAAACGTTCAGAAATTGTACAAAGACAACAGTGTAAAAATAGTCACGTTTGCATTTCCAAACATTTATAGTGTAGTTTCTAAACTATATAATAACAACAAACTAGGGCTAGTTTTAAATTTGATTAACCAACTACTTTTTAAGTTAAATGACACTTAACAGAGTTAATTCAATATCGTTCCTATATATTTCAGTGCCACTTTAGATAGACTTGTACGTTGTTGACTGATGTAGGATTGAAGGGTTTTTTTGCAACGGTTACTGTAGTTAATGTAGACTGTATATTTGAGATTCCTGAGAGGGTCGTAGGAACAGGTTCCACGATTGCTGACAGGACTGGTTTCTGATAATAATTCGTTATTGTCAATATTACAATGGAGAGATAAATTGAAAGGAACATGCACTTCCAAATGAGTAGTTTATGGAGTTCTTTTTCTTTAGAAAACCTTTAATCCTTAATCTTTTTTTCATCCCTTATACAATTTACATCATCTATAATTTTGCAACGACAGTTAACGTAAATAAAGTAATAATTTTGTAATATTAGAAATGATCAGATACAATTATGTATTGATCAGAAATATTTATCCAGTTGCAAATCAAATAAACTCTCATTGGTTATGCAGTGATTGTACACTCTGATCGTTAAACAAGTTAAGGCAAGCAGTTACGATGGGAAAGTTTCGCCTTTCGTGTCAGTTGTTCATAAACGTTCTGTGTTTTAACTCAAATCTGTTGACCACAATTGTAGTTATTACTACGCTATTATTACATTTTACTTTTCTAAGGTAAACTGAAATTTACGAATAGTAATCATGATAATTTACTAAATATTTGTAAACGAACAATGGGAGTCGTTTATCACAACTTTTTGCATTGAAAACTGAATGGAATTTCTGTGCACTTTATATTTTCATGGAACATCCGAATTGTGAGATAATACTATCTCTTCTTACACAATATCACTGACTGAGTCAAAAATCGAACTTGCTCAAAATGCCTACCAGTTAAATGGTACTACGAGCAAGAGAATGTAAACTTTATATGCTTCTATTAGCTCGTAGATGTGCATGACAGTGCACTCTGTATTACCTCCAAAGACCGAATTGGTCGTCTGAACTCACCGTAAACACATGGCTGTTCTTCTAGGTACAAAATCATCATATTTTCATCTATTCAGGTCAAGATCTGAATCTTCATAAATAATTTCAATAAAAAGGATTTAGGATATATGATAAAATCAAACTAGGACTAGTTTTAAATTTGATTAGCCAACAACTTTTTTACGTTAAATGACATTTAAGGGACTTAATTCAATATCTTTTCTATATATTTCAGTGGCAGTATAGGTAGAGTTGTACGTTGTAACACAAATTTTGAACGAAAATATTTATTTTTAAATTTAGTATAAATATTAAATTTTAGTTAACTGGAAACGGTGCAACACGATTTAGCCCTAATTGTTTGTGTGCTGAAATATGAAATTTTGGTATATCAAGTAACATGTTGTTGTTTAATCCAAAAACAAATATCTATTGTACATCAGTAGACACCATGAGGGACATAGTTTGAAATGAAAAAGGTTTTATTCCTGTAATTATAAAGAGCAAAATATGTATCCATACAGCTGGTACACAAGGTTAAGTTTATCTCATCAATGTTTATGACATTGTTTATTGTGTAGGATGCTGAAAACTTCCATGTTGATAATCACAAAAACAATATCTACTTAATTGACTGTACTATTTTAATTACAAATACGCTTTTTAGTAAATAATTAATATTACTCTAGAATGGAAAGGCGTTACTTGTAAGTATTACAGTTGTAGCTTCAGTACGAGGGTCAAAAACTTTGATGTCGCTGTATTTATTTAATCGCTAAGTCACTGATGCATATCTCTCAGAGCACGTGTTTAGAGTCAAATCTCATTTACCAAAACTATTTTTCGTTGAAGCAACGGGTTTAAATTTGTTCTAAATCAACACTTTTATATTATGGAGAAGAATAAATTGTATTTATTCATACCTTAGCAAGACATGAACAAACACATATAACAGTATTTCTAATAAACAATTATAATTTGTTTACTAGAATAGAAAAATCGGTATGGAGAACCATACATGATTTACATGTCCTAAAATTTATATTTAAAATCATTTAAATATTAACTAAGTGGATGCTTGTGTTCTGAAGAAATGACGTATCAGCTAATATGGTACCCCCATGTCAGGTTGGTGAAGACTATCCTCAACCTTCGTGAGGAAGAACTGTACTTTTGAATAAAATGTTTGTAGGTCGAACGAAGAGCTGGCCAAAGGGAGCTGCGATCTGATTCCTGTAATGAACTTAGGCTCTCGCTGCGAGTTATCGGCCGAGGGTGAATGATGTCTATAGTGCTAACAAAGTCTTTCCTGTTAATAAAAACTAGTCATTTTTCTTTTTTAAAATCGAGTCTTTCTTTCTTTCTTTCCATTCGTCTTCTGAATTCCAGAACGACGATTCTGTTTACCACAGGAAGCAAATCGCTGTCCACGCTGGACATCTTTTCGGCTTGCACACGTTGTGTTGATGTGGGTTTCGGCACTTTCCATTTAAAAAGCGTGCAAACGTAAGAAAATAAAAATGAGTGAGGCCAGAAATAACGCGAATTGTGTGTGTGTGTGTGTGTGTGTGTGTCCTGCCTGCCTTTTTATTGCAGTAATGACAATAATAAAACTTTGGGAACGTAAACATTACATAATTGAGATATGCTTTCCTGCCAGGAACGATATGTTTTCACTCATACATGATTTAAATTAAAATGAAAAAATATAGAATTTTGTTAAAGTTAAATGAAATGTTTCCATAGAAACTACTTCTTTGTTGTCAATAACGTAGTACACATATAAAACTTATAAAAATTTACTTACTCCATCATCAACAAACATTTTAATTTATAAAAAAATTTACCACCTCCCCCTTCAACTACCCTTTTCATTTATAGATATTTCATCTACCTTTCTACAGTGGATTATTATGACCTTCTCTTCAGGATACTTTATTTATCAAAATTAAGCACCTTACTCTTGTTGAAACGTAAAACATTGCAGGTAAACTACCCCTTTCGCTTAACCGATCTTCACCACAATCAATAGGCCTTGAGTTCTCTACAATTCAGGGCTGCATGCAAAACATTATTTGATTCTATTTTAATTTGCGGCTGTTATCGTTTGCCATAGAAAAAATTCTACATACACAGATAGACAGACACACAGACACTTTTCGAAAAATGACTTTTCTTCATGTTTTGAGGGTAGTACAATCAGAATCTTCCATTATCTTGAACACGATTTTTTTCGGCATGACCATACTTCCATTTCCTTATGGAACATGGAAGTAAAAAAATTGAATTATTCAGAAATTACAAGAGTCAAAAAGTAAGTCTAATTTGTATTTACTTAACAAATAATACTTCTAATAACAATATTATTTTCTGTACTAGAATATTTTGGAATAAAGTAAATAATACTATCGTTTATTGAAATGTTATGTTTGCTCTTAGTTAAGAACCTCTGAAGCTGGTTTCCGTTGTTTTCAACGCAACGTCTATTCTTTACGAATAGGTAGTTCTAAATTAGTTTCTGGAAAATCAATACGTCTACAGCGCTAAGCTGATTAGCGTGGAAAAGTAATCAGCAACAAAACTGGGTTGGTTGAGTTTATCATCGATAGTAACAAACAGTTCGTAAAAGCGAAAAATATTTTTGAGTCTACCGACTCCACAACTCAGCTTTAACATTGGTATTATGTAAATGACATATTTGGTACGTCTGCTGGTTGTCCATGATACATTGACTTCTCTCAGATCCATACTAAACAAACCGTTTAGCAGATCTGTGAACCAGGTAAACTCTGTTTAACAAACAGCATCGTAATCATTATTTACCTCGACACAGCACTATAATTCATAATTTTATAGTGGAAAGCAACTATTCCTTAATAAAAGTTAAAATATTTAAAATAATATATTTTATAGGTAAGACTTGGCGGTCAACTTTAGGGAGAAATAAGGAGTTAATAGCAGACCATCTGTGTTTGTCACTCGTCACGTCTGAGCAAAATTGTTATACATACACTATATTAAATTATGGAGCAGTATAGAAATTATGAATTATTTCTAGACTGTGTTCGTAATAAATTTTAAAACAAATCATCATCTAAACAATATGTAATTTGACTATGGTAATAAAAACATAAAGGAATAACCACTGAGATTTTGAAATAGCAACATTCAATAAACTAAAAACTCAACAGTTTAGTATTGTGCAAATTAATAAATCTTAATAGGTATAATATTTGACAGTTATTAGAACCTCTTTAGTGAAGAATAGAAGAGGTTACTATTAAGTTCATATTATACGCGTATAATAGTAATACAATCATTTATTTATAAAAAATATAAATACATAGGAATTAGGACGTAATTATTGTATTTATAGCAGTAGATAATAATTTATGGTAAGGTTTTAACAATCGTAAAGTATTAATGCATTCTTCTGTCTTGCTCTTTATGAGTACAATGACGTATCTAGATAAACGTAAAATGCAGTAATATAAGATAGAAGTTTTTTTAAATATTTCTTCAACGCGCAAAAAATGTAAAATGTTTGGCTGTTTGTGAGACAAAGATAGAACATCGTACGCCTAAAGGTCAAACTTATTACGGAACATTATTACTGGAAAACAACAGTCGACTGGAGTAAATTGACAAAGTTACCAGACAAAAATTAAGCAGAGAGCTTGAATCGGCTAGTCAGTGTGAAAGAGGGGTGTGGAAATACGAGCAGGAGCATCTATTTTTGAGAGTAAATTTTTTTGCAGAGTATAATAAGCTATATAGATTATATTACACACACACTCACACACACATATATTATAATGTGACGTTGTTAGTCACATTATTAGTTAATTAATTTTCAAATGTCACAGTAGTATTTTGTAGAGCTCCAAGTTGTTGGTGCCAATTTTGTTATCTCATAAGACAATTTTTATAATTAATAAATTGTTAATATTGCCAATTTTGCAATATTTATTTAATTTATATTTCTTAAATATAATGTGTATAATGGGTGTATGTAACTGCTATGGTTATACTAACCTTTTAACACCTTCGATGCCCTACGCCCTTGGGATCCCAATTTGTAATATCAGATATACTCTAACACATGTGTAATGAATTTTCTTTAAACAGGTATTCATATAATTATGCTACAAATGAGAACACACTTCTTTTGCTGCTCTGAATCATTAATATTTATTCCTGCTTTCTTATTATAATAAGTTCCCCTATTTATTTTCTATTAATTAACAAATCATTTTCCCTTTTTTAAGGTTTCAGCCCCATCTAGCTCTCGGATGCATGAAACAAAATTTTTATATCTCAGGGTTTTAACAACATAAAAATCGTCTTCAGTAATATTATAAATTCACCTAACAAGTATTATACTAATAACATTCAGGAATACAAAATTTGAACATGTAGTAAATAATTGTTGTTTGGTTGTATGTGAGTTCTTGTGATTATACAAAAGAAATCAAGTAGATAATTTTACAACTTAATATTACCCATTACAAATATAACATTAATAAAACAATGAAAATAATTAATTATCAGACATTAGGACTACAATTGACAAAAGAAAATAAAATAAAAATTTAAATGTCTATGCTATATCTCATAGTTCATTATTTCTCAACATGGCGCGCTGCTGTACCCTTTCTTCACTGTTAATAAATGACAGACGCCATATTGCTTTTTAGCTGGATGCAAAATATTGAATGTTTAATAAAATTTCTATGAGTTCTACACTTTTGTTAGTTCAAAATAAGTTTGTGTCACTCACTTTTGATATCATATATTATGTTTAGAAATATAGTCACACTTAAGTTTGGAAGGATCTCACCGAATTCAAGATGTATTACACCAGTTAGAATAGTAATTTCAATTTTTCTTTTTCAGGTGGGTCGAACACAACTTGTACGTTAGTTTACTGATGATTTCTATAATTTTACTGGTCTGTTTACTAACTGTTCTTATTTAATCTTGTTTTGGATTGGCAACTATTTCCATTTGTTTCTCCTTCATGGGACACCAACATTAGACAAATCTTTCTTCCTTGTAACAATCAATTTTAGATTCAAATATAAGAGGCCTTGGTTTGTTGGTGTATTTTTCGGTCTCAGGACTGTTTTATCTGCCAACATTAAACATAAGTTTTTTTATATAACTTTACCTTTCCTGATTATTTTACATAATCCCGTTTATGCTTTTATTTTACTTCATTTTATATTGTCACTTGCACTAATCAAGTTGATTTTATTGTTATTTTTCACTTCATATAAAATACATGACATTCTCACCTCATGGTCATACTTGGTTCACAATATTTTATATTTTTATCATTGTTTACACCGTGTCATTTGCACTGTTTTATTATCACTATTTATCACTTTTCTATTCGAATAAACACAATTATAAAAATAATTATCTTGTTCTTACCATGAGACTATCTATGAGCTAATTACAAATACAGTCTTAGGTTTAAGACCTAGCTTGACTTTTAGGCTGGTTATACACTTGATTTTTCTTAATCCTAAATACATTTCTCACTTACATACAGAAACATTTATATTTACAATGTTATAACAAGATATATAAAATCACTTCTCTAATCTGTTGGGTAAATTTTTGTGTCAAAGTCACCGTCCAGTCTAGTCTTTTTTTATGTCTGTTTTGTCAAGTTATTTATTATGTTTGTTTGCAAGGCTAATTTCTGTTTTTAATTTATTCATGCATCTGTAAAGCGTATTCTTTATTTATTATTCATGGTTTATTGGTTTATTTGTTATAATTCTTCCTTTATATTATTTTTGGTTGTTCTCATTTGATCACTCATTCTCTATTGTACTCCTCATTCAGTTACATAGTATTTATCTATTTGAGTAGTTTCCCTACATTTCTTATTATAATTAAATTGAGTTTCCTGGTTTGTACCTCTCGTGATGTTACAATATATATATATATATATATATATATATATATATATAATGCAACAGTACGTTTGCGAACGTTACTGTGCATTGAACGTAATTATTTTTAGTTAATTATTATAATTATTTAATTATTAATAAAAAAAACTGCTAAATTAGAATAAATAATTATTATTGTCAAGATCTGTATTGAAAGTTGTGAGTAACCAGGGAACGCGGACGCAGTTTGGTACAGGCACATCACGCCACACACCAGCTGAGATTGATTACAGTGTAGTTTATGTGTGTGTGTTTAAACCAGTAGGAAACGGCGTGGAGTCACCCCTGAATAAAAGTGAATTAAATAACTAATTTATTTCAATTTTGTTAAGTGCGCGGAAGTTATGACGAAACAAATTACGCCACGTTATTAATAACAGAAAGACGCACACATGGGCAAAATTTAGTGCGAAACAAACAATGGATTTTATGCAGTATAAATAAAAGTGAATAATAATTAGAATAATTAAAATATGAAAAACTATTAATATACAATTATACATAAGACAATTACCGATCGTTTGAACATCGTGTAATAACCAAAAGACTTCGCATGTTGCGAATAAAGTTAAAATAAGTACCTACAAAAAATAAACGAATCTGTAAAGGGACGCTTAACAAACTGTGATAATTCGAATCGTGTACAGAATTGTCGAAACATGATTTTTGCGCCCGACAGTTGTAACATTACATTTGGAACAACTTAATATCGTACCTGATTTAATGAAGGCTTTAGTTAAGAAGCTAACAAGAAGAACAATATCTTCCAAGATGATAGTGAAGAGGAACGACTAACCATTTTAGACTGACTAGTAAGACAACTGACCGTACCCAAATTAATGATTTAGGCTAAGTGATGCAAAATACGTTCAACCCCAATTATGACATGAACTTTCAATAATGACCAAATCAAGAATTATAAAGACAGACGGCTTATGAACCAGTACTATAAAGAAACAAATGGTTTCATTTAATGTATCATAATATCCAGATAATCAAAATACAAATTGAGGGATAATAGGCCCAAACATGTAATATTATGTAAAAGAAATATTAGTAAATAATTAAGTTAATTGATGTAATGAAAATATAAACAAACCTTATTATAGATACATGAACCATACAACTAATTGTAACAAACAGTGTTCATAAGATTGTCCAGTAAACAACAAATAATAACTTGTTCACAATAACATTTTTGTAACAAGAGTGAAGTTATTTCAATGACCATAAAATGTAAAACCTAAAAACATAGAAAGTGTCAGAGTAATTAATAAATTAAATGACAAAAGATTAATTAATTAGTGTAGAATTTGTTTTATAAAATGTGCATATTATTGTGCTTTAGCACATTGTTTTATTATCATAGTATTTGTGTTGTTTTTTGTATGTGGCAGGTGGAACAGTTATTTCAAAAGAATATCAACAACAGTTATTTTTTATGTTAACAAATATAACCATAGAACTGGTGTTAAACCGTGATAAATTGATTGGCAAGGCAGAATAGACTATAAAAAGATGTTATGGCTAAGTGTCAAACAATTATACAGTTTGAGTAAAAATACAGTTATTTGTGCAAAGATTCAGTAAAATCATAGCCATGTGGGCATGAATTTAAAATAATAGAATAGTATATCTTTTGTTTTGATAAAATAACGTTATATGTTAAACAATTTTGATGAGTGTTAAAAGTTAATTTAATTGTTAAAGATTTTAAACATGGTGATGATAATAACACCAGTTCATAGGCCAGGTGAAACCAACTTTTGTAAATTTTGAATAATAATGTTAGAGATTTTGTAAAACAAAGGTGGAAGGATAAAAATATTTATAGGTAATAGTGTACACAACGAATATAGAAACAAAATAATACATATCAAGTTATTAAGAAAATTTCAAATAACAAAATTATAACATCTGTACTTCTTAAGTAAAAGTAGGCATGTTTAGTGTCTAAATGTAACAAATGTAAAGATCAAAATAATGCTGATAATGGTTTTAAATTCCCAATCAGTACAGAAAAGATATGTTAATTTAAAGATTTTGAACAAATTTAGACTTTGAAATAATGAAAGTATATGACAATGTAGATCCGAATTAGCCAACCAGATTCCAAGTTTACCCTTAGCAACCAGAAATTTCGGATAAATAAAAAGAGACTTCTTTGACAACGATCTTAGCGGATAGACGCGTTTGTAAAACGTCCCACATAATATATAATAAACAGTGAAAAAACGATACAAACATATTAATACAGTTAGAGGCAAATAACACGAACCTTTTACACCAAGAGAAGAACAACCATTATAAGAAAGAGAAGATCCAAGAACCAGGGAGAAGATCTGAAGTGGACGAGGGCCCTGTATTCGACAAGAACCATACAACGAAGAGGATTTGGTGATTTCTGACAACTTATTATATTGTGCATCGTCACCCACATTTGTATACACGACTTTTAAGTACTAATCAACTAAATTACAGACACCATATCACACCAACACTAAGAACACTCACTAATAACACGTTTTGAGATTGACACCTTTTTCAAACACCACAAGAACTTTTGATTTACATAATAATTATTAAAGCCTGAATTGGACATAACCTATTAGAACTGATAACCACTATGCAACTGCCTGTGTGCACGTTACACTCTAACATTGTAATATCCTTTAATTTAAAACTTGTATTTTGATTTATAGAATAATATTTTGTTTAAATGTAATCCCCGAACCATATACGCCCTGAGATATTTTATTATTAATAGAAACATTATCAAAAGCATTCATTTGGTCTGAAAGAAAGAAATACTGAATGTTGGCTACTACTGCCAACTGGTGAAAAGACGTATAATTTGCGCCACAATTGCGATTGTCATAACCAAATTTAAGAACAATTAAACAGTGTTTTTTCTGAATAAAGGATTCCTATAAGGATATATGTTTGATGCTACATTTGTGTCGTTATTATTGCTGTTCTATTTAGGAAATAAGGTAACAGATTACAGCGGACACCAGGACAGTTGGCCACATTGAGTGACGTCACGGAGACGTGCGGTATAGTGGGAGCAAGCGGCAAATTACAAAACCATTCGCCGTTCCACATAACACATTCATAATTACAAATTGACGACTCCAGTGCGAGTTAGTCGCTACATTATTTATCATAATTACAAATTGTCACTTCCAACGTGCGGTGTATGTAAGTCAATAGTGCACACAACATAAAATAAGTAACCTATTCCTAATAACATTTTACGTAACGAAATATTCTTATCGTTACAAGTTGACGAACCCGAAGTGAGGCTTTAAACAAGACGTAACCAAACATCTGGTTACACAGTATAAATAAGCTAGGATCGCAAGCCTCACTCTCAGTCTAATGGAACACATCTGCAGGCGAAGGCTATGTCCGACAGCGTATCGTCCAAGGTCGATACCCCAGCGGTATAGAGGAGCCATCGGGACTGGACCAGGAGGACCAGACGACGGATTCTAGGAGGACCAGAGGACAATGGAGGATCGACGCTGGACAAGGACACAAGACTCAGGATAATGAGGTATGAGTATCACCTCATCAATAATAAGGTGACATAAAACCATATTACTCTTCAACATGGTTCATGAACAACATAAAAAAAGAAAGAATATACAAAAATAAAAAGAGACTATGAGAGACTCTATATACTAATTTTTTGGTAAATATTAATAACTGTAAATTTTATATTGTTAAATAAGAGTAAGAGAATGTACAATTTTTATAATGATTAAAATGATACAAATAACAGTACTCGCAATAACACATAGAGTCATTTATAAAGAAATAATTACGTCATAACATAACTTGCAAAATTTTAATTATTTTTGAATATTATAATATATTATTGATATTTTATTACTTTGATAGTTGATTGATATTTATTTGATATTTGATTGATATTTAAATATACCACACAAAGGGACCATAATAAACATTTGGGAAAATTTACATATATACAAACATAAAACACAAAGCAAACTAATACCTGAACAAATACAAATCAATACAAAACACGACACAATTTTCAAAGCACTCAACATCGAAAATACACAAAATACTAATACATACACCACAATCACACACAAAAATACCACTTTGAGATACCAGAGACCAACAGGAGACCACAATGGCGACAGACCAACACACAGGTACTTCACTAGACGCAGAATCGCGAAGGCTGAGAATGAGAGCACAATAGCTCTCGAAACATGTTCCAAATAAAGGAAAAATAACATCTTGAGGTACAGTGAATAAAAATTTTTAATATTTTATATACATCAGGAAACGAACTGTAGAAGAAAGTGATTGAATAAGTTTATATATACATATAATTTGTGTGTGTGCGCGCGTGTGTAGGTGTGTACATATAATTTTACTATAATAAAGCTTAATTACAGATTAAAAAAAATACTATGATAAGTAAAACTCAAGGTAAAATTACGAAGTAATTTGATGTATTCATTATAAACGGTTAATGAGGAGAGTATTTACCAATTCTTCTGCACACAATTCATCCATTCAATTACTAGCACAATTCTGTAAGTATTTATCATATGTTCTTAAAAACTAAACTACATATTTGTTCAAAACGACCACAACCTCAAGAAAAGGTTATTTCTAAATACAGCAACCTTCATTTTGCAACACTTTTAAAATATCCTTGGTGTTGATTTTATTTTACTCAGATCATTTGGTAATATTATCTGTGTTTTGCCATGTTGAGAAATGCCAGTAGTGCAACTACTTCACACCAAGGGCTGCGAAGTGTGTACAATGTCAATTGAATGAAAATTATATCAAATTGTAACGGGAATGTGTTATTATCATGTTAGGCGCACATAACCTTTCGTTAAAACGTTTTTTTTTAATTATTTAAATTAAAAAGTTTACCGCTTTAACTCCAGCGCACAAATAATAATAAATATTAACTTATTGCTTCACTGAATATCTTCATCCACGTATTATTGTGCCCGTTACAAGCCAGTCTAGAAATAATCTGGAAATCTGTTAGGTTAAAAAATTCTCCACAAGAGAAGTCATTTTCCCTTTGCGTGTATAGTTATTTATCAGTAAGTATTTTTATAATATGGGAGCTCCCGCCTACTGCTGCCTGCCACAGCCGATAAGTGGCCGCTTACTCGTGTGCGCCTGCACTAAAATACTTATAACTTGTTAGAGGTACTTACAAATCAATATTACAAAAATACTTTGGACACAGCAGGGTCTTTCGCTTTCAAAATGTGTGTAGTAGGAATCACGAAACTTAGAAAAAAAAGTCTCTCTCTCTCTCCCTCCCTCTCCCTCTCTGTCTGTCTGTCTGTCTGTCTGTCTGTCTGTCTGTCTGTCTGTCTCTCTCTCTCTCTCTCTCTCTCTCTCTCTCTCTCTCTCTCTCTCTCTCTCTCTCTCTCTCTCTCTCTCTCTCTCTCTCTCTCTCTCTCTAACTATGCACCTAAGCATTCAAAAAATTTCGACGAAACCGAAACATCGAAGCATGAAAATGTTTTTAGGCTTTTGAAACGTATAATGTGGATTACGTTTGGTGGATTACGCAAATCATCTCCAAACCACAGACGATCACAAACAGAGCATGTAAAACCAAATTTATTCTCACTAAAACGTTTGCTAAACTCAATGTCAGCAGCGATTATTTCTGTCTTGATGCGTTTACATATCAAATTTCTAGACTGTGGGGAATCGAAAGTGTGGAAGCGTCACGTTTTTCGATGATGTTACATTTTTGTGGAATGACCCTCAGCCTAAAGACATTATCATGTTAAAATGTTACTTTTATATTTCACGATTTATATCATTCGTTGTGTAAAATTTCGTTCGTTTATATTTTCTAACACACTTCTTGTTGTAACGATCACAGAGATACCGGCTGCAACGCGTTTATTCAATCTCATTTCCAAAGCGGTTTCTTTAGACTGTTATTCATTAGAATATAGAATTCACTTTTCAACAAAAAACTAAAAAACACCACTGTAAAATAAAATTAAAAATGTTGGTACCAATACAGCGGAAGTCGTCGTCTGCATTTCGAGGATTAAGCGGCTGTCTGTTTTGACTTCACACTTCATTCCAAAGCGTCCGCCCTACACTCCTTCTGTCTCGTGGGGCATAGCATGTCACTTGCTTCACTTGCTTGATTAGTCGTTTATCATTCATCCTTTCTAAGTTATTTCCCTACTATATTGTTGGATTTTATCATTCAGTGCGTATAATCGAAATCTTATTTTATTCTTAATTTGTCCTTAGTAACTTATATGCCATTATTTTTAGTTTGTATAATCGAGTAAAGCCTATAACGTTCCATAGAAAGACCGTACAATAATGCAAGTACTGCCACCGCCTTGCAGAATCTTAACGCGGTATTCTTTCGATTGTTATATTCCAGTACTCGATATATTGTGCCACAATCATACTGAAATTTGCATAATTAATTACTAAAATTATTATTTCGATTATTCCTGATGACGCAACCCAAACACCTGAAATGTGATACCCGTTCTATCGGTTGATTGTCAAAATGTATTTCTGTCCTTATTGTTGGGTGTATTCCTTTCAACGCAATAACTTTTGTGTTTTGCTTTAAAATAATAATGCTGTAGTTCTTACACTTTACGTTTAATTGACGAAGTGATCTCTGGAGGCCACATTTGTTTTAATTAAGAAGTTGCCGAAATCCTTCATAATCTGAAAAAACGGCCTGGCGGATTTATAGCGGAAGTGAAAGCGCATTTTCATGGCAAAAATATTTTAACAGTCATAAAAATTATTGTTCTCGTATAGAAAATCAAATAGTTAAGGTAAGGCGTGTCACAAACACTTATATAAAGACAAGGAGGTACCCGCGGCTTCGCATGCGAATATTTGTATATGATTGTTGTGGTAACTGTCGAGTTGGTAAATTGCTACAACTATACATCTTGGTATTGTTGGTAATGATACATCTATATTCTTATATTGTAAGTTATAAATATCCAAAAAGTGCGAAGCAATCGATCCATTCATGTTTCCTCGATACGTAAAATCACAATTTGATAGTTTAGTAGATATTTACAAACATGCAGTAACACAATTAGATGTAATGTTTATTCGTATAGAATAATACAAATAGTGCATACATAAGTATATTGATATCAGTTAGTCGAAATCTTACGTGCTAAGTCAGTCTTAAACTTTTTGGTAGAATCCTTATATACGTAAATGTATCACAGTATAGTATACTCAGTTTTTATGTAAATCTTCACACCAGTTCCTCGTTATAAACTACATTTTTCGTGCTGCCGTTATCAGAGCAAATAAAGAGCTCGGTGCTTCTGCTTACTCGAGAACATGCAATACACAGTTGTCCGTGAGTAAAGCAAGCAGCTCTTAAATCCACACCAGCTGTATGTAAAGTTTGCCCTTGTGACTTATTGATAGTCACTGCAAAGCATAAATTAACCGGAAACTGAAGTTTTTTAAATTGAAATGGTTATTGGGTATGATTGGAATTCTTGGGGTAAATACTGTTTCTCCTTTACCGCAGCCTGTTAAGATAGTCGCTTTGATGATATGTTTTTGTAGTGACCTAACTTTCAATCGTGTTCCATTGCATAACTGTGGTGGCTTCATATTTCTCACGAGTATAATTGGAACACCTAGTTTTAATTTCAATGTGTGAGCTGGTAATCCTGATGCAGATAAATTATTCAAAAACTCAGTTGGATAATGTACTGCATCTTCTTAGTTCAAAACTATATTAATGGAGTGATATTTTTTTTCGTCTCCTGGAAATGTTTGGAATATGCAGCTATTTATGGCATTTACTTGTTCGTTTCTTGGTGCTAGTATCACACGCTCACATAACCACACATCATCGCGCAAATTTATAGACTCAATATGTCCATAAACCTTGTCGATCAACTCTGCCAGTGAAGAAATTGTACGACATAATGATGGCGGTAAACATGTCGCACCGTCTGTCTCTGGTATCTTACCGTCTACAAGGTTTAATAAAGTAGTAGAAAATTCGTGATTATATGCATCACCTCCAAGTTAGACTCTCATGTTTATTGTGAGTGATACTGTTTGAACGGTGCGCCATATATTCGATTGTTTGACGCAAGCGTTTACTTCATCAGCTCTGGTACCTCGCGTAACTACGGGCAATGTTTGTCTAAAATCTCCGGCAAAGAGAAAAGTTATTCCACCCATAAGTCTGCTGTCATTGCTCAAATCACGTAGAGTTCTATCGAGAGCTTCTACTGATTTTTTTGGGGCCATAGTGCACTCTTATCAAACAATCAAGTCTGCAGTTCTAATCAATTCCGCTTTAGAACTATTTTTGGAAATATTGCACACTGGAAATTTCCTGCAATTCAAATCTATTGGTATTTTAAATAAGGAATGAGCCGTTTTTCCGCCAGGTAATAATGTAGCAGCGTTTCCCGAGGAAGCTGCTGCTAATGCGATCTTGCCTTCGCTTCTTCACTTCGAAAGAGTCAATTTGATTAAAAATGTTTTACCTGTGCCTCCTGGTGCATCAATGAAAAATGCATTTCCAGATTTACAGTAAACACTTTGAAGAATGGTTTGATATATATTTCTTTGTTCGTCTGTCAGTAATCTTTCATTCTCTTCAACTGAAGAAAGTAGCTGTTGTCTGTCATAAGTGGTTTCAGAAAGATATTATTTTTGAAATGTTTTGCACGGTAGACTGTGGATTTGGTAATCCGTATTGAGCTATCGGATTATCACCGACAGAAGTAAGAAAATCTTGTAAAAGTAGTAATCAACTATTTTCAATGCTTTCCTTGTATAAACTCAAATCAGCATCAGGAATTCGATGCATAATATCTCGAATCAAGTCTTCAGAGAAGTGGTCTTTGTATTTAATCCACAATGCACTCGGGTTTGAAATACTGCAGAACACCAACATCATTGCACAAAGTTCTCTCATTTTTCAGGGCTAGCAAATAAACTTGCCTCTGACAATTTGTTGTTCCAATGATTGTCATTATCTAGGAGATCAAGAGCTTGGCATGCAGCTTGAAAAGTTGGATGAATTACGTTGTCGACAGTCTTGATATTTTCAAATGAAGTTGGGCCACGTACATTGTGTAGAAGTAAACGAAGAAAATAACATTCATGATTGTTTGGATGAACTGTATAGACTCAACCCAATACGTGTTCACGATATATGTTCTCGCTCCCTTCTAATAAGACTCCTCGACGTCTACGTTGAAATTTTCCTGTCTGCCTATTGAAAGTGTAATATGCTTTACACAATATGCTATATGTAATATGCTATTGAATCACACTGTTGTACTGATTATTATTCGCAGATGTTACAAATTCAAACGCACTTTTCAGTTCACTAACATATGGGTTGATTGCGTGAAATAGAAATACATTTTGAAGTTCTGTTACTAATGTCTTATCCAAGTTACCAATATGATCCATTGTTGTTTCAGCTTGCTGTAAATAATCAGCTATGAAATACACCTGTAAACATTTTGGTATTTCGTTTTGTGTGGGGAGTGCTGATCCCATGAGGTGATATACTTGCCCTTGAATTTGAAAGTAGACATGAAGCTCCCTTCGACTATTTCATTGGCTCCGAATGATGTAAATTGAAAAGCTGAATTGTACGATCTTAATGCATTCAAACAATTTTTCGATAAAAGATGTTCTCCATATAATATCGGTTCTGGAGGAGGAAGTATGGGATCTAATCGCACTTTTCATAATAAATGAATAAATATGGTGGCTACCATCATGAAAAACTATATTTTTTTCCTTCAAGCGACACAGAAATCTCGATTTTATCCAGACGCGTGGTTTCAACAAGATGAGATCCAGAGGAACGATGTACAATCAAGCTTTTGTCTACAAATCCCGTTATCTCCATATACGATGGTATTGCATGACCCACTAAAGGGAAGGATCTGACAACCTGAGATTCTTCTCATGGGGAACTTGAAAAATATCTGAGTGACCCATCCATTTAATAAAAAAACTAAAAGAAACGTTCATGCATTTTCAGTGTATAGAATGACAGACATAAAAAAAAACATTGAAAATTGCAATGCAGAGAATATAAACAAAACCAAATGAAGGGTCCAGGGGAAAAAGGGGCTAAGACCATATTTTTCGGAAATTGTTTTTGAAACGCAGTAAAATTCCTTTTTATAAACTGAATCAGATGGTGTATTTGTTTTGGGGAAAAACATGCTCCTTTACAGAGAAAACTAAGGAGAAATAATGCGCGTCCCGGGGAAGAAGGGGCCAAGTCACTGCAGTTCTGGGGAAGAAAGAGTCAAGTCAACGACTAAATAACTTTCACTGCTGTAAAGTTAAGTACATATTAAATTTTACTGCAATTTATACTCTGAACAATCTACTTGTAAAACACAAAACATTCTTGAAATAATTATTTTTATAAGAAACTAATACTTCAAATAACTGTTTAAATACACGGTACCTTTAAAGCATTGTTTTGATTAGCAGCTGAGAACGTTTTGTTTCAGCTGCTCACAGTCTGTTTATGTTTCTGTGAGGTTAGTATCGTGCAGTGAGAGGTTAGTTCAGTGTTGCTCTTAAAGTGTAAGTGTTTTGTATATCGAGTATGGATGAAGTTAATAGTTTTAGTGAAGTTAGTACTAGTGATGATGACGTTGGTGTAAAAGTGGAACAAAAAACAAAAAAGAGGAAAGTTACGGGTAGGATGAGGGATGCCGCAAAGAAAATAAGAGTGCAAAGTCATGAAGCTGGCAGTGATTGTAAGTGCAGATCTAAATGTTTTGAAGTTATTCCTCTCACCGTTAGAGACAACATAATTAAAAACTTTAATTTGCTGGAAACCACAAACGAGCAACACTCGTATTTGTGCGGTCTTATATCTCTCACCCCAGTTCAGAGGCGCCGGCCCAGAGCAGACCAGGCAAATGCTTTGTTAAAAGATGTTACGTGTAAGTACAAAGTTCGAGGTCTTGTAGATAATAAAGTAACTGAGTGGCCAGTTTGCCGTAAAGCATTTACCGCAATTCATGGAATAATCAAAGAAAAAAGTGGAGTATTTGATAAATAGCTTAAAACTAACAGGGAATTCACCAAAAGATCAGCGAGGACAACATTATAACAGAAAACATAAACATAGTGAAGGCAAAGTAAACTTGATGAAAGCCCACATAGATTCATTTAATGGTCGTGGGGCACATTACTCTATAAATGACTCAACCAAAAAATACCTCCCAGAAGATTTAAATACTGTATTAGTAAAAATGCACACACTTTTTCAAGAGAAATATCCAGAAGTTGAAGTTTGGTATAAATCATATAGGTCAGTGTTTAACAATCATTTTAATATTTCATTTGGCTTCCCAAGGACTGATACATGTAGTTTTTGCGATGAAAACAATATAAGGCTTGAATGCTTAAAAATTGAGCTGAAGGAAAGTAATGATGCTGAACAGAAGATAGAAATTGAAGCTAAAATTAGGGCGTTGGAAATAGATTTGAAACTGCACCTAAAAAAAGCTGAAAAATTCTATACAATCAAGAGGAAAGCTAGGAAAATGGCTAAGGAAACTGATGGATATGCTGCATATGTATTGACTTTGGTCGGAATCTATGTGTTCCAAATATATCTACTAATGACGCGTACTACAAAAGACAGTTGTCAGTATTTTGTTTTAATATTCATAACCTAGGTAAAAATGACAGTGTATTTTACTTATACCCAGAATGTGAAGGAAGAAAGGGCAGTGCTAACGTTTGTGACATGTTGCTCCACTTTGTAAATAACTATTTATCAGACCAAGTAGAACATTTACACATATTCGCAGACTCGTGTGGTGGACAAAATAAGAATATTTCTATATTTAGTTTCTCCACTCCCTCGTTCATACTAGGAAAAGTTTTAAAAGCATCCAGATGACTTATCTAGTCAGAGGGCACAGTTATATGGAATGCGATAAACAGATGGGCTTAATTAAATCTAACTATAGGGCAGAGCTACCTTCAGAATGGGCTGTATATTTTAGGGAGGTACGACAAAACCCATCGCCATTTACTGTTGAAGAAGTGGATCACACATTTTGGCATGACTGGTCTACATTCCTAGGTTTAACTTACAAGAAGAAGTTAACTGTTCTTACAAGACCAATAAAAGAACTAAAAATTACCCAACAGTCAGAAAGACTTATGCACTACAGACACAATTACACTGGACATTGGGAGGCTGAAGTAATTACGCTGCCACAGAGGAAGAGGTTTCTTGTTGAGCCATCTACGCTACCTACGCCTTCATATCAAGGTACAGTACTTTTTGTTGTTGCCTATTAAAACTTATTCATATTAAGACAAATCTTAATGACTTATGTTGCAATGAAAAAGTAACATCCTATGTCAGTACCACGCAAAACTAACAAAATTATTTATTTTAGGAAAACTGGAAATCTCTGACGAGAAGTACGCAGATGTTAATGAGTTCACACGATTTTGCAAGAAGAGGGAGGCTCAAACCTATTTTCAAGAGTTGCCACACAAAGATCTAAAAAAGAAAAATGCAAAAGGAAAAAACGATAATTGATTTTAAATCGTTTTTATTGTCACTTCTTTTAGTAACTTTTTAAACCATTGTACTGTAACATTTCACTGTGAAAATTTTTATATGTGCCCTCTGAATTACGTATCTCCATTTATAAAACTTAAATAAATCATTTTAGTTGAAACAAAAAGGGAAATTATTTATATAACCCTACCAATTTTAGCTCATAAAAGAGAATTTATTGGATTTTGCATGATTCAAATCATGGCATGCAGGGGAAGAAAGGGTTAAGTCCGTACATATGCTCCTTTTTCCCCAGTATGTTTTGGTAGTGATTACTGAAATATTTTATTTCTCATCATGTAGCCACTTTTTAAGAAATAAAATCGACACATGTGTTTAAAATTAGTTGATAAATTTATTATGTATACATACGGAACTATTTGATGGTTGCCGTGAAAATGTGAGGAGCTCAAACTGTTAAAAGTTTCCTGAAAATTTTTTTCAGACGGACTTGGCCCCTTTTACTCCTAGACCCTTCAAATTCTGTAACATATACGTATAATTTACGGCACATGTTCTTTTATAAATAGACGAGTAAGAAGAGAACTAAGGTCCGAGGCTTGGTTTTGATTTATTCCACTTTAGTCTTTTTATGGATGATTATGTGCTGGTCCATCTTTCTATTCTCCATCCCTTGGAGGACCAGCATTTTTTGTAGGGGTTTCTCCAATTTCTGTAGCGAATTCACAATGTATCTTAAAGGGTCCCTAATACTAAACCTTTACCCTCCGTAACGCGCTTCCACAGAACGTAACGTCGATAAAAAAATTATCTCCTACCAAAGAAAAGATGTTCCAATGCAAAGCTTAAGCATGAAAAAAGAAAAAGAACAGCAGTAATGCAGAAAACAATTATTTCAGTTTCATATTTCCTTATGTCTGTATATAAATTATATTTAATGTGGGTCTTGCACATACAGGTATGTAGTTTGTCCGTTACATGGAACATCATGAATATATATTATCAGTGAAACATTATGCGTGTATGTAGACTACATAAACGATTAGACTATAGTTTCTTTAAACCGCCTACACTCTGGCAGCCACAAAATTTAGAAATACCGAGAGTTTAGAGGTAGCTGTCTACTAAACGCTTAAACAACGTGGGCCTGCAAACAATTCATTTGCAAGTTCCAAAAAGTGTTCAAATAAAAGTGATGCAAGTAGAAGTGTTGAAAGTGTTCAAAAAAGTGTTCAAACGTTTGGAAATTTGCGATACAAATAGCGTTTATATTTTCATATACAGTACTACCTTTCTTGCTTAGAATTTTTAGCAACGCAACGGCGCCACTGCACTTCTACATTTACAAAACTTTTTCTGAAAACTTCGTATAATTTCCACTCTTCTGCAAACTTTTTTTTTCTGCAAACTCCAACTTTAAAAGTGTACTTGACATATCAGCCTTATCTAACCTCCTAGTTTTGTTGTACATTTTCTTAACTACTATTTTCTTTTTAATTGGATCGTATGTGCTGATTATTAGCAATATTGACTTTAACTAACCATTTAGTTTTTGTTATTTTATTTAGACTTATTCCAGTATTTAGGGCTTGATTCAAATAGGTGATGATTAAAAATTTATAAAACTAACAATCCTTATTTCAACACTTTGTGTGTGTTTATACTTGTGTTATTATATGTCTATCTTAAAACGACCTTTTGTATTTTTATTCAATATCTACACTCCCTTATCAGTTATATTAGGTTTAATATAAAAAACTAATTAATATTCTGAATCTTTCCATAAAAATATTATTTTGATAATCCAATGTTTGCTGAGGCCTGATAAGAAAGTTTCAAAGCCGTTGATATTGTTTTTGGTTAGAGTTTTTGGATTTCAAAATCCTGTTTTCAGCTTCACACTTTCCAATCATAAACCTATTGTCTAATTTTGGTAATCACAGCTGACTTCAGGGTTCCTTATCAACGGGCAGTTATAATCTTTTCCAGTTTTGGATTTCTTTTATGGCGTTGCCATAAAACAATTGAAACTCACGACTCAATTTGAAATTGCTTAGTTTCATTTATGGTTTTTCATCTGCCTATCCACGGTTTTTGCCTGCGTGAAGACAAACCCAGTCTTTCTCTGCGTAGCGGAAGGCGTTTTAACTTTTATTCTGTAAGTTTATTTTGTATAATCTATAAACTTATATTGTATATATTTAGTTATGAACCAAATGCAACAGATAATAAGCATTTCCTGTTGCAGCTGACGATTAACTGTGTGAACTGAACCGCAAAAACTGCATTTTTTAATCTGTACAACTTTTGTAATGTATGAAAATTATTCAGTGTGAAGCAAACATTACGTTTTTGGCATAAACTTTCTCACAACGGAACAACTTTTACTGAGGAATAATAAGACAAAAACGAAATTTTTTACGTTACGACACGAAGTGATAAATACATGCGGCAACAATTATTTCTAAAGGTCTATACAAACGTTTAACGTATTATTAAGGAAATGTTGGATTGTTGGGGTACAGAAAATTACGTAACCAAATTAAACTAACTTCATAAAATTGCGCGTTAAAAAAATATTTAATATAGTACTTTATTTAACAACTTAAAGTAACATATACAATCCCTTATACATTACAGCTTATACAACCAAATTAAAAGTTTTGGACCACAGCCAGAAAAAGGTTTAAATTACTTACTCGTAACTCGTAACGTTACTCGTAAAGGTTTACTTACTTACTGTTAAACGTAAATGCACGCATTTTCGTCTTATTTTTATTGAAATTCGGCTACTTGCACTTGTGACAATATATTGTCACAGTTACAACAAAAGTCTTGTAGTTTATTCTGATGAAGTATACAACATGAAAACTATTACATTTGCTGTATACTATTACATTATATGTGCATATGGTGCACGTGTGTGTGATGCAAACTTTACTGTTGATCTCACATATTACCTTCTTGCATTGGTCGATGAATTGCATTGACTGATGAACATGCGCAACAGTATATAGCTCACACTCACACACGCGCATACAATTGTAGGGACTATCAAGTGAGCTGCGTGAACTTTTATTAGCATCGTGAAGTTGTGTACAATCAGCATACCGCAAGGAAAGTAAAACGCGGTAGAATTAATTAAATTATTTCATTAGCAATTCACACTACACGCCTATTGTTTACCTGAATCCATTTGTAATTAAGAAAATTAAATAGCACAGTGTGTGAACGAACGTGATGTTTGTCACAATCGAGGAGAAAAACAGGTGTAACTTCCAATAAGGATTTACTTGTTTGTTTACCGTGTAACGTGTTTTGAGTATCTTTTTTCGGCTTTCCTAATTTAGCTTTTAGTAATTTGGTTCTATCCGCCTGTCTTCAATAAAAAATGTTTACTTAAAACTCTCATAAACGTTTAATGAAACCATTAAAAAGAGAACATTTCTTTCTACATAATTTTGTAGGTTTCCTTAGCCCAAGTTAACCAAATTATTTATTATAACTGACGAGCTTTTTGCCCGTGGCTTTATGGCTTTAAAACCATTTGCTTCCATACTGCTTGAGTTGTTGACATATAGGGCAGTCGGCATCATCAGCGTAGGAAGCAACGGCATAATGGTACAGATGTACACAAAGGTCGGTAGCCAAACATTCTTAACCACGGAATGAAACTTCGCCACGTAACTTCAGCGAAAGCCGACTTGCAGCTGAAAGATTTGTGCCAAGGAACAGACGAGCCCGTCCTAGTTTGTAACATCGTTTTAAACTTAGACGAAGACCAAAAAAAAAACACATTTTTAACAAATAATTTGGTTGAAAATTTCTAGTAATTCAGCGAAACAAAAACTCTCGTATTTATGTTTAAATCACTTTTTGAATCGATATTAAAAGTGTCCTCCGGTAACATGCTATTTTACGTAGTGTTCCGGAATTTGCGCTATTCTAATAACACACGTACCTATGGGACAGGGTGTCACTGGAATGATAAACTATCTGATATTTTTGACACAGTGGAAACCGCAGGAAATACACACGATAACGTGTCTCTGATAATTAAACACTGTAGCACGTGAAGATAATAAACATTTTTTAACAGATAATGACCGATGTTATTAGCGTGCAGCCAAGTATACACTCACACACAAGCGCACCAAATTTTCTCAAAAACATAAACATATAAGCCAAAAAGTTATCAATTTAAAGTAGACGCATTATCAATTTACGGTCAGTAATTTTTTAGCACTAAGTATACCTACTGTCACAGTAGCATAGGACGTAACAAGATGCTGTTACGTAATGCGGAAAAAGTGTGACACCATTAAAGAAAATGGTGTTTCTCGGATGTTCCAGTGGAATCTGGCTGTAATGTTGTGTGCCTACGTGATGTCAACATGCGTTAGCCACACTTTTCTAACACAGGCCCCGCGCACTGTGTCAAGGCCGCAATCAGTTACGCTCTCGTGTAGCTCTCATGCGTATTATCGATGATTCTGGAATTTTAGCGCGGTATAAATAAAAGCATTCAGCGGCGCTGGGTTGAGTTATTGTCGGGCGATTTACACAGTGCGGTTCGAAGTACTGTGGCGAAGTGTTATGTGTTTTATAAAATTGTGCAGGACAATTGTAATACAATTGTGTTTTATATTAGTTGACATTATTATCGCGTGTGAACAATTTTTATTTGATTTGTTGTAAGAGAGTATCTAGTTGATTACAAGCTCTTTAATTGTGATAATTAAAGATGGTGATTAGTAACATAATTGGTGTCTTGTATTTAGATTTCCACTGTACCATACGACGATCAAGGAGACCATCATAACGATGAACCCTAACGTACAGCACAGCATTCGTAGAGTCCTCTTGAAGATGGTAATCACACTTTTTTTGTGTATTTGGCTGCATTATTGCTTAAGAATAAATGCATTTTCTACAAATATAAAAGATGACGCCTTTAATTGTTTAAAGGAAGTTAAATTTGTTTCATTTGTTTAATTAATATAGTAATTAATTCGAGTTTTTGCTGCAACAAACAAACAAACAGGAAAGACAGAAGCCCCTGCAATTTTTTTATTAATTACAAAATTGTTTTAAATTTAACGTTAAATTTTTTTTTTGTAGTAACAACTGTGTCTTTCGTTCTAAGATGAGGTGTTCTCGAAGCTACACTATCTTACTCGATAGCCCTGAGATCCCAGTGACATATTTCAAATATTGTAATTTTTAAGTATGAAATATTTATTTAGGTTACCTGCCACACTTTTGGGAAATTTTCGACAAAAAGACATGTTGATGTCATATTTCACTAAAAACTTAATTTGGAAACTAAAGTAAACACGTCTTTTCAACTGTAAAAGTACATGTAGCACGTGTAAACAAAAAGTGCAAATAAAATTCAATAATATTACGTAAGAAACACGCATAAATTATTCTGTTAATGCAAATATTTCGTGTTTTCCGGTCCATAAAATTGAACAGCAGAAAACGGCAAAACAGTGGAGATTTATTACCGGGTAATAATGCGACACAGATGATTACGCTGAACGGTATTGAATCCGACGCGGTTCACGAAAGTTCCATTTGAACTGGAACTGATGCAATGAACTGACGCTTGTAATCCGTAACTACGATAGTAAACGTAAACTCTATTATGCAGTGCCATTAACACTGACGCATTTGATCTCATTCGGTATTAATTTATGGCTTCTATAGTGTTGAATATCCAAAATAATTTCCTCGACTTGAATGTTTTCCAATGATTGTAAACAGTTGTTTCTTTGTCTTTCAGCTGTAGTTGTCGGTAAAGCGTACTTTTATTTTATTCATGCTCTATTGCACATATACAATTGTAAACAAAGTTTTTAAACCACTAAGCTATATGGAAACAGTGCTGTATGAAACTTAGTGAAGGAGATGCAACTAAAGGAAGTCGAAACTAGGTTATCGAATTTCCAAATCGTTTGTTGCTTTAAAAGAAGCAAATTTATAAATCTGACTTTTATCATTATAATTTAACAGGAGACATATTTTTAATATCTAAGCTTAATCTTTGTACAAAATTATAAGTGTGACAGTTGTACCACAAAAGAGTAGGAACAGGGAAACAGGAAAGTGAGTCTACTCGTTAAATAATATAAAATGGAAGGATTGGTTAATAAAAAGAGACAAGATATTCCACAGTATAATTAAAAAATGAGTGTTGTACAGGATATTAATGTGACTTTTGGAGCTCTCAGACATGACAAAACCCAGGGGTTAGATTTATAGCGACTCGGCTGTTGCAATTTAAGCGATTGAGAGTGCATCCCACATAACAAGAATTTTAAACACGTCTAATTAGCTTATCAATATTACTGTACTACAACGTGCATTTTTAATTTAACTTTTCTTAAAAAAGTACCGCGTTACTGAATATTTATATGTTTTAAAAAAATAAATGAAAATAAGGATAAATCGCTAAACGCAAATAAAAAATGAAATCCTAACAATAAAAATCCTATGCACATTATTCAGGATACCAACGCTATAACTGAAATAGTCCCCAAAGTAACAGAAATGAGTGGATCTATACGCATATCACTACGTTATTGTATACCCTCAAAACAATAGAGTTAACACTAAGTTTTAAACGACCATGTTTTTGACGTAAACAATGAAAAGCTTAGAGGTTACTGTTACACAGTATAAAATAAAAAAGGTTTTGTATTGATTATATTGATTTTAGAGAAAATTATTTTTACTCAACAATTTGTAGATAACTACGCTATAAATAGCTATAATAGTTATCGTAATAAATAATTAATCGGAAGATTCGTGGAATATACGGTACGATCTTGTAGAAAATAGACATCAGTCATGTTATTAAAAATAGTCAGTCATGAATATTGTTAAAAATGTGTTTAGTTACTATACAAATTGTTTCTGATTTCCAGAATTAATGACTGTGTTTCGTTTTCGCTGTATTTTGGTGTAGTAATAGAATATGATAACTCAGCTAACCGAACCAACGATACGAAACCAGCACGAGACTAAAATAATGTCTAAAATTTGCAAAATTAAACCCAGCTTATTGGCAGATCGCAGACCTATAAACTAGATGCATCCACGAAAATAATGTATTGAGATAAAACTAATAGAATTAATTATCATAGTGGAATGGCATACCTAAACGCATGTCTCAGCGTATAATATATTATCATCGCAAATAATAATGTCGTCGCAATGTTTGTCAGTTGCTTTGGAATCTTGATGTGTTTACGTTTGAAACTAAAACCGAGATTTTAAATTTGTATTTTAACGGGTAAAGAAACATTTTAAAATAATTTTCACACGCTCGCTTTAAATATATTCATTTCTTCTGTCCTCTGCTTTTGTTTTAAAGTGTATTGTCCAATAATTCAGTAGGCGGCATGATTACATTAATTATTTACTATATAAGTGGTTGTTCGCACTCATGAAATATTCAGTGTCGCGTTGTTAGTTTAACATTTGTTCAAATATTTATTGGAGTAAATAAATAACATTATTATTTGTGTTTCCTAATTAATTAAGTAGTGGTCATTCTGTTTTACTTAAATTGTTTTTATAGTTACGTATTAGTTGTTAATGTTATGCGCATACAGAATAGTTCGGCAGTTTGCTCAGCAAAGCAGAAACGGAAAACGCAATTAGTCTGTTATAAACGTAGGTGAAAATCTTAATAATCAGAAAACTTAAATTAGGATACAGACCGAAAACTACTAACACAAATAAATTGCGTCAATATTCCTTCAACAGGTAGCAAAAATTGTCACTCGTTTATAGTGTTGTTTATTCGAAACGGAGAAAATAATTGGCGTTTAACTCACCCTATTGCAACATGTGTCTGGCGCAGACTGTCTGCACAGGTAGTTACAGAAATATGTTACAGATTGCGCTGACGTCTCAGCATTCGTGTTTCCAACAAAACTCCGACTGCTCGTTACGGAGTCTAGTCGCCACCCACACACACAACAGTTTTTAACAACAAAAATATTTCTACTGTATGTAAACACACCGCTTGCTCTTTCTGGAAATCGAGTAAACATACTAAATAATTTTACGCAATTCCGTTCTCAATTTCTTCAGCCCTAAATTCGTTTTTTACAAACGTTCCCAAGAAATAACAGGTCTTATTTCAGAATTATTTAATTGCGAGCAGTACTGTTGCAAAATATTCCCCACTTCACAACAGAATAATTTATTTGAATCTTAATACGTGTCCAACTTGTTTTGTAGCTCTATTAGGCTGACGAAAATTTCTTATTCAGATTCAGAAACGTGAGAAGTTTCCGTGTTTTCACTAGTGAGTACATATCAAACCTATCAAAATGCACATTAAAATTACCCGTCTATTTGAGAGAACAGCGTAAGCACCAGTGTTGTTAAAGTTGATTGTAACTATGGACGAGGATCTCACACCTGATAATGCTTAATACATGCCGCTTGTCAAACGATTTTCGGATTTTTAAATCCAACGCTGTAGCTCTAAATAATGTTGTAAAAGAAAGCTATTCCCGTAAAATGCAGTCTTAGATGAATTTTGGCTCTGGCGTATCTTCGGTCCGCAAACATTGTATCTTTGGGTCATCGAATGCTGAATCACTTCTTTGCTGATAACAGAAAGGTGAGACGCCATAGATATAGACACGACAACAAAAATGAATCTTCCATAGCTACTCCAGAATGTTACTTTGAATCCAATTTAGCTAGTAAAGAGCAAAAATACTAGCGTTTTCAAACATAAACAAATATATATTAGTGTTTGAAATTGATGTTAATTGTAAACTATCCTTGTATTTTCATCGACATTAGTCATAATGTTATAATCAGACATAAACACTTCATAACTTTCTATTCCCATTCAAACTTCATATTTCCTAGTTTTCTAAATACCTAGTTTTTCTGGGTAAATAAATACACCTGATTTAATTAAATTAGAAAACATCAAATGTAGGCAGCAAGTGCTTGATTATAAAGCCGTGCTAACTAAACTAAATTAATATTAATTCGAAGTGTATCATTTTCTTTCTTTCTACTAGGCTTTAGTCTGATTGGGCTTCGGCTTTCGTTGTGTACATAAAATTGTGTATTCAAATAGTAGCGGCAATATAATTTTACTTAGAGATAGAATTTTACTCATCCCTGAAGAGTTGCGTGGAAACATGTAAAAAGGGAAAAGTACCGTTCACTTACTTTCCATCTTCGTATCATGAAGTGTTGCTAGATACAAAGGACATATTTAGCACCCGAAGCAAATTAACGTGACGGTGTAGGAAGCAACGACGCAACAGACCAACCCCTACACCACGACCGCCGACATAATTAAAATACTGCACCAAATGCATGGTGCACGGAAATATTTCGAAAATAAAATATGAAATACCCAAATATTTAATTTAATAGGTAATATGATCATGCGAATAGTTCATGTGTGGGTATGAGGGTTACATGAATATTGTCAAAGTAAGAATTCACTTATTATTTTTATGATTTTGGCTTTAACAGGTGTTTCTATTTTGAAATGAGTGTATATATACAGTAAATCGTTTCGTAACGTTATCCGATCCCTAGTCTCCATTGGTCTCGATCTAACCAAGATTCTTCTTCAAATTCCCGGTCTCCCATTGCCCGATTGATGCCTTCTCTCCAGCTCAACCTAGGTCTTCCTCTTCGCCTACGACCATATGGTGTCCATCCCAAAATTTGCTTGGGGAGTCGATTATCCGGCATTCTTTGCACATGCCCAAATATATCTTAGCTGTTTTGTTTTTATGTCGTCGACAATAGAGCACTGTACCCCCATTATCTCCCGGATTCTGACGTTTCTTACTTTTTCCAGTTTTGACCTCCCTGCCGCTCTTCGCCAATAATCCATCTCAGTAGCCTCCAACAACTTTTCTGTTTTTTGTGTTATTGGCTATATTTCACACCCGTATGACGTAATTGGTTTCACAATTGCATTGTAAATACGATGTTTATTTTGTTTGGATATTTGTTGGTCCCACAATATGTTGTTCAGCAATGCTATTGATTTTCTTCCCAAGTTATTTCTTTCTCCTATCGCTTTATCTAGACTAACATCTTGTGTAACTGTTGTTCCTAGATATTTATAGCTACTGCAATTTATTATTTCTTGTTCGTCTTCTAAAATTAAATTCTTCTGTTCCCCACCAATGCACATATACTCCGTTTTTGAAATGAGTATATTTTAAAATCATATGTCAGAATAGTACGCTCAACATGGTAGCGACAATGCGATTTGCCAATAATAAAGTATTCACAGTAATGCAGTAGATACCAACGACTTACGTTCCATGAGATAACACATTTATGCTGATGTCGTTTAGCTGAAACTGTTTCTGCAAAATTACATCAGGAAAAATAATATTTTTAAGTAAACAGCAGCGTTGTTTCAGATTTATTCTAGACATGAGAAATATCATAACTGTTACAAGACCAAAAATGCCTTTGTTTATGTGTCATGTTGGTATCGTAAAATCAGCTAATTTGTTTTAACGTATTAAGGTATTAATCTGTAGGTTATGAATTAAGAGACTTTTATATGCCAGCCTTATCCCTTGCCCTTACCCTCTCCACCACTAATCATTCTGTAACATACTGAAGTGTTTTTTTTTTAACTGCATTAATTACAAAACATTACTACAATTGCATCAATAAATTCAGTAAACACTACTAAGTAATACAAAACTTCATTTATTGTTTATTGTGTAACTTTCGTTGTTTACGCTAAAGACACGGACGTTGAAAACTTAGTGTGAATTTTATCGTTTTAATAAGATACAGTGACGTAGAGATATCGCTTCTCACATTTCTGTTACTTCGCGGATTATTTAAGTTATGACATTAGTGTCCTTAGTAATACGCATAGGATTTGTATTGCTAGGACTCAGTATTTTTTTTATTTACATTTTGCATTTTTGTTTTTATTTTTATTTACTTGAAAAACGTATATAAACAAGAATTTTATAAAAACAAGCTAAATTGAAAATGCACGTTGTGGTAATGTAGAAGAGCGTATTATATCTGCCTGACACTCTTGTTACGTGGGATATACTTTCAGTAACAGCTGAGTAACTTAAATCTGAACCCCTGGGTTACGTCTAGTCTCAAAACTCCAAAAGATTATATGTAATGATCTATTTCTGACCGGAAACATTAATTTTTAATTGATAATTTTAATATAATTTTTAGATTTTCGTAAGCTAAAGTTTTTGCTTATTGAAATAAGAAAAAACCAGCTCAGGCACAGATAAAAATTGTATTAATTTAAAATTTATTAGAGTGTATGAACTAATTACACTTCATCAGAAGCACCATAAGGAAAAGATAGTTTGGGATAGGTGTAAATTTTATAAAATTTTCATTAAAAAATTAATGTTTAATTACATATTATTAACACTCACATACGTGATGGATAACAGAATCCAAGAAGTTCTAGAAGACTTACTTGATTAAAATGTTGATTCATGTTTAACATTTTATATTTAATTTGATTTATTTTAAACAGTATAGCAGAATGTTCAAGTTTTCTCAGTTTCAGAGAAAATTATATATTTTTTCCCTTTATGACAGATTCCATCATGTCCCCAAACCAGCCTGTCCTCCAACTGGACAAGTCTCAAATAGCACTAGAAATGCACAAATTTAGGTAATATATAGTTAGCATAATTAATTTAACTTAAGTATGCTTAGTCAGGAGCTATATTTATTATTTATCTTGACCTTTTCGCTGAAAGATTTAGCAGTTTACCCATGTGCCCACATTTGTTTGTCTACAGACTGTCTCCGTTAATGTCCACGTAACTAGAATTTAAAACGACTCTAGATAATATACATATTATGTATATCTGTATTGAATAAATGTAAGTAAAACTTTTCTTACGTATATTAGTATGTACTATGGGGCATATGTGAGCGTGGTGGAAGAAGAAGAAGAAGAAGAAGAAGAAGAAGAAGAAGAAGAAGAAGAAGAAGAAGAAGAAGAAGAAGAAGAAGAAGAAGAAGAAGAAGAAGAAGAAGAAGAAGAAGAAGAAGAAGAAGAAGAAGAAGAAGAAGAAGAAGAAGAAGACAAAATGGCTTACATACATAATTAATGATTAAGACAAAACGATATCATTTGTTGAGTAGACCTATAAAAAGTTTCCTTGCATTGTATCCGGCTACGTAACAGTACAGCGAGCCAGAAAGAGAGCGTGTTAAATAAAGTTTAAATATTAATTGCAAATTGAAGACACAGAAACATTTGAAAAAATATGTTGAACCAAAACTAAGTTGTATCAAAGGTGTTTCACTGTGGAAATGGTACTTCTTACGAACGTCAGTGTCTGCTGCTTTTCCAAATCCATCCAGATTCGTTGTTGTGCTTGTGTGACAGTGTCGAAGGTATTTTCAATCAGAAGAGGTACTACAACATATTGCAGCAATCCAGGGATCTTAAATAACACTATAGGATTGACGCCAGAAGGCGGAATAAAAAATTAAAAAAAAGAAATACTGGAGAATATGTAAGGCAGGACAAGTCTACTATCTAATACAAGTGATGTCGGTAATATCTGTGGCAGAATAAGATAAAAATAAACTCAAGTATAAACTAGCAAGATAGAATTTAGACGATTGTTAAAAATTATGGCCGATCGGAGAGAAAGAGGCCTTGGTGGATTAAGAAGCCAGTCATATTAATGGGTTAATGGTGGTGGGGGCGAAACAAACAGACTGTTCAAGCTTGGAGCAAGGAAAGTGTTTGATTGTTTTAGTTTTAATAAGATGTGTGGCAGCTACAAACTGTAAAATTATAACTCACATTATGGAGCAGTTAATATTGTGGAATATGTGTTTATGTCAATAGCCACCACAGCCGGTGCTGCTGAGTTGGAAGACTAGAAAGAGCGCAAACAACTCTAACTGTTAATGTTGATGAGGACGACGACGATGATGATGATTATGATGACTACAGTTAAGTATTATTTTGCAGGCTGTCGCTCAAACTTCGCTCCAACGTGCGATTAGAAGCCTCCTAGTTTGTAAAGGTTTCTTGTGAAACAGAACAATGATCATAAATTGAGGAAATTATAAAAGAACATAAAACATTTCCAAGACGAAAACAACCTAAAAGTTTCCCGGAAAATAATTTTATCTTTCCTACATTGAATAACAAACATAACTAGCAATATAATGACAATAATTTCAAACAACTCCGTGATATATCGCGTTAGACTTTATGCGTGTACAATGAATTCTAATGTAGCTTTTAATTAATGTTAGTAAAACCCTAATTGTCTGCTTTTCCAATAAATGTAAAATGATTAGAACGCCTAAAATAACTGGTTGAAATCTGTTAAAATAAGCCTGAAGTTGAAAAAATTTGAATCCATAAAGTTAATTTCTAATTAAAAGAACACAAAATAGACAACGACTTTGAATCGTTACAGGTAAAAATTTGTAAAGCATGATTTTTGTAGAATAAAGGTAACTTAAAAGCTGCAAATTTTATTTAGGGACATGGTCAAAGTTAAACGTTGTTTATACTTCTGATAGTTGTTTACCAATTTGGTTAAATTGGCATCTTGCAAAAACACATCAATAAAAACAAATAGATTAGAAATGTTCCTCCGTCATCGTCGAATGAGATCTTTAAAACAAAAGCTTCCACAGCTTTGAAGACATTAAGAACTAATGTGTGAAGCTAACATTTAAAGTTAGCGTAAATTTTTACACTTGAGAAACAGTGATCGTTATAGCTGCGTCTGTACGCCACAGATTAAACAAAATATGGACACTCGGCATTGCCTGTAACTAAAAGTCTTTGCGAATTCGTAACATTTTTGTTGCAAATAATCTTGTAACTTCTGCAAGCGACACCTGTCAATTTCTAAATTGAGTTCCCATGCGCGAACGTCTGTGATCTTATAAATGTATTTCTGCCTAACTCCTTCAGTAACTGCCACCGACAGATAGAATGTTAGAATAAGAAAAAGAAAAAGTTATTTAACAAAAACATGAGGTACTTTGGGCCATAAGGAAACAAAGGCTATATGAAATAACAAAGTAAACAATAAGATCGAACAAATAATAGAATAAGCATGAATCTAATCAAAGACAGAACGACGATAGCTGTACATAACCGTAGTGAATAGCAATCGTGTACTGTGGCATTTTTCGAAGTGAAAAATTGTTAACAAAAATTTACTTACAAATTTATGTTTGTAAATGATATAAGTTAACCTGAATTTAATTTCAAAGTTCTGGTTATGTAAAGTTAAATGTTGCATACTTTTTCTTACAAAGAAAAAATATTTTCGCAGTCAAAATGTAATAAATTATGAAAAAATGAAAATATAATTAACTTTGTTTTAATTACTCTTGCTAAGGATTTTTCAGTTCTCTAGTTTCGTCTGTCGATGTTCATTGAGATTGTCATGTGCAGCTACACTTCGAGCAGTTTCTGCGTCTTTTCAAAAGACGTTCACAAGAATTGATATTTATAATGTGACTATACCTTTCAAAAGGGACACGTTGATTTAAATCGAGCCAATTATGTGTTAAAAATAGTTCATTTAGAAAATACATCCTTAACATATTGTGTCCAAGCCATAAGCAAAATACACCTAATATGTTGTTCAGATTTTTCTTAAGCGTCTCTGATAGAAATATTTTGCAAATGTCCCTCAATAATGGCATCAATGTGTGAATGCAGACAACAATATGTAAAGTATAATTGTAAGTTGCAAACTATGTAATAAACAGTGGCCTTAGTTACCACAAACACAACGTTAGACTTAATTTAAATTTTCAAAGCTAACTTCATATTTCAAAAAATTTTATTTTTAATTTGAAAGTCAAAGCCCAAAGAAAAACATTAAAAAAAACAGAGTTATTTAAATACTACGATAACAACTCGTTAATCAAAGAGCAACTGAGATCAATATTGACAGATATATGAAATGATTAAAATATTAAAATTCATGAGCACCAAGAATACTAACAACCATGTAATATATTCCCTCAATTAGAAAAAAAGTCGGCGGGGGCTGTGTCGGAGCCACGGCCGCAAATCTTCAGAGCGTAGAATACGTCTGTGTGCTTTAAGGTTGCTAATGTCTTATGAATAAAAACTGCAGGAACGGATAAAGGTATAGTTCCGATGCCGCTAAATATCATTTGTTTATTTAGGCCTACTTGTTACTATGGTAATTAATTCTGGTCTCCATGGTGTTGCAACGGCATCACTTTAACAGCCAACATCTTTACGCCCATCTGGAACCACAGTCTGTCACAAACGTCACACGCGTGTCCAAATTCATTATAAAAGAATGTTTTGTGGATGTGCTTTGTAGCTAACTGCCACGTTTTGCTGAATTCGATCGGCTGATACAATTGCGAAGTCGGGCGCTCTTCCTCATTCAACTCGACTTCAGTATTTATTTCCTTGTTTTTAAGCGTTGTCGGTAAATCCTCTGACGTTCGGCATTGCTCATTTTGAGTTTTTTGAATTCCCCATGATTTTTTCTACTCTCCTGTATCCGTTTACGATACTTTTGAGCACGTTTAGCATCCATATACCGCGACATTTTGTCCGAACACACGATTTTTACAACATGAATTACGATTATTCAAACCTCTTAATAATATCACCGCTATTACGGTACACTATGTAGATAGTACTCGATGAGACAATTTTAACGATACCTCACTCAACGTTCTATCGCACCGGAAACAGGAGAAATACTAATTTTAGTGCGCGCCGAGCGGCGCAAAGCATTTCTATTTCTCCCCCGCTGACCCCGGGCTGGATGATGCAATAGCCCGCTTATATTGTGCTATTTATTATCTTTGTTCCATTTTTGTCGAATAGTACATCATATAAGCGTGAATCTTTTGTTGTTTAAATAATATTTCAATTTTAAACGTGACGTGAAAACGTAACGCTTGATTTTCTGGTTGGGGGTGCCTATTGCTGGCCTGAAAGGTAAGACGTATTCTACGTCAAAAATGCATTATTTTTTTGCAACATTTCTTCTTCTTGTGTCGTCAGTCTTCCTAATGGTTTGTACCCTCCCCACAAGTACCCGTGGTTCGTGTGTTGGGCATACAGATTCTCTCACAGGCATATGGAACCTACAGTTTAACGGCGGATCGGAATAGCGCAGTTGGTGAGGGCTTATTCTGGGCAGATACTTCTCGCTGGTTTGTCGTAACCTTGGGAGGGTGAACGGTCGTATCTAATTCAGATGACCCCTGCGGGAATCGGACACGTGCCGACGGCGTAGCAGCCCCACACCTAATCACTACTTCACGATGTCTATATAAAAAAGAATATTCGATTACACTATCTTGGCAAAGAAATTCGAAGTAAATATCGAGTACGTTTGCAGCTAATTTGAGTTGAATGAGTTTTTTTTTAAATACGAGTATTAAAATAAATGACGTGTTTTTTATATATAATCATCATACTGTAGCATTAACACAAAATCTACTATGTAGGATATATAGGATATACGATGGGATGTAAGGTATTAGGTCGTTACTAAGTTACAGTGTGCTGCCGTCCCGTCTGCTAGTGCATGGAGGTCATCTTTAATGGGAAGAAATGTGGTCACGTTTCCAACTAGCTGTCGTACGTGCTCAGCAGACGCTATCGTCTTTTCAAATGCTGCAGAAAAGTGTAAACATCGGATTGACTGGTATAGCATTTATTGAACTATATAAAACAAGTATATCAAAAAATAAAGTTATTAAGACAGTATAATCAAACTATAACGAGATTTAATAAATTGCAGTGATGACAGTACGGATTTCTACATGATTTTCAAACCCTTGCACATACGTAAAAGTGGTGTGCACAAAAATTCGATTTACGTACAATGCATTCGAGAACGGCGCGCGGTTGTAGCCCGCTTTACTTAGTAGCGATCCCGTCCAGGGTAGTCGGGGAGGGCCTGGGACCCACGGTTGGTAATCATCGCCGATTGCGAGTGGATCCCTGTGGATCCAAGAACTCATCCAGGCATGCACTGCTTAAACTTGTCGGACAACACGGCTCACGGCTACCCACTTCACACTGGCCTGGCAGGATAGTGTTTCCCCGAGCTGCGCTACAAAGTATAGCGAGCCGTAGACCTTTGGGGTAAATCTTTAGTTGTGTACCTGGGATCAAGATCAGAGGTTGGACCATTCAGGAAATCGAGGGGGGTGCGCTGTGCCGGTGTTTGCACAACTAAAAAAAAAAAAAGTGTATTAAGAGGGGTTACAGCGCATAAGCCAGACGTAACAAATATTGTAAACTGCAATCGTTAACATCCCGGCAGGGGTTCTGTCTCCTGGAGTTTACGTGTTGGGAATGTTTCCGTGGTAGTTGTGATTCACTCCAACTTACAGTAGAGCCGTCCTTTCTCGTCTCTTTCTGGTATCTAGGAAGTGGTAGTAAGGTCTAAGGGATTGGTGTCCACTCCAGCGTCTGTTAGCATCACCTTCTTGAGCACGGGCATGTTCTTCCGTGCACATATTCTTAAAATATGCTCTCATGGATACGCAGTTGACTTTACCTTAAACTTCCTTGTTCCCTTGTCGATTCGAAGATATTTCTGTCCTACTGTGTTCAACCCTTTGACACCTTCAACATACCAACTACTGTCTATATAGCTTAGATATCTGCCACACATGCTATACACTTTGATATAGGCTATGCATCTTACAAACTTGCTTCCCATAGTTTGAAATCCTTGAATTTTCGTGAAAAATCAGAAAATTTTCTAATAGAAAGATTGTATCTTTTGATGAGTCAGGTCACGACTTTAATAATTATAAGTTGTAACGTTTGTTATTAGCAAGAACGTCTTGCTAAAACGATTCTTCGTTTCGCGAATAAAATTTTCGCTTTGAACGCCCTCACTAATTAGGCACAAGGCGCACTGTTCTAGTGTCTGCAACTTAACCTCTTTATCTTATATAATAGTTTGTTCGTATTTAAACAAAATTCAATACTCCCTCAACGTTTGTGTATTTACTACACACAAGTTTCAGTTATTCGCAATTAAAGAAATGGCATTGTATTTAATATTTGCTAATGAAGAGCTATTTAACATTTGCAAACGTTTTCGTATGCAAAATAAATACTAAATTATTTCTAAAAACAGAACGGTAACTACTATTGTATGAATTCTACTGTTTTTTTGGACGGTATTAACTTCTACAAACTGATTTGCCTGTCTCGTCATTTACTTTCTTTGGACGAGGAGGCACTTAATTAATGTAATACCTTTTCATTCGTTAACTTGCAATAACTTTCCAGTTTTCTTCATATTCTGTTAAAGTAGATCTTGCGGACGTTTTCAGATAAAAACAGCAATGTGCGATCCCCGGGAACCCTCGAAAAAATGTTGTCCTGCCTTAGAAGGGAAGAATGTATCCTGCCGATTGTTTCTGAACAACATTAAGAAACCTTTTAACTGGCACACCAGCTCAGAAGAGAGTTGATAAAGAAATAAAATTATAAGGCTTTGACGACTTGAGTAGAAAAGACGTTGAGGATTTGATTAATTCTTACACTTCTGAGGTTAGTGAAGACTACTTTTGAAGTTGATTAGTGAACACAACTACACAGGGAAATAATGATGATTACGAAGTTGTAGAAAAAATTGCGTGTCCGAGCAAATTCAATACTAAAACGGTCAGTCTGGTTATAAAATAAACTTTTAACAAACCCTGTAGAAAAGGCAATACTGGAAAGTAGCGTGAAGTTTAAATGTAAAATTAAACTCTTGTATGCGGAGATTTTAAGAGAAATGACAGATCTCGGCACTACTGAAAAGAATAATGAATTATTCCAAAAAGTCGCTTTTAGGTTAGGTTTTATTTTTTCCTGACTTCTGTATTAACAAATAGTGCTTCACATTACGTACTATTCAAGTCCGTACAATAAAACGCTTTTCCATCGTACAGTATGTGGTGTGTACTTTTCATGTACTTCTTTCCTATGAGTTTCATTTTCAGCAACCTAATCTACATTTTACATTAACATTGTAGATTTGAGATTCATGAATTTTACATTCACAAGCATTTATAAGGACCTAACCATCGCAAATGTAGGGTATTTCTGTACAGGCGAGCGTTAATTTGTAGCATTTTTAGCACTCATACTGTTGCCTTCTTTATTCTTCTCCGACTTTAAAACGATTAAGCACACACACACACACACACACACACACTACAAACGCGAGGCGCGAGTATGTGTAAAGGGAGAGAGTGAGATAGATACAGATAGATAGAGAGAGAGTGAGAGAGGGAGTGAGCGAGAGGGGGCGCAGAGAGAGCTAGCGAGAATTGAAGTGTAACACTTTGATGTGTTTAAAGACTTCTATGAGTCACACTTAATATTCTGCGAAAAATTAATTAGACAACAATAATTAATACTTGCAAATTATATTGATTATATTTATGTTTTAACGATGTAGGTAATCTTATACGTACAAAAATTTGACAAGATACAATTAAAAAATTATATACACGGTGTTGGAACACAGGCGATTGAGAGCGGTTGAGATTGCTGAAAACATAGCCATCCCACGTGATGTGTGATGTGTATCATATTTTAACTAAAGAACTTTGTACGAAAAAATTTTGCTGAAGGTTGGTGCCTCATTCGGAGCTGTTGTACTTTTTGGGTGTCCGTTGCGGTGATCATAGTAATGCTCGTACGACCACATTTAAATACGCAGAATATTCTAACACGTCTACCATCTCATTGTGAATTTTCATTGGCTCTAGACCTTTTTTTTACCAAAGAATTCAATCACAGCATGGTATCCGAATTTGTCTATTTTGTCAGTATTTCAAAACATGCGTAATACATAAATTTTAGACAGCTGACTAAACGATGAATAAACTGATAGATAGATTTGTAAATTATCAAGTCTATTAATCTATAATTCACATGAAATATGAATCTTACGACAGACTATAAATTTGAAAATCTAATACGGACATTTGCCACTACACAGAAACTATAAGGAGCGACGCTTCGGCCACCCAAACAATAGTCAGCCGTCTTTAGAATAATATAAACTAAAAATTTAAGCTTTTAAAGAAATTAAAATTTACTCCTACCGCTAATCTATGGACGTTTTAGCTAACATTTTATATAACCACCGTATATACAAATTGTTTTACATAAATAATGTAGTAATTCATGTTGTAGTTATGTAAATTACTCTGTATCTTAAAACTCTCCGTTGACTTTTTGTACGGGTGTAACAGAACAAAATTTATTTATGGAAACAAATTACAAACAACGTTAAAAATTGACACAATTTTCCGGGCTATTAGACAGTAATCTAGATTGTTTATGAACACTTCCAGGCAATTCGTCCATACCGAAGGCGGACATCTTCAGTGACACGGGATCATAGTTCACAGACACACGAGAACGAATTCGAACAAAAATTGTTCTGTCCTGTTGAGGCACTTATATTTTCTTTAAACCGCTGGTGTTTTCGTATTCATTCGTGATCTGTGTTCCCGCGGCACTGAAAATGTCCTTTATTGGTAGGGGCGAAACGTCTAGAAGTGTTTATAGACAATGTAGGCTACGACCTAACAGACCGGAAAAATGTGACGTCATAATACCGTGAAAGCTTACGTTCACTTATCTTGAACGTATTGTAACACGGTATTAGCTTACGTTAATAATGTTTCGAATAGTAACTACTACAGTACACATAGCCTATTAGGAATGTTATTTATTGAGATGCGAGAAGTGGTAAACGGCGATATTATTATATGTCGTTACGTGGATCGACTAAACAAACGGTTAGGTAAACTAATACTAAGCAAGGGGTGCAACTGAATTTTCAGCTTCGAATAATACGACAGTATTTGTGTGAATTTACTGCATGGTCAGAAATAAAAACTGATACTTATTAAAGAGATGGTAATATTCAGAAGTTCGGACTGGTTTGTATAACTCTACACAAACTAAAAGGTGTGCATCTAAAATGTGCTAAAATGTGCTAATAGATAGTAATACGTGACATTCACAGAAACAATTTGTTTTTTCCCTCTGCACGTTACTTCTTGTAATTTCTACAAATATGTGTCCATTGTAGGTTCGTGCTTATTTTTCTTCTTCTTCTTCTTCTTCTTCTTCTTCTTCTTCTTCTTCTTTTTCTTCTTTGTCTTCTTCTTCTTTTTTATCATCGCCATCATCACGTGTCTGCCTACAGTTGAAGGACTGAGTTCCAGTTTCTTCTGCATCAAATTCTTGCCGAATAAGTGTAATATGGTATCTCTTCTGTTACCTGTATGTGTTTCAGTAATTTTTATTCAGGTTATTTTTGTACTTGCAAACACATTTATCATTCGTTGTGATCTCGGATTCTACTTCACGTACTCGGATTCTAATTTAGATTATATGAAACTATAGTTTCATCACTATCTACCATATCCTTATCTGTCATTTCCGAAAGATACAAAGAATTTCTTACGTAGCGCTGTTTTTCAAAAATCTGTAATTCTCATGTATTGTTTAGGCGACCATGTCTCCTTCTGTCCTTGGGTTGCCATTTTAGGATCTTCTTTAGGCTTCTCCATTCGACTATTCGCTGTACTACTGTCTTAATCAATTATTCGTTTGTTCCTGATGCCATTTGTAATCGTACGAATAACACGCTTAACTTTCCTCATGCAATCGCTCAGTAATAGTTCTCTTATGGATTTTCTTGCGGTTGCCAAAAATTAATTTTATTTTATTTCTACTACTTCAGGAGTTGTACTTTACAAGCTTCGTAATTGTAATACAAGTGTTGGGGTTGGTGATGACGATGATGATGATATTTATAATTTATTTTCTCTGCATATGCTAACTACTTCAGTTTTTCGGGATCTAAGTCTTGTTATTATCCTTTCTACGACAAGACAATAGTCGTGGGTTTTACTTTTGTAGTATTGTTATTCTAAAAAATAAAATTCAACGGGATAATTGATTTTATTTTTAGGCTGCTTCTGTCTTTTGAACTGAGGTCTGAAGTCTTTCGTCCTTCTAATTTTAAATTTAAGGATGTGTTTTTTTGGAAACTTTTGATTTTTAATTTAATTTGCATGTGTGCGATCTAACTTTATAAAGATATTTGTATTCTTTATTTCGTTTATCAAAATCCCTGTACTTTAATAAAAGGATATTCCGTTCTTCTTTTTCCGACACATGTTCTGTTTTTACATGTTTACTTCCTACTACCGCTACTTTTATTCTTCAAGTAAATTCCAAGTCTTGTACAATTCTAACACCGTACACAAAATCAGTGTATGTAAGGTGGTGACAGGCTACAAAGGGATATAGGCTACTCTTCTTTTGAATTTATTTTTATTATTTTTTCAAAGCTTCTTTAGGATATATTTTAAAGACAGTTGGAAATGAATAAGTACATGTAATGTCTCCAGGGAGACGCTGTCTACTGATAGTTTGTCGTTATTTTTTTAGGTTTATTGTCGATTATTTTTGAGTCTTCTCAACGCCCTGGGCTAGTTGGATACGTCTGTTCCGTTGATAACCAATGATTTTAGTTCTGCACTTCTGCGTCTTCTAGCATTTGTTTTAAATACATCTGTAACGAATGTTGTGTTGTTGTCTTGACGAAGCGTTTGGTTGAACCTAGCACGGAGAGATCGCTATAATTGGAACCGCTCCGTTTGTAAAGTTTGCAATATTTCTGTGTAAGAATGCTGGCTTTAAAACACAGGTGTTTAACGCCACCTGCTTTAAACACATTAAAACATTAGCTTGCTTTAAATAATAACTCATCTTCTACTCATCAAACAGGTTATCTATTTAAATTTTGAGATTATTTGCTTTTTTATATTTTTATATTGTGATGAATTGTTTGAATTGTTTTGTCAAGGTGAAGATAGTCATAATTTTTTTAAATTTTTGAGAGAATTATTAATTGTTAATCTGTAGACATTCTTTTTTCTTGTAATAAAGGCAATTTGTTTTGGATGTGTTTGTTGCTCTTTGTAATTTTCTGTTTTTCTTCATCAGTTTTGTAGTACATTGAGATATGTACTATGTAGTCCTTAAGCACTGATTTGTTTATAAGTTTGCTATGTCAAGGTGTAAGGGTAACATCTGCCGTTGCTATATCTGCAGTGTACATTAAATATAAGAATTTTTGAGTGAAGGGTTTGTGAGCATCGGTCAAAAATATAAACACAAATTTTAACTTATTTGTGTCGACGTTTCGACAATGTTTGTTGTCACCATCAGGACCTGCGTATGAATACCAAAGAAATGTCAGACACAACAGAACAATTATTTGTGTGAACGTGTTTGTGTATGTAAGTGTGTGTGCGTACACGCGTGTGCGTGCGTATGTATGTATCATTGTATATGTGTAGGAGTTGAGATACCGATGGTGACAATAAACATTGTCGAAACGTCGACACAAATAAGTTAAAATTTAAGTTTATATTTTTGACCGATCTTCACAAATCCTTCACTAAAAAATGCATTGATTGACGTTCACTACGAAATTAAGGATTTAATTAAATATAAGAAATAGCTTCAAGACGCATCCTTATATAGATCTCGCTAAGGAATTGAAAGAGATCTTTAAGCATATTCTGATCCATATGTAGTCTCTTACCTATAGTACGCTTTATAAAAATAGAGACGGTACACAATAATTAACTTTTTACATTGTAATATTTTCCCCGAAATTTTTCTGTGTTCTGGTGGACAATTTAAAGTGTAAGCTGCTTAATGATGGAACGCGAGCCTGACGTTTATTCATATTTCCTAGAAAAACGCTCTCCCGAGGCTGCAGTACACAGCGTTACAGACTGTTTGTTTTCACATTATAGATCTGTCTGTTCACTGTCTCATACTGTTCTGGAACAACAGTAAAAGTGAAACAATATCGCTGACAGCCTTACGCATTTGGCAGGTTGTCAAGTCGGCGATAATGTATTTATTCTTTATTCCGAAATAATACGCTCCATTTGTCATTGAAAATGCCGTCAATCATAAACAACGTTCCTGTTTCGCAACAAAATGTTACAGACAGACACAGCGGTATCTGGCTTCGCGTTTGCTGCAGAAATAAACAATAAATACAAGCAATTGCTTCACACAGTGCAACTTGGCACGTGTTTAGGTATATGTACAGTGCACGCGTACATACAACTTTTGCGTTTCAAGTAACGCAGTTTTCGTTGTATACTTCACAATGTTTTGTTACTATTGTAAATAGAAATTAGCGAATTAAAGTAACTAAGAATATAAAATTTATAAGATGAACGATTTAGAGCAGGGGTCTCCAAACTTTGTCACTTGAGGGTCGAATTGAAACACACACACACACACACACACACACACACACACACACACACACACACACACACACACACACACACACACACACACACATGTATATATATAGTAAACTTATTTTTTTAAGTTTACGAAATAATCAAGTCAATGAAATAGGTATTTAATTAAAAATTAAGCAGACTTATGTAAAGAAAACAAATTCATTTATTCAAAATAATGTAAATAAAGGTAAGGAAAAATAACATATTTCTTATGTATTACTTTTTGGCTTTCTTATGTACGTATGGGATGTGTCGGATGTTCATTTTGGGTCAAATGTTGATGCTCCTATCATTAAAATGGATTTCAAGCGTTCATCTGACAAGTTAGCCCTGTACATTGATTTGACAAAGTTCATTTTATAGTGCCTTTTTCCCAAATGAACATTTGGGAAAATTTACAAATATACAAACATAAAACTCAAAACAAGCTAATACTTGAACAAATACAAATCAATACAAAACATGACACAATTTTCAAAGCACTCAACATCGAAAATACACAAAATACTAATACATACACCACAATCACACACAATAATTCCACTTTAAAATACCAGAGACCAGCAAGAAACCACAATAACGTCCAGCCAACACTCAAATACTTCACCAGACGCAAAATCACGAGGGCTGGGGATGAGAACACAATGATTATCGAAACATGTTCCTAATAAGGAAAAAATATCTTGAGGTAATTTCAGTATAAATATTAAATATATTATATACGTCAAGAAACGGATTGTAGCAAAAAGTGTTTGAATATATATACAGATTTTGTAGTTCAGTTAGTGGTAAAGTGTTTCAAGTTATCAAAGTAAAACGTGTTTTTGGGAATGAATTTCGTGGCAAGCCAAATAAGTTTTGGCGTTTGTCTCAATCCGCATGTTACTTTCAACAGTTCATTCGTAGTAACGAATCAGTGAACAAAACACTTGACAAAGGAATCTCATACGTTTCTCACTGTGCGTATGTTTATGCTATCTCCGTGTTCGACAGTGTAGCCAGTGGGTTGTTTTACAAAAAAATTAAGTACCGGTAAAACAAAACGATAGTTAGGCTATGTAGACTCATGTTATTGTGTTGAGACATTAATATTTTGCTTAATTAAGAAATATTATAATAGTAAAGATAATATTAATATTACTAAGTAATTGTTACTCAAATAATTATTCATTATTTTAAAGGTAACGAAAGCTACTGAAATACGTATCTACAAAGACGCTATGCAAAGTATAGCAACTTGTGTAACAGCTTTGGACTATTATTAACAAAAGTTTCTAAATAAAAGCAGCAGAATAACTGTTAGAGAAGATGCAGCAGAAAACATGGCAAAATAGAACACGTAACGACGACATAAGGGATAAAATTGGGGATTAATATGCCTTACAGCCAGACCATTCCAGTGGTACGGTTATTTACTTAGGATTCAGAACGTAGATAGCCTGTTCGAGTCTAGAGTTGCATTTTGGAATAAAGCACAAAAAAAATAGAAAGAAAGAGATCATCTAGGGGTGACGTTAATGATACAATAACTAGTAAGGGAGTGACGGGCCAGAAATTATAAAAATAGTTGGATGAATAGTTATAGAAAATTCTCTCTCTCTCTCTCTCTCTCTCTCTCTCTCTCTCTCTCTCTCTCTCTCTCTCGCGCGCGCGCGCGCGTGTGTGTGTGTGTGTCTGTGAGTGATATTATTTATCAAAGCGTCCTGGCTTTTTTTAATGTTTACTTTTGGTACTGCTAAGCTTTATGATTAGCGAATACGCTGAATCTTCTTTAGTATTATCGCACTACATATTCCAAACTAATCTACTTATATGTCTCTAATCACATTCACTAGAACTAAAATAAACAGCTTCAACCAGTGATTAACAATAATTTTAACAAATTTGTTATTTAGCTATACCAAACACACGACATATACACACCGTTTTCAATATAGATAACTGGCAAGGTGCTTGGGATGCCAAAATAAAAAGTCTTAATAAGTATTGATTGTAAACGGGTAAATACAATTTTAGAAATTGAAGTTGTGAAACATTCTCTAACAAATAATATACTGGCATTGAATGTTTTTAGGGTCATGGAGGATTTCAATGCAACAGATCTTCAGTCCAGCCGTACAAATATTCTTTTTGTTTTACGTTAATAAAGTGTCTATACTACTTAGTATTAGTAACTTTTAATTTTGACATCCGTCTTTCGATTTCGGTAATTCCTGCTCCATACATTTTGGTACCAAGGTGATTTACTCTTTGGAAAAGCTAGCTCTCACTTTAAAAAAATTTGTTTTATTTTGTAAACCAATATATTGAAATGTTTGAAATTAAATTACTACGTTTATGAATAAAACTGAATAACTAATATCTAGGATTCCACTTCAACAACAGATTATTTTGAAAAATATGCCATCAAAAAGAGAAAAGAAATCGATATATAAATGAAAAGATATACTAGCCAGTTAGGGGAAAATCATTCTTGTCCACTGGTGACAAATTTCTGCTATATGAATAAAACAGATATTAAACCAATATGAGAGACGACGTTGAGTTATGAGGTTGCTTATGTAAATCAGCTGTTGACGTCCATTCAGAATTCAAGTAAATGACATTAAGAATAATAGCCGACTCACCGTGGTTTAGAGCACTTTACATATAGTTTTTAACATGCCCGTAGATAAGTCCAGGGAAAGAATTCAAAAACATTCCTGTCAACTTTGAACCATCGCTCTCACGTTTCCGAGAACTTGATCCGAGAACGTAGTGAATCAGAAAGTTTAAAAACGTTATAAACCAGTGAGTTTAGAAACTAACCTGTAGCGAGATAACATAATTGAGTAGACTCCACGTCGTTACTGGATTCCAACAAATTTACTCGTAAAATAGATATTATTATTGGTATCCAAGTCACTTTAATATTTTTTGTTATTTATAAATTATTAAATTATCTTAGATCCGTCGTGTGACTTCGTTTTTTTTATGACGCGTTTCGGAACATATGTTCTATTATCAGATTAACTCACTCAGTTGAGGTCGCTTAAGGTTAAAATCACATTACTTTGTCCTTACGCACGTCAGTATGGGTGCGCATTCTTTGGAGGCAGCATCCGGTCAGCCTTCAAAGGGTGCGCACCCATACTGACGTGTGTAAGTACAAAGTAATGTGATTTTAACATTTAACGACCTCAACTGAGTGAATTAGTCTGATAATAGAACATATGTTCCGAAACGCGTCATTTTAAATAAAAAAATGAAGTCACACGACGGATCTAAGGTAATTTATAAATTTATCATAAAATAGCATTTGTGTACATTCTTTATTATAAGTTCTGGTTGTAAATAAACATAAATTTCATTTTTAAAATCTCATGAATCTTAAAAGTAGTAAATTTACCAGCGTGGTAACTCCAGGCGTAGTCAAGGTGTTCCAAAAACATTTAACACCCGCTTAAATTTAATGTCACAAGGTCTGCATTAAATTATTAATTAGCTAAAAAAGTTGAAGAACGTATAGTTCACAGCTCTAAATTAGTATGGGATGTCTATTTCAAGATTGTTTTGAGAGGTAATGAGCGTATTATTTTAGACGGAAGTAAGCAACGATCTTCTAGTTAATATTTTAACTACACGCCTATTTTTAAACAGACGAAAACTTATTAGTGACAGGTGGATGTCGTGGAGAAAACTTTAATGTTGATTATAACAATGGCGTAAAAGTTGATGTATTTTAGTCATTCATTAACTAATGTATACTTATTTCTTAACAACAAATTGCAGTTTAACATGCATTTTATTTTATTTCATACCAAACATATCACAATTGTGCGATCAGGCTTCCTTAGTGGTTAGGCTGAGACGCAGTGTGTCTCAATCTACCCATTTCGAATGCTTATTTTGAAGTAAGTGAAACATTTGGCGTTAGCGAAAACCTCTGACTGCGTGTGCGTGTGTGTTAGCGCCCACCCGTACGCCAACTGTTTTATTGTCACATCGTGTGTTTTAAGAGGAGTGTAGGCCTACAAATGATACGTAAAATGCAATAATAGAGCAAAAAACGAATTTATAGTGATCCAATATGACGTAAATTAAATTACAAAAAAATATATATAGAAGTACTTAAATGACGTTTTGATGTACGAGACCAAAGGTGTGATGCGATTACATGCAAAGGAAACCACGTGACCTCTCCACATCATATCTTCCTACACTGTGACGAGCCGTCCTAAGCCGACTTGGGGTTGTAATAGGTAATCACTACCCTTAAGGTGCCCTTAAGGTGGTGAACATCCTGCTAGGTAGTGTGGCTGATTCCTAGACAACGGTTAGACAGGATCCCATAGTTCTCCATTACGGTTTACATCTTAACAAATGCGAAAAGGGTGTCTACACGTGGATCAGCGACCAGACACGGAATGTTCATTGAGCTTCGCGAAGGCTAATTCGCTATCGTATTGACTACCCGAAATTAAAGCTCTTCACTGGTTCATTATTCTAGAAGCTTAAACAAGGTCGCCAGTACCACGACCCTCGTAGAAAGCTGTCCATTTGTCTACGCTACTGCTTGTTCATATAAGAAAACGCTGTGTGCCGTAGATACATGAAACTCAAACTAATTGGTTTTCAAATTCTGTTTGAGGCTTTCATGACCGGCAACAATGTTATGAGAACTTTGGCTTGACGAGCTGTAAGTTCGTGGTCCATAACCTCAGCCTTAACCACACTTCAGTGGTCACTGACCTAGAAATCTTTGTCAGTGTTTTGCAGCCTTCTGCACTGGAGATGGCCTTCGAAGGCACGGCCGAAACGTTTGGAGCCTTAACCACAGTTCAGTGGTCACTGACTACAAAACCTTTGTCAGTGTTGTGCAGCCTTCTGCACTGGAGATGGCCTTCGAAGGCACGGCCGAAACGTTTGGAGCCTTAACCACAGTTCAGTGGTCACTGACTACAAAACCTTTGTCAGTGTTGTGCAGCCTTCTGCACTGGAGATGGCCTTCGAAGGCACGGCCGAAACGTTTGGAGCCTTAACCACAGTTCAGTGGTCACTGACTACAAAACCTTTGTCAGTGTTATGCAGCCTTCTGCACTGGAGATGGCCTTCGAAGGCACGGCCGAAACGTTTCCGCAAAACAACCATGGACCACGGCCTTACAGCCCGGCAAGCCCAAGTTCTCGTGACGTAACTGGTTTTATTTCCCGCGTTGCAAAGTCGTATTTAACAACTTTTGTAACATCATAAAGACGTTAGCCCAGATTTCTAAAGCAATATGAATGTCCAGCAGACTGTGAGGTGAGTCGCACGCCTGTTGCTTTAATTCTGTTGTTTAACTTCAATCACTCCCACAAAGTAATCTGTATTCTCTCATAACGTAAAAGCCCTTAAATTAAGAAAATCTCAACAAGTCAAATCATTAATACTTACCTACAATATTAACTGGGAACACGTATGATAATAGTACAACTTAAAAACTGTATAATCGAATATGTTAACAATCGTGTGGCCGGCGTTTACAGACAAGGGAACGGCCGGAGTTTACCGCGTGAGCCGCAGTACAGCAATGACAGTCCTGTTGGCTCTCCTAGCAATATTGCAGCGTGAAGGCGGACAGTGAGTGATGATGAAATAAATCAATATCAACAGGTTTTTTTACTTTTTTTGTATTTTTTACGACGAGTGAAATTTTTTGTATAACGAACAGTCTGAATAATATATGTATATATATAATATATAGTATGATATGTTTCGCACAGTACAATCCAAATAACATATTTTATAATAGTATTAGTAGTTTTTTTTTATATAATAACATACACACAGTGTGTCTCTGTTGTCCATATTGAGAACAAATAGTTTTCTGCATATGGAAAAATAATAATATTTTATTTATTTGTTTTTACTCATTATATTAATATTTATAAACATAACAACTTTTTTTGTATATTGAGTTTTAAACTGTGTCCTTATAGTTGTTTCTGTATAGCTGAAAGCTTAATTATACTAATGTCAATCAGTTAATAATACCAACAACTGTAACTATATTATTAAAATATTTATGACGGTCGATTTGGTTAGGATTGCTATCATAAAATTTGTCTTTTTTTTGTCGCATTAAATGAACTTACACTTAAAATTATAAAGCAATCTTTGCTGAAGGGATTTTCAATTATAAAAATGAAATAACAACTACGTGACTAAAAAACTATTTCAAAATGCATAGAAAATATCATATTTACAAGCAGCACTACAAACCATAACTCTAAATATATAAACATGCAGCACAGGTAATGATAAATGTAAAAAAAAGTCAATCATAAATTTGCAATATAACTGCAGGTACTTGTTGAGTAACAAAAAAATAAAGGATAGAAAAGAATTCTTTATTTAACAAAATTATTAGTTGTACCTAAGTAAGCTATTGATTATTTGTAAACAAATAAGCGTAAAATATCCGCATAATTATGTTTAAATAACAAATAAATTTACTAAAAACAGTTAAAATAATATTTATATAAAATTATGACATAAAGAAAATTATTGATGTTACTTACAAAAAAAAACAACTAAAATTAAAATTTATGTAATCAACGCTAAAAATCATATTCAGTCTACAAATGCAATTACAATTCAAAAAAAAAAAATTATGCTTAGGACAGGATTTGAAAATATATCTGAAAAACATAGGCATAATTTTTTTTTTAATTATGTAAACCGAAGAATACTCAGTAAGAAACGCAAGATACAAGTGTATGCAGATGTGTCTTGTGTGTTTTCTTTTTTTGTGGATAGAGAAACGTTTTAGGAAACATTGATTAACAAGGGGGCGGAACTCTGGAACAGAAGGAATTATAGAAACAAGACATCTACATTAATAGTGAAAAATAAAACATTCGCCATACATGTACATAAGAAGTCAAATGCATAACAGACATAACACTAACGAGTGGTGTCAACCCATTTCACTTTATTCAATTAAATATAAACAACTCAGTAACAAGAATGAAAAATAACAATAATAATGAAAATGATCAAAGTTGCAAAGTGCTATAAATTGGTGCATAAACGCTATTTATACAGTTAACATGTGGCAGGAATATTAATATCACAATATTTGCAGTGCACTTTTGTTTTATAATAAAATTACTTCTTTGTATATAACGTGCTAATAAAATAGTGCTCCAAACATCAACATACATATTTTTTTTATTTTTTATATATATATATAGCAAATATATATATATAGTTTTTATTTTTATATAAAAAAGAACATTCATTAAAAAAAGATTGGTGTATGTGCATATATTTATATAATAATATATAATTCAGTAACGTTTATCAAAAACAACGTTGGTGCAATACGGTGTAAAGAAACGACACAGGGGAAATAATAATCACGGACGACATTATACAAAAATTATAAACAGGTAGGAAATAATGAAAGCAATCCTGTTTCCTAAGAGAGCAAAATTGTACATGTTTAGCAAGAGCAGACTTTGTATATGTTGTAAAAAGTTACCATGTTGAAAAATACTTTCTCGTAACAAATGTGTTTGCACAATAAAATTCATATCTAAATCAAACGTTTTGATCAATACAACATACATTATAATAACAACTGGTATTTAAAACATGTTTTTCTTTCTTTAGTAAACGTAAATAAAAAAGGCAACATCAATAATTGAATAACACCAACTATGTGGATTTTTTTAAAAATTAGAATTTTTTAAAATATTTAAGAAGAACATTTACTAACATTCCGTTAAGTAGTCGACATCAAGTACTTTTTGTTTTGTGATCTTTTTTATTCATTTGGTTTTAATGTTTGTTTACATCTGCTGTTATTTCACTAAATATATTTTTTCTGTTTTACTTTGCAACGTTGTGCTCGATTGCCCACAACATAACATGCGTTTCTTGTGAGTTCATAAAAAATTATACCCTACGTCAAGTTACATGACAATAATAATAGAAAAATATATTTGTCAATTTCAGTTGTATAAAATTAACAACAAAACAACGCATGAATATCTAATGTTATAACAATAATAATATGTACTAACACAATTACGATGCTTTCTACGCATATTAATAAATTAATCTTAAAAAGTTGTAAAAAAAGTTCTAGTCATTGTATCACAAACATTTTAAATACAATCATTTGCTTTATATTTAAGTGTTTTAAATGATCAGTTGGAAGGTCTCGTAGATAGATTATCTGGCAATAAGCTCAAGAGCTCAGACACTATGACACATATCAACACTTTCATACGCACATGTAATGAACACTTATTACTGATGCAGGGGGCGAAAGCCAGGGGTTTGTTTATTAAGAGGAACTCTCAACACAGTTTTTATCGGAAACCTAAACAAGTAAATATGTTGATAAATTTAATTTGATTAAACTTAAATGTTAGTGATGTAATGTTTCTTTACAAATTGATTCTGTAAGTTTTAGTAATAACTAGTTTATTATTTTTCAGCTGTATAATTAAGATTCACTTTGAATTAATTTTTTTCAAGCTATTTGTTTCTATGAACTTCCGTTATGGCGCAGGTGTTCTATTTTAATGGACCTACGGGGTGTTTAATTATATTTTTATGTCTATTAAGAGTGATGGCGAAAACTGATTGTTAGGAACGACAATTTTTAGGACACTCTACAAAAGGCTAAATTTGCTATGAACACAAATATTTTAACGGTCAGTTTAGACGGGAAACTGAAAAACAAAAGCAACATTGCTTGTTTTGAAATCTATCAGCTCCAAAAACACATAAAAAACGAATATTCTACACATGTCTATTCTATAAAGTTTAATAAAAGATTAATTTTAATTGGAAATATTCTTGTGTGTTTGTACTGTTGTACATATCAATACTTAACGTAGCTAACTAGGTTAGGTAACCTGAGAATAAAAGTTTTGCACAAAACGTAGGCCCTTTTGAGCGTATACAACTAAACACAGCCTTTAACAATAACCTCAACTAAACTACAATCCAGTAAATTTTAAGGCAATTTTTATTCACTTTTACCGAATTTACAAAAATGGTGCATATAATATTCGTTATATAAAAAGCGTCTTACATGTAGCTTCCCAGGAAACACAAATATTTATTGAATAACTTTGGGTGCTCCACTATGACTAACAAGGAAGAATTGGACTGTTTGGACTAACTCTGTCCAAATCCCGTTTCTTTTGCAGCGTGACTGAATATTTATAATAACACGTCATTATAAAATTCTACATCTCAATTTAAAATCATTTTAAAGAATTCTATAAACTTTACCGAAAGACGTACATGTACATGATCGTAGGCTTGTCTTTATTCATAATCGAATAAGATTTGAGTGATGGTCCTCAAGCACATATAAAAATATTTACACACGTATGTGATATACTGGTGTAAGTGTATGTTAGTGCGTGTGAGTGGGACAATTTGAGAAACAAAACATTGTTTAAAAACGTCCTTGTAACAAATCCACAGATTGTTTTCCATTCTAAGCGTGCAGGTGAATGTTATGTTGGTTCACTGAAGCTCAAGCCAATGTACGCAGCGCGTAATAACTTTTATTTAATGCACACAATTTTAATTTAGATGCTAATAAATTATATGTGTTTGTGTGTGTGTATGTGTGTGTTAGGGTTTTGTCTGCTGTTAACGGAAATCCTGACTAGCAAGACACTGGAAACATCGTTTCAGATTTACAGACAATTATATTTACAGTGTAACGCATAGAGTTTTCAATGGAAAATTATGTAATTCTACATAAAAATTATTGTTTAAATTAACAGCTCCGTAAAACATCTGCTCTACAGGATAACAACGTAGTGAATATATCGGTTAATTAACGAAGTAACCTAGCTATATCAGAAAATTGTACTGATATTTATTTTTCTCAGACATTTAAAGACCAATAACACCGTACATACCCTGGGATTCTTTCTACTTCAAACCGTCCCTACATCTCTATTTAAACGATGTAAAAAATGAATTACACTGTACAATCTTCCTTCGAGGATTGGATTATTTAGGTAACACATCTGGTATCAGTGGCCGGTGGCTCAGGATGATTGGTTCATCTTCCGGCACACTGATATCGATTGTTAAACGTTTGGCAACCCTCGAGAAAGGCCAGCCCCTGGATACAATGTAATTAAGTTTACATCGTTTACAACCTTTCAGAAACATTTTTGTATCGTCAAATCCTGATTTCAGGAGACAGAAAATATATAATTACAGATTTAGACGTTCCGTTGTGTTTTAAGTATGCAAGTGGGATCACTTCGCTTTCACATTGAAACTTACGCTACTGTTACAATTAAATATGTATATATCTAAACGTTATATATATATATATATATTCATAAGCAATTACATCAATGATATATTACATAGTTTTAAAGTGGATTACACAGAATATGGCTACAAAGCGAAGTGATAAGCCACCAAATTCTCAACTTAAAAACACGCCCGATCAGTTTTAAACCAATAATGTCGCACAGTGATTACATCCACTAGTCTACGATAATTTCATATGCAATTTACTACATACGTGAAATGACAACACTAATTATATCAATACATATAATCAACCATGCAATTTACTATAAACTAATTTTTAAAATTACGTTAAATTATTTTTGCAAAGGAAAGTACTATTCCCCGCGTATTACAATCATGTGCAGAATACACAAAATATTTGTTCGTGCCAACTTTATTAAATATATATATATATATGTATGTATATTTAACATACTGTGGTCGACATATTGGTCTACTGTTTGAGTAACGTGGAAAATCACGTGATTTGTTTTCGAACCGACTGTCGATGCCTTGCTGAATCGCGGCGCGCCCAAAACAAATTTTAAGTAAACAAAAGTATTATAATTTGTTCTATTTATGTAAAGAGCATTATGGACACGATACTGGAGAGAATATCTGCTCAAGTGTTGCATAAGTTCGACGTAATTTGATACGCATAAAATCAGCTGCCTGCCGAGGCTCAGGGCAGGACGCTGAATAACATAATAGGCCTACCTACACTGATACGAGCCAGACTACGTCATGTAAATGTAGCGTCTTCGGTCGGTCAAACACATACACAGGCCCGCTTGCACTCACACGCACCCTCGCACTCACAGCGTATTGAAATTACGGCAAAACCCTTTATTATTATCGTTTCATAAGCATAACAATTCTCGTGAATACTCAAGTATTAAAATTGTTTTAGACATTATTCTGTTAGTCAGCCGCATGATTCGCTAGTGAGGAATTTAAAAATTACTTTTTGTTAAAATCAATCGGGAAACGTGTTATTTCTTTCGAAACAACGAATTCATAGGCTGTGAACAGGCAATGCTCTCCTGATTTACTTATTGTTTACCAATGGACCAAATTTACAGGCAATGGACCACGTTTTCCTGGTTTACTTATTGAAACCTGGGAACCTATAATATCAATAACAGCTTACTTTTGCAATTGAAAATATTCAAATGAAAATCCTATTTAACATTCTACATATATGAACACATTAAATCTACAGTGTAAAGGTACATAGTGTGGAAGTATTTGTGTATCTGTGTGTTAGTGTGTGTGTGCGTGTGTTTACATGTTGTTTAATATTAAGATAGACGTATTGATACTACAGTCATACATCTAAGGGAGACACAATCGAGCACAACTTGTTGTGGATCTGTTTCTACAGTTAACAATTACAAATAATTTTTTTCACAGTCTTACTGGAAATATTACAGTTATTCAGTCAATAAGTTAAATGAAACTATAATATATATATACACACACACTCACGTATGGAAATGCGTGTATACATATGTTTACCTATTAACTTAGATACTATTAATTACATTTTTTTTTATTTAAAACTATCTAAATAACGTGTTTTTGAAAATAGTAGGAATTTTTCAGTTCCGTGCATTCAGTATATTATACTTATTATTTTTAATACAAAAAATATATATACCTATTTACTGTTTTCTCTTCTTCATATACCAATGTTTCTTTTATTTTACTGAGAATCTCTTCCACATATGACTGAAATTTTCTAACGTGTAGGCCTCCACAATGTCATCTGCAAAGACGATTAAAGTAACCTTAGAGATCTATGCCAGAGCTAAACTGAAGTAATATTATTGCCTCCAATACAACAATAAAACATTCTGATCAGTTTATTAATTCATTAAATTGTAATTTTCGAAACGTAAGTAGCAACTTTAAAAAAAAAAACTTCTAAAGTTTCAATAAATTGACGGTATCGTGATTCTGGTCATTAATTGTTTAAGAGAATATAATGTCTTTTCGCATTGTAACGATATATGAACTGTGGAACAAATGCCTCTATTTTCGGACACCTCGGATACTATGACAAAACATTAAATTCTCTTAATGGTCACTTACTAGATGAATGTAAGTGAAACGTAGTTAACTAAGGCGAAATTAACATAACCGCGGTTCAGACAAAACACGTACACAAGAATACAAAATATCACAGCACAATATTGTGTATCGTCAGTTAGATTTTCTTTCCCGGATTTTCATTTTCTTTTTTGCTGCAAAGTAATTACACCCAAATATTACAACGAATCAATTCTCGTCGGTAGATTTAATCACCGTAGCTAATCTCAGTCGTGGTAAAATAACGCTTACTTTTTAGTTGAACTTGCTATGACATAAAGACCTCCTTTAAGGTGCGGTTACTGCATTTACAATAGTTTAAAAGAAAATATTATGAGAAAATGAAAATTACATTTTGGAACAATATTTACAATTTACAGTGTAACATTATGGTTTTGTACGTACCATATATATATTATTTTACTCATTCTGCCTTTGAGAGGGTACTGTTTATTCTTTGATTAGATTAAAAGAACAATATTACAGGGATGATGTGGAATTGAATAAATTCAACTGCTTCACACAAGGATATAAATATATATATATATATAGGTACAGATTTGTCTTTGTGAGTTCATTCAGTGTAGATGTATTTACTTTTCTTTTTTATGAATTAGTATTGTTATTTTATTGTTTATTTATTATTATTTTTTCTTTATTATTATTATTATTATTAGGTAGTTTGTGACAAGATTTAGTTTAGTCGCTTCGAAAAGGAGTGTCTGTCGTGGTTAGCGGCCTCTCGCCCATCGAAGCAGTGCGTCCGCTAGAATGTCCAAGTGTGCTTTCGTCTGAAACAGAAACAATTCAACAATATTTTAGTTTGAATGTAATTTTCCGATCTCATTTTTTTATACTTGATATTAACACATTACTTATTTAAATTTTTCCTGTAATTGACTCCTCTCAAGAAATCACTGAATGTATAAAAGCCGACAGAACAATGAGCTTTCCAGGGACATGTTTTATTGCCGTACAACCAGACAGTGGGCTTTCCCGTTTTACATCGTCAGTACTGCTTTCCTTTCAACATCTTCGGTGAAACTCAGAAAACGGACTACTGTTGTGCAGGAAGGTTCAATATAAAATAACGATACGGCTTTATAAAGGTCATACTACAAAATACTAGAGCACATGGCAGAAAGATATGGGTAGAAAAAGAGCGGTCGAAATCCAAATTGTAGTGATGGTTTATTGGAGAATGTGCTGTAGACTTGCAAGACAATATAGAGCCAGGATGTAGAGAGATACGGAACAGGAGGGAATTAACCTAAGCCTATTTGAATGAATCGACGTGAACAGTCAAAAATGGACGTCTCCAGAGGATGTCAAATGAATGTTGCTCTAAGAGGGTAAATGACTGGTTACCTCCAAATAGATGAAACAGAGGCATACCAAAGATAGCATTGAAAATGTATGCGGGATAGCGACCTCGCGGATCAGCATTGCCTGGACAAATAAAGATGTAAGTTAAGATAGAGTCAGCAGATGATGAAACAATCGATGTCTTATCTGACCAAAACATTTTAAATCGACTAGACCAGACTAGACCCTAACCGTGTGCAACTGGCCGGTTAACCATAGGAAATGCATGCCTTAAACTGAAAATTTCACGGTCGAAATGTAAATGACAGGTTACGCTTGTACGCGTCCCGTCTGTAGACCGTCATTGTCCCGGTTGGACGTTTCATGAAATATCGCCCCTTGACAGAAACTTAAGGGCATTTAACTGTAATCGGGTGGGACTTTAAACTAGTGGAGACAGTGGTGGAGGCACATTCAGTAATAATAGACTAGAGCTTGATAAGTAACAGAGACTACTATAATGAATTTCTGACGTAAGATATACGTCTCCGCAAAATACGTTCGTATCTTTAAAATACGAACAGTCAACTTGAAACATGTGAAACCGCATGCACTCTTGTTAGTTAAATGAATAATACATAAAAACTCGCTTACATACCATACCTATATATAACATGTCAATTTACATACAAAGTCCTTACAGTGTTTGTTTTAAAATATCGCTAAACTGAAGAAACTCTGAAAGCGTATGATACTGTAATAAATCTCAGGACCTGATTTGTTCTTAAGTTTTGGTTACATTTGGTGCAAAACGTTTGGTTACTGGCTGGGAGGAACTGGATAGCAATTAACAACTTGTCGTAGTTATCTATTTTATAAATTCCGTCTCTTATTTCAAGCAAAACTATTGGTCAAACTATCATTCCTTTAACAGACACCAGGAAGACCATGGATTCTCACAAATGTCAGGCCTCTACTATGTAAAGAATGACATCTGAAGTATTTAACATACAACTAAAGTCACATACCAAAATCTAATGCTAAAGTCAAATTAATTCTATGTGTATACTATCTAAATAATGTTATTACATTAATATAAAGTATCTATAACGTTGATAAAAGTAAATAAAATAATATTAAGTTATATTATCTTAATATAATATAACTCGATGAGTTTCTTGCAGTATTATTGTACAATATTATATTATAAAATTTTAATTACTTCTGCAAGTAGTTGTATTTTATTTTTATCGTTTTAATTGACCTGAGTTACGTTTCACTTAGGCTACTGTATAAGTATCTTCAGAGGTTTATAATTGAATTTTATACAACAATTGAAACGATAAAAAATAAAATACAACTACCATTGCAGAAGTAATTGTAATTTGATAATATATATATATCTTAATATTATATAAGTTGCATATGCATATTCTAATAATTTTTATATTCTAGAAAATAGGAAAAAACATTTACGTTTAAGTTAATAAAGTTCATATTAAATGTTCACAAAATCAATTCAAACAAACGTGTGAGTTAATGTCTATACAGACAATATAGAAGACAGTAACGTTAAAGGATACATTGATAATTTATATAACGTAAAAATTTATTAAAAAACTTTTCAATATCTAAATTTTCAGTGGATCTCTAAGTCAATTTATCGTCATAATTAATTGAAAAATCACAATATTCTTCAATACTGAACAGTAATACGACATTTACGTAACAAGGTACGTTAGGTATTTACGTTAATGTTAAAATCATCAACTTTATGGGAACTAGTCTCGTTTAGAAAGTAGTGTAGTTCTTGTCAGAATTTGGTAACCCAAGATGTATCTCTTAACTATAATAGATCTGAACAATTACAAAATCAGTATTTGTTTAATTACATTCAGTCTAGCAGTTCAGTCTCCGCCGTGTTATAAATATAGAAAGAAAATTAAAGAAAAATTATAAAAGTAGATTTCTTCTCTGATTCTTGTACGTAAAGCGGAATAGTGTAAAATACTTGTTGTTGTTACTGTTATAAAAAACCGGTTTGAAGTCAATTCTGTAACTTAAATAAAAGCTTTTAGTGGATGGTTAGTGAGGATCGGTCAATAATACAAAACCTGAAGATGACAATAAATATTGTCGAAACGTCGACGCAAAATATCTAAAATTTGTATTATTGACCGATCCTCACTAACCATCCACTAAAACATTCATTGATTGACGGTCACTAAAAATTTAAGGATTTAAATAAAAGCGTTAATAAACGAAATAATTCTATGAAATAAACTTTACCAACAAATATTGTATTCAGTTTCTTAGAATGCAATTTCTATTCAGCTATAAACTGAATGTTTCTGACCTTGGCAGATTAAAATAATTAACTTATAAATTATTTGACTTGTTTTAGCAATAATATGACACAATGTGTAAATAATTTGCATTCTCCTATTTGGAGTTTGGATTAAAATGTGTGTTTTCAGTTTAGATACTCAACAAAAGTTAAAATTTTTTTTAAATTCTAAAACCTTTTAACAGTTTATTTATAACTATCCCAAATATTTTTTAGTCATTAATATGTCGCGATTTGTACCAAATAAAAGCATAAATAATTTCAAAAATTAATAATTTTAAGTCAAATGTAGATCAAGGATTGCAAATAAGTGTAAAGGTATTTTAAAATCATTCTTTTTCAGGGAATAGATGTGATATTTTTCACCTTATTTTTAAATATCGTGCGTCGTACGTCAAGATTCATGTTACTTTTAATGCTGAGGAACAGCGACCACAATGTTACCTGTAAGCAGCACGTGCGGACGTTTTGCGACTTAAGATATTAGTTTCAATGTGTTAAGACCGTTCTGCGTACATTCAGCTTACGTACAAGCTGAGATAACTTTTTCTCATTTTACGCATTGTGTTTTTTATTTTTTATAATAGTTATTTCTCTTTGAGTAGATGGAAACAGCAAGTAAAGATATCTCTTCCACGTAAACATGAAGTAGAAGAAACAGGAACGCAATATGTATCATCATAAACATTTAGTAAATTTGTATTATCTCTTATGGTTGTAATCGTAAAATTCACAAATAATTGTTTAATAATGTTGCACGAAATTATAATAGTATAACCAGTTGTTAAACGTTTTTCGTGTTTCATACTTTAGTTTACAGAAACATACTGAAATTTCTCTGTTAATAACCTACGTTTCGAAAATTCTATTTAGTATCTATTTCGAAAAGACAGACAGGTATTTAGTAGGACTGCCTGGTCCGGCCACACAGGGGTCAGATGTTCTGCTGCGAACATATTGCTGTTACAGATTAGAGTTATGTGCTCTGGAATTATTTTTTATTAAACGAAATTATTAAGCTCAACGGAGTATGGTATTTTATCTTACACCAAAACATTTCTTCAAAATTAAATTTTACTTCTGGATAGTAAGAATTCTTTATTATTTTGCCGCTCAAGTCTTGCGGGTTCCATTTACTTACTCACAGGTTTTTTACGTGCACTTAACATTTTTTTAACAGTTTTCTTTTTTATTTATATAGGCTTACTAGTGTTGGATACAATAATTTCCACCGCTAATAATACTACAGGTAAGTTATAAAGTATGAGAGATTCAGTGTACGTTGTAAGTAACGACAGTAAACCGTTAAAATAAAATGTTATTCGTAGTTTGTTTTACTGAAATTTAGTTTCTCGTAAGCGAAACTGCAGAAGAGAAAACAAGCTGTCAAGAAAACAAATTCTGTAAATAAGTTTCCAGGGCAAGGGAGTCCGTGAAATATTATCGCTTGTTCTTTGTTTACACATTTTCAGTGGCCTCAACGCTGATTTATTGTAAAAGATACAACGCAAACATTATTCCACATTACTTGTATTTCTTCTATCCAATTATTTATTAAAATAACATTGTGCAAGAAGAAACAGCAGTGCTTTCAAAACAATTACATGTTTTGCCAAAATAATTTCTGTCTGTAGCTTCTAAATGAATATTATTATAAAAACCAGTTTTCTATAAAAAGAATACTTGTGCTATTGTACACATAAAGTGGCATTTTTTTTGTGTACGATCTACTTACAATTTTTAGATTAAATTACTATCTTCATAGTAAATTATTTACTATATAAAGTGACTTGGACCGTATAAAATAATGTTTAAATTGGATGCATGTCAAGCCAACACGGTATATAAATACAAATTGAAGTCACTGGACGGTTTCAATAAGGTAAATTATTTACTATATAAAGTGACTTGGGCCGTATAAAATAATGTTTAAATTACTATCTTCAAATCAAGTAAACCAACCCAGTTGTTTACTCTACGTAATTGAACTCCTCTGCGCTAAAGTACCAATGGCTAAGGCCGTTTTGAATTTGTAAATAAAACTAAGAGTTGAATAAAAATAAGGAAAACATACAAACGCATCTACAAAGCAGATAATCTCTAGAGCCAATGTATATCAAAGGAGACCTCCTAATTCGTGGCACAGAAAAACTGTGTGAACATCTCTGAACACTATTTAAGAAAAGCGTTTTCTGACCAAGTTCACAGAGAATGCAATATTTGGTTTATGTAATCCCCTACGTATAGGAACAGAGACAAACAAGTGGGAGATTTATCGTAGTTTAGAGGTTACTAGTTCTGTGAATAGAGTGCATGGATAACTTTTTAAAAAGTGAGTGGAACAAGAACGATGTGATATGGAGGCTAAGAAACAGTCAGGCGTCCTAACAATAAATTACAGGTTTGCCTGCATTATAACAGGTAGACCATATATTGTTTCTAACTGAAGTATTAGTAGAGAAAAGAAACCAGTAGCTAGTAGCCAATAGCTATCATTAGTAGTAGGTGAACGGCAGGAAATCCGTTTGTTTTGTAGAGTTGACACAATCATAAGATATATTTCCTGTATAGGTTTGGCTAACCGTAGAATAAATAATTCAGACCATCAAAAGTCTACATAAACATTCCCTATTGAAGACAGAAGTAGAAAGAAACGAAACGCTTGGATTAATTGGAACTAAAGAGCATAAATAAGAGTTCTGCTTGTCAGCAAGTCTCTTCAAAATATGTTTCGAAGGGGATAAAAAAAATAAATGAAATAAACTCAAAACATGTCTACCCTGGCTGGTACACTGATTTTGTGCACGACTTTTGAACTATGGTTTGAATTTCGTTTTTTGAACGACTTGGTATTTAATTTAAAAATACAAGAAACGGTGTTAGGAAGTAAATATTTCCTGTCTTTCCACTTTTGTCTTTAATAGGGGATGTTTATGTAGACTTTCGATGGTTTGAATTATTTATTCTACGCTTAGCCAAAGCTATACAGGAAATCTACCTTATGATTTTTCCAACTCTACAAACTTACAAAAACAAACACACATTTTAAATTTAAAATTAGGAGGGTGGAACACTTTGGATTGAAGTTAAAGGCTGCCTAAAAATAAAATCAATTATCTTGCTTAATCGTATTTTTTGAAATAACAATAATACAAAATAAAAACCGCGACTATAATATTGTCGTAGAAAGCACAATCACATATGCTTGTGAAAACATTAAGAAAAAATAATTTTAAGCGACGGGCAGCTGCGAAATTCAAGATCTTTGGCGACGGGCATTTTGAGAATTCAAAATTTTCAATAAAGCAGTTCAACTTAAGAAATTCTTTGTATATTTTCGAAATGATAGATGACGGATATAAATAAAGACGGATGACATTCCATTGGTCAAAGACATAGGATGTGGGAGGCAAGGAGAAACCACCACATTAAAGATCCTTATGGATATCTCAACAGGGAAAACTAGTCTCTTTAGTCTGGTAAGACAGCCAGTTTATGGAATAACACCCACACAGAAAATCGGGCTGGACGTTAAGCCTGAAGATGGCAGCCCCACTGGTACGTCTTACCCTACGATATGGTAGTAACATGTCCATGGGATAGTATGACGTAACTTATATGGTAGATAGTCATGAAATTAAATTTCTTAAATTCTAAAGTAGAATCCGAGAAAAGTAAATAGTCCATAACGAATGACAAATGCGTTTTTCAAGATAAAAATAACCTGATAAAAATTACTGGAACAATACCGTACGTACAGATAACAGAAGAGACACCATGTCATACGTATCGGAGAGATTACGCTGCAGGGAAAACTTGAACTAAGCCTTTCAACAGTAGGCAAGACAAATTAGGTGGCAATGATGATGATGATGATGATGATGATCAAGAATAATAATACGAAGTAGAGAAACAGGAAGAAAACGTCGAAGAAAGGAAAGAAAATGAAGAAGAAGAAGAAGAAGAAGAAGAAGAAGAAGAAGAAGAAGAAGAAGAAGAAGAAGAAGAAGAAGAAGAAGAAGAAGAAGAAGATAATGGCGATGACATGATGATGTCGGTGGTGGTGGTGGTGGTGGTGGTGGTGGTGGTTATGGCAGTCATGATGACGATGACGATGATAATGTTTTATACTTTATTTTCTCTGCATGTTTTAATTTCTTTAGCTTGTCGGCGTAAAAGAAAAATGATAACCTGCTATAAAATGACATTAGTAACATTAACAAAAATACCTTGAACGCACATGCCCAAGGTGTGTGGATCGCATTCGTTTATGGTGTAAATCTATGAACGCTATACGCCACTGTTCTCAGAAGCGAGTATAAATTAATCTGCAGATATCTGAGCGTGAATCCATCAATTTAGGAAAATTAGACATACGAATTTTAAAACAGTATCGAAGCTAACTTCAATTCCACTAAGTTAGCAACGAGATAGTTCAACGCGTCGATTTAATGAAACTTGTAAATTAACTTCAAATTATTATAAACTGCGTGCAAACAGAGATTGTAAGCACAGGAGCTTTCTTGTTTGGTATTGGTCATTTCGTACAACGATGCGAAACGCTCTGCTAGTATTGTCAAAACCCAGTCTCGAGTAGCAGAATTACGTGTGGTAATAACGGATACAAATTGGCTGCGTCTCGCTGGTCACGTCCCAAATGTAATATTAAGAGAGAGAGAGAGAGAGAGAGAGAGAGAGAGAGAGAGAGAGAGAGAGAGAGAGAGAGAGAGAGAGAGAGAGAGAGAGAGAGAGAGAGAGAGAGTTGTAACGGAAAGTACGTGACAGAATTTCTTACGTTGATTATTGCACAGTTTGTCTGAAAACCTTTAATTAGCAATGCAGAATGGTTTTTACAACACAGGCTTACTTCATACTACTATCTTACAGTTTTGATTTTGATTTTCTTTTTAATAATTTTCTAGATTGTAAAAGGTCACAATCTTTTATAGTTAAATTTAAAAATGTAAGAATGTTAAATTGTAAATACAATGAAAGCAAAATTGCCTATTCAAAAAAACGCTCTATCACAATTACATCACATGGTTCAATGATATCACAATAATTGTTAAAAATAATGTTTCGATTACACCACATGACATCACGTGATGTGGAAGTGATACGAAACCGATACAGTTAATGCACATTGTAGAAAATCATGAGATAACATAAGTTTGAAATGACTAAGTATTTGAAAATTTCGAATCAACTGTTGTACTAAAGGTAAAAGAAATATTATTCCACAAATGATGCTATTTGAAATGTTTCGAAAATTAATGTTTATATATAAGCATACATCACCTGACGAGAAGGTTGCATTTTAGTAAAATGTCTTTGCAGCAGACAAATTCATGGTGAGTTATCGTCTGCGCCCTCGGTATTTGTTTTCAAGTTTCCGCTTTTCCAGCTTTTGCAACATCTTCATAATATTCTTTCCACCCGGTTAAACGTTAATCTGGCCACCCGGTTATCGTATATAAAAGTTCACGAACTTTGTAAAAATCCGACGTATCTGTTCTTTAACTTTGCAAAGAAAATCAGGTAAGATAAATGTAAAGAATCCATTTCATCCATCAATCCTCAGCGCTACAGCCATGTACAAAATGGGAATCCATTTCATCTACTAATCCTCAGCGCTACAGCAACGTAGGGTCTAGGAATCCATTTCATCAATTAATCCTCAGCGCTACAGCAACGTAGGGATTAGGAATCCATTTCATCCATTAATCCGCAGCGCTACAGCAACGTAGGGCCTGGGAATCCATTTCATCTATTAATCCTCTGCGCTACAGCCCACGTAGGGCCTGGGCTACTTTCACAACACGCCCCCATTCTCTCCCCCATTTCCTACGCTACTTCTCTCCATCTACGGGCACCAAGTTCTCTGAGGTCTTCTCAAGACTCTCCAGTCACCGCCACCTTTTCTTTAGTTTTCCACCTAGTCGGCCTTCTTCCACTTCATCTGCCCTAGAATTATTATGCCTATATTCTTTTAGGCATTCTTTCTAGTGGTGTCCTTTGCAGGTGACCTGCCTACTTTATTCTTATCATCTGATCTCAGCTAGGAACCCGGGTTCCCCATAGACCTGTTACAGTCAGTTATTTGTCCTTATTCTTTACACTCCGTTCGCCATGTCTGGTCCGTGTATTTTCCTTAAGATCTGTCTTTCCTTTCTTTGCACCACGTTTCCTCTCTTGTTGTCAGAATCTACGATTCAGTCCTATAGGTGACCACTACTCTTCATTTTGTTTTATAAAGTTCCATTCTTGAGGCCCTGTTAACATTGTTGGATTTGTATACGTGTTGTAGTGCAAAGTAGGCACTATTTCCTGCAACTATGCGTTACTCAATCTCTGTAGTTATGGAATTTTGTTTGTGACCACAGAAGTTATGTACCTGAAACTTGTTATTCTTCAACCTGTTTATTTCCAAGTGTCAGTATATTCAGTTAATGTCTCCTGTGTTTCCCGACAAATGTCTAAACTTTCCTTTCTAAGATTTGTTTTAAGACCCACACTCTGTAAAGCTATTTCTAATCTTAGGTTTCTGCCGAATTCTGGTGTTCCTCGCTACAATTGCGACATCATCCGCATCAATCTAAATATTTTTATCAAATATTTCCAATCTATTGAAAATTGTACCACATTCATTATATGTTATAGCCTGTCGTACCGCTTTTTAAAGTACAATAATCAAATGCAATGCCGAGAGAACATCTCCTTGGCGTAAACATCTTGCTATTCTGAATTGTTCTGACAACTCCCCGTCAATCCTTACTTTACTTCTCGCATTTTCTATGGCCATTTTAACTGTCTTATTAGATTCCCTGGCATTCCAGATTCCTGCACTGTACTACAGAACACAGCTCTGTTTACCATATCATATGGCTGCTTGAAATCCACGCGTAGCTGGTACAAATCTATATTACATTAATAAACCTTTTCCAGCATTTGGCGGACCGTGAAGTTCTGGTTAGCTGTGGATCGTGCCTCGCTGACGCCTGCTTGATATTCTCCCACTATATCTTCTAGTAGTGGTTGTAGCCTTCTTGCAGTCACATTTGTCAAGTTTTTATGCGTAAAATTTAGCAGGGTAAAATCTCTAGAATTTCCACTAATTGTTTTATTATTGCCACATGGATATATGTTTGTTTGACTCTAAACGTATACACATTTATTCATTTTTGATCAGCGGTAAAAACACAAAGTATTCTATAGATTAATATGCTGGCCTGGCCGGCTTATATCTACTAATCAGACGAGCTCCCTTCTATCGAGATCATTTTTAACAAGTCTGATGAGATCTGCTAGGTTAGTTGTCTTTCATTTTGCCATCATGTGGAACTGGTTGTAGTAAATGCTTGAAGAGCATTTTTAGTATTTTGTAGTTTTTTACATCTACTGTGTGGACTAGGTATTTGGCTGTTTGATACATAGGTTGTTACAAATAATTCCATTTCCACCTACCGCGTGGAATTAAAAATTAAAAATATTCCAAAATGGAATGTTTTTATTGAACATACAACAGGCGATGTTGATCTTGTCTTTACATTAGGATTTTGCCTCGTGCGAAACTGAAATACATTGTCAAGTACTTTTATTATGAAAAAAATATTCACAATTTTAATAATACATGCAATAAATAAATTTTACAATAAACAAAATATAGGCTATTACGAAAAATCAAAGTAACGAAACATTAATGTTTTGTTTTGGTAAACTATAGCCTACATTTAGGATCCTGTTATCACTACACCACTTTAATAAACATTTTGTATTTTGAAAGTTACCTCAATTACATGATAAGCATTTCTTCGGAATAGTAAAAATTAATTTACGTTACAATTGTGTGTGTGTGTGTGTGTGTGTGTGTGTGTGTGTGTGCGTGCGTGTGTGTTGCAAACTTACATGTCGGAATACGAACATACTAGAGATTTCAAAAATAATTTAGGATTTAAGTCAATCTAAAAACGGAAAAGATAATGTAAATATAAAATGAAACACACAAAATACAAAAATACAATCAAAAATCATGCATACAAGGATATTATTTTGCCCGCGCAAACGTATACCGATGATGGCAAACATAAAAAAGCAGAAAGCGAGAATTTGGCAACAAATGTACTCCTCCCGCCCGCCAAACGTAGTTAACCCTGTCTGCAGTTGATGAATCGACATAAATTGTAATATTTACAATGTCACACGCAGCGGTGTACGAAATTAAAAACCAATTAATTAAAACAGAGTATAATTAAAACGGTCGTGACAACGCAGGAATCATTAATTGCACTAAACTTAATTAAACATCTGTTATTAGATCACAAGTGGTCGTGAGTGGTTTGTTATTATGAAAGTAAATTACAACGTACAGTCGATGGAAAACGTACTGAGTGTATTAAAAATATTTAAAAAGTCGTTGAGGAACAACCGCATTAAGTACTGTCTGCGAGTGTGTATTCGAATAATTAATTATGAAAATTATTACAAGAATAAATAATTTTTCTGGGTTTATAAAAGTGCTTTGTGCATCGAAGTTTTCACGCATTACACCTGCTTTATCGTAAACTGAGTGTATTAATAAGAACTGTTTTTATTACTTATTCGTTTCTACATTTTAATGACTTAGTTACTGATTTATACTATACTGCGTTTCGTGACGAGGCAGATGCAAGACTGCGAAAAGTGTGATAGACAAAACACTTGCAACCCTTGTAAGAAAAGTTGATTATTTCTGTTGTAATTTTACGTAGCTTTGGAAGTTATAAATAAAATTTAATAGGATTTTATGTGCGTGTTTGTGTGTGTGTGACAAAGGGGGGATAGAGAGGGGGCAAGAGAGACAGCGTATGTATAACAGCGAACTTTATGAAGTCCATCATTAACACTAAGTACGGAAATGAGTGAGATTAGGAATACTGAATGTCTCAAACATTTTTACTATAACTTTTTTTGAATAAATATAACACGTATGATTATTTTAAAATTTTGTTTTGGATATTTGCATCACAGGAATTTTTAACCTACGTTTTAACGGGCATTATAATTTACAATGAAAAAGTCTATGATCTAAGTACAAAAGTGTTTGATTGGCTAGTATTACGCACTTAAATTGGTTGCAACAAAATGATGACGATGACTTACAACGCTCTATGTACAAACTACATAAACTGGGACAACAATACTAAAACATGAAGGTATCTACCAATTAAAGTACTACGGAAAATTTTCAGTATCCTCAAAGATTATGACAAGCAAAAATATCACTGTTGCACACCACTATATAAAAATATATTCCGATTAGCGCTTTCAAGTTTCACAGCTCATCGTCAGATCGGAAATGAACAAATAATTTGGAAACAAACCCTTCACCCCCACCCCACCCCACCAAGCTCACACACAACAAGCTATAATTCACATGTCCCTTCCCCACCTTCTAAGCCATGTCCCACCATCTGGACAGTTACATATTTTTCTAGTAAATTCCTTGTTTCAATGTTGCGCGCACGTGTGTGTGTGTGTATACATTGCTTTTAAACCTAACAGTCTTTCTCATCCACACATGTGGCCAGTCACACACCCTTATTTTAAAAACATCCAATTAGTCCATGCAATTTAGTTCTTAATCTTATCTATCTGTCCTCTAGCATTTACTTCTTAATTATGTTATAGAATATTTCTTCATTATCGAATTTAATTTTAGTATTAATTAAATTGTGTAACCCTTTTTCTCTTTCTTTCAGTATTTCTAACTCCTCCTTAAGCTTCCTTTCAACTGTGTTATTTACTACTTTTACAATTTCGTAGTCTTCTAAAGGATTAACAAACTTATGGTTGTCTTCTATGAAATGTCTTGCAAATAACGAATTCATTGTTCTGTTACCTTCTCCACGTTTGTGGTCAGACAACCTGCATACGAATTTTCGTCCTGTCTCACCTAGGTACACTTTGTTGCAGTCTTTACATTTTAAGAGTAATAAACCTTACAGAGGTAATTTTAAATACAGAAGAAAAAGAAATGTTAGCAAAAGGCTTAAAGTACGCGCCGCCACCAGAATTAAATAAAGAAAAAACGATTATTGAATGCGAAAGCATAATACAAAGCTAGGAAATGAAAATGATAAAAAAAGAATAAGGTGGGAAATAGGGAATGTAGTAGATAAAATATTTAAGGAAAATTTGTATAATTCAAAAATGAACAAATCAACTGTAACTAAACTAAAAAATAAAATAATAAAGAATGATATTATAGTCACGAAGGCAGACAAAGGAAATACAATGGTACTAAAGAGAAAGGACGAATACATAAAGAAAACGGAAGAATTTATAAGTGAAGGACCATATGAAGGAATAAAGTACGATTATACAGGTAAGTACCAGTTAAGGATAAAACAAATGATGAAACAGATAACATTTATAGAAGAAAATAAGAAAAAGTATTTATTGGAAAGTAATCCAACAGCACCAACTTTTAAAAGTCAGGTTAAGATACATAAGGAAGGAAAACAAATTAGACCGATTGTTTATTTTATTAATGCACCTAGTTATAAATTATCAAAGAAAGTTAGCAGAGTACTGAAAGAGAATATGAATTTGGGACAAAATACAACGTAGAGAATAATGTAAAAATGAGAGAAAAATTAGAAAATATTAGAATTAATGAGAATACAAAATTGATATCACTGGATGTTAAGGACATGTTTACCAATATCACAGTAAGTAAAGTTATTAAGTTAATAAACGATAATAATATGGGAGAATACAGGTATAAAAAGCAATTGATTAAAGTAATTAAAGAATGTGTAAATCAGAACTATTTTAGGTTTAATAACAAGTTTTATATACAAAAAAAAGGATTACCTATGGGGTCTTCATGATCCCCTATTCTTGCAGAAATATACATGAATGATTTTGAAAAGCAATTACTAAGTTCCACTAAGTATAAAGACAATATAAAATTATGGAATAGATACGTTGACGATGTATTAGTAATTTGGGAAGGAGGCATAGAAGTGCATGAGTTTATAAAGAGGTAAATAATAAGGATAAAAACTTACAATTTAAAGAAGAGATAGGAGGTAAGAAAATAAATTACTTAGATTTAAACATAGAAATTAAAGATAATGAGAAACTACAGTTTGGGATATTTAGGAAAGAATCGTATTCTGATATAATTATACCAAGAATGTCTTACCACCCTTATAGATATAAAATGAGGGCAATCAATTAATTTTGTTATAGAGCTCAGAAGTGTTTAAAAGAGACCGAATCAAAAGATAGGGAGTTAAAAACGATAAAGGGAATTGTAAGGAATAATAACTATAACACCAACATAGTGGATAAATTTATGAAAAGGGTTAACATACAAAATGCTAAAATAGAACCAGAACAAAAGAATTATGCAGGGTCATTGACATACATAGGTTCACATACTAGAAAAATTATAAAATGTTTTAATAAATACGGAGTAGATATAGCTATTAAAAAATGTGAAATGGTATGTGATAAGATAAGGAATACAAATATAGAAAAAATCCCAGTATTACAGAAAAGCGGAATTTATAAATTAAAATGTAAAGACTGCAACAAAGTGTACCTAGGTGAGACAGGACGAAAATTCGTATGCAGGTTGCAATTCACCACAAACGTGGAGAAGGTAATAGAACAACGAATTCGTTATATGCAAGACATTTCATAGAAGACAACCATAAGTTTGTTAATCCTTTGGAAGACTACGAAATTGTAAAAGTAGTAAATAACACAGTTGAAAGGAAGCTTAAGGAGGAGTTAGAAATACTGAAAGAAAGAGAAAAAGGGTTACACAATTTAATTAATACTAAAATTAAATTCGATAATGAAGAAATATTTTATAACATAATTAAGAAGTAAATGATAGAGGACAGATAGATAAGATTAAGAACTAAATTGCATGGACTAATTGGATGTTTTTAAAATAAGGGTGTGTGACTGGCCACATGTGTGGATGAGAAAGACTGTTAGGTTTAAAAGGAATGTACACACACACACACGCGCGCGCGCGCAACACTGAAACAAGGAATTTACTAGAAAAATATGTAACTGTCCAGATGGAGGGACATCGCTTAGAGGGTGGGGAAGGGACATGTGATTATAGCTTGTTGTGTGTGAGCTTGGTGGGGTGGGGTGGGGGTGAAGGGTTTGTTTCCAGATTATTTGTTCATTTCCGATCTGACGATGAGCTGTGAAACTTGAAAGCGCTAATTGGAATAATTTTTATATAGTGGTGTGCAACAGTGATATTTCTGCTTGTGATTTTAATCACTAACACAACTTTCTTCATCGAAGATTATTATTGAGGATAAATTACTGGAACCGGCCTCAAATTTTAACTGTACAGTTGTGTTAAAGATTTGACGTTGACAAATATATACAAAATAAAGTCAATAGATTGCAACACATATGTGAAACAGTAAGTAGAAACTGAAAAATAAAACGAGACTTGAGACAAAATTAAAATTCTAGAACACAGTGGCTGTTCCAGTGCTATTATACGGCAGTGAATCCTGTATTACAAAACAAAGAGCAACATACAGTCAGCAGAGTTGAGATTTTTAAAAAGGGTTAAAGGATGCACAAGAACGGATCATATAAGGAATAAAGATATAAATACGGGAAGAAATAAATATATATAATCTAAATGAGAAAATTGAAGAATAGAGAAGAAAAGGGGTAGCATTTAAGTCGCATGGACGAAGATAGAATACAAGTAACTGTGAACAAGTACAAGCCATCTGGAAGATGGGATGTAAGAAGGTCAAGAAAGAATTGGATCTGATAATGTGAAGTCGGTAAAGGCACATTGCCTTATCCCTGATGTGTAGAAGAAAGAGAAGTGATTGCACTAAAATAAGAATATTCAAATTTACGCCTAAGTATTTAACTAATATTTATTGAAATTAGATATTTTAAATGGGGTTCTTTGCTTAGATACAAGTATCGTCTAATCAATAATTTATTGTGTTGTATTACTGCATTTATGTTAGAATTGTTAGACGTCTTGTTCCAATTGTCGATTAAAGTACACCAGAACGAACAAGTTTTGTTTTCTTTTATAGTTTGGATTCTCTTACCGTTCACATTTTACCATAAACTTTATTTTTGCATACACCGAACGTTAAAGCAAATTTCACAACGGAATCGCAAGCAGTCCGCAAGTGTACAGTACTAAATTTTAGTCCACGAGGTCTCTATATAAATACAAATGTATCACGAGACAGAACATTTTAATTTTTCAAACTGAATAGTATTAAGAGTTTTATGATTCCGTTCCACTATCATACATTAGTAAAAGAATTTATTTTTCAAGTAACAATATTCACTGTCATCTTGGTATTGACAGATAAATTAATGAATGATATGTTATATTTAAAAATGTATACTTTATTCTAAACGGAGAAATTCAGGCGAATCAAAAACCAATTTAACTGACAAAACTAACAAAAATAAAAACATACTGTTTCTTCAGCTACTGAGGATTTAATGTTTGCGTGTCCGGTATGCAACTTTTTCCTGGTTCTAATGCCCTGGAATATCTGAATGGTGCCCATTTAGTAGTAAGAAGACAAGTGGGGAACTGAATTTGTGTATATCGTAGAGGGGTGCGGACATTGTATGTTAGAAACAATTTCCCGCATAGGATCGTCTATAATCCCTGGTTAAAATCGGTATTCGTTAACTCAAAATTTCAATTTCACTAATATGCATTTTTAATTGATCGGTAAAGCATATATATACGAGCGTACTTCTAGTAAATTTCTGTTAAAATATATTTAGTTTAAAAATGTTTTAATACATTCAATTTTAAAGCAGATAAAGCTGATAGATCTTGTTCAGGACATAACACGTTTCATTTGAAAAGCTGTAAAGTATAGATTTTGGAGAGTTTACCAAACGAAAAAACTGGGTATTCAGTGATGAAGACGGTGTTATGGCGTGTCTGATAACAAATCAGTCCGCGTCAGGAAAAACAAGCATTTCCTTCAGATTCATGTGTGCCAACTAAGTAGAAGACGAAAAATGGTGCAATAATGAAATCTTGAGTGACCTTTAATTGTTACCAATTGCTCTATCCAAAATTTGAAACGTTTTGTTATAAACGTGACTTATAACTGTGCGAAGATTTATGAATTTCTTACCGTTTTGTAGAACATGCATGCATGTCTGTCTTCGTCTTCACCACTCGGACAGTCGATGAATCCATCACATAGTACATGATCGTCTATACACCTGTACCTTCCCATTCGGTCAGGTGTCGGGCAAGCGAACCTCTCCATTCCGTCTTCCTCTGCTGGCGGACATTCTGTAACATTATAATAAAAGATAATTTTAAAGCCTTATACATAAAACGTCTGTAACTGAATTAATAAAGGAAATGAACGTTCTATTATATGCAGACACCGATAATTTACGTATTTATATCGTACAAATAATTGATCAAAATTTTACAATAATTTATTGTTTATAACTTTAAGATCTGATTTTTAAAAAGTAGCCAATATGTTTAATTTTGGCTTTTAACTTTTATAATTTTTGCCGTTGGTATGTATGCTGTATAAGTATTTTGTAAATATTGTAATCATACTGAAATACAGAGAAGTTACTTTCAAATATTGTAAGTATAAAAATGGTTTTCAAAATGCAGTACACATAAAGGCTGTTTGTAAAATTGCATACTAATCTTATTAAATAAACGTATGTACTTGAGTAAAAACACACACACACACACACACACACACACACACACACACACACACACACACACACACACACACACACACACACACACACACACACACACACACAGGCCTACTTGTATACACATAGGCACACTCCAGAACTTAAGTAGAGCCGTGCATATACTGGAAAACACAATGCCTAAAAGTAAACACACTAGCGTAATTTGTAAAGTGAGATTACTTTGGAAAATAATTCGAAATCCACTGCGCTACTAAAAACGCATCTAATTCAGCAAATCAACAAAATACGGCACTTACACAATAACATGACTGAAAAAATTTTGAAGATATGCCAGTGGCTCAACAGAAACTAATGTAGTTTAAGCTAAGAGACAGTTATTAAAAATATTTTAAATCAATGACATACGGACGCCATCGCACCGGAAACCATACAACAATACACCCTTTTGTTCTGTGCACAAAGAACCAATTTGTTTAATTAAAAGACTTGATAGGTAACGCAATACGCATCTGTATAATCTACGTGTGTATTCGTTTCTAATTTAACGGAACACTAATTTACACATTACGCATATACCGCATTCTATTTTTACAAAGTTTTTATTGGCGTCATAAAAAACGAATACGATTAGTAGTGCGCATAAGCTGGTTATTAAATAATTTCCAAAGTTATTAATGCGTTTTGTGATCAGTAATAAAGACGGTGTTAGCGTATTAATTAGAAAGTTAACGCACAGGTTTGTGGCCCCGCGTATTGTACTCCGCGCTGTTTAATGTGAAATTATTACTAGCTATAAAGATTTTAATTAACTAATGTAATCCGTTATATATCCATATACACAGACACACACACACACTATATTAATTTTGCAGTGAAGAAGCTTTTAACACCAATATCGGGCGTCATAACGTATAATTTAGACTACAAGAGTCTACGTTCGTCCATTAAACTCGCATTTAGGGCCTGTATTGAACAATCCTACGCGTCGCGGTTTACGCTGCAATAAACTTACACAATTCATTTACAAACTTTCAGATTCAGAGAAAACATTGCAACAAGGCGCTTACAGTTTACTGTGCTAAACGTAATTGTGTACATTCCAGAAAGAAAATAGCGGAAACAAACCTAGTTTTAAATTTCAGGTCCGTATATACGTTCAAGTCCAGCAAGGGCGATTTATGTGCGCGTGGTACCGGGTTCAATTCCCGCCGGAGGCTCCGTACGGCGTGCTGTCAGCGTCGTGAGGCATTAGTGAATAGTCGAATGAGCTAACAGCGGCGCCTCCTGGCTGTGAATACGGCAACTAGCGACGCGTTTTCCAACCCATGTAACCGTCCACGCAACACAAAAGCCGCGCGGTATGCCTTGGTCCTTCAAGGGCTGTTGAGCAGAGGTTTATTTATTTTATTTTTATATACGTTAAAGTTTAAATTCTGTCAAGGTATGAATGTTAGCGAGCCATGGAGTATGGAATGATCATGACCACCGATGGACAAAAGGAAGTCGAACACCACATAAAAACTAAACGACAGGTATTCATGTTAATATTATTATTACCAACCGTGAGGTTTTGGCGAGGTTAGGTTACGTTAAATAATTAAAACTATAAGGACAAATAACTTAGGAAAGTAGGGATTCTAACATCTGTGTGGAAACCAACATCCGTAGCCGAAATTATAAAAATCCTTAAAAGAAACACCAGACAATTGAAACAAATGTTACAGTCCCTGTTGTTCAGAAATGCAAATTGCTGATTTAGAACTTCGATCCATAGTACAACCAGCTGGAAAAGATCAAAAGTTTAGGTTACGTTTAACAAAACAAACTACAGCAGGATGGTCCGCATTCATGGACCGATTTCAAAAAAAAATGTTTAAATATTTACAAAGTTCATATTAACGGTTACACCGTCTACTGTGACATAATTTTAAGTTTATTGCATATCTGGCAAAGGTTTTTAAGTATAGTCAGGCATATGACTTGAAAAATTGGCTGTTCAAGGAAAAATGGAGAGAGAAAGACGGTAACGTATTTATCGTGTTCCTCGTCTAATATAAAAACGTAGAAAATCTGCAATACCTAAATACACTGACGTCATCACAAATGAGCAAAATTTGTCAGCCGAATAACACAGGTTTATTGTCAGCACAATAAAGCGTAGGCTGAAAGGTTTTAATCAAGCCCCTACAGAAAGGCGAAGACGAGGTATTACTGTCTTACTATCTAATTATAGATGTAACATGTCAATTAAAGGCACAGATCAGCGAGAAACAATATTAAGTAAGGTTTCCGCTGACGATGTTGTGACCTTGGTCAGATCAAGACAACGAATATTTGATGAATACAGAGGGGCTGAATCAAAAATTCGCTGGAATGGGACTGAATGTAAATATCAGAAAAATGAATACATGCGAATTTCTACATCACAAAGAGAAGAAATCTGTATAATTTATGCATAAAGGCTAATTCATTTTATGCAGTTAATAAGTTCATATACCTGGGTAACATGATAGATAATGAAAGCTCGATTAACACGACAATACATGACAGGATGCAAATAGGAAATGGGCATATTACGCCAACAGTAGACTACTGAGAAGCAAAGTCATTAGTTGAAATACAAAAATAAGTATTCATAACACTTAGCACACCGGTTGTTACTTATGGAGGCGAGATATAGACATTAACAAAAAATAAACAAGAAACACTAAGAAGCTTTGAAAGAAAGATAGTAAGACTTGATTATGTCTCGGTTGAAGAAGATTATGAATGGAGAATAAGAAATAACCAAGAGACAGATGAGCTATTGTAGCATGATGACTTCGTAAGATTCGTAAAAGCTCAGCGGATACAGTGGCTAGATCACCTAGAGCGGATCAGCGTATGCCAAATAAAATCCTGAGGACATAAGTCTGTAAAAGGATAAAGAGGGGCCGACCTAGGATAAGATGGTTGGATGATGTCCTGGAAGATCTAAGAAGAATGAATGTGAGCAGTTACACTGAGAGGGGTATGGATAGGAGACATTGAAGAAGATTGGTGTTGGAAGCTAGGGCTCAGGTTGGGCTGTAGTTTTAAAGAAGAAGAAGAAGAAGAAGAAGAAGAAGAAGAAGAAGAAGAAGAAGAAGAAGAAGAAGAAGAAGAAGAAGAAGAAGAAGAAGAAGAGAAATATATAAATATGTAAATATAAATATATAATAATTATAGGACGGGAAGCTGTCGTAATTATTTTAATTTATATTCACTGTTACTTATACAACGACACGGTTAGTAAGCGAAAGCCATGAATAATAAGTAGTGGAATAAACAATAAGGTAATTACTTATATGAAGATAAAATTTAGTTGACACTAATACACATTTACTTCCATTCGATGAATTTTACAGTTTTCTGCACATTGCTACAAATAAGATAGGTCAAATCCATGACATATTACGCTACACAGACACAGAATCTTACTTTATGTTGATATCCACTAACCTTTGGGTACAAAGAAATTTATGCGAGGATTGTTCAATAGAAACACGTTTAGAGACTGTACAGCATTTTTTATTCAACGATTTTGAACCAAGTCTCCATTAACATTAAGGCATGAGTCCCACTGTTGCACAAATCTGTTGATTCCCTGCTGGTAAAATTCTTGCGGCTGTTTGCGGAACCATTCGCTAATAGCAAACTCTACCTCAGCGTCCGATTTAAACCGCCGTCCTGTTAGTAATTTCTGTAATAGGCCAAAAACATAATAACCGCACGGGGACAAGTCGGGACTGTAAGGTGGATGTTGTAAGACTTCCCGCTTTATACGGCCAAGCAGATCTTGAAACGTCTGGGCTACATGGGGTCGAGCATTATCATGCAGAAGAATTACACCATTTGTGAGCTTCCCGATAAGTTTATTCTTGATTACTAACCCGTAAGCGTTTTAAGCTGTCTCCATGTTGCTCAGCGTTGATGTTGACACCAAGTTCTTTAAAATCTAAGAGCAGCACACCCTGATAATCAAAAAAATACGGTCACTATTACTTTCCCTGCCGAAGGTTGGGACCGACATTTTTTCTGCTTCGGAGACTGTGCATGCTTCCACTGCATACTCTGACGTTTGGATTTTAGTTCGTACTGATAAAATCAAGACTCATCACCGGCAACAATTTGGTGTAGAAAGGAAGCAACTATTTGTTGCTGATAGCGCATCAACTGCTATAATGATAAGTCGGAACCCAAATTTTTCTGCTCATCAGTAAGCAGTCGTGAATCCACTGAGCCGTAACTTATGATAGCTAAGACTGTGAATGATACGTAGAATGAACAGTTCCCACGCTAATGCACAACATTTGAGAAAGTTCTGTAACTTTGAGGTGCCTATTTGCGCGTAAAGCAGTTTCCAGCTATCTCACATTTTTATCTTATGCTGAAACGGACACGTTCCCGGACACGTTCAGGACCGGGACGGACCAAATCTTTAGTGGATTATCTTCCTTGTCAAAATTTATTGCACCATTCAACCACTGCCGTATGAAAATAACTATAGTCACCATATACAGCTTTCATTCTCGTATAAATTTCCATTGGCTGACGGTCCTCAGCGGCCAAAAATTGAATAACGGCACGCAGATTATATTTGGATGGATTTTCGATCATAGATGCCATTTTTCAACCCTGTCACAACGCTCAAAAAAAAAAGCAAACTGCAAATATTTTTGACACACGCGTCACTAGCACTTAGACAGACAATATAAATAAATGAATTCCGTAACCGTGCTTGTGCTTACGTTATAAAACCCAACTTTGCTTGGAAGGTATTCTTAGCTCTCAGAAAACAAAATTATATTACTGAAAGTTGGATATTACTGTGACTTAAAATGAAAGAATATGTTGTAAAACGTTTACACTAATAAACGGTGAAAAGGAAAGTTGGAGTCATTCTAACATAGTTTGAAGAAGACGTGTAATAAAAGATAGGAACTGATGCTTACGACGTGAGATTCTCTTAGCAAGCAACGATCGGATAGCAAAAACAATAAGGTTTATAACAATAAATAGGATTTAAAAAACCAGACAGATGAAGCAAAAAAAAAGAAAGGCACCACTAACGAGACAATACCAGACTGGCTGGATGCCACTTAATGACATTCCATGTACGTCATGTCTATACCCCTGAGGTTTGCAGTAATTACCGTTCAATAAGTACATGATAATAATAATTGTTTTGCACGATAGGTTACTGGTAATATTACAGTAATTAATTATATTTCTCTATCAACTATTTTTTACTTCTTTTACGAAATATCGATTTTCCTAACCTCGTGTCGCTGCTATTACAGTATAATACGTTTAAAATCTGTTTGTAATCTTGGTCGAAAAAGGGAGGTACAATCACAGTTACTACGCTCGTGAAAAGGCAGTAAAGGAATGTGGGTACGACTTTGACAAAACGGGCCACAAGAAAAAGTAATATATATAAATAACAAAATGAAAGGGCTGAGCTAGATAGGTTGGACGCGGACCAAGTATACTTGTTGAACTGTGCGTGGCGGAACAACAGGTTAAATATTTGTAAAGTATTTTACTGTGCACTGCAAAATACTCGTAATCTGTGTTTGCACACGCGTGCGCTTCTTTCACGTTTATTTGTTTCCTAATGTGTTGTGAGGCCTCACTCATGTGCTATTTAGAACCCAATCACTGTACAATAATATTCTTAAAATGTTAGCACCATCATGTAGTTCTCAATATTTACTGAACCCCATACTGTTAAGAAATATATTTCATTTTTACAATTAAATTGAAGGTAGTTTACATACTTCGTAGGTTCAGTTTATGTAACACCTCACATTAGCGTAACTCGATTTTAGACTGATGATGGAAGTCGATGGCACTGTCGAAACGTCTGCTTTTGTAGAAAACAATGGACCACGGTCAAACAGCCCGGGAAGGAATTTTAACAGTAAAGGTAGTTTAGTTTTGTTCTTTTTTTTTACTATTTTTCACCATAGATAAAATTTGGTTTATTTTCAAATGCTATAGAGGTAAAAATATATTCGTTTACTTCATTAAAATTAACAGTATAATTTTGATTTTCCTATCCTATGTTGGCACACACTAGCTTTATGGTATTCTTGTTTTCGAAGGCAATAATGCTGAATGTCAGAATGTTATTGCATTTCCCTACCCTACTTGTTTGTAAATGAACAAACGATAGGGATGTTTTTGTTATTTTTTATGAATAGTAAAATAATTTACCTCTTTTTTGTCCGTCTGGTGGCCTTTTCCTTTTTTATATATTACGTATAAGTGGCCTGGATACCAAAAAGCATGAATCTGTTATTTTTTAAATAAATTTTTGTGTGTGTTCAATATTTGTTTATACAAGGTGAGAAAATATATTTTATTTAATGCTTTGAATGTCATTTAACGATGTAAGAGTATTTTTATGCAGCAACAATATTTTGTCTGGTATCATTTGATTTGTAGGAAATTTTATTTGGTTTCATTCCGATGGCTGAAAATTTTTAGTTCTCTTCATAATTTAAAATTTCTTGGAGATACTGATGGAATATTTATTTTCAACGGTTTCGAAACACCGGATCTGTAGAAAAAATATCTTCTTGAGATGACCCAAAATCGGAATCGAATCTAAAATAACGTTTTGCGAGATCTCTTACAACAAACAAGATTTTTTGAACATTAAACGTTAAAATTTTATATCGTTGAATCTGAAGCTTGAGTGCAGAAATTTTAATTAAGAGACAATCGTGAAGTATCGAGTGGTTAAAGCATTAGGTATCATCCGGGGGGGGGGGGGGATTTCGTGACACCGTTTATTTGTAATCTTTGTATTGAAATCCGTCAAGATGAAGAACCCCTCAAATTTAGAAAAAGTCAACAGTCAAGTACAAGCCGAAAAAAGGATGGAAGAAGCCGATCATGGCGCAAAACCATTATATTCAATTGGTGCTTATTAAAAATGAATATGTAATTTTTAAATACTGTTATCTGAAACTTGTATTTTTTGGTTAAATTATTTTTTTAAAATAGCTATAAAACATACCTAAAAGGCAACAATTTTAACTGTAGCTTCTACAATACGTCCTTCAAGTTCGAGGTGTAGAATTTTAAGATTTGTTAGTTAGTTGTTAATTGGCATTCAAAATTTGATGTTACCAAAACATAACAAAACACACACACACACACAATTTGTGTTTTTATAATTTGATCAGCCTTTTATCAAGTGGCTCTTTACTTGTATAATAATGAAGAAGAAAGCACTCAAAAAATATCTGATCTACAGTACTTACAAATTATGAGAAGAAGATATGTTATAAGAAGCCTACCCTCCCTTCTCCTAGACTACTTCAGGTGGTACACATGGGAGCCATTATTATTAGATATGTTAAAATGAATAAATTAATAATTTAAAGGTGAGTTTCAACTACCTTATAACTTTTCTTTTATTTGTAAAATAGAGAATTACGCTTTATTAAACTTTTATAAAAGTTAATTACTTCCGCAGTGCATACTTTGTCGGGTTGTTATATTTACTATAACAAGATATGAAAACAATATACGTTACTCAAAAAACCTTGCCTGGTCAAAGTTTAGATACCTCGCATTGGCTCATTATCCTCTAAGGAATAATACACGTAATATGTTGAAAAAATATTCTGTTTAATTTTAACAATTCAACTGACATGTTGAAAAACTAGAACCAATTATACAGTCCATATAGGCTTTACCACTCATTTTCACAAGCCGCTTTACAGAGCGTACAAGTTAATATGAGCCATGGAGTAATGAAAATTAATGACTATATTATTTTATTTTAAGAAATCTATGACTTCGGTAATGCAGTTGATCATTTGAGGTGAACCAGGAGTAGAGATGCAAAGGTTACACAAACAATGTACATCAAGTGGGAGGAAATGCATTGTGTGGAAAATTTCCATAATCTGTAATTAACTTTTAGATACTAACACGTGGTGCGTAAGAATTGTCGTGTGACATTTTCGGTATTTACGCAATTGTGAATTTACGGTATTTGATCAGGCTTTTAATCAAGGTATTGAATAAATAATAATATTAAGAACATATAAAATAGTACTTTCACTTTTTGTTTTCTCCGTCTGGTGGCACACTGAAAGGAGTCAGTTACTAAATCTGCTCTGTTCTAGTACCAATATGGTTTTTTGATGGACGCACCTCATCTGTTCTTTCCCTGTCGTCAACGTTCAATAAATTCAGGCAATCAATCCTTCACTATTTGTTGTAAGTGCTGGTACCGTCTTCTTATAAAATTTGAAATATTTGGATGGACTCCATCCACTCTATTTTATATGCAGATTTCATCATCTGTCTTTAAGGGTACAGTTTAAATTATTAAGAAGAAATCTCGTTTTCCCACATTGATTTTACTACGGACACTCCTCTCGATATTATCCATGTTTCACCGCTATATGCCAACGATAGAATAGCAACTGTGATATAAGAGCTTTTATGCGGCTTTATACTTGCCTTATTTTTAACATTACTCTGTACGACACTACAAATATTACTAATTTGCTTAATTCTTTCTTTCATAATCAACTTCATACCTAACTTCTCTTCAAATACTTAAAATGGCTGTTTGTTCAGAAGTGTTCTTAACCAAAACAATTTTAATCTTCTCAGGGTATTTTAATTTCAGAAGCACATTTCTTTCTCCTGAGATACTAAATGAAACTCCATTTGCTAGCAACAGCAATCCATAGCAAAAAAAAGAACAACCGTTGCAATCTAATCTGGAGCCCTTTTTTGGATAATAATTTTCTACGTGTATAGTTAGAAATTAACAATCAAAAACTTGGAAAGTTGATTCCAGAATTTACTTTGGATTTTCATGTTCTTACTCAAAATATATAGCACACAAAGTATATAGCATACGAAGTAAGTGACGGGTAGCAATCCTATATAACTTTGTTTTCAAAATAGCTTCCAACAATATACCATCCATTCGTGATAATTGAATTTATTAAATGTTTTGGATACCCTCTTTTTTCGTAGAGGTAGGCCTATAACTTATAATAATTCCATAATTATTCTATAATTATCAACTTTGTACTGTTTTAGTACAATTTGTAAATATTGTATGTATATTATTGTAGATTTTTCAGTGATTCTGTGCAAGTGCTTAAACTTGTAACAAGACAAATTTGGAAATTTCAATGATAATATAATAGTTTGTTTTCAGGTTATATTAGTTTGTTATAGTTTATTATAATATATAGTTATACATGATAATTCCACAAAAAAATTCATAATACGATATAATTCTTTGCACGATAATTTCATAACTTTTCGCTATCCATATTGCTGTAAGCTTAAATTCTGCAGAATAAGGAAAATATTAGGTGAAAACCGTAAAGACATATCTCCAGTAGTAGATTCATTGTCGGGGGCAATACATATAAGCCACAAAAAAGAGTTTCCAAAAGACAAATATATAGTAAAACGACCACCAAATACTCACGAGGTTAGAATAATGGCAAAGAAAGATGCACGTGTTTCAGCGTTTGAAACGACCACATTAATTTTTATAGTCGAAACAGGAATTTAAAAACAAGTTAGTAACACAGTCACGTTTGTAACAAGAGACATTCACTTATCATTTACTTCTACTTATAAAAATTTGTGTTTTACTGTACGTACGGAAGTTTTAAGTAATATTCAACTATAAATACAAGAGCGAAGTTAATATGTAAATATGATATTCTACGTACTGCTTCCATAGTAAATTTTTAACATCAACAAGCTTGCATTCCGTTCTTTTGTAACATAAACATGTTTGTTAGCAACGACTCCAGTGCTACCGCAAACAACATATTTACATTGTTACATTTTCAAAACTTCCGATTCCTTTAAAATATAAATTTCAATTACGTCCGAAGGGAGAGGGAGGATCGTAACATATGTTTTTGAAAACGTCTTTAGGTATTATTTTTGCGATGCAATATCGAATGTTTTGTTGAGAGTGGAAGGACGTTTTGGCGGTGGTGGTGGAGGTGGAAATGTTCGGAGCAAGTCGAGGGGGGGGAGAAGAAGTCTGGCGCCACAAAATTGCCAAACTTTTCGTTTCAGCTTAAAAGAATGAGCATTAGCCGTTGGGTTTTAAACAAGTAAAACTTGCAAAGCACAGGGTGACAGCGTCGGCGGTGGGTTTGCGAATCCCTGGCCGAGCGCGGACGTGCGCCTACGTGTCCTCGTGCGCAAACTAAGTAAATATTTCCCCACAGTTATTGATTGGGACGAGACGCAATGTTCCATGCAACTTGTTGTGTTTCCTTACCTCCGTTTACCTTTGATAGAAATGATTAAATCTTATTATTTTGCTACCGTAGACTTGGTATTGATTAGATACTGATTGGGCCTTTGCGCAACATGTGTATGTGTGTCATTAGTTAAATCCACGTGTCCTTTATGTTATAGGCTATATGAAAATGTGATTCTGTTAGTTATGTTCAGAAAATAATGCGAAAACAGGTTACATCCCATTCTACATAGAACGGCCTAAATCTAAGTAATTTTCTGAACTATGAAGTGAAGTTGATAGTTCCATATGAGATTAAAGTCGATGATATATTCTAATTTAACTAAAATTATATCTACTGAAAAAAAAATTAAAATTAAAAAGTTTTCATGCTTAAAACTAATATATGAGATATGTAACAGGTCCTGAATCGAAACTTCATCATCATATTCCCATCGCGACATAGCAAAGGGCTGCCTCTTCCTCCTTCGCAGCCATTTCTTCCTGCGCCTACCCACCTGTGTGTCCAGTTCTACATGTTTATGTTTCCAGTCTTGTTTGGCTGATCTTCAATCTGGCATTCTTTCCAACGTTGTTTATAATCTTTTAATCTTTCTTTCAAATTGAAAACATGTAATTCTTCTCTTGTGATTTCATTCTTTATAACTCACAAAGAATTCAAGGACCACCATAACTTGTAAAACCTTGTTGCGTCTCTCGACGTACCTTGTTTCTAAAAATGCGATTTATTGTCTCGCAGATTGTCTGCAACTTGCCTAAATTAACATCAATGTCATAATTGTTATCACAGTCAACATCATTTCCTAAATAGTTAAAATGGGTCATCTGTTCTTTAGTGTAATCACTAATTATTATATTTTTGTTATTATTGGTACGTTGCCTAGAAATGTTATTAAATATGTTCTTGAAAAGCAATCATTTTGTTCAGTGTTGTGGAAAAAGTTAAATTTACGACGTTCCCGTGCAAACATTTCTGTAGCCTCATTTTGCTAAAAATAACAGTTTAAGTTGCAATAAAAAATTCTAAATACGACATTTGGAATTACAAAACTAGTGAATTCCGACACGATCCAACACCGGTTGTCCAAGGTTATCGCTGTTCAACTGAATTAAACATTTCTATGAGCAATCAACAAATACAAACCCATTTTACTTCCATGTTCCATATGGAAATGGAAGTATGGTGATAGGGGAAAAATCGTAATCGAAATAAGGATTGATTCTGATTGTACTACCCTCAAAACATGAAGAAAAGTCATTTTTCGAAAAGTGTCTTTGTAAAATTTTTTCTATGGCAAACGATAACTGCCGCAAATTTGAACAGACACAATAATGATTTGCATACATGCCTGAATTGTAGAGGACTCAAGGCTTATTGATTTTGGTGAAGAACGGTTAATGGGAAGGGGTAGTTTACCGGCAACATTTTAAGTTTTAACAAGTGTAAAGTACTTAATTTTGATAAATAAAGTATCCTGAAAACAAGGTCATAATAATCCACTGTAGAAACGTAGATGAAATATCTATAAATGGAAAAGCTAGTTGGAGAGGAGGGGATAATTTTTATTTATATGTTATGTGTACTACGTTATCGGTACCAAATAAGTAGTTTGTTGTTAAAATTCCTTCCCGGGCTGATTGGCTGTGGTCCAATGTTTTCTACAAAACCAGACGTTTCGGCAGTGAAAATCGACTGCCATCATCAGTGAAAATCGAGTGCGCTAACGTGAGGTGGTATACGTTAGTGACCACAGTACTGTGGTTAAGGCTGAAGAAAGAAGTAGTTTCTATGTAAATACTTCATTTTGAAAATGATTTTAATTATAAATCTTAGAACATGGAAGTCATGTATGGTTCTCCATACCGATATTTTAAATTAGTACTCGATGTCATCGTACTAAACTCATTTTATCGTCTACGTTAGTAAAATAAATAGTCTTATTTAGAACACAAAACCTGGATTGATGGCTACATGGTGGTTTGGTGGCCAATGATCTCTTCACTTGTACTGCAGAACGTGACAATGCGATTCTAAATAATTCTATTCCTTCTCAAAGTAAAATTGTTTCTCAACTAGCGACTCATTTTTATTATAGGCATCACAGCAACGTATGTACGTTATGCACATGTGAGTACGGTAAGTATATTCCACTATATTGCTACACCAAGGCGATAAGCGACCGTTTGCACGTGTTGCGTGAGCGGAGTGTAAATACAGGATTCATAAACTGAGTTAGTCAGGTTTAATTTGCGATTTGGTGTTCGTTACCGTAATTTTTGTTATTGTAACTTGTGAATTATTGTATACGGACATCTATGATTGGAGACTTGAATTATTTAGTGCGATACAATTATTAAGGTGACATTTATTCTAGGTTAACTTTTTGTTGGATAATCGTTAAGCTTGAAAACGAGTGACTTTGTTCTCGATAACGATGGAAAGTTTAAAATTAACGATAATAGTATGTGTTAAATTTATTTTGACTTCAAAATCGGCACCTATAATTGGGTACAGAAGACTATGTAAATATTACTTCTCAACAACGTAACATATTTGAATTGTATAAAATCACATTGCTTCCTGCGGTCGTTCCTTTCAACCAATCACTTTTTGTGTCAATAAATGCATTTGGTGTGTCTGATTACGTACAACTAAATTGAAAAGTTTAAGATCTCCTGAAGCTCAGCAATAATACGGAACACATACTGAACCACATGTTACATATAATTAACACGTCAGTCCTCCTTGTCTACGTAAGTGAGGTGGCATTTACGAACATGCTTTTTATGTTTGCATAAAAGTACTACAGTTTCATTTACAATAAACAAAAAATAAGTTTAAACAATGTCACGTTTAGTTATCACTTAAGGCTCTCAATCAAAAGATACGGTTAATGGCTGTTTAAATACTGGAGATAGTTATGTGTGAACAATATTGACACCAGTTGCTTCAGTTTCGAACTTAAAAAAGTAAATTAAAAGTTTATTTGGTGTATTAACTCTTAAATCCACAAAATATGTGTAATTTGAAGAACTAGCAAAACGTGACAATAGCTTTTATAAAGTTTCTAAAAATTATTAGAATAATAATCACACAAGTGTATTAAAAATAGTGCAAACACAATTTTTAGTGTTGTAACCCTTAAAAGTTAATAACGACGCGTATGTTACTTACATATTACACCACAGAACAACTCTCGGAAATACCGTAATATGATCATTCAATATCCGACTCTCTGTAGTTAATTGAGATTGTATAATTAGAGACGTTAAATTGTCGAAAATGTATCGCTGAGTAATTCTTTCAAGTCTGCTTACAGCCGGTAAACGCCTGAGTGCAATTTGCGTTCTGGTAAACAGGGGGTGTCGGCAGATGTGGCTCATCATTAGTAGACACAAGAACAAGTATCAAGAAACTTTCAGTTTTTAAAACGGAATCATCGTCATCAGGTCTCAAGGATTACGCTCATACTACCTGTTGCGTCCTCTATCCAACCCACACCACACCACCGCGAGTGAGATAGCGACTTCATTTAACCGCTTGCAATAACATTGTGGACAGGTGTTGGTTTGTGTATTCAGGCACAGATGTCGCGTTGTTACTGCCTCAGTCGGACTGTAGTATTACTCCAACAGTAGACAGATAAGGTCGGATTGATTCAACAGTAATTTGAACCCCCAGGACAGCACAAAAATGGATTTCATCAAAGCGGGTAACTCCTACCCCTGAACTGCAGCGCTGTCACAAATATTTAAATTTGTTAAATATTAAAAGTAGATTGGAGAAAATATTAACTCGTACCATTTGTTTCCTTATTTTGTATTAAAGTGTTAAAAGGTGTCACTTAAAGTTTATAAAGGCTATAAAGGTTATTTACTAAAATTTAATAATTTTTTTAATGTTGTTCGAAACGATGTTGTATCATGACCTTTTCATTAATTGAATTGACATCCAGTAATAATATATCCGGATATTACGGAACACACACACATAACTGAAGCTTACGTTGCTTTTTTAACAGCAGATTTGTTTCCTTTATGACTTTCAAACGTACATTAAATACTTTAGAGTAATTATGCATAACTAAGTTTATTAATTTCAGTCAATATAGGTTGTATAAAACAATATCTAATAGATATTAAAATTAGAGTTTTAAATTTCATACATTTCATACTCCTCTTGTGTTTATAGACTTATGTGACTGGAAAGACAGCATAAAATGTAGGTCTGTCCTTAATACACGTCATATTTAATAGATTTTTGTTACTTTGTTTTCTGAAATGTAATTATCTATACACTTTCAAATTTAGCTTACAATAGAAAATTCTATTACAATTTGGACTATAATATTAAGAAGCCGACACTTAATTAATGTTAACTACATGGATTAATTCTAAAGACTATGATTAGAATATAGGTTAGTAGTATATGATAAATTAAACGATTAGAATTTTGGTGGTTCATACATGCGTACGTTTGTGTGTGTGATTTTGATATGCCGTAGTTTTCTGCCTCTCGTTTAGTCTGCTGTTTAGACTACTTCAAAATCCACAAAAATTTGCTCATTACTCGTCCTGACAGCATGTGAAAGTTCCGATCTCGCTTGAAAAGGCGTCTTTCTTAAATAATTCCGCTATTTCTTAGCTTTTCCACGACAAAATAAAATGGTATCAATTTCTCAGATCGTAACACATGCCATTTTTGTAGACACAGTCTACTTCACCACAACGCTTACATTCACTCATCACTGCCGCTAGTAATTGCTAAGTTCACAATCATCGTCACCTTCATAAAACGTCATAGGCAAAGTGCTGCTTGTTCCGCCTTTAAAAATCCTCCAGCCATCTGTTCCTGGGTCTACTCACACGTCTGTGTCCTATACTTATGCATTTTCAAACTTGTTTGGCCGGTCTGGAATCTGACATTCTTTATATGTGTTCTTCCCACTATTGTTTGTACTCTTTTCATTTTTCATTCAAATTAAAACCTTGTAACTCTTCTCTTATGGCCGCGTTCCTTATACGGTCAAATTTAGAACACCTTTTAACTCCTCGTTAGAACGTCATTTTCAAGACCTGTATTTTACTGTCTCGTTTCTTGGTTATTTTCCATAATCCACACCCATAGGACAGTACAGGGACTGCTATAACTTTGTAAAACTTTAATTTTGTATCTCAACGTACCTCGTTTCTAAAAAGACGGTTGATTGTCCCACAGATCGTCTGGAACTTACCTAACCTGACATCAATATCACGATTTTTATCGTAGCTAATATCATTTCTCAAATAATTAAAGTGGCTCAACTGTTATAGAATCCAATCACTAATAATAATTTTGTTCTTATCGGCTTCTTACCTTCAAATGCCATTACCTTTGTTTTTATAGTGGAGATTTTCATATTGTATTGTTTCCAAATCTAATGAAGCTGAGAAACAGATTTTTGCAAATCAGATTCTGTATTTTTAAGTACAAGCAAACAACAGCACATTCAGATATCTGTCTCGTGATAACTTAATACCGCGGTTAACAATCATAATTTTCTGTGATATTAGATATCATACTTTTCAAACAACCGTTTTAAGACTTTGCTCCGAAGCACATCGTGTTTCACAATGCATGAGCAAGTAAAGTGCAAAGAGGTTAATCAAAAAATAAAATAAAATAAATCTAATAATATCTGAAAATTGTAATTTATTGCGACCGTGGACTAATTCATTGCTGTGTTGTTTTGTCTGAGTAGTATCAAAGTTTGTATTCATAATGTGTACATTTTGATTTCATTCCAAAGTATGTTGCTAAATTTGTATTTTCATTTGCAGTTTTCGTTAAGTGATCGAGCAGTTTCCGTGCTACGTGACGAATTTTTCTCCCAAAAAGTTTTCCGCGATTTAAAAACTTTGGAAACCGCTGACTAAAATATGGCATGAATCGTGATGATATCATCTCGACTTCTCAGTAGTTAAAAAGAATCAAATTGCCCCCACTATAAGTTTGTAAATTAAATTTACAATTTTGTAACGCTTTAAATGTTTCTTTTTCAGTTTTAATTTAGAGTGTTATTTTGTTTTCGCCACCCCTTAATCAATAAACTTACAGTTGAGACAAGAGGTAGATAAACTGATTACTAAAAACATGACCTAATACGAATCTTAAAACTACAAGTCGTTTGCAGGCTGTCATAATTGCGAACATTAGCCACCTTTCAGAAACTATTCTAAAGCAATGTAGTCGTTTTCTGTTCTTCTGTGACCACGGGTAAAATTCTTTCTACTCGGTAAGACTGCCTTCTAAGTAAGTAAAGTTTTTTTGTTTCTGTTACTTAATAGTACTTTTGTTACATTGTGACGATAGTTATTTAGGATTGATAAAAATGGTTTTTTAGAAACGTTATGTTTAGGATTGTTTTTTAAAAGATCTCTAATGTCCTCTGCGTTATAGTATGTAATAATAATAGTGACTTAATATTTGCCTTTTACATGGTTACAGGACAGGAAGCTAGAGAAGGAGAGCACGACCAAATTGCCACCTATTCCTTAGAAAAAGTGAACAACTTTGTTTATATAGGATGCCAAGTTTATTCCAATAAAAAAAGCGAAGAACCACCATCTATGGTGTCAGACCCCTGTTCCAGAGCAGAACAATTGCCAGGAGCATCAAGCTGCTTCTGTATAAAACAGTGATCCGCCCAGTTCTCACCTATGGGTCTCAGACCTGGACCATTTCTGGAAAGTCTGAGTCAAGCCTGCTGGCTCATGAACGCAACATTTTCCGCAATATTTTTGGTCCAATATGTTTGGGAGATGAATGGAAGGAAAGGACCAACTAAGAAATGAACACCCTCAGCCAGATATTGTGAAAGTTATAAAAATTGGTAGACTCAGGTGGGCTGGACACATGACCAGAATGGAGTAGAATCAAATACTCAGAAAGGTACTCATAGAACGGGTCTATCGCACTAGGAGAGTTGGTAGAAACAAACTACATTGGGAAGACGGTCTGAATTATGATGCTAGTCACATCCTTGGGACCCGGAACTGGAGAGCAGCTGCACTTGACCGGGACAACTGGCGGAGGCTGTTGAAGGAGGCCTTGACTCAGTAATGGGTTGTCGCGCCGCTGTAAATAAGTAATATTTGTCATTAGTGTTTGAAGCTTCTTGCGTAACGTACGGTGGTGCTAGTGTAAATTGTCATAGCGCAGCAAACGTATACCTACTTATGAGGTCTGTAAATTAAGTAACGAGACTACTCACGTAGCAGTCAATATGGCAACACTGTAAGGTTTTATTAACATAGATGGTTAGATAAACAGCCGATTGATATTAAGTATTAATATTTATTGTCTATTGTTGCCACGTGAAACGTACACAAGCTTTTCGTGACGTGAGTTTCTGTTGTGCGTTATAAAAATGAGTGACATCAATTACGACCAACGTTCTGCAATCAAGTTTTGTGTTAAACTTGGGCACAATGGTACTGAGACTGGTAATGATACAAAATTGTCAATAGCGTATGGAGATGAAGTTTTGTCAAGAGCAAAAGGCCGGGAATCAATTAAGGATGTTCCACGCTCTGGAAGACCGTCACCGTCAAGAACTGACGAAAATGTTGCTCGAATCAGGGACTTGGTGCGGTCTGATCGTCGATTAACGGTCAGAATCGTCGCATAACAATTAAACTTGAACCACCTACAGTTTATCAAATTTTGATAAACGGATTGGGAATGAGAAAAGTTTCTGCGAAATTGGTCCCAAAAAACGTCCTGACTCTTGAACAGAAAGACAACAGGATATAAGTGTGCCGTGATCTTCCAGGACGAATTGAAAATGATCCTGATTTCCAAAAAATGATATTACTGGTGATGAATCATAAATCTTTGAGTACGATCCATAAACACAACGCCAGGGCGAGGAGTGCCACACACCAAACTCACCACGTCCAAGAAAAAGCAAAAATGAGCAAATCCAAAAACAAAACCATATTCATTGGTTTACTTGATAGTAATGGTATTATCCATAAGGAGTTTTTGCCTACAGGACAGACTGTCAATCAACATGTTTACCGAGAAATTCTTGAAAGGCTGCGGAAAAGAGTTGCCCGCGTTAGTCCAGTCATCGTGAACACCGGAATGCTGCATCACGACAATTCACCTTGTCACTCAGCATTCCCGGTTAATGAGTTTTGGCAAAGAAAATATTCCTGCTGTTCCTCAGCGCTCTTATTCACCTGACTTGAGTCCCTGTGACTACTTTCTCTTCTCGAGGTTGAAAAAAAAATCTCAACGACACCATTTTGGGTCATTAGACACCATTCATAAAATTTAATCGATCAGTTGAAGGAGATTCCAGTTTCTGATTTCCAGCACTGCTATGAAGAGTGGGAAAACCGTCTAAAGCGCTGTGTGGCTTCTCAAGGAAACTATTTTGAAGGCGATAGAGTGTATATATAGTTTAATTGTAAATAACAGATTTTACTGAATTAGTCTCGTTTCTTAATTTACAGACCTCGTATATCTTGGTCTTCTAACCATTACAGACAGGGCCACATCTCACATAAACAAACATACTTAGGAACGTACAATTTAATATGTACAATAGATTTAAAGTGAACCTACGTACGTACGACAAACACTGTCTGGTAGACTGTGAAAAACTTATTGATAACGAAAGAGTTATGATGAGAGAAAACGAAGTAGATAAGGGGAGAGGGTTAGACCGAGTTCTGCGAGTTGACGGTTGATAGAATAGAGCACAGCGCCGACAGTGCGAACATGCAAGAGATGAGTAAGCGAGAGAGTTAACAAATATGATGAATAGTGTGTGACGGAGTAGGGGGAGTAAATGTGAGCGATGTTTTTAGAAGACCCGCGGGCGCGCGAGCGCTTGTGTGCGGGTGCGCGAGGTAGCAATAAGACTGTGCGAGGTAAACAGTCTAGCAAGTTTTGCCGGGCCGGGGAAAACAAGTGGATGGGGAGTAGCTAAGGTAACGGACGCCATCCAGTCTCAATACAGACTGCGACAGACACTCAAAGTAAATTTATATTTTACTGATTTATAGTTCAGCTTACGTCTTACCTAGAGTAAATTACACGGTTTTATTGTTATGCTGCGAATGTTTATTTGGCTATGTGAATATAATACATAGTATTCAGTATTTTGTATGCAACAAGAAACGTTAATTTTGTTTACGATTTGAAAACAAGTGTAATTAAAAGACTACTCTTATTTTACTTATTGTGTTTGAATGTGAACACTACTGGAATATTTCGGCGATAACAAATGAAACGTTACCAACAGTTGCGATTTTATAAAGAAAATGAATGACTTGCTTGTATGTTGTTTAAATTTGTAAAATCTGTGTGTGTGAGTGAGTGAGTGAGTGAGTGAGTGTGTGTGTGTGTGTGTGTGTGTGTGTGTGTGTGTGTGTGTGTGTGTGTGTGTGTGTGTGTGTGATAATGTTTCCAACGTGTTTGGATAATATCCTTGTGTAACTTACATACTAAATAATTTGTATATTAAAACTCTGAGTCTGAGGATTTATGATACTGAATACAAATCCACACCGTTACACCGATTGCCACCAAATTTTGCGCAGGTAACCTTTGACACAAGGCGAAAAATACTGTCTAACTTCGAATTTGATATTTTGCCCCGTTCGCACGGTTTAGGCCCTTTTAATTATGCCTTTTCGTTGACACGCTTAAAGATGTCAACGACACCATGGAGACCAGAATTAATTACCATAGTAACAAGTAAATAAGCAAATGATATTAAGCGGCATCGGAACTGTGTATTTATCTGTTCCTGCAGTACATTTTCAATGTTTTAGTATATATAATATGCGACTGTATCGACATATTACGATGTGGAAAAGAAGAAGTGTACTTATTGTAAATTGTCCTATTACTTAATGCAAAGCGAAAATACGTGTTGTTTTCATTTGTGAGGTTAGGTGACAACGGTTTTTTGTTTTTAGTAGAGGTGGGCTAAACTATTTATATATTTTTTCAAAATAATACATTCCTAAACTAACAAAACGTTTAAATTTATAATATGTATTTCATAAAAATATGGTTAATATTGTATATTTTCAAATTTATTCCAGGCGATTCTGAAGTGAAGCACTTAGTAAATGGAAATTTATGTAATCCAAGAAGGAAAAGAAATATATTAATAGCCTAACATTACCCAGAGTATAGTGTAATTTACTGTGAAAGTTTTTGAACAATTTTTTAAATATGAGATGAACTAATTACACATTATAATTACAAACGTTTGTCCGCATTCGCGATCAGAAAACAAAAGAAGATGACTTATAAATATTATGATTTTTAATCATACAGGCTTTTAATTGTAACAATTCAAACAATAGGGAATTGATATATTTTTTTGGCAATGAAATAAGAAGATAAATAAAGCCTGTTAATAATAAATTAATACTGAATAGTGATACTACCATTATCGGATTATTTTGCATATGTTCCTGGCAATAAGGGAATATTGTGCAGTTGTAATTTAGTCCGCTCCTTTGCCACAGTTTGTGAGCGAACGGAGACTCTGCGGAGCCGAATATTTTTTTCAAAAGCTATCAACTTATCAACATATAATGCTCGATAACTACTTTTGCTAAATAGCTATCGTGATAGCTTTCGTAATATTTCACGTTTAGTTCATTGTAATGAAGCTCGTCTTTTTGGTTTCACTGACTATTTTGTTCTTTATATTATTTAAAATGGAAACGTGTCAGATCTTGACTTGTCAAGTAAATGTAATTTACGAAGCTCGCCCATCTCTTTACAAACCTCGAGTTCCGCTCACATCTCTTTACCTTAGCAGGATTATCATCGCTACCTGTTGTTTGTCAAAAAGTTTAGCTTACTTCTGAAAACATATTACTGACTAGTCAAGTGTTCTAGTTAAGTCACAACTGCTAGTGTTAATTTTCTATGGACTGCACGTCTTTCATGGATAAGAACCAAATGAGGAATGCAATTTTAATTTAAAATGCATGTTGGTTCTTGGTATCCAAGTCACGTAGGAATAGTAGATTATATAAATAAATCACCTTGTATCCGTCGTGTGACTTCGTTGTACGTCGATTAAAATGACGCGTTTCGGAACATATGCTCCATCATCAGATTAAATCACTCTATTGAGGTCGTTAACAGTTAAAATCACATGTTACACATAATTGTCAACTAATGTAACTCACTCGCTTTCTAAATGGTGCGCACCACAGCGAAGCCGATCGGACACAGCGAAGTCGTTGAGTGTCAACGATTATTCAATTTTAATTATTTATGTGCAACACAAAGTAACAACCCTTTAGCAAGTCACACTGAAGAGAGCAAATATCAAGTCTACATGCATGTAAAACCTATGCCTAATCGCTCACTATGTCAGTAAAGTCTTTATGGGCCTAAAGCCTAACCGCTGCTTTACACAACATAAAGCAATTTGGTTAATAAAATTTCATATTCGTCATCGTCGTTATCCTTTACCCTTAGGCCAGTAGCCTGTTCTAGTCTCAATAGAAGTAGTCCAGTCATCGTTTATGCGGTTTTCCCACACTTCTCTTCACACTTGGATGATAGTCAAGGGCTCTTCATGAAAATCTAGTTGGATCCATTCTCTCTACGTGTAATGAATGAAAATTTGATTCATTGTCCCTCCGTTTTGTGCCGAGACATATTCTCATTTAAGCTTTCAGCTACGCCTAGCTCCATTCTAATATGATCACTTCGGATAAGATCTCTCCTAGTACAACCACTTACAGCCCTCAAGAACACAAGGAGTACAATACAAGAAGCGGAAATGAGGTTCTTGCGAGCTGTAAAATTTCATATTTTAAATTCTAATATACAGCAAATGACATAAAAACTATCTCGTAACCTCTGACACGTCTGTCGTAAAACGGGCAAAATATTAAAAGAACTGATGTTTAATTTAACATTTGACGGGTCCAACGATGATGATGCGTTATCAAAACCATTAGCGTAACGCAGCCCCTGTTCGCTGGATGACATTTGTACGACCGAGTATATTTTGTTCAACCTGCTGTACGCGTAATCAATACGCTGTAGCATTATTTTACACAAACGTAAGTGCATTTTTCAAACTGTCAGCGTGCTATTGTTTACAGCTCAGGATTTATGTTGTCAGTGACTCACCGTGTTGTCCTAACCGGAGTCTCTCTGACGCGACAACAGCCATATCGACCCAGCTCAGCGTAACAGATACTAATTTATACTAAATACTGTTGCAAACATCCATCCTTCCGCTTTTTCTTTTTTTAATTTCTACCAAAAATAATATTTTCTATATTCATAGTGTTTTCTTTGTAAAAATCTTCTTCATTAACAATGTCATATCTCACGCTAACAGACAAGATTGTACACATTTGTGCTTAGCAAAAAATTATTTGAATTTAAAATTCCTCTGAATCTTTGAAAGAAAAGATACAATATTCTTATCGTTAAAATCTATATAACGCATTGTCCTATTATGCATAATCTTATTACCAATCAGTGGGTACACAGTACATTACATTATTTAAAATAAGTACATTTGAATACATATTCTTACAATCACTACACCGTACATCAATAAACAAAATCAATACAAAAAATTACATTTACATTTGATTTTGAAATTTTTGCAATCGTCATTTAATTTTTTAAATCTTTTTTTAATCTCTTTGCTTCACTCGATACCATCAATTTGTTTCCTAAAATTTTGGGAATTATTTGGTCCTAGGTCTTCCTTTTCTTGTTCCTCCCAAGTTCTTTTTACAGATCTTATGTCTTCCATACGTTGTAATAGACCCAATCGAATCAGTCATATTTCTTTTATGAAATATCTCCAGTTCTCTTCTTATATCGATACTTCTCATTCGTCCTCAGTTGTAACCCCAACACTCTTGTTATATACGGTTCACATCCACAGCTTGTATCCTACTTGTCTGTCTCTCATTCATCACCCATATCTCACAGACAAACTTCAAAATAAGTCTGTACATGATCTTAATTATCTTCATTTTTCTTTCTCTTGAGGATTTCCTATTTCTTTTTGAAATTATTCTTCATGACGTATTTTACTTTCATTGTTTTTCAGTTTCTTCTTTAGTTATTACATATTACAATCATAGTTCATCTGTTTCAACCCCTAAGTATTGAGACACTCTTACTAACCTGTTACCAAATGTAAAGGTTTACGTAGTGATTGGTACTGGTAACCCGATATAAAACTGTGAACATTATTATTGCGACAATATCCAAATAATTGTAACACTTTTACATATTAGCTTCTAATTCTGAAACTCCTGATATGCAGGTAAAATCACAACTTAAGCTTCTTATCACAGTCTACGTCCATCTTGACTCACCTGTTCACGTTTTGCATAGTTTTCCCCAAAGATGAGTGTATAATATTGTTACGTCGGTCTAACTAATCGTCGTATGGTACAGTGGAAAACAAAATACAAGACACCAATGAAGTCACTAACAACCAGCTTTAATTATCACAAGTACAGTTTATAATCAACAAATTATTCAACAAGATTATACTCGTACAATAATTCAAATTAATTTATCCGCACGCAATAATAGTGTCAACTAACAGGGCCCTCACAATTAAAAAACACATTAGACTTTGCCACAATACTTCGAAACTCACTGGAATAAATCGCCACTAAAACTGAAACTAAGCGTCGATAAATGCTTATATTTATACCCCGCTGAGATTCCAGAATACGCGTCAGCACTACTAGAAAACACTAGAGGGTAATTGCTTGCGGCCTTGAACACAGTGAGCGCGGACCGGTCAGTCTGGAACAATCTCGGCTACGGCGGACGCGTGACAAGTGTCACGTAATTGTCCTTCAACTCAAAATAGCAGCAATATGTACGCACAGACACATTACAGCCAGGTTCGGCTGGAATAACCGAGAAACAGGTGGCGTGTTTTGTAATAGCGTAACATTATGTTTTCCCAAGTTTTAGGCTTTCCGACAACCTTTCCGATTTGCCAAGAACACTATTGCATTTTTAATATCATAAGTCCGATTACTAACCAATGATCTCTTTACTTTACGTTTAAGATTTATAACGTAATAAGAGCCTACAGGAAAAAATTTTAGACTTTAAAAAACTTTTAATAGAAACTTTTAAAAGGGGTAACGAGGTACAGTAAAACAGACAAGGAAAGGAACACAGATTTTAAACGATTCTACTTAAATATTAAACTACAGAAAATACAAGCTAATGAACATACATTAATTACTTGCTTGATATGAATACAAGGTGCAGAGAATGACCGGTAAGACTCTCATAAATGTTTAAACATTACTTTTTACTGGAGTAAAGAAGTGTCGGATGCTGGGACCGAACGCAGTTGCTACAGAGGGTAACGCGTCAAGCAATGAGGATAGTAACGATGAATAAAATCCACTGTCGTGAAAATGAAGATGAAAATTTTGTAATTTATACGTTATAAAATCTGTCTTATTGCAAACACTTTTACTTTAAATATTTTACTTTGACTATTTCAATAACAAACAATCGTATACAATTATTCGGTAATACTAACACCTTTGGTACCATGTCGCGGATGCAAAACTACGTAACACAACATTATTTCAAAGCATACTCGTTAAATTTCATTATAGATAATCTTAATCATATCACTCCTAAATATGCCGCTGTTACCGAAATTAAACGTTCGGATTATTCCACTGTATTTGAGAAGTCTAAATCTGTAACCGATAAGTAACTTGGATGTGACTTACATGTGCGGCAACTTTGACAAGGAATCGTAAGACGTTCAGACCACAGATCTTCAACCGAGGCGTTTCACAACTATGTGCGAAATGATTGTTTAAGACTTTACCAAATTATCCTTTCTTGTGGCTCTTGCAGGCCAGCACCAGTAATCCTGTAGAACTAGAAGACGCTATTAGGAGATATTTTCATAACGACATTACAATGTTAGGAGGAAGATGTGAACAAACAAGTGGAGAAGCGCTGAATGTTGTCAACCGAATGTAAAAAATGAAGATATGAAGAACTTAGTTCAAGTTGGTAAAAAATATACTGTTTCTGTTAAAATGAAAAATCCTTCAGAGTATCTCGGTAACTAGTAGGTAACCGGTCTAATATATTAAGCCTATATTAACTAGTAGTATAAGATACAACTTTGAATCTGCACACCGAGGTTACCTCGAGGACCACGTTAGTACCGAAGAGAACTACCGCGGACTTTTATAAGGTAAAATGTGTTACTTCATAGATAAAAACTCTTCCCTGGCAACATACAATAGACTCCTTCTTCTGAAACGGATACTATCACCCATGTAGAATTATACGCCACAACTATAGGGACACAGTAAACAAAACAACATAAACAGTATTCAACTGTCCCAGAATACGGTATTTGGTTCGTCTGAAACGAGAATCTCGTCAGGCTCTTATGGAAACGAACAACGTGAACATGACGATGGCACGTTTTTTGTCTAAGCAAGAGGAGAAACTGCACTAGAGACTAAACAAGCGGAGAGCTGAATTGTCATTTACGATGCAATCCATCAATCTGACGACACAGCCATCGCCCATCGAGGCAAGTCCACTCTTGAGACAGCCACTATCCGACCATTGAGCAATGTGTCCAAATGTACGTAAGTACTCTAAAAATTCTAACAGTGAATGCTGAGTAGTGTAAGTGAAAATTCCACGCAATACCGTTAAAGGACATAATATACACTTTAGAATATATAGCCTTATTTAATAAGATTATTTTTAATTGAAAAAATATGAGGTACTTTAAGAAAGAAATAATTTGGTCATATTCTATGTTGATAAACCTTAATGATAAAAAGCGTTGTGCCGTTTTAAAAGTAATTAATTATTAATACTGTACTATTAAAACATGTTTTTCCTCTCGTTAGTTTTAAGAGCATTTACTCGTATACTTTATTGACATATTTTTAGTTCCATACAAGACAATTTCCTTTCCTTGTTTACCTTAAATTTACACACAAATACAAGTTTGAAACAGACGTAAAGTTTTGTATTGCTAGGGCATAATCTAGATGATGTATAAACAGTTACGAAGGTCAGAACCTCACTGGTTCCTCTAAAATTACCACGTTCGGGTACGTTTATACTACTAGGTTTCTCTAAACTAACTGGTTACAGATTCTAGTTTTACATTATTGTTTACTAAATTTATATTATTTTTACTTTTTTCCTGTTATCAATTAATACGATATTGATAAAGAATTATGTTTTCAGCTATTTTTTATATGCATACGTAAGTGATGTTTACTTGAATTCTGATGATATTTGATGATTTCAAAAAATATGTAAAATGCAGTTATTATTTTACTAATAGGCGTAACTGTAGTAGTTTTAGTTAGAAATTCTAGTTATCTCTGTTATTTCTAGTTAACTTATCTAATTAAAATTATAATTAAAATGTATGGGCTACTTATTTGCGGCTACAAGTGTCTCAACGTTTGGCGAAAGGCTTCTCCTAAACTACTCCTCAAAGGGCTTACAGTTTAAGAGTCTTATCCCAAAAAGACTAACAATCGTAGAGAATTTACAATAATTTTTTTTCAATATTCGTGTTTTGTCACTGCTTACCAAATCAATTTATCAAAGATTATAGTAGAAACCTCTCCCACACATTACCTTTAATCTCTATTCTACTCTAGGCGTGTCAATGCTTTTATAAATGCTTTGGGGTAGCAAAGTAAATTTAATACTAAAACAAAAATATTTACGTATCGCTTGCAATCAATTATACAATACTGGTAAAGAATTGTGTTTGCCTGATTTTAGATATAAGTAAAGTTTGCTTGAATGCTGATGATACTTGTTGATTTTTGGGGTACTGCTAGTACGAGTAATATTGAGATTATCCAGTGCTTTCAGTCCAAAACGTTAAGATCTATAGTCGACGCTCCATGGTTTGTCTCCAACAACTCTATACAGCGCGACCTCAAAGTTCCAACTGTGAGAGAAGAAATCATGGGCCTCTGCAGGACTCACATCTCCAAATCAGAAAAGCATCCCAACCACCTGGCAATTAATTTGTTAGATAACAGTGAAGATATTTATAGACTAAAAAGACACAAACTGTTAGACTTACCATTCAGGTTTAAGCTTAGTTTTGCTCGGAGCGGCTGTTGCGATCATCGCTCAGCGATCATCGCTATCTACTGCTCTAACCAGGTTCTCATAGTTCCGTTTTCCTCCAAGCGTCTGTCGCTAGAGGCGCTAGTGTTTCCAGCGTCAGATGCAGACCTGACCGCTCCAGGACCAGTTGGGGACGCAGTCGCGAGCGATTATTGCGTTGTGTAGCACGTGCTGTAGATGTTGGCCATATGCTGTGGGCCATAGACAGTCTAAAAAACTCTAAGAACTTATTTTCGTCCTTGCGTAAATGGTTCATGATCAAGTTTTTAAAGTATCCTTCAACAGTTCTGTTACTAAATACGGGATATATCACTTATCTTGGTTTTATTAAAGTTTCAATAATACCGTGGTCTTCCATTTCTTCCACTATTAGCCACTTCAGTATGTATTTTCTTTTCCTACAACTCATCGCAACACTTGACACCAACCAACCTCACCCAACTGACAAAACCCCAGAACTCACCCAGCTGACAAAAAGACGCTAGCGTTCAGTCACTTCGAGGAAAACAGCCCAGGGTAGCGATGATCGCTGAGCGACTATCTCTCAGTGATGATCGCTGAGCGATGATCGCAACAGACGCTCCGAGCAAAACATAGCTGTAACTAATAATGTATTCTCTGTATTATCTGTATTGTAATGTCTCGTATGTGTGCCTTCTGGGCCCAGTGTTTAACATTTGAACTTATTGTATCATGCCAGGTGCAAGTGGAAGTGATTTTTGTTCATTTGTTTACATGTTCTTTTTCATTTAGTTTTGTAATTTGTGTATCTCTTTAATCTATTAACAAAAACAAGAAGAGCTGTCAATGGTCAGCTCTTCATAATCCTGTATGTGTGTTGTCAGCCAATTTGTTCAACGTTCGCTTAGTCGAACAGATTACAAATCTCCAATAAATTTGTAAACTTGAAATCTCCAACAAGAAAAAAAAACTTGTTGATTTAAAAATATGTAACTGCAGTAATTATTGTTTCTTTTTTAATGTAGAATATATATAGTAATATATAGGATTTGTTTTAATTTTAAAAAGCTATCACTAAATACAATTTAAGCTAGTCACTTTGTTAAAAATTATTTTTTATTGTTAATGACCGTTACAAATTTCTAGAAAATTTTTAATGAGATTACATGGCAATCTACTCCATAATTTGTCAGGTACATGATTCTAATATTAGTCACTTACTGGCATTGGAATTGAAAAGAAGAAAATTTTGTAACACATTACTCAATTATACAGCTTTGATTTCTATCCAGAAGGTACGGCACAAGAAAAACGACGTCCGTGGGTGTACGCTGAAATAAGCTGCCGTCTTATCATTTCCACTCCTCTACGTTTACTGCGAAATAATAATTCCGTGACAAGCCGCTCTAACACATAAATTAAATTTTTTCCCATAAAAAGTGTCACACGACCGTAAACAGAAAGTTTTTTCAAACCTATAATCACATGTTGTGTTTTATTATTCGCATGGTAGCGTCATCACCTGTGCGCGTGTACAAGCGAAGGGAGGGGTGAGAGTATGGACGGAGAGTGCGCTCTGGTAGGGGGTTAAGAGCCACTTGTTGACCCCAGCCAGGGCACATGTATAAATAGAGAACTAGCGTGACTAGTCTTCTCCTCACTTCTCCCAAAGAAGCCCCACCATTTTCTTGTTGCGCCGACTTTCTAAATTACTCCACACACTTTTTAACACTATTTTTACACGCTTTCTACACAACGTCAATAGGGATAAATTAGTTTTGTTTAAAAATAAAATGCCTAAAAGCGGTGCCGCCAAGAAGCAAGAAGGTGAACGTAGAAATTTTCCTTTCTGTTTCTAAGAACAAGGTTTCAGTGTAACGTACAGGAAAACACATATTCTTGGTGGACGTACGAGTTTTCTTGCACATATCACATTTGTCGCATTTAATGTGGAACAACTGTCACATCATATACCGTTGTAGGATTGGTTCTATATGTGTCGTTTTATAGTTGAACTAAAATATCACAAGTATTTCAAGCATACTCATTGATCACGTGATAGTAAAATGTATTACAGTCTCAAAGCAACAATTTTTGCACCTATGGTTGTTCTAGTTGTAATAATTTTTTTGTTTTCTAGTATGTGTGAGTCGACTTATTTTAAACGTTTCACTCGTGTAAGAGTAATTTACACAACTCTTGTCCGAAAATCGGAAACTACACATATATATATATACGCATATCTGTGTGTGTGTGTGTGTGTGTGTGCGTGTGTGTGTGTGTTTCTGTGTGTGCGTGCTGTATACTATATTCTATACCATCAAGTGAAATAAATTTTGTAACAACTGATACAGAGATTATATTTCATTGATTATATATCTACAAAATTGTTTAAATTTTATGTCGATTAAATTCTTGCAAGCAGAGTTATGATCACGCTATTATTATTATTAATATTACCATTAATCTTTATTTTCCTTATACAATTACATATATGTCCCGATTCACATTTCTCCATTATCCGAATTAAAAATTCGGACAAGAATTTTTACATGTACAAGAAGTAAAAAAAATGTTGCATTAGTATTACTGAACTATAATGGTACAGCTAGTTACTCAAGGCTTAAAAATTTCAGAATAATGTTAAACGTAACGAATTGTTTGTTACCTTTTTGCTATTTTCTGAATTGTACGTAAAAGCTATTCCCGCAGTTGTACTACCACTACTACTACTACTACTACTACTACAACTACTACTAGTATTTCTACTATTACTATTATTACTACTACTGATATTATTATATTATTAGAATTATCACTATTTTAGTTGGGATATATTATTTTTAAATTACTATTATTATTAGTGTTATGCCATTAGTAATTGCGGCGAGGTTAGTATAACTGACCTGCCTCTTCGGTAGGATGTTTTATCTCTTCATGTTCGTGCGTTTTTACCTTTACTCACTGTAATTTAGCACTCCTACAAAAAGCTACATTTTAATAAGTAGGTCTTGTATGATAAACGACATTAACGTCATAGAGCGTTATTAAAATCAGCAATAATTATTACGTTTAGATTTAAATATGTATTACGCTTGTAGCAGGTTTACTGTACGTTGGTTTAATCTGCTTTTAGTGTCACATGCAATACCACTTGTACTTGTAAAACTTGATTCTATTCTCGTCTTAAACTATGTAGTAACGACTTAACCACACTGATACTTAACCACATATGATCTACATTTACTTGTAAGAGAATTAGTTGTAATTCGAAGATGGGTCAGTTCTTTCTTATTATTTTTCTTTCTCATCACTGTTTTGTTTCCTATACCGTATAATTCACTTATTATTATTTTCAATTAGACTGCCGCATCCCCAACCAACTATGGAAATATAAGCAGAGGGGACGGAGAGGTGTGGGACGTCCGAGGAAGCGGTGGAGTGACCAGCTGTAATATTTGCCTATTTGAAACCGGAACAAACCATTCTTGGTTTAAACCTTGAGGATGATGATGATGATTATTTTCAATTATCATTGCTTTGTTTAAATACTTACTGTATTATAAAAAGAATTCCTTTGTAATTGATCGTGGCCAATTTTTGATACCTGCTTTCCCTAAAGTATCACGTTCGTACTCCACGTCTAAATTATAATGACAATGTGCACATATAACTTCATCACGTATTTAAAAAAAATTGAGAATCATTTTCGAAACTGATAATTGATATAGAGCTTTAGTAAACAGCTATTCCTTTGGCGAAATAGTTGCACAGGTTTTGTTTCATATTATTATATAACACGAGTGCGAAAGCAATTTAGATTAAGGAAATCACAAAATTACATTCTCAGTGTATAAATGTAAACAAGATAACAAAATATTATACAGAAACAATACACAAACAATATTTTTGAACTGTAACCTTACACTGATTTCGTTATTTACTTTACTATTAAGAAATATACATTTAATTATTTTAGTACTACGAAGAAAGATATGTCAGTTCGTTAGGAGAGATATTGAAGAGGTGGAGAAGATAAGTCTTCAAACACTATCGATTTGGTATATTTTTTTCACACGAAAAAAATGTGCTATCAACACATGAATCTGGTAATTATAATACAATCTGGCGATACTGCCCTGTGGTTAAAGCTTCGTGAGTCCAGTGTCCCATGCATAAGTACGCAAACCAGGATGGATAACCATGGTACTTGGGTGCGGGAGGGCACTAAACCTCTTCCTCCAGGATTAGGCTCAGTGAGGTGATTGTATTATATTAATTAAGATAAAATGTGAAATTGAATTAAGACAAAAGTTCCTGTTCCTCTTCTTTTGTTTCTTCTTCTTCACTTTAAAGACTACATTATACAAATCTGTTTTGGCACACATCCTCCGTCGACCCACGTCTCTGGGTACTGTAAGGTAATTATCTAATATTTTTACATGAACGGCTTACTAGCCTGTTGCACAACCCTCTGCCAGAGCGACCAGAGTCTCCTCAGTCAGGGTTACCATACCTTAGTCCCTGTTTTTGGACTCGCCTTCGCTCTTCTCGTTCCGAGATAGAATCTGGTGGCTTTGTAACTGTCATCCTGATACTAGTCGTTTCTCAGTATTTGTAGAGCTCAGCTATCGACACCAGTGAGCACACTAAGAGCCTAAATACGCTCACAAACATGTACAAGTATTTCACGTACATGTACACGTAGATAGATGTACCTGTGCATCTATTCACGTTTGGTTACACCTACTGACGCGTTCAATACAAACGAACTGGAATTTTGACTGATGATGACCTCCTATTGTTTAAGATCTAATAATAAAGCATGTGCTTTGAAACGCACCATCGCCTATAAACATCACGTCACAAGGCGGGTTGGAAAAGGTTAGTTTGTCTATTCATTCAGTTGACTTGGGTAATATTAAATAGATGCATGCTAAATCAGTTTTAATTAATTTCACTACAGAGTTGTGAGCAATTTGTAAAATTATGGGAAAACGTAATATTAAAAACTATTTTTCTGTATAAATAGTATTGTCTTTTTAGCATTTTATACAAAATATTATTGAATTTTACTTAAATACGTATAATTTTTATATTTTCATATTTATAGTGCATTATGCTACTTATCAAACGTTTACGAATTACACCCAACACATAAGTACTTAAGTATTCAATTATTCGTATTTCGATTTGCCGGATTCCCCTTTGCAGATGTTAATCCGGATGATTGGCGTTGTCCTGTGTGTGGAAACGACCACTGTCCGCACAGAGTTTTTATACGAAAGTTAACATGTAAGCGTACAGGCGAATGATTTGTTAAGATATCTGAATGACGAAATATACGTAACACCTGAACATGGGAACAGAGTACACAGAGAGAATAAAGCAAAGTTATTGTAACCTTGTTTGTTAATAATAAATGTGACACAGTTTCTATCTGGACGTGTATAGTTTCACAAGTCAATGGCATTGTACGAGACCATGAGTTATAGAAAAGTAAACATAACATTAATTAAAAATGGCTTTGCGCTCGTATGAGGATATGGTTGGTGGAGCGGCGCGCGGTAAGGGTGTGGATTGATACAAGGTGTTGTAGGAAGATATGCTGTCGTTAGTCAGTGACAGCGCCCGCTTCTACCAACATTTGACAAATGCCTGCACAAAACGTTCATTCTAGTTACAAATCACCCCACACTGGACAGGTAGTCGCCCACTCAAACAATATTTCTCTGCCTCGATCATTTAGAAAATTGATTTTGTTCCAGGAAAGTTTATTCTTATTATGTACAGCGGGTAGAGCGATTACTTCAAGCTGCGTAGTACCCAGAGTTACAACACTATAATTACACCAGTTGAGCTCTGAATTAAATAGTTTACAAAAAATAATAAAGTAAAATAACGTAAAAATAAGTTTTATTGTTTATAAAGTTGTATTGAATGGAGCTTAAGTTTCCTGACTTAGTTAACTCTGTTATAAACGAGGATTGAGAACTGGACTAATGTTTAAGTACACTCTATGTGATAATACACCAATCTTTCAACAACACATTAGGACATAACAAACAGTCGGCACATATGGAATATGCAACGTATACACGATAGTGTTCATCGCATAAATCGATGTGGATACAACAAAATAACACGCTATAGGATGTGTCCAAAACTACTTTAAACTATCTTAATTAATGATAATGTAAATGGCAGTGGTGATGTTCCGTCGAGTAGAGTAGCGATGCTTCAAGTACTTGACTATCTTTAGTTTAAACTGAGAAACAGACAGAACAAACATCATGTGTCTTGACGTTTTTGTTGACAGACTTCTGGTAACCTGCACGATATGCCAGATAGGAATCACGGTGCGTAAAACATGTCTAAAAAATCTACAAAAATAATTTCATCTAGTAAACTGGACTGAATAATCCTGTAGTAAACTGGATGGAAATAAACAATATCGGTATTAGCTGATTAGTTGTAGCAAGACAAAGCTGAACGTTATTCACATACTGTCCAGGCGAGAAACTTGGTCAAGGTAAATTGACTAAGTAAAGAAAGATTTTTATGTTCAGGTTCCGTTTACTCGCATTGCAGTCAGATAGGCTTACTTCAGATATTATTCCGAGGATATATTCAGATTTTTTCACTATTTAGAACACAGTGATCAAGAATTTATAATTGTATTAACTAGTGCGTACAAAATTTTCTGTGAAATGTGCTCTAAACATGTGAGGACGATATGGAAGACATGTAAATAATAAAAACCAGTAGAAAGTTGTCCGGGGATGTTAAATCTGGTGATGGAGATGTGACATCTACCGCATTCGTTGACTATAAATGAGTTTACGGTGTAGTCGTTCTCTCTCTCCCTCTCTCTCCCTCTCTCTCTCTCTCTCTCTCTCTCTCTCTCTCTCTCTCTCTCTCTCTCTCTCTCTCTCTCTCTCTCTCTCTCTATCTCTCTCTCTCTCTCTCTTTCTCCCACCTCTTGCTACGAAGCACAGTACATAATATTATTATATTCAAATGTTCAACTGTATGCAATTGAATATGAGCATAAGTGTGCTCACATATAAAAGGCCTAGGTAAACGGCATCGCCAGGAGGCCAAGGGCACAACATCACGGAAGCCTGGACCTGAGCGACACCAAGCAGTGTTATTTGTGCATCCATACTTGCAAGTCTGACTGAATTGACGGCCAAGAGATGGGTAGGTTAGCGATCACCACAACGAAGTACAACTTGTTAGGCAAAAAAAAGTGTTTTCTCCTAAAATATTGTAAACATGATTTTTCAGTAATATCTATTTAAAAATAAAATCCTATATGACGATAGGATAAATAATATCCTATGAATTGGTTTATCTATTACTGAGGATTCGTAAGAACTGCTCATTTGAAAATAATTCAATAATATGTTTAACAATTTTTGACAAACAAATAAAGTTAAGGATTGCTTTTCTTGAAGCAAGAGACTAGTCTTATAAATTGGTTAAAAGTACAAAAAAATGAACAATAATAATGTAAGGTAAAATTAAATTTGATTTGATATATGAGATAATTATGTTTTTAGGGTATATCAACAAATCTTATAATACTACTATATATGGTAAAGGCAATAAAATGTAATTAAAGAAAATTAGTAGGATATATTGTTTCAAAAAATTAACAAATTACCTTTTATACTATCACAAAAGCCGATTATAACCTTAAAAGTTAAAACGTATATAAACGATGTTACTAAAGACGTTTAGGTAAAAAATCGTATTTTTTCAGCTCCCAGGTGATAGTCAACTACTGACGAAGTAGTCATGAAGATGCTGAACCGATTGCATCATTAAATATACAACGCGACGAGGTATTATTGATCAAACCTGTGCACCACAAACACATACATAACACGTACAGGTAGAATTAATTTTAACAAGGCGTATTGTTTAAAGCTATTATCTGGCGGAGAAGTAAGGGAAAGTCATGAGCAAACAAAGCGGCACTAAGCCGTAACATCTTCGTTCCCTCCACACGCACACACACACACACACACACAGTGTTCTCAGTTAATTAATTCTCCCAACCTTTTTACTTATGAAACCGCGTAGCATAACACCTTCCTATCACTATAGAATTATGCTGAGTAGTTATCGCGCAACTTCTGCTAACGATTACTCAGTACTGTTATAAAGAAGAACGTTTACTGAAATTGACGGTATGTCTCATAATTATTTATTTTATTAACGGGACTTATTCTAGTGTTGCAGCTACGAAATTAATGCTTCCTGGCAGAGAAAATCAGAACCACGGTTAAATACTTAGCCTGTCCACCGTTCGCCCATATACACCTTCTAACAAGCAGAGGCCTCCTGACGTACTTGAGGATAGAAGTAAATAGATGTTAATTGTTAATACGTGTTTATGAACCTATGCGAACACAACATAATCGTTCGTGTACCACAGCGATTACAAGCTCTTCACGCTTTAAAATTATTTTTAAATTAGTTTGTGGCAATGTACGTACGTAAATTTACATTGTTCTGACAAATTTGTTAAAAGCACAATTGCAAGTCATCTATTTATGACGAATTTGAAACAATTAAAATTAATAAACCTTACATTATTTATTTATTAATATTTATCATGTTTTTTGGAATAATAGTGTTTTCATATACGGCATACTATATACGCTTATATGAAATGCTTTAGAACAAGTGAAATTATTACACGTATTATAATGAAAGTGGTAAATAAAATACAAAATTAAATATTCCGTTTGAACTTCAAATTTCGACAAAAGAACCTATCGAAAGTCGAATCGAATGCCTCATTACGTTAATATAACGTCTAACAAACAGCCTTTTTTCTGAGAGGATTGGAGAAACAATAAACATTCTTTAAATAATTACGCAGGATTAAACAAGATTATGTGTCTTTATTATGTGAACTTTATTTATGTTTAAAATGTATGTACACACGCCCACATGTGTCAAACGACACTCTGCGGTCGTATTGGGCTCAAGTGTCAGAGTAAAATAGTATTAATTGCATATGACTGGAATACATAACACTCAAAATATTACACAAAATCGTTGTTACAAACTTTAAACGTGGAAAACTGGATAAATGGATGGCAAGAGCGTCAATTCAATGTCAGTTTGTGTGAAAACGCATACATTCACACTCACATTCACATTTGCAGTGACAACAATGTTTACACGGCGCGGTGTTAGTGAGTTTACAGAGTTCCGCTTTTAAAACAAAAGACGATTTGCTTTTGTTTCTGTCGCCGCGCTTAGTTGAATTACTTTTCAATATAAGCGAGAACGAAGTGACGTCAGCAGCCGTATTTAAATCAATTCTCGTCTGAAAGCATTACACAATCATTACTGAACCTGTTTTCAGTACTAACGTAAAATGCGGTAATTTAGAGCGATTCCATCGGCAGCTCTTATTGAAATTGACGAAGACTGTACACTCCGTTAACACACCACCAAACACATAACCCGGAACATTGCATTTATGTGCTTGCTCCTTAACCATACCACGCCATAGTACACAGACTACCTTATGTGTTATGAAGCCTTTATATGTCAGACTTCATAATAACATAACCAGAGAGATTATGTTATCATTATAAAAAATTAAAATTCATAATATAATTTAGCAATCCTACGTGAAGGCGGTTTTGCATTTTAAACTGTTCAATTGTGATTTGAAACCGATTTACCAACCCAAACTAACGGTCGAGCTTCAACATTTATAACTGAACAGTAAGTAACCATTTTGCTCGAGTGTTCTAAGCGGTTGCCAACGTATGAAATATTTTATTTATACACGTATTTAATTACGACAAAATTTTGATATTACAATATCTTATGCAAGAGCTATTTTTCTGGCTCAAGTACCATAGTTCTGTATTCAAGTGGTTGAACTTTGAATTTCATGAAATAGTTAGTTGATAAAAATTAACGTACACCATCACTATTTACTTTTAAAAACTGTGATTCATCATCATCTCATCATCGTTACACCAGGGCGATTTGATTTTCTATCTTTAAAGATCCTCAAGGCATTTCTTCTTGGGTCTACCCACATAACTGTACCCTATATATTTAGATTTCTTTGGCCAGTGGTAAATCTGTTCTAAATTGTTTTTTCCACCGTTGTTTATAACCTTTTAACCTTATGACTTCATTCTTCATATGTTCAAGTCTAGAACACTCTAGAACACCTTTTAAGTCTTATCCATTTGAACCCATAAACTCCATTTTTGAGGCCTGATTTTACTTTCTTGATTCTTAGTTGTCGTACATAATTCGCATTCATAAGACAGTACAAGAACCTCCATTACTTCGTAGAACTTTAATTTTGTGTGTAGAACGACGAATATCTGTAACTATTTGGTAAAATGTGGTAATTAACGTAATATAATGACTCAACGTATTTTATGTTTTTTGACAGACTTAAGAATTAATTGTAAGCGTGTGTGTGTGTGTGTGTGTGTGTGTGTGTGTGTGTGTGTGTGTGTGTGTGTGTGTTAACAAGAGTTGGAGTAATTTGTTTTTTAATAAATATTTTTGTTGTTTCTGATTAGAGTAAAATTAAAATGAACCATATAATACCCTCCCCCATAAAAATTGTTTTAAAGTTTCATGTAGCCTACAGCTAAGCGTTAAAAAACCAAGTTTGTTTTTTATAGTTGTATAAAGTCTTTATAACAATTTATGCATAAAAGTGACTCTTTCTGACCTGTAGAAAGGCGCCTGTACGGATCAAATTAACGTGTACGTTTTTCAGTAACCAGATGAAAACGATGTGTAAGAATATTTTACCGATCAGAAATGCCCATTCAATAGGTGTCATAAAATATGTGTTATAAGTGCCCATTCATAGGTGTCACTTAGCCGAGTAGAACTACGTGACTTTATCTAGTGTTGGACTCAGTAGCGATAGGATGTAAAATTCTCCTCTGTACATAGGAGGAGTTACGTTTTGGAGAGATTATCTAAATTAACATAAAAACTAGAAAATAACAATACTTTTATTTAAAATTTATGTGTTCGTCCGATGTGATATCGATTGCTGTGACTTGATTTCACAAGCTAATCGACATCATCGAGAGATCGCTAATACAGTCAAGGATATCGGCATCGATACACAGGGTTGGGGGAAGGCAACACTTTAAGCAGTCGTCGAAGACGTATTTACAGAATTTTGCATATCAAACTCTTGCACGATAATTATATAGAGTCACAAGAAGTAGAAACTAATTTTTAAACGTAATAAAGAAAGTGGTATAAATTATTTAATTGTAGAATCCATATTAGACATGTGTAGATTTTTTTTTGCTCAGGAGAATACATTAAATAATTAATTTATAAATAAATAAAATAATAAATAGTTTGATGAATGATTGAATGAATGAATGAATTAGTTAATCATGTTTAATGTTTATAGTACCAAGTAAATATATGCAGTTCATAATTTTATGTTTTATGTGCGATGTGTGTTATGTTTTATGCTGTATGTGTTATGTGTGATGTTTTGTTTAGAAACATCAATTAAAATATTGACTTTTATTAACATAGATTTTGATTTCTATTAATTCTTTCTGTACGATATACTATGATTTTGAACCACTCACCTTATGTTAAGTCTGATAATTTAATATTCTCATATACACAATTTATGATTTGTGAAGGAATGTGCTCCATGGTGGTTTGGTCGAATTTTAAGGATCCAATTCGAGATATAGAAAATAGTAGTATAATTCGACAAAACATCTTGCAAACAACAAACGTCCAAACAGCAAGAACACTGACAGAAGCTGCTCTTTCCAAAGCGGTAATCTATCATTGTTCCGTCAGGAAAGCACACGGTCTGTGTGCACTGCTTCCAATACGTTTTTCATGAACCCAGTCAACACTCCGTTTTCATGAAGTTCGTCTACACGCTTCATTTTCACTTCACGATTCGAAGAAACCAGGACTCACGCTAATGACTGAAAGATCGGCCAACGGATATACTTTGACGTTTCCGCAAATAGCGTAGCCGCCGATAAACGTGAAATAACAGTGTCTGACGTAAAGTCTTTTTGTGTATTAGTAATCCTTATTTAACAATTCGCAAAGCACGTATTGACGCCCGCACACGACGTAACAAATATATACACTGTTATAACAGAATAATAGCACTGGTGTAACGCAGAAAACTTAAGGGGTAGGTAAATGCCAGAGTTCCAAATATTCAGCCATTTTTTCTTATTATCCCGTTATTTTTACATCAATTCCGTTACACCTACTTTGCTTGTTTCACTATAGGCACACACAACCCACATTTTTATATTTCAAAACGGAAGACGTACATGTTTTTTCTACCGACGTGCGGAACACAAATGTGAAAGACTTTCTGTGAATGTATCCTAAATACTGATAACTTTATTAGACGAGATTATGCGGTTGTATTAGTGCTGGCTCCGTTATGCGGCCGCACAGAATCTACTTCATTCTCTGTAGTAGTTATTGTTACCATTACATACCCATTTTATCAGCGGTTTTATTACTTCTGTTATTAGTTCTTCAGAGCCTGAACATTTGGCAGATACCGGCGGAAATAAGCACTCAGTAGAGCGCAGTAATAAGCAACAAATACAGTAACTTGCGTCCCGAATACATAACGCGATTGCTCTTCAAACGACATGTACATTTACTTCCCTACTGGCCATAAAAGTGTATAACATTGTAGGCTTTATAATTAATTATGCATAATATTTAAAAAATGATAGAATCACCGAAGTTAATGGACTGTTTCCGTTTACAATATTGACGACAAAAATTAAAACCATATAAATTGGGATATCATTGTCAAACACAAACGTTTACGTTTTACAGACAAACATCTATGTTACATGCGGATATAGAAGAGAGCGGCACAATTATGCCGTTAAAATAATATCAGTGGGTAAATTGTTTTGTTTTTAGTAGCTGTTCTTGGACTACATGGAACAAATGTCAGCACGGAATGCGGCGATAAACACATTACTCAGATAAATTATTAAATACAAACCAAGCGACGTCAGTGGAACGCAGCTTCAGAGTTCCGTTTACTTCAGCGTTCAAGCTTCAAACTGAACAGTTATAAATATATATGTCGGGCACAGTGTTCATTTGATTAGTAAACGTACTATTACGAAACAATTTAAAGTCCCAAAACATGACTCAAAAAATCTAATAATGTTTTCATATATTTCATAAGTATATTACATGTGTACCCAAGTTCTAAACATCACTTAAATTATTTTTACACGTCATTTTTCACGTCATTACGTCATTTTTCCTTTATCCAGTCAATGAAACGAGAGAAAAGTGAAACGTTATAAAGGTATTCCTGCAGAGTCGTATTAATTACACTTTAAAAATATTAATTATATTGCAAAGTAAACAAAATCAACTCAAACAATTAATATGGGTATATGCGTAATTAATAAGCGCTTAGAAGAAATGTTTCTTGTTTTTTAGGATTTTGTCTGATAAAATGATACCGACAGACATGCATAACACCTGCACACAGCACGAGTAGATTCACTTTACTTTAAAACTGAAAGAAAATATTAATGTCGATGCTTCCTGTTATATGCATATCTCTTCACATAGTTGTTTTAGTTCTTTCAGAATTTTTAGAAGAAAATTAACAATAATTAAAATTACTCTGTTCAAAAACCCTATGACTATTAATTTACTAGAACGTAAGACTATTGTGAATTAATCTAAAATCCTCTTTGATTATTTAAATTCTGTGCTTATACTAAAATTGTTCAGTTTATTTGTCGCTCAACTTCTTGAAGGTTGAAACAATAAATATTTTAAGAAGTCGTACTTAGTGTACTCGTAGTGGTTCCGTCAAAATGATACCTACTATAAACTTATATGACAATGTTCTAGACAGTGATAAGGAAAGACACACAATTCCTTACGTTTTATATTGCAACTATATAAAAAGTATAAACCTAGAATTATTGTTTAAAACATTTACATAAAATAACAAATTACAACCTGGAAAAACGTTGGGTTTACGTATTAATATTATACGTTGAAAGTTATTATTGAAGCATCGGTAACGGAACTGAAAAAATAGCTAAATAAAATTATTTGAAAATCTGATATTTGATATTTTTTTAGAAAAATACATTAGATTCAAATTCAAAAGACCTTTCCAAGACGGTTGGATGTCGTGGAGGATTTAAAACTTGTCACTGAGATAACTCGTATTGAATACGATGATGGGAAGAAGAGCTGCAAGATACTTTTTAAGAAATTATCTTTTCACAAAAGATTGCTCAACTTTAAAAGATCCTGGGCCAGAGCATATACGACCAACTAAAATTAGTAAGATATATCATAAAGAAAATATTACCATATACAAAATTCATAGAAAGAAAATGTTTAAGCTCGTAATAATTTCGCTTTAAAAGGCTTCAAACATCGAATTTTATTCATAACTAGGGGAATACACGTGCCTCGCTACGGAGTTTCACGTTGTACGTAATGAAAATGTTAGTTTAATTAATAAAGTTCAATTAAAGTAGGTTTCTTAAAAATAAATAGCTGTTGCCCACGACTTCGTTCGCGTGGTCTTCAATTTAATGCGATAATATATTTAGAACAGAATCTATTCTATTGGGTTGCCATAGTAACCAAATCTAATAGTTTTTTAAGACCCCAAAGGACCCCCCAGAGGATCATATAGAAAAAACACCTGTCCTATGTTGGTTCTCCCGTTGCGTAAAATATTTGTGCCAAGTTTGGTTGAAATCGGTCCAATGGTTTGGAAGGAGATGTGGAAGACCCCAAAGGACCCCCAAAGGATCGTATCGAAAAAACACTCGTCCTATGTTGGTTCTCCCTTTGCGTAAAATATTTGTGCCAAGTTTGGTTGAAATCGGTCCAGTAGTTTAGGAGGAGATTTAGAAGACCCTAAAGGACCCCCCGAAGGATCATATCGAAAAAACACATATCCTATGTTGGTTCTCCCGTTGCGTAAAATATTTGTGCCAAGTTTGGTTGAAATCGGTCCAGTGGTTTAGGAGGCGATGTGGAAGACCCCAAAGAACCCCCAAAAGGACCCCATCGAAAAAAACACCTATCCTATGTTGGTTCCCCTATTGCGTAAAATATTTGTGCCAAGTTTGGTTGAAATCGGTCCAGTGGTTTAGGAGGAGATGTGGAAGACCCCAAATAACCCCCCAAAGGACCCCATCGAAAAAACACCACTAATTCAGAAACCTTCGCGGGCGTGCGCACAACAACTCACCGAAGTTTCATCGCAATCGGATGAATGGTATAGGAACGCATATTGGGACAAACAAAGAAACATTCATTTTTATATATAATAAAAAAAAAATTTCCTGGAACCCGATCGCAGCGCTACTTACCGGGTCCAATCGTGAATCTAAACCATCCAGGGACCCACTCAAACACACACACAAAATTTCATCAAAATCGGTCCAGCCGTTTAGGAGGAGTTCAGTGACATACACACGTACAGGAGAATTATATATATAAAGATAATACCGACGTCTTTATTTAAATATATAGTAGTCAATAATGCTAGTCGCCTAGGTACAAAATTTCTTACCTTGTTAAAAATTTAAGGAAGCAAGCAACTATGGAAACAAAGTTAAAAAATGTCTCCAAAAATAATGATATATTTTTACATATAGCAATAAAGAATATAGAGTTTTCATTTAAAAATAAATACATACACTGTGTATAATTGTATGTCATGCGACGCTTATTTCATTCAATGACTTTGAAGCTACATTCAAACACGTAACTTGCGGTCCAAAGTGTCACTGCCTTGTAATCGGCTGTTACTTTGGAAATAAACGGATACACGATACATGTCATTCTACTAAATACGTTCTACACTCGTATAAATTATTGTTTATATTATCTGTATGTCGTTAGTGTAGTACGTAGTCATAAGCACACGATGTTATTAATTATAACAGAAATAAGACTTTGAGGTACCCAGTAATATAAGACAATTGCAACAAATTAGAACTACGCATTTCAACGATTTCTATAATTTACTTACATAAACGTATATACCATTATCCAGTTCTAATTCTGACTTTCCGTTAAAACATTATTACAGGAAATTAACACTAAAGGGAATAATTGTAATCTTTATTATTTTCCCCAATATTGAAAATAACGTAACTTATAATAACCGTTTAATAGCTTGTTTTTACTATGAACAGATAGTTTTCATAACTCGAAAAGTGATAACATTTACGGTTTCGTGGTATTATTATTATTTGTGTGGCTAATGCATAATGTTATCCAACAACTGACTGTGAATAGTGGTTAATGCAGTAAACGTTTTGACCAAGAATATAATTTGAGGCCATACAAATATAACATGGATCACTAGTGTAGAGAATATATTACGTTTCCAAGATAATTGTATCACGTTTGTACCTGGCCATAATAGAAGCTAGCGTGTGAAAGGTATTTGACTGTCTTACCTTATTGAAATAAAATTTACTTTAAGGTAAAATTAAAGGAAAATTTATTTAGTGTAGAAGTAAGGAACATTCGAAAACTGACACTGGTAACGCAAAAATATAATTTAACAAAGTACAGGAGAACGGAGAAGCGGAACGAAAATTAACCAGCAAAGAAGTAATACGATCGAGGAGAATTTTAAAGAAAAGTTTTATAAAATTTGAGCATAGTAAGAGCTAACTGGTTTGACAGGGACCAAACAACTTGTGTCTCCACAAAGTCGAACGTGGCCCACATTCATGGGCACTTATGTGAACATAATTACCAAGCCAATGATTAGTTTGTATTCGATAAAAACGCTTTAGGTCAAATTAAAACTAATGTCAGTATGTTCGTTGAATTTGGAGTGACAATTTTGTTAGTTATTACCATTATACAGAACACAACAAGTAATGTATGAATATTTTATTAGAGAACCATTTGATTACAGAAAACGATTTTCGTATATTGTTAATAGTAATCACTTGTTGCAAGCATATGATGTCGGTAATAATTTTCACGTCTTTCTTTTAATCGTATTTTCACATCTTCTCATATTTAGTCTCCATAATAAAAGAAACAAAATACTGGTGAAACAAAATATAAATAATGATATTTTACATTTTCACACAACAATATATTTTAATGGTGTTATTTACATGAGTCTTTTGACAGTTTACATGACTATTATAATACATAAGTCTTACGATGACAATACATTACAAGAATGTCGAATCACTGATGTAAATAAAAATAATCAAATATATTACTGTGTAAAAATATAAAATATAACTATTTTTATAAGTCAGAAGAACAATAATAATGTGAGTAAATTGAACACACACACACACACACACACACAAATGTACCTAATAATTGGAGAACGTCTTTTGTAACATTCTTTAACTATTTATACAGCAGTTACAAAACGGTGTAGCGATATAAGACAATTATTTAACTTATACATAAATGTACGTATTTTTATTTATTATATTTTTAGTAAGTAATATTACTATTATTATATTAATTGTTACCACTTAGTCATGTAGCATTTACTTATTACAAACATACAATACTCAAGTTATAATAAATGATGAAACTGGCTTTTGTGGGCACGTTGTAATATTTAAAAAAATTATGTTTTCGTCGCTAAAAGTAACTAATATTAATGAAAAATCGTTTTTTTTTTACAAACAAGATTATAAAACTTACTTTTAATTTGTTTAATGTGCCACATGCTTAAAAATGGTCCCATCAGTCATTATATAATATTTTAAACTTATTTTAAAGCTTTTTTAAAATAATTTTTATATTGTAACTGATGACTAATTAAATACATTTAAAGTTAGCTAGTCTTTGCAGATTATTTGGAATGCCGGTTAACCGGAACCGCCGTTTGTTTGGGGTAAAGCTTAACGGAAAGAAATTAATTTATTTTTATATTAGATAACTGACAACAATAACTGATTTTATCTTATTCATTTAGAGTCGCCACGTGCTAGCCTATTTTCGTACAGTAGAGCAAAATAGTTTGCAATTAGTTTTGATTTGTATATTGTGTGAAACTAAGAAATACTACAAACAGTATTAAATATCACTCATTTTGTAAAGATTTTTATTTTCAGCTTGGTGCAATAAAACCGCAGAGAATGCAACTACTACAGACTCAACAATTATTTTTTCGAGTTTATGTAAAACTAAAAGATACTAAAAATTGTATTTAATATCATACATGTTGTGACAGTTTTCAGTTTTAGGTTGTTTCAGTAGAATCCCATAGCATGCAACTACTACAGACTCAACAATTAGAATTTTCGAGTTTCACACTCCAAATTTTCTACACACAGAGTTTCATATAGAACTACGAGGTGTGTTAAAAAAAGATACACTTTTCGAATAACACGTTAAACCGCACAAAGAACGCGCTGCGACTTTGGGCACACCTAGCCATAGTTTGGGCGCACCTAGCGATAGTTTGGGCGCACCTAGCGATAGTTTGGACACACCTAGCCATAGTTTGGGCCCACCTAGCCATAGTTTTTGACATCAGACTGCCATTTATTCTGTTCCTCTACTAGCATTACTCCTTGTTCTATATCAGTTTGAGTGGATACGCTTACATGCTGGCCGTCGGATCACTGATAAAGTGATTAACTTTTGAGCATAAAACTTTGCGGCAAAATTAGTTTAAAACTTTACAGAGACATTTTGGTTGTTCAATTAAGCATACGAGAAAGCCTGCATGGGCTGAACGATTATTTTAAGCATTTTTAAAGAGGGTAAAACAATGATCGGTGTAGATCAAAGCGATGTTGACGATCATAGCAAGAGCGCTCGTAATGTGGTAATTGTAAATCATCGTTTAAGTGCTGAGACGTTCTGAGAGAATGCGCATCCATATGAGTTTGTAAAATTAAATTTTGATAGAAAAACCTAAACGTATCGTATCATTGAAAAATCCCTGCTGCGTTTGTTAACTGACGGTCAGAAAGAGGCCCGTTTTGAAATCGGTTAGCAACGGCATACCAATGCAAATGGTAATGACAAATTTGTAATGCAATGGAAATTGCTCTGTAACGATTTTACAGAGTTAGCAGCAAAATTTTATACACACACAATGTCTTGAATTCCTCATTCTTACGTCATTATAAATCCGAAGGATGGTGTGTGCCCATACTAACTACAGCATGTGTACCTCGAAGACTGATGATCATGACGGGACGGAGAAAACGGTGTCATTCCGGCGTCAAAACCTGTCGCTAGCAACACTTAATTATGCAGATGGCTCTATGTGCTAGTTGACGTGCTACACAATAGTTCGGTCTTTTATTAACACCTCGTATTATAAGGCTGTGTTAATTTGATACGCACAGTCCGCTTCCAACAAAATAAAATTCTATAATGTTTTTGTCAATCTATACTTATTCCAGTCTTAATATAATCAGAGAAACGTTACTATGGAAAATCCCGAGTTCTTTGTACAGATAACAATTTGTCCCTCATTGGATATGAATAAATCAATCTATATCTAATTATAGTTATACGTATTAAAGATATAACGGTATAAAAGGTACTGCATTAAAGACTTAACATTACATAATATTCTTTCTTCTCGTGTGCACAAGTAGGCCTACTTTTTACAAAACGTTGTCAAACCTTCTAGTTATTACTGCACAGATTACTTAGAAACAGCGTAGCATCCACCGGTACTTGTGTCGACTGTAAATACATTTGATTTGATTTGCATATATGAGGGTGTTAGCGGTTGACCGCCACGTGTTATGGTTTGGCTAAACTACCACCAGTGTACAGAATTAGACCGCGGTGATAAAACACATTCCTGTATCAGAAGCTGCATACATAAAATATACGGATATTTAATTTTACGCAAAACACGTAAAAATCTGATTTTGCCAAATGTTATAAATGACTTTTTGAAAACATAAATTTTATTGATGGGGTTTTTTAGTCTTATACTGATCTGGACTCCCTGCAGTGTCTTCAAATCTATATTCAGGGAATTAATGTAAATCTGAAAATTTTAAATTTGTTTAAAAGTATTTACTTTTAATGTCAAAAATTATGACAATAACCTCTTCGGTACATGGACGTATTAACCAAAGAAAATTGCGTAGCATATTTACAAATAGCTGACTAGAGAAATTTTTTTCAAATAAATCTGCAGGATATGAATTTACTAATATCAAATTTTACACGTACAAATTGTACTCATCAACCATTAATATCGCCTACTTTTTGTACAGTGTTAGCGATGTCTCTGATCTGTAATAACTGCCGCGTTTCAGAAATACACACGCATGTCCACCAGCGTCAAACATGTGTAAGGTTACCGCTATCCTACAACGCTCTCAAACAAAAATTAAAGAAATTTCGACGAAACCGAAACATGGAAGCATGATAATATTTTTAGGCTTTTGAAACGTATAATGTGCATATAACAAATATTTACTATATAACAAATATATTTACTATATAACAAACATTATCATGTTAAAACGACAGAGACCGATGATTCTAGACTGTGGGGAATCGAAAGTGTGGAAGCGTTACATTTTTCGATGACGTTACATTTTTGTGGAATGACCCACAGCCTAAAAACATTATCATGTTAAAAAGAACTGACTATTTTATTTAAAGTCATTTTTGGTTAAGTATATTGAAACTAAGTTAATATTTCTTAAATTTATTACTGAATCTTTTTTAATAGTTTAGAGAATAAAAATTTTTTTTTTATTTGTTCAGTGGCTTGAACACCGTCAGCAATCAGATTCTCTAAAGCCCTTTTTTCACGCATTTTTCAGGCAGATAACGCTCGCTAAAGAAACGGTGTCTTCCTTGCCCCGTCAGAAAGTCTTTCTTACATTTAACCTCTTGAGACAAAGACCAGCGTCTACCGCTTTTATTCCCCTCCATTTTTAAGCTTATCATCGACAAACTTCTTTCGTCCTATCTTATATCCTGAGGCAGTTTTGTTCAGAGACTTACATACTAGTTTTCCTCAGTAAAGAGGAAATATCATTTTCGATAACCATTCACATAAATTTCCAGCTACTCGTCCTTAAGAGAAAGAACCAGTAAAAAAATTGTGTCTGACAAAATAATTAACATTTGATTGTGAGAAACGATGAAAGACAAAATAAAGTTTGATCATAATAATGATAACGTTTATATAAGTAATAGTAACATAAGTAAGTATGTTACATAAGTAACATAAGTAAAGTAATGACTAACTTTTTCACTTTTAGATAGTGAAGGTAAAACCTAATGTGTAAACTTTCCTGAACAAGCTCATGCAACAAGTTAACATACAGTATATTGCTTGACTCTTCATTGTAATAAAAATATTCATACTGAGATATTATTCGCACAACTGTAATAATAATAATAATAGTTATTGCTATTATTATTATTGTTGATGTTGTTGTTGTTGTTACTCTCATCGTCATCGACATCGTCGCCGCCGCCGTTCCACCATCATCATTATCACACCACCAAAAACATTACCACCTACACCACCAAGTTTAACTTAACAGAATGGAACGTGTAATAATTATCTTCCGACTCAGTAGAAACGACTTTTAAGTTTATAAAATGCAAAAAAAAGCAAAAGTGCTTCATATGCACACATTATTCAATGTGCTTTAGCACCAAATAAGAATCGCAGTAAATAGAAACGTAATGTTTCACCTAATTACAGAATATTTATTAAGATATGAGGTTCCTGAAGCGGTAAATATAGAGCTTAGCTCCATATATGGATGTGAGACGTGGACAGTTGAAACAGAGGAAATAAGAAGACTGGAAATGTGGTGTTATAGGAAGTTACTGAACGTAAGATGTATCGACAATATTAGTAACGATGAGATTCTGACTAGATTTGGAGAAAAAAGACGTTTTTCGCAAAATATTCTGAAGCGGAAGTGTTGAACTTACCGGCCATATTATGCTTCACGAAAACTTGGTAAAAACAAAAGCAGAAGATTACGTTGAAGAGAAAAGAGGAAGAGGAAGACCAGGACTGCAACATGTGAAACACATTATTGGTGATGTAAAATGTTTTTCTATGAGCACATGAAACGGAAAGCAAAGAGAAGATTGGAGCGGAGAACTGCTACAAACCAGTCCGCGGATTGCCAACTAAAGAAGAAGGGAGAATTAATATATTATTTAAAAGAAAGGTTGTAAATATGATAGATTGTAAATATGAATTACCAGAGAATAATTTTTGTCCCCCCCCCCACACACACACACACACACAGAGTTGCAAAGATGAGAATGAGATATTTTATATTCACTACATAAGTGATTCTATGTCTGTAACTCCTGGACATGTTTACTTGCGTGTTCTTTTATGTGCGAATACATAATCGAGTTGGAAAGGACGATACCGTCTATAAACAATACTGTGAGAATTATAAGATTATTTTCATATTAACAAATAAATTCTCCCAAAGATGAATTCATTCACAAATACCCTACCCATACAGAATATTTAAAATGTGGGCATTCAATGCGACGATTCTTATGATTTTCTTAAGATCGTGTGTAATAAATTGGAAAAACGTGATTATGTATGAGACGTATTAAGCAAAGACCTCAGAAGACAATCACGACCAGACGGTGGTAGAGAATTTTATTAGATTATAATAATTTTTATAACACTTTTTGACACTAAACTTTGGTTGCTGAACAAACATCACGAGAGTCGTGTATACAGTATAGAAATGAAATTTATCGCTCGTGTATGGATTGAGTACAATTCGGAAAGAATTTACGCAAAATATACACAATACATAAATTATTATACAGTAGTGATAAAAGATAAAACGAGAGTGGAGTACAAAATTGAAGTGAGGTCTTTGAAAAATTGTATTCAAATAAACCGTTTAAATGAAGAACGGTGAAAGAAAGTGTGGTGGTGAAAATATGTAAAATAATAAAATATGTTATAAAAAATATAACAGAAACGGTGAGGAAAAAAGACTATTATTTTTTGGACATTTATATAGTATATACGACAATAGGTTAACAAAGCAGATCTTCAAATATCTGTGGGGCAAAGAAGTAACATCAAGTTGGTTTAAAGAAGTCCAAAAGGATTTATGAAAAAATAATACAAACGCAAAAGAATCATTGAAAGGGTTTTTCGGCAGAAGTTTTAAAAATGGAAAGAGTCCAGGGTAGGAGACAGAAAAACTCAGGTTCAAAGTAGACTGAAGACAGGAAGAAAAGACACAATGAAATAATGAAAGAATATTGGAGGAAAACAGCAAAGAATAAGTAATTGAAATTGGCTTGTGGTCCTTAGATGGCCGATACAAAAAAAAAGGTCATTGTAATTCCGGACCGATGGGCTGTAACAGGTGGACTTGAAAAATCCGTGGGTAAAAACCACGGCCACACTGACGGTCACGACCAAGGGAGCATTGTTTACGTCAATAGTGCTAAGGTAAAACTCAAAGTGATACTCAAAGTGCTATGGTAAAAGAAAGTAATTTAAAAACAGTATATTTAAGAGTATCGCTACTACACGCGTCAACTGAAGTAATCATAATAATAATGGAAGTAATCATAGTAATTAATGGAAAGTGTGCGCCAACATGATTACACGGATCTCGACAGCATTTACTGTGTAACACTGAAATCTCTGTAGTGTGGTGTGTTGTGGGGAAAATCTGCTTAAGTGTACATTGACGGAAACCACTGGGCGCTGCACCGTGTAAATCAATTTCCAGTTGAGTCCAAACGAACGGACTCGACGTAATCTCACTTTATTCGTTACTCACGTTAATGCTTTCTCTTGAAAAATAGCTGTTTTTATTTAAATCTGTTTCCACTGCACTGTCACTGCATTCGGGTAAAAAACAAAATAGGATTTACGTGTTTTTATTTTAAACATCCAGTGTATTTGTATGTCGTTGTTTAAACGTATTTAAAAGAATTTCGATTACATTCTAGATAATTACTACGTTCGGGGATTACGGTAATAAATAATTATCGCAAATAAATACGCCAGTATTTTATTAAGTAAAACACACTTTTTTTTCTTCTTTGAAAAATATCAGAGCTCTACCGCAGTTACTAATAATATTAGTGTTTTAAATAGACTGTAAAACACGATACAACATTTTTTTTATACCAAAAGATGACTACAGTACATTTCCAGTTGATTTACACACATCCTCAAATCTACAAGTGCGATGGTATAAAAAACAAAATACACGAGCAGAAAGTTAGAAGACGTAATGTGAACCAGAACCCTAATAGTAATCAGAGGGCTGATCACATCCTTATGTCTTATTGCAATCAATCTCACTACCTTTTAGTTTAGTTTTATGATCCTTATACTACGACACGTGTACACTGTCCAGAGAAAAGAACAGAATAATTCAAATTGGCCTCTGGTCCCTCGAAGTAATAGTCGTAATACAAAATGTTATATATATAACTTTAATATTTATACTAAATTTACCTCAAGATGTTTTACCTCAAACATCTTGAGGTAAATTTAGTATAAATATTAAAGTATTATATACATCAAGAAACGGACTGTAGCAGAAAGTGATTGAAATATATATATATATTGAACGAACGACGGGAGTTCTCAGTTTTTACTCGACCATTTGGCATTTGTCTGTCTACCTATCTGTCTTTCTGTCTGTCTGTCTGTCTGTCTGGGTTCTGTCTCACAATAATTTTGAACGCATCAACCTATTTTCGTAAAACTTGGCAACCGTGTCACTACTTTTACACCACACAATCCTCTTGTTCTTGAGATTGATTCCCCACGTAAAACGGAGAGGGGGTGACACGTAATATGAGGGTGTCAAAATTCGGAAACCCTATCTATATGAAGTATCAAATTAAAGACAATTTTAACCAAAATACGAATTTAGCTTCATTTTTGAAAGTTACAATATTCTGTAACACTGGAGGCTAAAAAGTCTTCGGAAATTTCGATAAAATTTAAAAAATTCATGTTGCGTTCCAAATTAAAAGGAATTTTAACTGGAATCTGAATGTAGTGTTCAATTTGGACAATTTGAAATTTTTGGACGGCGGGCTGCATAAAGGCAGGGAAATGTTTGATAAAACCCAAAGTCAATGTTGGATAACAAATAAAGGAAAATTTTAACGAAAACCTAAATACTGCATACAGTTTAGGAATGTCAACATTTTTTGACCATAGGGTCTAAACATGAGATCAAAAATTGTAAAAATCCAGCCGCATAACATACTAAACCATAATTTAACAGATATCCGACTGTTTGGAATGTTTAGGGTTTATTGTGTGATTACTCTACAATTGTTACTTTACTAACCAAAAAACATTATTGTAATCGGGTTTCTCGTAATTTTTCTGGTAACTGAAAAATCACATTATATCAAAATTTGTCCAATCATGAATATATTTCGTTCAAAATACAAGCGAATTTTGCAGCTTATTATAGTACTTATAGAATGTATCATCACCATCATTAACTTTTCTAAAGCGTTTCATCAATGGCCAGTTCCGCTTTTTAGTTGTGGTATTTCTCACACCACAAAATTGCACTTATTACCCAATGTGAAGATACATTATTGCACTTAATAACGTCCAATGGCGAGTATGAGGTGTGGGGGATGGGTATTGTATGTATTTACATAAAAGTATCAGTTGTTACTGACTAAGACCCGCTTATTTGAGCCAGAACGTCGTTTTGTATATACTGTATGTGGTGGGGATTTTATTGAGTCGACCTCGGTCCACAAGATCACAGTACAATAAACAAACTCAATGTAAAGAAAGTTATCCACTCCTTATTATCTAATATTATTCAATTTATATTATTGTATACAAAATACGTTCTGTGTAATATATACATATACATATGTGTGTGTGTGTGTGTAATGAACAGTGTTCTTCAAATATTAACATTATTATTAATATATGTTAATATTATTTCTGCAAGTAACATCATATTGTATTAACTCCGTACGCACGTTTAACAGACTAAATAAGCATCATCACAGATTTATAAATAAATAAACAAATAATTGAATTGATTTGATTTCAATATAACAAACGGATATTCGAATTTCATATAAAACAATCAATTTAATTTTATTATACTTATTGATTGGTTTAATGTTTATTAACTCAGTCAGCTGTATTATATTTTATTTATTGTACTATACAATTTACAAATACAGTTAATATTTATAGAACTGTACATAATACAAAACCTACAAGAAAACTTACAAGAGTTACTTACAAATGGAAGATATATATTTTATTATAAATTTATAAGTACTATAGTAATTACAAAAATCAATGAATATTTTGTCTGCGTTTGTACACAAACACACATTCACTGACAAGTTTGTATTTTACACTATCGACAACATTAAGAGCTTAAAAACGTAATTTGTGTTCTGAGAGAGTAAACAGGTAACTGCATTTAGAACGTTTCTTTATTTCCGACTGCACGTTTATACTTGATTGTAGCACTGTGCAAACAATTATTACATTATGTTATCTCTGTTTGTCGATGATGGTTAAGTTTCTAGTTTTCAGTGCCTCTTGACTTTAACCTGCGCTCTGATTTATCGACTGCATTTGCTAGACTTCCGTTGAAAACGATTATTTTTATATTTATGTAAACTGTAAAGCCGAACAGAGATTAACATAAACATTCGCAGTATAATTTAACGTTATTGGTTGTCCTTTGACGGTGTTTATCCAAGCGATTGTTTAATCCAGTTAAGCCCTACGAGTTGAACGCTAAATTCACATAATGGTGTGAACATGTAGGCTGTGTGTTATCAGTTTCCAATTACAGTTGACCTGGCTCGTTAAATTTGTTAAGGGATTATTCAAAAATATTTGTTAAAATGTTTCTGTTATGTTTACGTACTCTTTGGTGTATCCTGTATTGTTAGAATTCGAAATGAAAATTCTCTTCATTACCTAATTGTTTTGTATTTGGTAGTTTTCTATTTTAATTCGGAAGAATATAAGAATGTTAACAATATTAATATATTTAAAATTTATTAAATAAAAGAGACGGTGTAACATCATTTGTATGTGTGTGTGTGTGAACCTGCACTCGCGTGTCTATCTGTAATCACACGAATTTAATACATCAATTATGAAGATGTTGACTTGTCTGAATTTCGAATAAACGTTTGAGGAACACCAGTGACTTCTTTTTCAGTGCGACTGTAATCATCGAAAGTATATTGACGAAAATCGGTCCTCGATGATAACATTACGAGTATACAAAAATAAAAGCAAAATAACTTTGTAACCAGGGAATTATTAGTTAGTATAGTACAGACTTAATGATAAGACCTCTCTTCGTGGGAAAGGCCAGTTAACTGATTCATAAATAGATAAAATGCAAAATACACCTTCACTATAGTAATGCTGTAGGACTGAATTTTCATAAGTTTAGGAAATGAAGAAACAGTATGGGCTCTTTACTTTTATAAAACGTGAACAGATAAATATCCGTTCCATTGGTCGTTTCCGACTAGTGTAGTGAACTCGATCTAAAGTTACATAGGAAGTATGCAAACATAACCATTTTTCTTGACGCAATAATGAAGAAAATAAAATCAGTATTTCGAAGACGTGTAAGTGACAGCCTTTTGGTTCGGTGTTGTTTGGATGACATTAAAAATGCAAATGAATCTCTGAACTAACCTTTACGGATGAGAATGCCCAAAACTGAATGTGTCTTGGGATAAAAGCAGATAAAAAGCGCCGTTCACGACAAAGCGAAAGGAAAAAGGAGAAAAGAATATTTCATGTTACTCATCTTGGATATTTAAGTGAATAGAATCTTAACATAATTTCAAATTTTAAATGAGCTTTGTTTCAACTTATATTTTAGAGAATAAATGTTCACTTTCCTTAGCAACTAGCAAGAATATCTACTTAAAAATTGTGTTGTAGTTAGGTACTACTACAAAGTACAAAGTACTGAAGTAATAGCACTCAAAACTAGTTTTGATTTTTTTCCTAAAGAAAAATATTAAAAAAATTTGAGTAAAAAATATGGAAAAATAATGAGTGATAAAATTAATACAAAAGTACATTACTTGTTAAACAGAAGCTTACTATTAACGTTGAAAATTAAAAACTTTTTAACGATTAACTTGTTTTTAATTAATAAATACTGCATGTGTAGTATTTTGGCTGAATATAGAGCTGTGAGATGACAAAATTAAGAAAGAAACGAAAAGCGTCGAGTTGAAAGTTATTATTGAGAGTTTTTAAACCTGTGGCTACGAAATTTTGGTACTACTCAAATGGAAAGAAACCGTTTAATGTTAATGGGTGCAGATTACTGGCATAGATCAGTTGGAATGTAAAGAAAACACCTAACAGACCATAAAGTCAGAGTTATAATGCAGGAACATGGAATTATACTGGGCACAGTAGGCTAAAAGTAACTTACAAAATTCAAGAGACGGATAATGAACAATGGCCAAAACAGTACCGAAAGGAAGAAGAAAGAGAGGTAATCAAAGAAGAGGTGGAAAATCTTGTGGAAACTACTACTACTTTGCATATAACATGTTTATATGCGTGTTTGTAGTTGTGCGATTGGTATGACCAGTTTAAAATGGTGAAATGGAAAATGGATACGGAAACATTTCTCGCGGGTGCGGTCGCGCGGGTACACACGCATAATAAAATATAAAATAATTCATTAGTACTCACAATTAGCATTACAGTGACATTTGGCATTGCACATTTCTTTCCTTTAAAGCAGGAGTGACTGGCTGCATTAAACAGTTACATGAAACCAATCGTATCTACAAGATCAAGATCGTCGGCCAGTTTAGTCCAGTAATAACAGACGGAGAAGATAAAACTGACATGATTATTTAGGAAAATAAATACAATTTTCTCTGTGTTTGGTTTCGGGTGGGTATAAGTGTTTATATTTCCCTTATTGTACTTTCCCGTTTTATCTATAAGGAAGGAGTTTCGTACTTTCTACTGTCGTCTGTGATCGGAACCAAAATGAATGTTACTTTCACAGGCACGAAATATCTCCAAACAATTCAAGCTTAACACTAAATTTACTCTGAAGTATCAATTCCTGTACGTGTACCCATGCTCAAAGAACGGACAAAAATCTATGAAGTCAAAGGTTTTAAAAATAATAATGATTATGATAAAAGCGATTAAAACAATCAATACAGGGACACCGAAAAATTCGTCTAAATGGTAATTAAGAGACATCTATTAATTGCTAACATTCAATTTTTGCGATAAAATCAAAACACGAAGGTTGTGTTTAAGGCAAAACTTCATCAGTAGTAGTATTGTTTTGCGACCGTAATAGGAAATCAGAGGTTAGAAGTTTTAGAAGTATTTATATCTATTGGTGACATACTTTTATAAAATTATGTATGTATATTAGAAGTTTTTGGATTCTAGTGGAGGATACAAAGGATTTTAGAGGGTGTGACGTTTAATTTAGCCATTTTCTTTGTATATTAAAGGTGATCTTTCTACTACGTGGAGGAATCTACGTGGAGGAATATTCTAGCCTACAGACCACCAGTGTCCCCAAAAAGCGTTTGAAGTACATCAAGATGGTAGTATACGACACCTGTACCGGACTCAATTGAGTCAATTTGGGCAACACACACTCCTTAGTAACAACGTTAATCAAGAATGGGGTGACATCAGAGCTAGCATATCACTCGCAGTATTAGAAGCACCCAGAACAAGATGTAAAAGTTACGAAAACCGTAGCCTGCAAATATGCAATGAAGATATTGCACAAATAACAGATGCTAAGAAACAGGCATATTTAAAACTCTAGCTTTATAGACTGGTTAGGCAAGGTCTGAATATAAGCGGTGCTGTGTCATTGCCGCAAGAAAAGTAAAGAAAAATCAAAGAAAGTTAACGAAATACTTTGGACGAATATACAAGTGATAACATTATATTTTCCAAACGATGTACAGGGAAGGCAGGGCAAGGCATACAAAATATTACAATATTTAAATAAAACGGAAAGAAATAATAAATTAATTACCTTAATTATCCGCCGTGTGATTTCCTATGCTTCGTCTATGACGCGTTTCGGAGCATATACTCCATCATCAGATATTAAAAGTTAAAACAGTCACTCATACGAGATCGTTAAAAAGTTAAAATGTCAAGATATGCATATGAACCGTACGCGGATTTGGGTGCGCACCCGTTCAAGTTCATTCTGCTACTGAGCGGTTGCTACCTTATCGTAGCCCCAGCAAGCAGACTCAAGGCAGTATCGTACAATCGGTAGGATACAAAGTTCAGGTGGTCATTTAGCACGATATCGCGACTCATTGGGTTTGCATATGCACTGTAAATTTCAAATTCCTCCAAGGCATTCATGAAACGGCCCTTATTACACACATGTAACGGTATTAAATTGGAATTAAAATCTGTGTAATTATGATTGTGTGAAGTCAGGTGTCGGGCGTAATTTGATTTGATGTTGTCAGTATTTCTTATTTTCTTGGGTAAATGTTCTCGAAATCGTTTAAGGAAACCTCTCCCAGGCTGTCCAATGTAGAAGCACTCGCAATCATTACATGTTAACTTATATATGCCAGTTTTTTCTTCTGGAGGCGTGTGTTTTTTCGGTTTGAGAATATCCAGTAACTTATTATTAGTCCTGAATGAAATAGTGAAACTATTATTATTCAATATAGAACACAAAACCTTAGGCATAAAGCTAGTGTAATTAGTAGATATAAAAATTTTTTGCGTGTTGCTGTTTATTCGTGGTTTAAGCATTCTTTTTTCATGTTTTCTCAACAATTTGTCAATGGTTAAACTACTGTAACCATTGGCAACCGCGATATATTTTATGACATTTAGCTCATCACGGAAGTCATTATCATCCAAAGGAATCGTTAATAATCTATGAATGAAACTATTGTACGCTGCCATTTTATGTGAAAGAGGATGACGAGAGTCTGCGTGTATTGTGGTGTCAGTGGTAGTCGGTTTCCTATAAATGTTGAACTTAGTTTATTCATCTGTCGAGTGATGGTTACATCTAGAAAGTTTATCTTGTTATCAACCTCTGTTTCAAGAGTAAACTGGATGTTTCTATTTATTTTATTTAGACAGTTTTTAAATAATTCGATTTGTCTTATAGTACCATCAAAGATTAAAAACGTATCGTCTACATAACGTGCATAAAATATTATTTTATTTGCATATATATTATTGTTCAACAAGTGAGTATTCTCATAATAATTTAAATAAATATCGGCCAGTAGGCCGGAAAGGGGTGAGCCCATTGCTAGGCCATCATTTTGAATGTAAAAAGAACCATTAAAAGTGAAATAGTTTTGTTTCAAAATAACCTCGAGTAAATTAATTAACTCATTTATTGTCTGTGTGTTCATGCAACTATTGTCAGATAAATTGTTTCTCAAGGTCTGGAATGTATCTATGATTGGGATGTTCGTGTATAAGTTAGTTATGTCGAACGACGCCAATTTGTGGTTAGGTTGCAGTTCAACAGATTTAATATCATTAATAAAATCATTGTTGTTCTTAATACCATGAGTATTACGTAATTGTAAATTATCTTTTATCAACCTAACTAGTGCTTTTGCAGTTTTGAAGCCAGGAGCAGTGGTAAAGTTCACGAGCGGTCTGATAGGTATGTTTTGTTTATGAATTTTAGGTAGTCCTGTGAATTTCGGGGCTTTAGCATTGATGGGCTTTAAGTAACGTCGTGTGTTTTCATTGAATAAATTGGTACATTTATTAATACAATTGTTAAGTTCCCTGACGTACAAATCAGTGGAAAGAAATAGCTAGAAGATCAAAATATCTCTGAGAAAGAATGGAGCAGATATTATAGGCTGTGGACCCAGGAGAAACTGAAATAAAAACAAAATTTTCAGACATCAGTGAACGTGTGGATCTAATACGCGTAGCAATGAATTAATTTTTAGCTGCTCTACGATGCCGTAGAAAAACACCGGGCACTGATGAGCTGAATTTCGAGCTCATAGAGTATGCGTCAGCCTTGCTGCACGATGGTTTATTTAAATTTATAAATCTGTGCGGGTTATATTCCCGAAGATTTGCAGATGGCAAAGGTAGAAGGTAGTCCCGATATTCAAGAAAGAAGATCGTAATGACTCTAATAACTATAGAGGGCTGCTTAACACGTCTTACACATTGTATACATCTATCCTAGCAAAACGACTGAATGCAATATTGGACACCATCCTCTCGGAGCATCAGCATAGTTTTAGAAAGAGCAGATAATGTTTTTGTTGCATCTTCACAACAGTCTAGGTCACTGAAAAGCACTGAGAATTTCAGTTTTCTACATACATGCGTTCATCGTATCATTTGGACATAACTTTCATCAATTTTGAAAAAGAGTAGGTTGTAGGGGGAAGTAGGAGTAGTTTTCGCAATTTTTGAATAGGAACAGTTTGTGGGCAATAATTGAAAAGAAAGGTATCGCTACAACACCTCACTAGAGTCATATAAAGTTTTTACTATGAAAACCAAATCTTAATTGAGACAGGAAGACCCAGCGCAACTCGTAGTATGGGCCCGATCAATTGCGGAGTACGAAAGAAGCGTAGCAATGTGTGGCTCCAGTCTATCTACTTGGGATCGAGACAAACCTTTTTGGTTTAATCCTTGTAGAAAATGATAAAGATAATAATTATGCATTGTAATTTCATAAGTTATTAAATACAGCAGACGTTTACTCTTGCTTATATAATTTGTCTTCGGTTTGTATCGGTACGCTTTGAAACAAGACCAAGACTAAACGCTGGCTGTGGGAAGACATCCGCGTATACGTCTTCCGGGAAAAGAGAATAGATAATTAGTTAAGTGTACCGACAATAAGACTAGTCAAACGTTCGCCGTTCAGATGATTGGACATTTTCTACCAGTCAGAAAACAAACATGTTGATCATCTTGGTATTATTACAAGAAGCCACGGGAATCCAGTGAGTAAACGGGAGTTCTCGCTCATAAGGTTGGTTACAAGGGAGTCAGACCCCATAGGAAGGATTGCCGCAAACGTAAACATCTGATTTAAAATAAAATAATTGGTCAAGACGTTTCGCCTGAAAACAAAACAGAAGTACAGGGTCCGCCAGTGAAGCGGGAAAATTAAAAGTACCCAATTTTTTCATGAAACATTTATTATCAGAATTTTTTTTACAGATTTGAGTTGAGTAAAGTATGCCATTATTTTACTTTTTAAAAATAACGCCGCTCAAGTGAGAGCCATTTCTGTGTAAACATTCTTCTAATCTTGATCGAAAATTTTCCATCACTCGACAAAGTGATCAGGTTGAATCCGTGGATTTTCTTGTCTGATATTCGTTTTCAATTCCGGTATGGTGTGCGGTCTATCAATGTACACCCTGTTCTTCAGAAATCCCCAAAGAAAAAAGTCGCATGCGGACAAATCTGGGGATCTTTCAGGCTACGAGATGTCGCCATATCTGGATATGAGTCCGTCCGGGAAGAGTTCTCTTAAAGCAGCCATGGACACACGAGCAGTATGACTTGTGGCCCCATCCTGCTGGAAAAAATTAATTTCCGGAAACCTAGGGAACTGTTGCATCAAAAATCTTCTGACCATGTTTGTGTAGCGGTCTGCATTGGCAGTTGTGGTGTTTCCTCTATCGTCTTGGAGAAAAAATATGGCCCAATAATGCCAGATGATGAAACTGCACACCACACCGTAACTTTCGGACTATGTAATGGCTTTTCATGCAACTCACCTGGGTTTTCATCATTCCAATATCGACTATTTTGTTTGTTTACATATCCATTCAAATGAAAATGTGCTTCATCTGACATAAACATGCGGTAAATAAAGTTTTCATCATCATTTACACATCGCAATATTTCTTCGCTGAAAATCCTGCGAGCCAGCATACGGCCATCTTTCAACTCCTGGATTACTTGAATTTTGTAAGGATGAAAAGATAAGTCTTTATGCAAAATTCGTCGTAACGATGTGTCACTAATGTTTAGTGCGGATGCATGTTTCATTGCAGAACGTTGTGGACTACGCGTCAATGCTACTCGAACTCTTTCAATTGTTTTCCTCTGTTCTTACAGACCTTGTTGCTCCTCTATGCTTTAAGCTTAATGTGGAACCAGTTTCTTCAAACTTTTTCACCCATGACATTATTGCATGAGCGGACGGCACTCTTCCATATCGTGGAATATTGAAATGATTACGAAACAATCGTACAGAAGTCACACAGTCACCATTCTTATAAAACGATGTTACGCAGAAAGCACGCTGTGCACCGGACCAGTGCTCCATGTTGTAAAACATATAATAACAAATGGTATTAAATGTAAAACAACAATCGAAAACCTCCACGCCCTTTCGTGAGCAGAAAATGAACTATTGGACTTTCAAAATTTCCCGCTTCACTGGCGGACCCTGTATATATACCAGCTCATTTAATGTAATAAACTTAAAAATGTAATAAAAAAAAAACTCAAAAGTTTACTGAATAAACTGGAAAATGAAGAACACTTGTAAATATATTTTTAAATTCTGTAAGAGTATGGTAAGGAACGTTTTATTGTTTTCAGTTTAAAAACTTAATTATGTACACTAAAAATGACAGCAATATAAACACATGCGAAATAGGGTTAAGTGAGGCAAAAGAGGGGATATTTCGTATAACGCAGAACGAAAGGTTCTTAATGATACATCAATACGTTATATACAGTATTACCCTCGCATTTCGTTGTATAACTTTGTATTTTTGAGAATTACCTTTAGGGGTGGATTGGAGAAAGTCTAGAAGATTCTATTCAATTACTTGAATGTCAAAAAGTGAGAGCTCCTCACTTCCAAAATAAAATAAAACGTGGACGATCAAACTTATTATTTTTACGCGCACAGTCGCGCTCACACACACACACACACACACACTGTACATTGTATCAGTGTATAATTCGTTACATTCTGTAGTATGATTTAAACTGCTGTTCTTGCGGAAATCGTACACTTGCGGATTACAACTCCACCACAACGAAGGCAACAAAATGATTTGACTACACAGACTAATGGTAATAAATAATTACCTGGGATCGGATGACAGCGATGAATGTCGAGATTCCGTTACAGCGTGTTAAACGTCCCTACAAGTTAAATCTATGCGACACTAAATCATTGCGCCATCCTGTCCTACGGTCACAACGAAGGGAGCGATATGATCTCTTTTGGGACGGAAATAGTTTAGCGAGTGGGCTCATCGTTTCAACCAAGTTATCGCAAATTGCTACACAGATAACTGGTGTTAATCGTATACCAAGGTATACGTACATACACTGGTTTATTATTAAACATACTTCTATAAGTTAACAATCTCTGATTGTGCAAGACTGAGTTACGTGGCTGAAAACCATCTTATCAATAACGTGCGGGCTCAAGAATGGTCTTACATAACCCGTCTCATATGATATGCCCCATTCGATACTAACTTCTATATGAAAAAAAAATAAATAAAAACAATAAGTAAAAACGATTTCACCACCACTTCGATTTATTCATTTACCGCGCTTAAAAAATGCACTAGCCTCATGTTCGTGTATTCTGTCTTATGATTTGCTTTGTGTAACAAAAAAACAGATACTGCGTAGTTCGTCGTGACTATTTATAGCAGTGAATGACGTCGTGCGTTTTGTTTGTATGTTATAAAAGTGGAAGAGGAAACTGATGACAGTCCCATTGTAAGGGCACCCGACGCCACTGCGTGCTATTCGACTAGTTACACTGTAGCCGTATATTGTATACGCACGCACACGCGCGCATACCCCAGAAAACCGAACGGAAAGTAACCAGGAAAACTGTTTCAGTTGTTAATTACAACACTGTCTGAGACTTGACAGGACGCTCAGTAATTAGTGACGAAACAAACTGTCAAAAACTAATGGATAATTTACGGAACGTTTTAACGTAAGTAAGCATAATAATCATGCTATTCTCTAACACGACTATAAAAATGCACATTTTATTGATCTAAAAAATCATCTTGGTCAATTCCGCACTGCTGATCATCTGCCGACAAGCCATTAGTAAAACATTATTAACTACTTAATGTAGAATTTATATAAAATTCTATAAATACTTAACGTATTTAAATATTTAACTATAAATTTACTATTTAAGTAAGTAACTATAAGCCGGCTGTGTGTATTAAATTAAGGGTTATTAATAATTGTAACTTTGAAGTTTTCGTGACCTAAATGGTGGTTATTAGTTCAACAAACGGAATACTCTACATTCTTATTAGGGCTGTTAGTAAGTTCATAAAAGAATATTGCAGTCTGGTTGTGTACAAAAAATAAACATAATTCTGTCGATAGCCCATCAAAGCAAGGAACAGAATCATTGTGGCTTTACAGGAGCAGTCATTGTGTTCCAAATTTGCCAGAACAAGAGGTACCAAAAGCATTAAAAACAAAGCAGAAGAGCTTCAAGTGAGAAGATGTTGATTTTTGGCTGCAATGGAGCAGAAGCTTTTTTGTAGATTTACACATCCTTTTGCTTTGTCGGAACTTACAAATTTATCAAAACAGTTCACTCACTTGTATATAGGAATACTGAAAGGGACAATAGTGGAACAAATATTTATCTCATAAAGTATTTTCTTGAAATATCGGACATATCTTGAACTATTCAGTGTTCTGAAGGAGAATGACGGTTTTCTCAAAAAGTGAAACTGGTACAATTCCAACTGTAACGAATCTCTTTTCAGATAGGCATATCTGGGTGCTATCGAATTGCTTGGTACACTATGTTTTGGCACAAAATTGTAAATATATAAATAAATTATAAAGAAAGCAAAGGAAATACAATATTTGTAAACTAATAAAATGAAGGGGAGTCTTCAAAGCTAGTCTCATCCCTCCCCCAGAAACAAGTATCAGACCCCCAGGAGCAGGTTAAGAAATACGATTAATAAGTATCATCGAGTCATTGCGCCTTCAATGAAACATCACGAGAAATTTTTAAATAAAAACAGAACGTGTGGGGAAAACAAAAATTAAAATTTGTAAACCCCCATGTATAGACACCAAAACACATACACACACGCTCGCGGGCGCATGTAAAACAGAGTATAATAGTATTTTATAAATTCAAAAAAAAAATGCTTTAAAAAAAACAAAGTGACAACTAGCTGCATAAAAGTAAAACAACAACTCATAAATGCATTGATTAAATTGCAGTAAACTTGGAAGCTAAATGGATTATGAACAACTGTTGCATGGTGTGCACTTCAGAAAATTAAAGCTACTGTAAAAAATTTGTTTAAATCTATTTTTTCAAGCAAAAGTTGTCTCCACGTAATATATCGGTTTACTAAATATAAATTCATATTTTTTCGGGCCCATTAAATTTGCCTTAAAACGCCGTTGGCGCTGTTTTCAATGTAAGGGAAAATTTAACTTTCAATAATCAAAAGTGCCCCACGACACTCTAAGGGAGTGCAATCTTCATTTGTAAGAGGGAAACGTCTGCCTCTCTAGGGCATAACGTAGTTTCAGTCTTAATGTACGCTTACGTCTGACGCTGAAAAAAATGTCTGTCTCGTCTTGACTTAATGAGATGGGTTTGGCGTGTCGACGTGCTTCATAGGAACAACTGCTAACCTTTAACATTAACTACGTCGTTCACACACACACACACACAAAGCAAATGTACTTCCCTCTGACAACGTACATGTATCGATTGGTTCATATAGTACAGGGGAATAATCCATGCATCACGTTTGTAATTATCACATTATTGAAATTGTCTCGTACCCAACAGTCCAAAATGTTGAAAACTGAAAAGTACGTATAATACTTACAAATTTTTTTATCATATTAACAATGTGTATTTAGCCCTAAAAACTCACAGTTTACTCTTCATTATGTACATCTTCAGATAATCGAGCATAGTATATGGCAAGTGGATCAAGCTTTCTAATTTACTAAAAGAACTAGCTACAAGTATGCTCCAGCCTTGGTCTTTAAAGTAGAACTTGCCGACTCTCCAAATTTTGCAACTGCTTTTCAAGTGCGGATTCTAATCCTTCTTGTAGCATCTCTCTTTAATTTTTCTGTTTATCTTTTCGCTTACCATCTGGTATATATGGCAAGTCATTTAAATAGTCAGAAGTTAATGGAAAACGTATGACCATTTCATACTTCCTTTTGAAACCGTCTTCATAAACATCAGAGCACACAATTTTTCCTATACCATAAAATAAAACGTACAATTTTGTGAACAAACTTCACCTTCTTCTAGTGTTACACAATAGCAGTGGGAGGGGGCAGTTTTAAATCCCGTCCTGAAAAGTAAATCCCGTCCCGTGACGTTTCGAGTATTAAATTACGCTCGTGTTTTAGTCCGGTGATATCACGTTCAGTCAAAGTTAGTAATAAATAAAAACAAAATTTGTTGCTTCGTTATGTCTAGGTATTGGAAAGAGTGGAACCATGTGTGTGTGTGGGGGGGGGGGGTTCCTGCCGCGGGGTTAAGAGAGACAGAAAGACTAATGATACTTTGAAACTCAATTCACAATTTAGCATGACGTGGGAGCTGATGGTTTCGTGGTCGGTGGTAGTAGCCTATATTCCTGACGATTAGCCAGAACCAGAACGAGAACAAGAACCAGTAATGTACATATTGACTTCTAAATTTGCCTTCAAAACATTATTACATGCGTTAACTTTGGTATTTGTACTTTTGCCTAGGATAAGACTGTGAAAGCGCAGAAAACGGTAGAATATTTAATGTTTTGTAAGAAGGTTGGGGTCAAGGGAATTTGAAGAGGTAGTGCCTTGTACCGGGTTGACTGGGCTCTAGTCTTCACAAGTTCCCATTGTTGGATGAAGTGATGTTAGCTCCCAAAGGATCCCTTAGTCTCTCTCTAGCGAAGACCGTACTGCGTGGTGAAGTTCCACATACTACAAGAGGTGACCCTGTTCATTCAGAACAGTACGGATCTAGACCGGAACGTCGAAAAGTATTGCTGGTGGAGGGCAGCAGTAGCCACCACTACTAAGTTAGGACGTAAGGGTAATGATCCTAGACCGGATAATCTTTGGAGTATTACAGGCGGGAATTTAGTTGGATTTAGTCGTCTATATTACTGTGTCATATTGTTGTCGGATTATATTTTACTACTGCCTTGTGTTGGAGATGGGTGTTGGAGCATCAAAGGCTATGAGAAGAAAACACGGAAGTCATGGATCGTAAGAGGGCAGCTCCTCCATATGACTTCCCCACCTATATGCTGGTACTCTATAATGAGGAAATTAATTTAATTGGACAAAGGTGTGTGGGTAGATTTAGGAAGAGTTGGCTGGACGATCTTTGAATGAAGATCAGGCAGAAGCTTGCCTATTCCGTGTTGTGAAGATAATGATGTTGACGTAAGGAGAGCCTCCTATAACTGATCATAACCGCAGTTTGTATAGAAATTCAATTCCTGAAGTAGAATGCTGAAATATGTTCAGTAATTCTTAAGTACTGTTCAGCTTTTTCTTTTCCCCCACGGTGTATACAGTACGTATTATTGAAAATAATTAAATTGTATAAAAGTCTAAACAAAATTGAAAATTTATATAATAAAAGTACAGAGGGGAAGATGTTATTACTTCTGTAACATGCATAATATTTCTTATAGAAACGACCACTTTTAAAACTATAGCTTAGCTTATGATTTACAAAACATTCAATTGCGTGTCTGAAGGGGAATAGTAACACGTTGTTTTCTTTATCGTATATTAAACGTATACAATATTCTTACCGTCTTGTGCTTACCGCGAGAAGTGCAAAACAACAGACACATTTCAACCGTACAAACAATTCATCGCTTGTCTAATAAATTTAGTGAAATATTTGTAATTATTATTGTTAACAATAATTAATTAAAGCACACAATATAAACAAAAACACAGTCTTTTTTTCTAAATTCAGTTTTCGTATTTGCAAAGTATTTTTTAGTTGTAAACAATTTAATGTAAATGGGTGGCATAATTTAGTGTAACATTTAGTGGCTTAAATAGAAATACACGAGAGTATTTACGCTAAAGCGATCAGTATGGTGTCACCTGCGGAACTATGTTCATTTATTTAAGTGCACTTGTTGACGTTAGCATGCAACAAGAGCACCTACCGATAACATGCTTGTAATAATTTCAGTGAGCAACTTACGCAATAATTTAGGTTAAACTACTCGTATGTTAATATTAACTTTAGCGACCAGTATTTACACTATTTGTGGTCTCAAACATCTAAAATTTAAACTGATATTTTCTAGAAAATAGATATTATTAATTTAATTTTTCCATGAAAGTAATGTTGAACAATTATATTATTTGTTGTTGTAAAACAACAAAATATATTTAATTTGTTTTTTTACATATGAAACTTTGCCTAGGTTTGCTTGTTCTTCATTTAGATAAAAAAATGAGACTTTAATGGTAATGAGATTTTTATTTGGTAACGATTATAGTATTAATTAAAATTCTTAAGTTGTCTACAAAGCCCTGAAAACCGTTAATTTCTTATCGTTTATTAAATATCCCGCGTTATAGTCAAATTAAATTGTATGGAAAACAATTTTGATTTAAAGTGTTTCATACTTTTCAAAATAAAGTCAGCTGATAGCGAGATATTAATGTAATAATTATGAAAGTTTAGTATTTAGTTTTTATATACCTACTGAACCGAAAGGTGAATTTACTATGGCAAACCATAGGCCACATGTTCATTCCCCGCTAAAATGCGATTTCTTCGTCATTCACTAAAGAATTGCTCACAAAACTTTAAATGTACATAAGAATCGGACTGACACATAACACTTTAGCGTTTGGGAAGAAAACACAATACGAACATGTGAGCGTGTCTAATTAAAAAAAGCACAAAATGTTAAAAAAAGTCCTTAATTGTAATTTTAAGTGTATTTTTTTGTAATTTTACTTTAAAGTAAGAATCAAATTCTAAAATTTACGTAATTTTAAAGAGCTAAAAATGTACTACTCTTTTGTAAAATAGTTTCCTCTGTATAATTGAAAACAAATTACATCTCTGCAACTACTATAAGCTTAAATAAATTTGTAATCCAGACATTTAAATTGTCAGTGTTACTGAATAATTATTTTCTCAATGGCTTATCCTTAGCGTCAGTGTAATGCATTATTGATCAACTGTTAATTGATCAGAACACTCTCCATAATGTGCTATGCGGTTCCTGCCGTTGTCTCCTCTTAACAGGGCTGCGACGATGTTGTCTGGAGCTATCATTGCTACATTCATTGCCAGGGGCGTTCTTCTCTTGACCCATCGAACATAGTTGAAGAAGGTGTACTTCAAGTCATCCTCTTCCATTGTGCAGTACAGGGAGTGTACAGACAAGGTCCAACCTATCTTATGGAGGGAAGATCGTTAATTGCCATATCCGTTCACTTGTGGCTCAGTTAGAAACTGATCTCCCATGCTCTTCCTCGATCCACGGCCTCACGTGTTACATCAGCACCGCTGTCCAGTGTCGTCGCCACCTCTCAAGAGTGCGGAGTCTCTCTTGGTGGTTTGTCATCTCCTTGCATCAACGGTTTGAATAACCTCACTAATACTAACAGTAAAGCTACAATAATAAAATACAAAGATACTTTTATGTTGACTTTTTAAAGTAATGTCTGTTTTCACGCATTTATAAATATAATTAATTTTATATTACAGTGCTGTTTCTTTTCTTTTCCATTTCATATTGATGTTTGATTTTAGAGTGTTTTGCTTACACGTAATCAGCGGTTGGCGTGCCTAGAAGTGATTGTCGTTTAAATAGTGAACGTGCGCGCAAACTCTTATGCGCCTCCCCCTCTCTCTCACACACACACACACACACACACACACACACACACACACACACACACACAGGCAACCGTGGGACAAATTCGTAAATTACAAGTTACCATTTAATATTTATTGCCATTTAGTTTTGTTTAGTTTTCGTTCGCGTGCGGTATATTGACTTTCGGCATTTTACAGCGGCACTCGACGTCAATTTATTAACGTCAATAGCGGGCCAATTAATGGCATGCCATTACCGCCGCTTGTATAAATAAGCATAGGCCTACGTGTAAAACAATACCGTACGCCGTTATCTATGTGCGACCATCACCATCGCAACCACTTGCCACTGTCATGTTTGTGAAATACTATATGTGGAGCGTGGGCCACGTTATCTTCAAAATAACGTAACTAATCGCCTATCGTTGTGTCCACAGTTTGCCTTTGCCCATGTATAAATGGCCCGTTATAAACGGCTAATGTTGATATTCGAATAGTTCTCTTGAAAATGTCAATTGATTTTTACCGATGTGACAATGCCTAGGATAACAATGATCTGAGCCAGGACACAAGAAATAGAGTTCTGAAGGTAGACGGGGTTCGACCGACAAGACGTATCTTGATACGGGGTCCAAGTTGGTTCAAACAATTCAAAATTCCTATAAAACGATAATACCACCTATCTCACAAAGAGATACAAAACTTGGACGATTATAAAGGAGACTAAAGAGATGGTGGGCATTAGTGAGCGCCGAGTACTGAGAAACATTATTCTTCCAGTCAGAGATAAGTCACAAACTGAGACAACTGCACAAAGAACCCAAGATTTTAGACTACATGAGACTACAAGATCCAAGATGGTCAGAGCATCTACCGCGTACGGGCGTCACACAAACAGTCAAAAAATAACGAACAGACGATGTGCGCCAGACCAAGGGGACGACTACTAACCCGTTAGCAAGAAAAATGTTCGATGAAAATGCTGTGAATCTTTCAGGGGTGAGAAAGTGGGAAGCTTTTCACAATAACGCCATAACGTTTAAACACTGCCTCGAATAAAACATACTAAAACATATATTTACATTCAAATTATAAAATGATAGAGTTTACAATGTATCACACAAGTAGAAGTCAAGGATAGTATAGATGTAATTATGTACATGTTTGTCATTATGTATACGGTATGTATATACTGTCATTTGTCATGAGATAAAGGAAACTGTCATGGGGTCCAAACTGTAAGGCGATCTCTCCCCTTTCCCCACCTAAGAACGTATCATACGTACACCATTGATGCAGTAATCTAACGAACTGAACATGGCAACATACCACATAATTAATCTGTGCATTGTTAGATATTAATTTCACAAAAGTAAGAGAGAAATACATTCAGCCCATTCTTATTGATAATCGCCTTGTAAGCCACCTTAGTGAGCGCTTACAAGATAAATTATACGTGCATAGGCTCTTTACTATATAATTAAATCTCAATCATCCGGACTGAAAACACTGTAGAATTTCTTTAATGCTCGTACTAACAGTGCCGCGTAGTTTAATCCCATAGTACACACGGTTTAAGAAGCGCTTTGTATATTAAAAGCTTGTTGATGAGACTTGACCTCGATTTTCTATCCAACGGCCAGTAGATATTTTTGACTCTGTGGTTAAGTTCAGTCTTCTTGAAAGTTGCGTGTTTTTTTTTCATGTCAGTTTCCTCTCTAGGCGAATCCCAAAGTGTTTAGCACTTTCATCTTGGGGTATTGGTTGACCATTAATTGTTACTGGAGGGCAGTTAGCCTTAGTGTGGTACATTCATACTGTATTGACTTGGCTGAATTTTATACTCTACTTATACAGCCATAACTGAATGCTGTTTAGTAATTCTTGTAGCATAAGAAACCCTATTGAGGGGTCATCCGTAATATCCCTAATACTGAAGGGATGAAACGCTAATATTGCTGTGTCATCTGCGTAGGTAGCAACAGTGGTATCTCTTCCTGACGGTAAGTCCAAGATGACCAGGAGCTATAGCTAGTAGTGGGCCCAGGACACTACCCTGCGGAACACCTGAACCTACTAGAAGTAAAGGAAAAGTGCCACCCGAGAAATTTACTTGACACATTCTGCCCATTTCATAGGAATGTAGAATATAGTGAACATTATGTAGCAGAGTTTTCTTAATTTTTGTAACAGTACAAGATACCAGACTTCATCGAACGCTTGGAAAACATCTAGGAACATACCTGAACGAACACGTTTCATCCCAGCGATTCATTGATAAGATTACTAAAATATATAGATTTATATATATTGATACCATTAGGTATAATGTAATAGATATGGATACCAATTCTAAAATGTCTTACACTTAATAATTTAGACAGAATTTTAATGAAACTTTTTCAGTATTAAAAATAACATTACAGTAACATTCATTAATTTGTTACTTCACTGAACGCGTTTTGATTGAAGTATCCTATTCTAGAATTATAGCAAATATTATTTACGAACACTTTTACATCGAATGTTACATACAACATCGTTTCGGCAATACTTCTTCGTAGAAGAAACCTGTTGTGTGACATAATAATTTTATGACAATTTAACAAACCGTATCTGTAATAGTGATGTCAACACTGTTTTGAAATAAACAAGTAATACCTATTTAGTAGCACAAGAAAAAAAACAAAATATAGTATTTTGCAATCCAAATTATAAACTTACTTCAATAAAAAGAATTAAGTCAGGCGCGCCATTTCAAATACAACGCATTACGATGCTACGTGGCTGATGTAAACGTAAAGTCTTGAAAAACACGTGAAAATATTCAACTGCGATCCTTAATTATAATTATTGAAGGACGTAATATTAATTCGCTTTATAAAAAAAAAACGACAAAGTAAAAACGCATTTTGTGATAAAAGTGATGTATTTTCTATTGTCCTGAGGGTGAGCTTTTTTTTAATAATGCTCTGTGTTCTCTTTTGTTTTTAATGACATTATAATTACCGTATAATTGTTTTCAAAAATAAACTAACCTTTACGTACGTCAGCTTCTATTATCTTCTTTTTTTATACAGATCCCCTCTGTCGGAATTTAATTGTTATCGGATTACTAAGCCTTAAAAAAAAAGTTAATCACAGCACGAATTTCTAATCTATCCATTGTAAAAGTAATGTTAGAGGCGCTCCCAGGGGTGGACTTTGAAACTAAAAATAAAAACTTATCGACTTGATGAGAGCATCGAAACTAAAAATCACGGAATGATGAAATCGTACAACACGATAACAATAATGAACATACTGGCGCTATATCTGTGCCAATGTCGAACTTCTCATCCTACCTCAGTAACTAAATCTTATTTTTAAATTTTTGATCATCTTGAATTTTATTCTTACCTATTTAACAAAAATAATCTTATTAAACGGATAAACGTACTTTAACTTGTCTTTCTACTTAATCAGTTAGACACGTATTTTTGGATGCTGTTTATTTTACGCATTACAGTCCAGTTATGATATATTATTGGAGTTTTTTTTTAATATATTGTATTGTGGTGCCTTTTTAAAGTTACCCAAAACCTCACCAGATCTAACGTGGTCGACCTCGCAGAAACAAAATTTATTCTATCACCGAAACACGAGCTAATTGCTAATTTTAGTATATTAGCATGTACTAAAATTTCTGTAGTAACTTATTAGGACAATAAGACTTCGAAAAAATACATCTAAAATCAGGAATTTAAGAAATAAAGAGCTATTTTTTTTTAATACCTTCATAGCATTTTTACAAAACTTATCAAGAAACAAACTTGAGGTAGTTTACAAAATTTGGGTGTAGCTTGTTTACATCTGTGTAAAAATTGACTGAATAGAGGTGTTTAAAGATATTGTTTTTAGATATATTTTAAATTGAGTGTATTACAAAATTTTTGTTGTTTACATGAACGTAAAGTCTTACTTACTAAGTGCTTATTAAATGTATTAAGTGCTGTGTATGAAGCTGTCGTCAAATTTTATTCGGATTTATTTGTAACCTATCGCATTGCTGTACAATAAAAATGTATTACTTACAACGACAGATACTTCAGAAAAAATTATTTGCAAAAATTGAATTCCATACTTAACAATGAAAATCCGACACTTAAAAAAATTCTTAAGTAATTTTTATGAGAAATCATGTGGTATATTAAGTTTTTTTAAAAACATTTAATTGTATGGAATAATAATTTCATAACAAATCAGTATTTTTTAATATGTTGTGTAAGAAATTGTATTTAAATAAATGAAATAACTAAAAAAATTGTGGTTTTTTTACTAGTTACTATTTTACGTTTTAAATGTTACATATCGCATTGTTTATCTTACTAATAGCTTGGAAGAAGCTACTTAAAGGAAATTAAAATTTCTAAAAGTAAGTTGTAAAATTTAATAATTATTGCAAAAAAGTATTGTGAATACGTCTTTGGAAAAAAATTAAATAGTTACTAGAAAGGAACCATCGTAACTGTAAGATCTCAGGAGGTTTCTTAAGTTTTCTCAATGCAGTTTCGTTTTAAAACACGCGTACTTTAAATTCTGTATTCTCTCTAAATTTGAATATTTTAGTATAATATTATTTTTTCGATAACTTAAAAATCGTGCACTTGGCAACACTGTTTACTATATCTTAGTTAATACTAACAAAATTGAGTTTTATTTATTTAATTTTAATGTATGATAATTTTGAAATAAAATATACACACGTAAACGTGCTAGTGCCTAGGTGGGGTTATAAATATACCCCACACATTTGAATTTACGCATTCTATGAAAATTCATTAAGAACACAAATTTATAACTGAAGTAATCTGTTATAATTTGAGAAGTGTCACGTTTAATCTGGATAAAACAACTAGATGTGATTTTGTATTGAAAACCACAGTAACGTATTCAACATAATGATGAAGTTATCGATTGTTAACTGATTCAGTATACCTGCCACAACTTATCTATTTTTTGTTATGAAAAATGTCACAAATTTCAGATTGAAGCCATTTAAATCATTTTTTTGATATATGAATTTTATTGCGTCTCCAAGTTTTTGAGCAAATTAACGTAAAATGTATAAGGGCTGAAAAATATGGAAAAAACATTGTTTTAAAAAAACTGTATTCAGGTTAATTAATACAAAAATTAATCGTAATAAACATATCATTAATTATCAATTCAATTATAAATTTTTATTCTTCATAAATCTTGGGAAAACGATTATCCTTTAAGATATTTTCAAAAAAATCTGTTTCTTTAACACTTTGCATTTTAATTTAAGGATATTCACCCACGAACGTTTCAAGCAATTTTTATATTGTGTTAAAGTAAGTTATTTTCAATATATTGTAGCAATAATTCTTCCCATTTCGCCGAATTAAAAGAAACTGCTAATTTTCCTAGGCTATAATGAAGCAGAAGTGCGTCTAGACGAAAAAGAGAAACGTAGATTCAGAAGCTCAGCCTTCGTCTTCTGGCGCGGGCGCAATTGTTTCTTAAGGTAGCAAATACTTACGGTTTTTGTACGTTGCTACTAAATGTTGAGCAATTATCGTTACTAATGGTCGCCCAGTGGTCGAAATTCGACCGTAATTCATTAAATTTTTAAGTTTGAACGTTATTGAGGTTCTTTTGTCAAAGAGTATACCTCTATAATCATTGAATATAATTTTTTTGAATTTTGTTCTATTACGTCAGCTGCGAGCGTGTACAAATACGTCATTAGCGTGTGTTGTTTGCCTTAATTCCCTGCAATACCTGTGAAATTTACCTGTGAAAGATACATATTTTTCCAGTCTCCAGATCGCTATTATGATTGTGAGTTGACGATCGGAGGTCGACCGGTGCACTGAGTCGCTTTTAACGTGTTCATGTGTTTGTGTTATATGTTAATTTATTCAGTGATTTTTATGCGTGTGTTTTTTATGTATAAACATTTTAATTATTTCGACGACCCCTATGTATTAGGGGAATAAATTTTTTTTTTTTTTTTTTTACTGTACCTGAAGATGGGGATTTAGTCCCTGAAACATGTTGTATGTAAAAAAACTGAGATCGCGTAGTGGATTATACAAGGTAAAAAAATTCTTAAGTTAAAATTTAATGTTAGTAACAGTTGAAAAAAAAACACAATTACAGCTTGTATTCGTATTTATTTTTTGATATAATTCATTGTCAGTTTTAATTTTTTCATGTTATTATTGAATCAAATAAACGCTAATAAAAATGAGACTTGACATTCATAGAAGTATAAGATACATTGTTTTCAATTCCAGTGGATTACATTTCATTTTTGGTAAGGTACAAAATTCGAAAACAGTTTGAAGATTATCTGCTACAAAGCTTATATAATTTTTTAATTTTTTTTCTATGCATTAATTTTCGAGTTATTTGAAAAATATGAAAGATAGGAAAAATGAGGTTTAGCTTGGCTAAGCCATATTTAAAAAGCAATAACGCGTTTTTTGACATTTCCTTCGGTTTTTTTTATTGCCATACTGACCAGGTTTCGCCAAGGCTACACAGATATTTTGCCTATCTTTTTCGAATTATATAAAATTTAAATAAAACTTAATACAAAATAAAAATGAAATAAAAAGTACGTATTTTTTCATATATTTTTCATTAAATCAAAAAAACCGGGCGGTTAAAAAAATAAATGTTGTTCATTGAACTTAAAATAGTTTAAAAGTGAATTTAATGATTCAGAACTTCTGTGTAAACGATGTTTTTTGTAAAAACTCTTTCATCGTTTGCTAAATGCCCTTGGCCATTATATTCGGAAATATAAAATCTCAACCCATCGAATGATCGAACTCTACTTGCTGCGACGTACAATTCACCATGTGTAAAAACTGGCTGCCTCAATAAAATTCCAATTTTTTTTTCGAATGTTTGTCCTTGAGACTTATTTATTGTCATCGCAAATGCAGGTATAATTGGAAATTGAGTTCTTTGAAAGTTAAATGGTAAAACAGTACCGGAATATGTTAAATTTATACGTGGAATCAAAATTCTCTTATTGCGTGCGGTTCCAGTTAAAACTTCGCAAGCAATAGCATTACGATGCATACACTTGATGCGCATTCTTGTTCCATTGACTAATGCTTCCTTTGTATTTAAGTTTCTGATCAGTAAAATGATGCAATTAACTTTCAATATTAACTTATGTGGTGGCAAACCACTAATAGTCAAAGAATTCAAAAACTCTACTGGATAGTTATCGATTTCATTGTCATCATCACAAATTATTTTATCGTAGCTATGATATGTTTTCTGTTCACCTGGTATTCGATTATTATTATACTTATATCAGTATTAATAAAAGTGCAATCATTATTTTTAGGTGCTAAAATGACTGACTTCAATATGTTATCTGAGAGTATGTTTTCGGAAATATTTCCATACACCTCATTAATAATATTATTTTCATCTCCTATTAATTGCTGAGGTATTTCAATAATATTTTCACCAAACTGAGGGAATTGTGGGGCTTCATTACCAATTTTTTTCAAGAATTCGACAAATTCTATTTCACTTGGTAAGGCTCTCATATTTTGAGGAAACGTTACTTTATGAAAATAAACAAATTTATGCCCACTCGTGACACAATTTTCAATTAAAGTTGCACGTGATCCATGTGGGACAACTGGTAAGATTTGCTGAAAATCACCGCACAGAAGTATCGTTTTCCCTCCAAATGGTTTATGTTTATCATTTTCATCGCATAGATCCTGCAATAATCTATCTATGATTTTCAACACTTGCAGTGGGCACATAGAAATGTCATCAATAATTATCAATGATGATGAATTTATGTAACGCCCATAGCTACTATTTGCGGTAATATTCGCTACAGAATTTTCCAAAATGGGTATAGGCAATTTAAATACATTGTGTAAAGTTCTACCTCCAAGTAATAGAGTTGAAGCTATGCCACTGAACACTGTTGCAATGCAACTAAGGTTAAGCGAATTTAATTTGTGAATGATTGCTGTTTGTGTGAATGTTTTCCCACAACCTGCATGAGCGGTTAAACAAAACATTAGATCCAGTATCATGATGCAAAACTTCACGAATCACACGATCAATTAGATTACGCTGTTCAATATTTGCAGTTTCATAATGCTCAGAAAACAGAAACTCTTGTTCTATTGGAACAATAGCATTTGCTTCGTCTGTTCTCTGTGAATACGTGGGAACTGGTAAACCAAGTTCTTGACATGACAAATTATGAACATTCAAAATATCTTCAATTTCTAATAGAGCTGTATTAAAGGATACTTCTTCGTTGTAATCTCTCAAAAAATCTTCACTAAGATATACTTTAAATTCATTCCATAACGCCAATGCATTGACTGGCACATTTAATGCACAAATATAACCAAATAAATTTCGCATTTGTTTTGGTGAATGTAATTCTTTTGCTTCATTTAAACATTCGCGCCATTCATTATCATTTGAAGCAATGCCGCGAGCATGGCACGCTTCAACTAAAGAAGTGTGTATAATTCTATTGTATGTTCTAACATCCTCAAATGATTTTTGACCACAGATATGTAATAAAAGCAATCGTAAATGGAAAAGTTCGATGTCTTTTGGTGATACTACATATATGCGTGTAATGATTTTATCACCTCCACGCCTTCTCTTCTTCCATTTTTTCGGGAATCTTGCCACACATAATGCAAAGGAATTTCAATATACTTATATTTATGCGCTGATGGATCTGATCGATTCAATTAAAAAATGCTAATAATTATGTTTGTCTTGTATTTTCAATTGCTTGACGTTCTTGCCCTTCTCGAAAGTAAACATTCTGTCTACGCGGTAAATGAATGTCAAGTCTAACGATGACATGTGATTGAAAATGCATTGGTAATTCATAGATGCGCCATACAGCTTCAGTTGATCCGACATAACGGCCATTTAAAAAATTTTTAACTTCATCAATTTGTATTTCTTGACCTGGTTCATTTCTCTCTGAACCTAATTCAACACATGCACTGTCATAGCCTTTATACACGTATTTATAAATGTATTTAACACTTTTAACTGTAGTGCATACTTCAACATTTATATGGCAATTAAATTTGGCAAGTAAATACGGATTGTATGGTACAACATAACGATTGTCGAGGCAACTACCGCGAACTTCAGCATTAATACCATTATCACGCCTTCTGTATAATGGATATCCATTTAATGATTCACATGTAAATTCATTACATCGTTTTGGATAATTTTTTGTGCATTTTCCATCTCTCATACATACAGAATTTGGATTAAGTACACCGCATGGACCATGCATCATGTGTTTTACAACATATTCATGTAATGTAGGATGTGTTTGAATGTTAGGCATCTCCGCAGACAAAACTTTATCAATATCGGTAGCGTTAACAATTTTATCTTGCTCATTTAAAAAGAGTAAAATGTGAGCATGAGGCAATCCTCTCTTTTTAAACTCAATTGTATAAATGAGTGCTTCAACTTTACCGAAGATTTTTTTTAGTGTAAGGCCCTCAATTAATGCTTTCAGTTTGGACTTGAATACACGCACAACAATATCAGGTCGAAAATTAGCTGACTCACCTACACCAATATTGCTAACTATTTCAGGCCAACTTGGATTGCAAGTCATTGTAATAAACAAAGAAGGCTTTCCGAAATGTTGTACAATTGACATTGCATCTAAATAATTCTGATACATATTTCTTGGAGATCCAATGAATGAAGATGGTAAAATTACTCTACGGCCAACATTATTGGCAGTGGGGTTCAATTCTAATTAATCTGTTAAATTGTTGTAAACTTCAGACCTAAGACTTGTTTGATTTTGTCGAATGAAATATAACCTTGTGCCCTCTATTCTCACATACATATCAACTATCCACTGCAGAAATAATTTTTGTGAATGGTGCAACATACTAAAATCTTCTCTAATTGCAAGTCGATAGGCTGCATACTGAAGCATGGTTAATTTATTTCTGGGCGCTCTTGAATTATAAATATGTAGTTGGTACATTATGAGAAATATTGATATGCCACCCAGTATCACCATTTGGAAAAAGTAATGGATACGCTAAAGGGTCCAATGATGAATCCAAAACAGAGATATTTTTAATGGTACCATTAACTTTTGAAAACGAAACCATATTTCGTTCAAAGGGTGGCTCACCATCAACTGTACTAAATATTACTGCTACATCAGTTTGAACTGCATCATTATAACGGCGTAGATGTAAATCACGATTTACTTTAATGAGCATACAAATTTCTTTATTTTGATTTTCAACTCTCTGACAATGATCTTTCATTGCAATGAATGACCGAACGAAAGGATTAATGCGTTCCAATTCAAGAGAGATTTTGCGCATTATATTGTTATTGCATGTTTGATTATAGTGTTCACGTAATCTATAATTGACAGCAGTGTCAACATCATAAAAATATAATTGCGCATAACATGGTGAGCGACCATATCCAGCAGTCATTGGACCTGATCTGTGATAAAAAACATCATGTATTTTAAAATGATACACTCCACGCATAACTGTATCCGAAATTTTAGCTTCTGAGCTAACCATAGCAAATGATGAATTGTATTTACGAATGTTTTCAAAATAATTTTTTGACTTTCTTTTTATTGAAGGTTCATTTGAAGTAAGTCCATGATACAATGATTTAAAGTACTCATTTTGACTTAAGGCCGGTAATATTGCTTTACCCTTATGACAACATGAAGTGAATGCAGTCCTTTCACCTAAAGTGACCTCAGATTCGAAATGTTTTGCATTGCAAAACCTGCATTGTAAATGCATTAATCCACAATCAAAAGTATTAAAATTTCTTGGAATGACATTCAGTGCGCATTTAAATGTATCCCTCAAAATAATTTCATGATTTTGTATGCTATTTACACTATTTAAATTTGCATTTCGTCTATTATCATTTTGACTTTCACGCGAATATATATTCCTTCTTCTTTGTCTCTCACTCCGACCCGTCAATTTTATACTATTTACACTATTTAAATTTGCATTTGGTCTATTATCATTTTGACTTTCACGCGAATATATATTCCTTCTTCTTTGTCTCTCACTCCGACCCGTCAATGTTCTATGTCGAGGCATAATGGAAGTAGGTGCGAATATCTGAATGTAAAAAAAACATGTAATGAAATTACTGAAACTAAGCTTAGACAGGGTTTAATTTAAAAATAAAATGTACTCACTTTTTTGAAACCACCAAAAATAATTAGGCGAGAGTAAGTCAATTCAAATTGCTGCTACAAAATTTTCCTTTTGCAACAGGTGTATATTAAGCAAGCTGTACTTCACTTTCAACTGCACATTAATATATAAAACACAGATATCTAATATACAAAATATAAAATAAACGCTTTTTTGCCTTGACATACACTCCACAGACTATTGAAAAAGGAACATTTGAAATCACACAAAATTCACAGCTCATTCAGTCAATCTGTCAGTATTAAGCAAGCTGTATTTCACTTTCAACTGCACATTAATATATAAAACACAGATATCTAATATACAAAATATAAAATAAACGCTTTTTTGCCTTGACATACACTCCACAGACTATTGTTGCCTGGCAACAAAATTATTTTAATTTTTAACAATTACCATTGTTTGAAAAAGTTTAAATGAATTTTCAAGTGCAAATGAATGTTTTATTTTATTTAATTTAATGTATTTGTAACACATATTATATATAAATTTTAGCTTTCTGCACTCCTTCTCCATATAAACTTTAACTATGCCAAATCTCACACTCCTCCGTGCGCGCAATATGCTAAAAAAGGTGTACAAAGTTTTCTCTTCACGTATTAATATAGGAATGTTATAGGAATGTTAATTATCGACCGTATTATTATACTGTTAATGATTTCGAGGTTCGGTCATTAATTATGAAAACTCAGTTTTGCGACGTTTCGAGATTTATTCTTCTCATAATCATGCCTACAACATTAAAATATAGTCTTACTACAATTATATTATTTGTAAGTGTGTATAGGTGTGTTAATATTATTAATATATAGATTAAGTAAAATGTAAATTTATTTTATTAATTACGGAATATTGCAGTTCATTTATTTATGCAGTTTTTTATGATCTTTAATTAAACACATGCAACTGGCTTATAAATACGTCTACGTTAAATGACTTGTAGGTCTACGGAATTTAGCTAAATTTTTAAAAGCTATAGATTCTCGTGATCTCCACCACTCGTAGTTACGTCGTTGACATATATTAATTACAAAAATTATTTAATTATTTAAATAATTATCTACTCTGCACTAAACTATCCTTCTCTCTTATAATTTCTGTAAGACTGCCTTCCAGTTTACGCTAAATAATAAACAGAGACCATAATCTAAACCTATTTAAATGGTAGGAAATACATATAGTCACTTTGCGTGTATACCGTCTGCAGTTCTGAAAACGCAATGATTTCAAAGAAACCAGAAAGTTAAACCATGACGATGGTTGAAGTCAAGATACAAGAAGATTTACTTGTCCTTTAGAATCGTCGGATAGGAATTTTAATTATTACGGTAACTATTATTAATTAAGAGCATAGATTGTTGCTGTAACAATTGTTGCTGCAACAGAATATGCATTCTAAAACTTAGAGTAGGAAAAAATACAAGGGTCGGCACACTCCATTATTAACACAACATCCTTGGTTTCTTACATATTTCTCCCGTATTGTAGCATTTTGTTTACCGTCGGAACTTTAATTTTTGTAGAAAAATGTGAACATAAGAAACATGAATATATTTCTGCTTACATATGTGTACAATATTTTTCTAGTAGCTGCCGAAATGTCATAGCTTCTTCCAGGCTTGAGAAAAACTAAAAACCAACTTTATTGGGGACATATGGATCAACTTGAATGGGTTTGTGTTTGTTTTATATAAATATTCTAGACTAACATTTGTGGAGATAATTGTGTCATTAAAGTCTTTTTAAACAAAATAATCAGAAAACCAAAGGAAATGTAAAATTAAGTACTACAGCTTCTGTCTTGATGTTCTTGCAATACTACACACTGGAAATGGAACAAAATTAAAAAATACCATAGGCCTATTGACTCTATTTTTATATTTTTTAAACTCTAGATCTGTTAAATAGGGAAAATGATAAAACTTAATAAATGTTATATCAGTGTGTAGAGGAGAGCCAGCAATAGAATTTTCAGAGCGGAATGGATTTTCAATTCATGATGAATGTATTTATAACATTTCGTTTCTCAACCCGTATTGCTGGTTAATAACTGCTTTGGTCGATACATAAACGCAATCATAAATAGCATTCAATCAAGTGTAGATGCTACACAGCCGCTGTAACTAGAGAATAAATTGTTTCATTAAGGGTGGGTGAACACAAAACTGCGGAGATGCTTGCCAGATGTCATGCATGAATCACTGGTGCGTCTAGACGCTGGTAACGAAACACATCCATCCAATGATGCTGTCTCTCAATGCCAAACATTCCAGACAGCATTCCCATCATGCGCAACCTACCCTGCCAGTAACCATTCTAACCAATTGTCTCTTCCCTCTCTCTCTTAATCACTCAGTGCCTTAAGCATTTTCTCAGATCCCTATACTCCCTATCTTTCTATGCGTCTCCTCCTGTCAGCAGATATTTTCTACTGCTTGTTGGTTTATCCTATAAAATAAAGGTATCATTTTACTGCATATCCTCAATTAAAATAACTATATTCTATTTGTGATTAAGCGAATGCAGAGTTTTATAGGATTTGATTTTCAAATTTTAAATCTTGTTTATTTTTTTCGCTGAATTGTTTATATGTTTAACCTAACCTTTATATGTTTAACTTCATACTTTAATATATACGATGCACTGTCCGTTCACATACGTATTATATTTAAGACCTACTAGTTGCAACTACCGCAGCTACCAACACCATATCATTACAATCATCAGTTTACAACGTTCTTCGATATTTTCCAATTTCCACTCACCTTTTTTCTCTATCATCCTCAAAGTTTTCAATCGTCATATCCTTACCTAAACTATTCCCTCGTTTGTTTGGTCTTTTTCTGCCTTCTGTGAAGTCAACACTTGCTCTGAGAGCTTGTGTTTGGCTATCTATTGTGTTCGACTACTTACTCCTGGTGATATCTACGACTGAAGTGAAATTCTCATTCCCATTCTATTATTCGACATCTTGTTATCCTTCACCTACAAGACCTGTCGGCTGCTGGACTATAGATAAAATTAAAATTATGCTCTATGTAATTTTACTTGATCTAAAATATTATTAAAAATTAAATATTGAAAAAATTTCAACGCTACAAGTAAATGGGGGTAATCAAAACCATGGGGGTATATGATTTCATTATTGTCTGTTGTCGACCAATATTGTGAACTACATTGAAGGTAAATGCTGTACTCGGAGTCACTTATATTTTACACCTTTGATTGCCCTGAATAAAAGCTGCTCATATTGTTATGTTATTAATTCATTTATATGCATTACAGCTTGAATACGTTGCTTAAAATTTAGAAACGCGGATTTTATAATCAGATTTAGTCTAAATTTAAAGCCAGTTTAAATAAAAGGAATACAATATAATTTCCAAATTTTCATAGATAATTTAAATAAAAATGTAAATGTAAAAATGTTTTTATCGTTACAAACTCAGACTAAGTACTATAAATATTTATAAATAGGCTACATATAAATACAAATATATATATATATACATATATATCTTTACAAATCAAGACAAAACATGACACAATTTTCAAAGCATTCAATATCGAAAATACACAAAATACTAATATATACACCACAATGACACACAATAAAACCAATTTAAAGTACCAGAAGCCAACAGGAAGCCACAATAACAACCAATCGACACATGTTTTGCTACAGTCTGTTTCTTGATTTATAAAATATATTTAATATTTATAAAGAATTTACCTCAAGATGTTTCTTCTTATTTGGGACATGTTTCGGGAACCTTTGTGTTTCCATCCTCAGCCTTCATGATTTTGAGCCTTGTGAGGTATTTGTGTGTTGGTTGGCTTTTGCTGTGGTTTCCTGTTGGCGTTTGGTCCTTTAAATTGGATTTATTGTGTGTGATTGTGGTGTCTATATTAGTATTTTGTGTATTTTCTATGTTGAGTGCTTTGAAAATTGTGTCGTGTTTTGTATTGACTTGTATTTGTCAGGTATTAGTTTGTTTTAGGTATTAAGTATTAATACAATACCTATTTGTATTAGGTATTTGTTCAGGTAAACATAAAACACAAAACAAACTAATACCTGAACAAATACAAATCAAAACACGACACAATTTTTAAAGCACTCAACATAGAAAATACACAAAATACTAATATAGACACCACAATCACACACAATAAAACCAATTTAAAGGACCAAAGGCCAACAGGAAACCACAGCAAAAGCCAACCAACACACAAATACCTCACAAGGCTCAAAATCAGGAAGGCTGAGGATGGGAACACAAGGCTTCCCAAATAAGAAGAAACATCTTGAGGTAAAGCCTTTATAAATATTAAAAAATATATATATATAAATATTGGTTTGTAAAATCAAAATATTTATAAGGCCTATAAAAATTAGTAATTAGCGTTTAAATATTTGGCAAAAAAATTAAATTGAATAGGTACGTAGAATATTTTTTTCTGAATAAAATATTTATTCACACGTTACACTCAACATTGTTAAAAACACGTTTGATGCAAGTAAAGATGGTTTATCGACACTTCTTAAAATGACAGAAATATTTCCAGGATGATGTCTGTATACATATCAATCATTAATCAAAAAGTAAAACACCTGATCTTGTGTATCGTTTGAAAACCTAATTGGCCTTTCCATATATTCTGTTTTATAGTCACTTCACCCTAGCAAGTAGCATACGCTTTCCTCATTTTATTTTATCTACTTTGTTGTAAAGAGCAACCTTTAACAAACTCTGGCAATGACCAGCAGTAACAACGCGTAATTCAAATTGCCATATTTCCGCATCAGTCTCCGTAATGCCTAAATTTCTCATTCAATAGGTTCAAGTGGTCTCTAGAATATTCCATAAAATCACAATGTTGACTGTTTTACGGAGTGTAATGAAACATTTTCAGATACAAAAATTATTCTATTACTAAAGTACACAAATCTGTATTCTAATAACCTAATAAATAATAATAAATTAAATTCAAAATTCTCTTAAGTAAGTTCGTAAAGTTCTACAGTTATTGTGTAATTTCGAATTCTCTAAATTAATGACGGTGTTTTTAATACCAGTAGGGAGTGAAACATGATAAAAATAACTTTTAATAATTACAAAATTGAACGTAATTTAAATTGTAATATTGTATAAATAAAGTTCTGTGGAATTATAATTTTCTCGTTGTCTTTAAAGAAAACATTTGACGATGTAATACAAACTACCACAACTCCTTCACATATAGGCCTACAATGTTACATAAATACGCACGCACACGCGTATGCGCACACAGACGCACACACACTCACATACACAAACACGTTCACTCAAATAATTGTTCTGTTGTTTGACATTTCTTTTGTGTTCATACACAGGTCCTGATGATGACAATAAACATTGTCGAAACGTCGACACAAATCATTTAAAATTTTTGTTATATTTTTCGACTGATCCTCACAACAAACCCTGCACCGGAAAAAAATCGTTTCAAACTATATTAATAATTTCATTACACCATATGGAAAACATGTTTATTCGCATATATGATTTGTTTCGTCCGCTTTTTATTAAAAATCAAATGGAATTTGTACGTACGAGTTGGTAAAAGTAATTTTACTGCTACGTAAAACCAGACAGGAATTATTATTGATTTAATAAATTGTTAATTATTTTTAACTTCGTCTCACTTAAACATATTTCTACAAGTACTAAACTTACAATAAACTTATCCTTTGTTTTCATAAATAGACATAGGTATTTGAGTTGATGTGTCGACCAAAACTACCATTTTCGAAAGAAACAAAAACACTGACAAAATTGTCTTTATAAAAATTATTTAAAATGATACCAATAATACATAGAAATATACTTCAATGCGCTTTGTAGAAAACTAAATTATAAATTTGCGACATATAAAAGTTTAGTATGTGATACGGCGATGGGATAAAAGGAAATTTAGTGTAACCGTGTTTACTGAATTTTGAAGGCCCTTGCGACAACTTTACGATTTTTGTTCTTCTTATATTGCACTAGCTGTTACCCGCGGCTTTGCAGGCGAATTTTGCCTTTTAATAAGTACTTTAATATAATTTTTATTGTGTATGTCTATATGGGGTTCTGCCAGCTCGTATAACAACTTATAACAATTTTGCTCGTATTAGTCAAATTCTCTCCAAAGCTGTTTTTTCCAACACTTGTACTATTTTAACTTGTACTAAATTATTATGTTGGTGCAATAGCCTTTGGAGATTTAAAAGTACTCGTTTATAAAACCTTTGGAGATATTTATAAAGTAGGCCTACATGTTAAATCAAAAACGCTAAATTCTTTACTTTAAGCCTTTCTGTGTTAGAAGCATTGTATAACACATTATACGTTAGGTTTTCCTCGACCATGGCTTTTATTTATTTCAGCACTAATCTAAAAACCAAAAACCGTTGTCACCGAACCTCACAAATGAAAACAACACGTATTTTCGCTTTGCATTAAGTAATAGGACAATTTACAATTAGCACACTTCTTCTTTTCCACATCGTAATATATCGATACAATCGCGTATTATTATAAAACATCAAAAATATACTGCAGGTGTGAATAATGTACAGTTCGGATGCCGCTAAATAGCTTTTGTTTATTTACTTGTTACTATGGTAATTAATTATGGTCTCCATGGTGTTGTTGAAATCTTTAGTAGTAGTATTTAATATATTTCATTACTTATTCATTGCATCATCAGAAAAACGTATAAACATACATTTTATATAAGTTTAAGACGATTACAAAATATATAGACGTATCTGTATACAAAATTACAAAATATATCGATACAAACGCATATTAAAAACTGCAAGAAAGGATAAAGGTACAATTCCGATGGCGCAAAATATCATTTGTTTATTTACTTGTTACTATGGTAATTAATTCTGGTCTCCATGGTGTTCATGACATCTTTATACGCGTCAACGAAAAGGCATAATTAAGAGGGCCTAAATTGTGCGAACGGGGCAAAATATCAAATTCCAAGTTAGGCAGTATTTTTCGCCTTGTTTCTAAGGTTACCTGTGCAAAATATGGTGGCAAACGGTGTAACTGTGTGGATTTGTATTCAGTACCCACAAATCCTCGGACTTTGAGTTTTATAGATATATAGATTATATTCGTTTTAATTTTGATTTCTCAAGTACAAACTTGTTGCTTTGTTTGTTTCATATTTTACGTGTATGTATACTTATATAAGTGTAAACGTTAAGATAACTATTAATATCTTTCCCACAAAGCCTTAATTAGGAATTTTCCTGTTTCTGAATTCTTCATAGAGACAAAAAAAATTAATGCATTATAAGCAGATTGTAAGGCTTAATTGTGTATTGATGTATCTGTCTCTAACGTTATGCACATTTAAGGCTAATTTGCGTTACAAATTTTTAAAAAATGGTATACTGACATACTGATTATACAAGACTTTACGCATTTTGTTACGTTCTTAATGTGTCACTAAAAGAAAAAACAAGGCTACATACGACTTACTGGAATCTACTGAAAATGTTTTATTCAGTAAACGTGGTTTCGGGATTTGCGTATATGAATCCAGGATCCGTGTATTCTTTTGAACCACCTTAGTAAATGTTATAGGTATCAGAGAACACAGCTTTTCCTGTATGACGATGAATGCGGCAAGTTTGCTTGTCGCAAGTTTATATCTAAGGTTTGTATACAAAGGAAGAGAGAATGTTTCCCATAAGTCTAACAGGATGCTCAATTAGCGCTATACTTGCAACCAAGTACAAAATCCATTATAATTTTGGTATAAGAGTTTAAGTATTATTATTCTTTTCTAATTATCATTTTTAAAACTCTTCCAGTTACCTTGCAGAGACTCAGAAATACAATCTATGAACGAACCGTCTGTTTTCCATCTGTAATGTTCGCGAAAGAAAGAAAAAGTATCCCTAATAGGTAAAAGACAATTAAACTGAAGGAAAGCTAATAATCGTGTGATCCAAAAAATATAAAAAATATCACCAAATAGAATCTATGTTACATTTCTAATACTTTATATTATAGGCGCTTAAAACGTTTGGCATTTCTAAGACAACTCTCAACGTTAACAAGGACTTGTACGTTTGCTGCATATGCTAAGAAGAACTCTAAGGCTGTTTTATAAAAGTAACAACACTATGAAAGTAATAACTGGGTTGAAACAAGGTTTTTGGTTCTCAGCTATTTTATTTCTGATAGTAAGGTCAGGATTAAGATCGACGCTTAAGGACTGTCCTAGGAAAATGCTGACCAAACGCGATATCCAGCGCTACGTTGTGGGTAATGACACAAGCGATGAACAAACGGAGGGGAATTCAATTGAGTCTCAATAAACAACAAAAGGGCCTGGTTTTTGTGGACAGCCTTTGTTCCCTAGCCCACAGCTTGAAGGACATAAATGCAAATTTAGAAGATCTGGAAGACGAGACCGCGAATGTCGGGTTCAAAATCGATGTCCAAAAAACAACAGAGGTGCGGATCAAGAACTTCATCACTACAGTGGTCAGGCTCGGAGGCAAAGTTATTGAGAAAGTGGAAAAGTTCTATCTTGTTAGTCTTGATAGCCTCATTACCCCCAGATAGGGGTGCAACATAGGACATTAACAACCGCACCAACAACGCCAAACCATCTAATCTGGAGGTCTAAGGAAAAGATCAAGACCAATCTGTGGATATTTGAGTGTTATGTAAAGTTTGGTCTTCTTTACAGATGTGAAACTTAGAAAACAGCTGAGCCACAAGCTACAGACATTCCTTAATCGATGCTTAAGGACTGTCCTAGGAAAATGCTGACCAAACGCCATATCCAGCGCTACGTTGTGGGAAAGGACCAACAAGAGGCCAAGTGAATCGGAGATAAGGAAGAGAATGGTGACGGTTGGGACACCCTGAGGCAGCCGGATGATCTCATTACAATGGAAGCACTTGATTGGGATTGCCAAGAAACAGGGGACTTAGTAGATCCTTACTTGTCAGTTTCATAATTCCACTAACAATATTATTTTAAAATCTTCACGCTCACGTTATTCATTTGGTTTAATTAGTAATTATGACACTGTTTACATTTATTTTAATATTATTTAGTCACTGTGGAACGGAAGGAAGAGTGCGACACAGCAGGGAGGATGCGCGTGGGAGCGTGTGGTAAGTAATTTCAGGGCTAGCGCACAGTACACAGTATTCCCAGCGGTGTTTACTTTCATCACAACTATTGAAAAATGTTTCAATAAGGTTAACCAGTGTTTTTAATTTCGATATTTTCCCTTCGGAGGGAAATATTGCCTGGGAGGCAACTGTACTAACGCGTTCCCACGTGTGTTCGCTTCGTAGGCGAATCCACATACACTTGGTAACTTTGTTGCGAGAGACGAGATTGAACCAAACTTTTTTTGTATAGGTTCATTTTCAATTAAGGGAGACGTTAAGATCTAATGATACATTACTGTACCTGCCTACGTCAGCAGTAAAGGAAGAAAAGCAACGCACACACTTCTAGAAACTAAATGCTTTCAAAACGAAATACGACGTTGAAAATTTACGAACTAGAAATATACTGTTATTGAAGAGTACAAAGTACTTTTAAATAAAATTTACAAATATAATAAATGATATATGTATACATATAGAAACGTGAGTTCGTGTGTGGTTCCGCACATGATGGGCATCCATTAAACAGATAAGTCTGGTTGAAAAATAACATACAACAGCTTCTTCACCGTAATCCTGTCAAGGAAATGTATGGATAAATACTTAGACCATATGTCAATTAACGTAGAGCCTAAACAATTCGACTTTATATAAAAAGTATTTGCCTATATATAATTATTATATAATATGTAGGTATAATATATTAATTATATTATATAATAATATATATATATTTTTTGTAAAATTTCTGTACGAAAGGAATTGCCTGAAATTAAATTGTAAACAGTAATCATTCTTATGCGGTTTGATTTCAACAATTTTCAAATATAGAAAAATGAATTTTAAAAAAGTGCAAAAACTGATAGCCTATAATCATTGGCATGTAAAACTTATTTATACTAAAACTGTAATCAACTAAACTTTTTTAGTTTATCTTATTTTAAATTAAATAAAAATTTTTGAAAATATAAACAGCTCCTAGATAATATTCTCACGTCGGTTTCTGCGACCGGTGTCCTCTATGTTTTTGAAGTCTTCTTCCGGTATGGACCGCGTGAAAAATGTCTTGTATGACGTTTCACTCATATTACAATGAGTGTCCTTAGGTCTGTGTGACATAGACCTGTAGATTTTAAGATCACTGAAACTTTGTCACACAAGACCTTTTTGATGCTGTCCATACCGGAAAGAGACTTCAGGAACATAACTCCTAGATAATGTTTTGATGTGATAAAAAGTATGTAGTGTTTACATAAATGTAAATATAATTACTTTTAGATAAATAAAAATTTAATTTTCTTCACTTTTTTGCAAAAATATAAAGAATTGTTCATATTTGATTTTAGACAATATTTCATAGGATCAGAAAATCACAGAAAATATTCAGCAATGTTTTCATCATGACGGGGAGATTCTACATGATGTTTAATAGAGAATAATGTTCCAACGCTATTTTTGTTATATTAACTATTAAAGAAATTGTTGTTAAATAAACCTATCAAGCAATTCTCTCCAGTTTGCATACTTAACCACGCATCTGTTCCCATAATGCTCCCTTCTAATACCCAAACTAATAAGATGTAATCGTTTTTAGTATTAGTTAATAGTCGGTGAGAAAATCTATGAATAGCATTTAACAAGTTGTTCTAAAGGAATTACCCATCCAAACCTGTAGTTACCCAAAAGTGAGTAATTGAAATATCGCCTTTAACAGGTGTGCAAGATGTGTATGTATTTTTTTCGTGCGCGCGCGCGCGTGTTTTATTTGTGTTAGAAAAATACATTGTACCGAATGGAAATTGAAGATTTTCAATTTTTAATCTCTCTTTTGTGTATAATCCTGTTTAATCTCGTGTGTAGGAACTCACAGCTTGCAGAAATTTAATTACTTCTGTTCCCAGTTACTTTCGACACGATGCGTTCGCACGCTCACACACACACACACACACACACACTCGTGTAAACTTAAAATTGAAAATTGAAACCTGTATTAATTATAGTTTTTATATGTTGTGCACAGTGAAAAAATAATGTAACAAAGATTTTGAACTCTTAACATGTTTGTTACACCGTGTTTAAAAACTACATGAACATATGTAAACTTTTTAATGTAAACACTATGGAATTTATTGCTGCCTTCCTGTTCGACCTTTGTGAACTATTAACAATTTGTACGTCATCTAGAATTTTAGTATAATGTTTGATATTTGCCGCGTCTATCCTAAAAAGAACTTTTCAATATTATATGTTACTCTTATTCATATCATCGTTAGTTTTACTTTTATTATAGAGATAAATACAAGTTCAATAACATACTCAAGGACTTTAGTCACCGCCTAGCACATACACGCAATTTAAATACAATGAATGTACAACTCTACACTAGGAATGTAAGATAAAATGAATACTTATCATAGACTAACGCAAAACTTAGTTTTTGAATTGAAATGGAAAAAAATAGAATAAAAATCATAACGTAATCGAAGACTTTGAAATAGAAGACATTTTCACGTACGTTTCGAAGAAAGTCACATGTCACATTTGTAATGATTTCTCCATAGCTCTAGTTCGGACTGGCAAAAATGTGGCACTTCTTGCTCGGTCAGGCAGGTTTCAATGACATAGCAATATGTAAGTCCCAAAAAAGGGGAAATAGGGTAGAGAAAGATTAATTTTATAAAAAGCAAACTATCTGTTATAACTAAATGTTATTATCTGTGAAACAACGTGTAATATAAAATGGAAACATAACGCGAATAAAGACTACACTTCAGAAAAAACGTTCAAGTAGAATGTAAAGTTCGCTGTATATAACATTTAAAATACACTTCCTACAGATGCGTTTATCATATTTCCCAGTTTACGAACTGTTTCAGAGTACATGATGTCATCTTCCACCGTACCCTCACTACTCTGAATACCCCTACCGATGTGGAAAAATTTACTGAAACAACTAATCAGATGTTAAATAAAGATACATACGACATTACAGAATATGTAGAAAATTTGTACACTGAGTCTATTTTCCATACACAAAACTGAGAAGTGCTGCGTTACGTTCATTTTTTTCACCTCACGTATACCGCGTAATATTCCATAAATGCAACGATGTGACTGAGTGAATCATGCTTAGAATCAAATTTTTGTATAGGCAATTTGTTTACAACAACAGTCAGAAACAATACAATTCTTTGCTACCAGCTATTTTTCTGGCTTAAGATCTAGTTATTACCTAGTCCTGCTAGATCTAGTTTTGAATTTCTTGTAAAATTTTATTCTGTGGATATTATTAAATTTGTATTGTATTTATATTTAAAAAATTTAATTTTCAGTTGTTTACTGCTTGAGTAAAAATGTAGTCTACACTGTACTGCAGTCTCCGTAGCACATAGCACAAGACTTTACACACTGATAACTAGTATTGGCATCTCTTTCTGTCTTTCAAAAGAACTCAATCTGACACACATCGATTACGAAGAAGTCTAATCGTTGCGACGTGTTTCGTAATATAATGTGAATTATTATATGAAAATCACGATTACAATTAATATAACACATTATTAAATACGTCATACAATATTTATTGTAATACTTTATATTTAAATTTATATGAAACTTTTAATGTTCAAAGAGTCTTAAGACCTTGGAAAGTGTCAGAGTAAAATCAAATATCTCTTGTTTACTTACAAGTATGTTCGTACTTTTATATTGGAAAAAGCTAACATGAGCTCATTGTTATTAACTTTAAGTGTTTTATACAATAATATTGACTGCTTTCATTACAGTGATCGTTTTGGTTTAAAACGATATTTCTTTACTCATTGATCAGAAGCATATGATGAAATAATAAAATCTAAAGTCTCAATTAAGCCAGCAGATTTATAAACACTGGTCAGATGATGAGAAGATTTTCTCAGATCGTGTGTTGAAGAATCAAAAGAGATGTACAAGCTATGCAACTGTTCCTAAAAATAAGAAATAGTGAAAATAGTGAAGCACTACCATTTGCTTCTAATTGGCATTAATAGAAACTTGTTACAACTGTTTTAGGGTTGAATGTTTATTTCTATTGCATCATTAGGAACAAAACGAAAATCATTTTTATTTAGTATACATTATTTATGAGCGATTAACATATTTTCATAAAATTTCTATTCATTAAATTGTTATTTAGCAGATAATGGTTGTTACTAAAATATATAATTTTTGATTTCATACTTTCCTGTTCATTGGTATTCGCTAAATACTTCAACTGATTTTTAAAAGTCTGCTTATAAAGTGAATTTCTCTATTGAATAACTGGTTAACACATGAATAAGCTGAACGCTTGGTTTTAAGGTCATATGTTACAATGTATGACAAAGTAGCCGACTTTGTTACGGTGAATTACAAAGACGCAATTCTAGGTAAAACATAATTTAAAATTCCATGAGTATATAGAGTGTAATGAAATTAATGTTTCCATGCGTGTTGCGACGGGTTGCGTGTACTGGCAGCCTTGACACAGACCTCAAGGGGTTTCCACAGGGTGGTCGACCCCAATATGATAAAGTTAAATCAGATATTTAATTTAAGTAACCTTAATTAAAATTAATCACAAAACCTACGGCTAATTAAAGTGCAAAATTATCTGCCAATGTAAACTTTTGTTCAAACATTTCCTAGGTATTTATTACCTCATTAGGTAATTTTACCCAATAAACGTTGATTATTCACAATAAACAATCGTCCATTTGAGAAGAATTTATTAAATTTATTCATGTTTTACGTACCGAGTCACTTTATGGTTAATATAATTAAATTACCTTATTCGGTCCACCTTAGTGACACTAGCTTCTTTCGTTCAATGACGCGTTTCGGGATGAAATCCCATCTTCAGATACACAATATCAATCAAAACTTAAATGTATACCACATTTTGTGGTTATGTCATAATTTAAAATGTTTAAAATCTTTTAAATAAAATATACAAAACGTAACAACTGAATCGCTCGGAGCGCTCGCATGCATGCACGCTGTACCGCGATTTCCTTACGACTGGCTATAATTATCATTCAACCTTATAGCAGTGTCAAACAGGTTATTAGATCCGAAGTTCATTTGATCATTTAATATGTTATTTTTGGTTGTTGCGTTTTTTGTAGCTTTATATATTTCGAACTCCTCTAGGCTATCCATTAATTTACCCTTCTTGCAAGTATGTAACGCTACGAAATTGTTTTCGAAACTAGTATAATTATGACCTTTTGTTATTAAATGTTGTGCAAAACTGGAATTATTATTATTTGTTTTAGGAATATGCTCTAAAAATCTTGTATAAAAATCTCTGCCGGATTGGCCGATGTGCAATCCGGATTGGCCGGATAATTGTGCAGCATTCTACATCGGCCAATCCGGCAGAGATTTTTATACAAGATTTTTAGAGCATATTCCTAAAACAAATAATAATAATTCCAGTTTTGCACAACATTTAATAACAAAAGGTCATAATTATACTAGTTTCGAAAACAATTTCGTAGCGTTACATACTTGCAAGAAGGATAAATTAATGGATAGCCTAGAGGAGTTCGAAATATATAAAGCTACAAAAAACGCAACAACCAAAAATAACATATTAAATGATCAAATGAACTTCGGATCTAATAACCTGTTTGACACTGCTATACGGTTGAATGATAATTATAGCTAGTCGTAAGGAAATCGCGGTACAGCGTGCATGCATGCGAGCGCTCCGAGCGATTCAGTTGTTACGTTTTGTATATTTTATTTAAAAGATTTTAAACATTTTAAATTATGACATAACCACAAAATGTGGTATACATTTACGTTTTGATTGATATTGTGTATCTGAAGATGGGATTTCATCCCGAAACGCGTCATTGAACGAAAGAAGCTAGTGTCACTAAGGTGGACCGAATAAGGTAATTTAATTATGTTAAGAATTTATTTTTTGAAATTCTTCTGAATTTATTTACTTTAGTTTCTTACATTGCCCCTGTCCGTAAGATGTACATGGTTGTTCATGAAAAGAGCAAATAAGTTTGTGTATTCCGTTAAAACAACTTTAAGTAGGCAATACTAGCACGCAAAAGATGGATGGGAATAAGAAGGAAAGCAAATTTATCTTGGTTGGAAGCCATGACCCTCGACAAGGAATAATCAAATTAACGTCAAGAAATTCGGTAAAACTTACGTGAGCACCAGAGGAAAGGACTAAATTGTTTAAAAATTTTTCTTCCGTAAACTTCGAGAGACGTTCGTATGCGAGCAGTACTCACTCCTTTCCTTAGTCTCCGCTAAGGTTTGACATTTTATTGTTGAAACGCGTTGCCAGTTGACTGACACAATTCTCCTCTCAGACGTTTTGCTGACACCTGTTGATGTAGGATTGATCTAGTAGCTGGGTGTCCTTAGTCAAACTGTACTTTTACGACGAGCTAGCTAGTTATAGCATTATAATATCCATAGGTTTATTGATGCACGTGCTCCGCCAATCATGCCCATCGAATCACATATTCCTGCTTTTTACCAGGTCTTATAGTGCATATTATTTAATTTTTGGCTTGGACGCGTTTTGGAGGACCATTTCCGGCGAAACTAAAACAGTATTTATTGACTGAAATGATTAATACACATTAAATGAAAAAAATCTAATTTGTAAAGTCATAGAAAAATGACTAAATGTGTGTGTGTGTGTTTCGAATAACGTCTTTCTTTCCCTCTCACACTCACGCGCGTCAGAATAGATTCTTGGAGTGATATGCAGCATTATAAATAAGTAATGTAGGTTTCAATCTTTGAGTTAAATCCTATTAATAAATTTAATTATAACGGGCAGTGATTCTGAGAAAACACGTTTTCTCCTCAATCGTTTCTGTTACAACGCTGCGGGAGAAATAAACGATTTTCAAAATAAGGCCTCCTAGAGCTGGCAGAAAACTTTTCAATTTCCCAGAATTCCCGCAGTCATTAATTCATTATAACCTAAATTTTATCCACAGTAAACAAATCATGCTTTGTGTAGTACAGTCACTGATTGGAAATAACTAACTTCGGGACATGCACCTGCTGACGACTTCTGTAACATAATTCGTCGTTAATTCACAATCGCTTTAGGTTAACGCAGCCACGAAATAATTGAATTCACGACAGGATGATTAGATAGTCAAGTTAACGCATTTAAACGTAATTTACGTGGTAATTGAATTTTTAACACAATCCACTTTTAATCTAATGAATAGGAATGCCAAGAAAAAGTAAGCGGGACCGTATTATATGTCGTCTATACCAGATATTTCTATATTATCGCAAAGGTCAAAGCTGAGTATACTATTGCTTATAGAGTTGCCATTATAATTTCGTTGTATGTTATGTTCATTTTATAATTAACTTATCGCCTGTAAAATAAAATAGGGTATAATATTGCTTATGATTAATTAAACGTTAGTGTATTAGCATTCACATATTCACATAAAATGACTTAATAGCATCCTAGATCAGTGAAGTAAATAATTTAAAACAAATAGTTAGAAAAACACAAGAATTACTTTAAGTAGTTTTAAACACAGTATGGGAAACATTTTTATTTGCGATTGGGATCACTTATCGACTGGGAGGTGCTGGAACTTAGTCACAGTAGTTCAAGGAAATGCAGAACACGAACATTACTGTATGATCTGAATAAACCCAATGGATTACACTGGGCAGTAATCTGATCGACTAACAGGTGCACCTGTAATGCGGCAGCAATCTACATGCGCGATACCTTCATAGTTCCTAGAAATGTTTAACACTCGAGTCGGTAAACACAATGTTCCCTGTACACAACAAATTGCGGTGATTCAGCCTTATTTCTCAGACAATTAGTTCTGCCAACCTAATGTTTTATTAAAGGAGCACATAAAAAAATTTGCAACACTTCTGACATAAACGAGTCTGTTCTGAAATCCATATCACAGGCAAACAATATAACAAAGTACATAACCTTTTTTTAATTAAGATCCGTTGTGTGATTTTGTTTTTGCATAGGCTAAAATTACGTCTTCTGTAGCTCCATTGTCAGATTTCTGATCACTCTGCCGAGTAATTTAAACGTTAGAGCCACTTTCTACACATAGTAGAACTCACAAGCAAAATTTAATTTTGAGTAAATGTTTAGAGTCAAATTGAAAGTAATTTTGAATAAAATTCTGGCCTACAGCTTTTACGTAGCACATAAAAAAGCCCCTGTAGCTGTCACACTTATTCCGCACATTTTTCTTGATATTATAGGTATCACATGTGAAACAACTCGTTGTGACGACCAGCACACGTCTCGTAAGTGCAGACCTAATACAAGCGGTAATTCACCATATCTGATAAAGAATGAGTTTCTTTCATCCGGCTCTGTTATTTTACCAGTTTTGGGTCTCTGTAGGGCCTTATTTAGTTAGTGAGTAGTAATTAACTCTTCTTCAAGGTCTCGTAGTCTTCTGAAAGTATATCTAAAAATTGTCTAGAATACCGACTAATTAGCTTTACGAGTCATACACTGAAAGTAATGCTCCGTGTAATTCACGCTCGTATGAGATAGAAATGTGAATTCGACCGTTCAAGTCACAATTCGGGTTTGTAAAAGTTTCAAAACATGAAAGGCGCTCTTTGGATTTAATATTCTCTTACCGAAGTGTTGCGAGCACCGAAACAAATTATTTTGGTCGTTTTCTGGACATCGATAAAGCCTTCGACCGTGTACAACACACCAGACTTACTCAACGTCTCCAAAAAGCTAGAGTAGATGGAAAGATGTCTGGATAACAAACCGTATACAGGCGACAGAAAGCTGAGATAAGAATATTGGAAATTCGGCCACCTCCTGAAAACGATATGCAGGGATGTATTCTCTATCCTCTTCTGTTTACTCTATATTTGTATAACATTTTCAAGGAACAACTGGTAATCTAGATCTCGGGATTAAAGTAAATAAAGGTAGGGTTAACGCCCTCAAATATGCTGATAGGACAAGATGCATCTTGGCTAAATGCATTGAGCACTTACAACTTTTAATTAACAAAATTTCGAAAATAGGACAAACGACCTGTCTGAACATTAATCTAAACAAGACAGACTTTATGGTCTTTAGTCGACAGAGACATGACTCCGCATTCCTCTACCTTAATAATAGGGATATCGAAAGTACCGCTTCATTCAACTGTCTTGGGAGTGTAATCACCGAAGATCTACACCCGGGCCACGAGATCAAATGCACGATAGAAACTGCCCGTGCTGTCATTAATAAAATGAGAGACTTTACTTTTGCGACGACAAGAACATTAAGCTACGACACAGGATAGTCAGATGTTACTTTTGGTCCTTTCTTCTGTATGGAATGGAAATATAACTCTCAAGATAACTACAATGAGATACATTTTCCTGAAACGTGGACACTCAGAAGAGTGCTTCCTATCTCTTGAGTTTAAATGATATCCAGCTCTGAGGTTCTTCAAAGAACGTAAACTGCTAAATAACATTGAAAGCATAAAAACCGTTGTCTTGGTCACCTCTTGAGAAATGGTGCCTTCTAAAATTAATCCTGAAAGGGAGAATAGACGGTCGTCGTGGTATTCGAAGAAAATAGCTGTCTTGGCTAAGTAACAAAAGGGCATGAACCGGCGTCTAAAGTTGGAAGGAACTTCTTTCCTTGGCAGACGATAGAGAAGCTATCGGAGAAGCGATCGCTAAAGTTCGACAGACAGAGCACGATACATATAGAAGAAGATGAGAGTGACCCTAGTATGGTGGAAAAGTGCAGGTGTTCGCAAACGTTAACGATGCTCTTTTTTCATGAAAACTGTGGAAAATGACATAACTTGGTTATACATATGAAATAAAACGACTACAGATATGAGATAAAACTTTATCATATTATTTATACCTCGTTGCAGTTTGTGCAGGAGACGCAAAGAAGATAATTTTAGGAATAAGTACAGTGAAAACTACAGTAACGCAAAACTGCTTGGCATGACAGACTGTCAGCACGGTATTTATGAATTTAAATTAATAAATAGCTAAATTACGCAAGATGTCGTGCTACAGGGTACTGAAAGCACGACCGTGTTTATAATAAAACAGTAACAGTTTCACATATTTTTACCCTGTTGTTTGGATTTCCTTTATTCTTATTCAAAACGTTTTCTATAACGCTTGCAGTGATTATATGTATTATACAATTTTGTATTTTCTTACACGCTCTACGTTACTCTAAATATCTTTAAACTCCGAGATTATTAATGTGTAAGTGTGTGTGTGTGTGTGTGTGTGTGTGTGTGTGTGTGTGTGTGTGTGATAAAATGTTTGTAGTTGCAATTTTATTTACATCTAGAAACCTTTTCCTACTTGGCTTTAATCTGTCTAAAGTGTTGGTTAACGCTGATAAATTTATAGGCAAATGTAATATGTAATGAATAACTCTCTCAACAAATGTCGTGACAGATAAATTGTGTTATGTAAAATGTTTAGCTGAAAAGCATCTACAACAACTATCCGCAATAATCTTGCATCAACTTTAAATTTTAAATTAAACGTAGGGTACAGCTGAGAGTTTAGTGCCTGATTTATATTGATCAATAATCTTATAGATTAGTGATATATGTATTGTAGCAATGTAAAAAATGTGCCATTAACGATCGTACACTTCGCGCCTTAAAAACGTAAACATAACAATCAATGCCTCTATTGTTATCCCCGATTGGTATAATAAGTGTCTTACTTATAATGCAATAAGTAATTAAAAAAGTCAATTGTTGATTTTATTCGAACAAAAAAATGATAAGGATACACGAAAGAATGACACAGGAAAGATTGCCAAGCAGAGTTATGGAATGGACCCCACCATGAAGAAGGAAAAGAGGAAGACCACCTATTACCTGGATACAAGAAATTCAGACTATATTGAGGGAACGAGAAATTGAAGAAGATCTTTCGATGGACAAGCAGCAGTGGAGGATTAGAATTCAATCACTTCTGTAATCTTTGGTTCCGGAAAATGTATAAATATTGTACAGCCAAATTAATCATAACTTATAATGCATTTGTATAATTTGTTTAACGTAATGAAAAGCTGCTGACAGATATGTTCGCCGCTAAAACAATAAAAATAAAAAATTTTATATTACAAACGAATAACAAGTAGCTAATCGTCCATTTTTTTTTCCTCACTACTTTGGTTATTAGCGAATAGTATTTGTAGATTAAAACAATAAACCAAAATTTAATGCTGTAGAAAATTAAGTAGAACCTATTTGATATTGAATAGAATGCGTTATTGAAATGAAACTTCTTGAAACGTCAATTGTTTTGGTGCAGCTCTAAAGTATCGTACGTGTTTTACTGTCACGGCTCTGGTTCCCGCCACACAAAACGTAATCCCTCCCACGTGCACAGTCTTCTATATATATTGTGCTAATTTTCTACGATATTCTTACACGTGTAGACACCGTGGCATGCGTGTATTCATTATCTCGTAACAGAAATCGAAGAAATATAAGTAAGCTTTGATGTAGCACAAGTGAAACGTATTGATTGACCACGTCAGCGGTGACGTATGTTTAACATCTGCAAATTGCCAATTACTTTTTATGTGTTACTTCTTTCATAATACGTTAGGTTGACATAACAAATTGTCTGAGTCACAAGGCTGAATCACCGTAATATGTTTTATAGAGACCATATTGTACTTACTTACACGCTGTAAATATTACGGTATTTCGAGGAAGGCCGACTCTGGTGTTAAACATTTCCAGGAACTGTGAAGGTAATGCGTGCGCACGCACAATGTCGCCTCATTACAGTTGCATCTGTTAGTCCATCAGATTACAGCCCGATGTAATCCACACGGTTTATTCTTAATACACAATCTTGTTTGTATTCTTCAGTTTCTTAAAAAATTATAACTAAGTTCTAGCACTTCCCAGAGAATAAATGATGCCACTCCGAAGGCCGTGAAAATGGGGGAGCAAAGGCTGCAGTGACTACGGAGAGGCAAAATTGCAAGCGATAAAATTACAAATAAAATATGTGATTTTTTTTGAAAAATATTGGTCTGAAACAAATTAGCTCAAACTCTAAAACGAACAATGACAATAAAATACGTCTTTTCTCGTTCAGTAACCTCTCTGGCATTGAGAGAGTCGTATTATGCTAAACTCTGTGACTACGCAGTAACGTTACACGTTATGCAATTATAAGGTTGTGAAACGGATCTGACATGAGTGCAAGAAGGATTGAGTGTTATTTCTTCAGTTGTATAGACGTAACAGCTTATGATTACTTTATATCGAACTGATATAACACTCATTATATTCAGAAAAGATTATCGACCATTATCCTCTCACAAAGGACAAAAGGTTGCGTTACAGTAGTTGCAAATTTGCACTTTTATATAAACTACAGGTTTTTTTTTATTTTTTTAACATTGAACATGTTTATAAGGACAGGCGTGTAACACATTTGGAAACGATCGCTGGTGCGTTATCGAAAATGGGAACCGGTGAGTTTCCATAGAAACTACTTCTTTGTTGTCAATAACGTAGTACACATATAAAACTTCGCTTATGAATGCGACTAAATTTAACTTATAATCTGTACATTGGTAAATGAAGAATGAATTCATTGATTGGTGAATGAAGAATGAATTCATTGATTGGTGAATTAACATAAATATATATATATATATATATATTAGATTTATTGAATCATTTTCAATGTCCTTTAAATCATTTGCTAATGCCTGTAAATTTTTATATTTAAAATTATAGAATGTTACCGTCACAATCTATTTTAATTTGTTCTCTTAATATTGTTTGTACAGTTTAATACGCGTATTCTAAAATTAATTATATTTTTCTCTATGCTAATTCAAATATTTTTGCTTCAATTTTAATTATAGTCTATTTGTTTTTCACTAAAAATAAATTCATGACAGTATGAATCAAAATTACGTTACATAAGAAAACAATGCTTCAGTTTTTTAAAAGGAGCTCCAAATTCAGGCTTATCCCGGGCTTGTGAAACTTTCTTAAAAGAAATTGCCCTGCCTCTGCATACAAATAAACATTCTTTCATAACGTCGTACTAAAATTTTATTACAATGTGAAACATTAACTATTTCTATTCTCTGTATACGCTCTCATACTCTTTTAGTAATTCAAGTATAAAGTAACAGATAGAGTAACGGTAAAGGTGAACACACACAATCAGAACATGACAGACAGTTGTGTCTAACCATAAGGTGACAGCGAAGTATCACTGATTCGACTGATTCATAAAGTGCAGGTTTCCTTTCCTTCAAACAATCTACTACTAAGCGAAATTATAGTTTATTGTTTGAACGTGTTTTTAAGAAACTTTAATTTTGCCTAATTTTGTTTGAGTATTGTTATGTACACTAACTAAACTTATGATGATTAAAATAATAAAACGGTTAATCATGGGTAGGTAGTACGTGTGCCTGACGCCCAAACAGTGGAACTGAAAAGGCAAGTGAACTTTTAAAAGTAGGTACGTTGGCAAACCGAGCTGCATATTAAATTGTATAATATGTTGTGACGCCCAAAATTCACAACGCCTCAAGCGCAGAGATTCAATGAGTAGATGTGTGCTTGCTTCTTTACCTGCTGATCACATGTTTTTACGTTCGCTAAAACTTTTATTGGAAAAATCTCCAAACCACAAAGAAAAAAGGAAATTTGCAAGTTACCAACGGCAAAAAGACTAACAAACATGCAAAGATACATATTGGACAGAGTGGACTAAAGACATAACAAAATCAGAAAGACGTTAATAACAGAATGAAGATACTGCGAACAGGAAGAAGAAAAGGAAGACACAATTTAAAATGCGCTAAGCACGCTTGTTCTATCAAGACGAGGTAAGATTGCCTTAAAATTGACGACAGAAGGCTTCAAAAATAAGTATGTAAGCATCATATACTAGTTGGCAAAATGGTTTCCTTGGATTTTCAATTTGGCTTAAAATTTTATTGTTTCTTAATCAGATTATCAATTGGAGCAAGTGGCATGTCTATGCAAAAGTAAATACAAGATAATTCGTAAGAAAACGCATGAATCATAAAAACGAATGGACATGTGATCAAAGATTACTCGTGTCTGTAATTATAATATACCCACTATGTTAAATGTTGCAACAATTCTTTGGTAATACAATTGACTACAGATTACAACATATTACTGAGTTAAGTTATGAATGTCTTTAAAATTTAGAAGAGCTGAAACAAACATGACATGTTACCGTTGTTCGACAGTTTCTTATCGGTTCCTTGACAGATTTTGCTCTGTTCCTCAAGTACTTGTATTTCTGGTTAACAATTAAATTCAAAAGCTCAATTAACACAATATTGTAGGAAGCAGTGTAATGCATTATTATGTATTACTGTTGAAAATATGAGTTGAAAAGTTGAAAAAAAAGATCAGTTTCATTTATCATACGTTAATTAAAAAACTAATATGTAAGTATTTATTAATATTATTATATATACGTATTATATAATAACAATATCAATATATATATGCTTGTGCGAAGGCTTTCACGGTGAATATCTGTTGTAGCAAGTTTTTGGGTACATCCGTGTACGTGGTGCTTATATGCCGTCGTTTCGTTCCGTAATCCAGGAACATTTTCAAGGCGTACTGATGTTGATTTGACTACGCTGCGCGTTTTATGAAAACGTAGTCAAATCAACATCAGTAGTCAAATCAAATTGACTACGCTGCGCGTTTTATGAAAACGTAGTCAAATCATCAACATCAGTACGCCTTGAAATTGTTCCGGGATTATGGAACGAAACGTCGGCAATATAAGCATGATGTACACGGATGTACCCAAAAACCTGCTACAACATATATATATATGCTAAAACATATATATAATATATAATATATATATATAAAACACCACCACTCTATTAATTAAAGTTCTACATATAAAAATTAGGTGTTTAAAAATATGTGCAGGCTAAGCCTATCTTTTTGTAATCATAGAATACATTTTTACATTGCTGGCTGATAAAGAAACCAGAAACTAGTGCTCAGTTCGTTTGTTGTCATATAAAACAGTATAAGCCTTATTGAGAGAAAAATACACTTTGTAAAACAAACGGTTTATAGTATTAAAGTATTGAAACATACACAGCGCATGAGTCGCTGCGGATCGTTGCAGCTCATAAACAATGGTGAACCAACTACATTTCAGCGGCTTTGCAATCGTATAGGCTTGCAGATTATTCCTCACTCGCAATAAAAATTATTCACTGCTATTCGTTCTAGTTTTCACGTTTAGTAGATAAAAGGACGGGTGGCAGGTGGGCGGTCGTGTGTTAGTTATAATGCGTACAGATTCGGTTTCCACTTGTGGACAGAGACCTGAAAGTTCGCCGGTATTATAAACGCATAATCCCCGTGTATGGGATACCTATATGGGATTATCTGACGTGTTACGGAGAAAACCCGCCATGTACGCTTCGGGGCTGAACGTAATTAACTCTGCGCTGAGCAACGTGTTCAAGGAGACTGTTTACCTCAAGGATGTTCAGCGTATTATCCCGTAATCGGGGCTGTCTATTATTGTTAACGTAAATATCAGTAAGACTGATAGCACAACTAGAAGGCACACTCATGGGTTAGTTGAAATTAGGATAAACAGTTTTAGCTTTTACAAACTTTGAAGCTTCACAATCGTATAAGAATTTAGTACAATTGAAGAAATTTAGTTTCACTGTGTTAGGCATATGAAACAGTTGCGAGAATATTACAGTGCATTCTGATTTATACACGCAAAAACACGAAACGTTAAGTAATTATTAGGAAACAATAATGATTACTGTACATGTCACATAAATGTTTCTATAAATTTAGTATTATAACACTCAAACGCAGAATACAAGGTTATCATTATAGTTATGGCTTGGTACAAGACTTTTAATTATTTGTTAATAAGCCGTTAGCAAATAAATCTTCTATTTCAATTAGTATGTAAGAAAGACCTTAAAAAAATTTATAAGATAAAGTACTAATAAAACTAACGTAAGGAAAAGGTTACTTACTACATGCTTATTGTGTCTTTCAAATTCTAAATATTATTTGACATATATTTTTGACGGGCAATTTGTAGCGGCAATCGTTGGAGAAACACTAGACCTGATTAAAAATAAAACTTTATATAAACGGAAAAATGTTGAAGTTTTAAAAAATACTTATTATGTTTAATTTTATTCAAGTCCAAGCTTTTACTAAAAGTTGTATATTATCAATTTAATAATAAAAATTTTTGTATAGGATAAACATTTTTACCTTTACAGAAAAATCTTATTACGTGTACTACATAAAATAAGAGAAGCTTGTGAATTAATTTTTCATTAAATCTGAGAAGCTGACGAAGATAGAAAGTAGAGGGTTGTAGTCCACTGCTCTCGTCGCCAATGAAGATGGATCGTAAAAATTCATTTATTACTCTGTACACGACTGGCGAACAACCATCAGGAACATTTGAAACAGTATTTTAATATAAACACGCTTTATACGTTTTTCTTCCTATTTCTAATAGCACAAACAATTGACGTATTTTTTCGTACTATATTCTTGTACAATAACGGGAGTTGTAAAGTATGCATAGTTATATTTCTGCTAGCAAGATATCTTCATCTCTAACATATTTAAAGCGTTATCGTCAGTATTTTTTCAGTTATATAAACTTACCTCTTTCAGGATTTATTTATTTACTGCTTTACACAGGATTTAAACCGTGCGCCTAATTGTTACCGGAAGACAAAGATAAACTTTAGACATAAATTATTTTTTACCCGTGTTATGGCCGTGATATTTTCACGTGATATTTTTATTAAGTGATATTTTCTGGTAGCGTTCAATTTGCGCAAATCCGGATGGCCTACAATCTACAGGAAACGTAAAGCTTGTTTAGACATTTGTGTATTAAAAGTAAATTAGTTTGTGAGAAACTTGCGTGGATTTAAAAGTTATACATGCTGTAAATACATGTAGTAATTCTGGTTGCCCAGTTGTAAATACTCGTTTCTGTCTAACTATATTCTCAGTTGACTTCATGACACAAGGGAATCTTGACAGAGCCTCTACAATTCTCTTTTCGCTCCTACTTACCTCTCCTCCTGACTCTCACACACTACCTATCTCCCTCCCAACCTCTCTTTCTCTCTCAGTCACGAGACTTACGTACATCCATACATATCACACACACACGACCGTGAATGTGCATGCCTGTGTGTATTTTTGGACAAAAGAATTTTAATGTTGCATGGTTGTGGACAAAATCGCGAATAATTGCCATGTCTCTCTCCCTCTGTCTTCTGTCTGTATGCCTGTCTGTCTGTATGTCTGTCTGTCTGTCTCTGTCTGTCTGTCTGTCTGTCTCTCTCTCTCTCTCACTCTCTCTCTCTCTCTCTCTCTCACTCTCTCTCTCACTCTCTCTCTCTCTTCTAGTCTTAGATTGTCTGCATGTGTCGGTCTTATAACTTATTTCGCCTTTTCCGGACAGTTGATCTCCACATATAAATAATTTTTGCTTTTGATATACATTATCCCATTACCTGATATATAGATAAAACTTAAGAACATTTTCTTATAATTTTTTATATATTTTTTTCAACTTCGCTGAACGTAGCTAATATAAAGAGTAATAAACGACAAAATATTTTTTTTATCCATATATTTCTTAGCTTATTAGCAATGTAAGATGAAGAGACTACAAAGAATATAAAATAGCTAGATAATTTTTTTAATAATTTTCCTTATCCAATAATAAGTATGCAGAATTCTACTTCAATGAATTCATGCAACACAACTGAACTATGTTCTTAGAATTTTCAATTAATTGTCTGCCTTTTGCTTTTACCCACTGGCCACTGATCCACGGAAAATAGTAAAAAATATTATTTCAATGCTTATTCTACCTATGTACAACAAAAGGTTATAATAATTATATTTATGGAAAGTGAAAAACCCAGAGATCTGTGTTTATTTTGCTGTTAATAGCAGAGCTAATAAAGTTACAGCAAAAACACACCACTTGTCGCAGAGTCCAACCTCCATTTATCAAACTTTCTTCTTTCAAGTAGAGTTTCCTCTTTCTAAATTTTCCTTTCCCTTTCGCTTCTTGCTAGAGGGAATAAAAAAATGATTAATGACCCTGCTTTCTACGTATTAATTTATTTTGATTAAATCTGAATGTGGGACGTATTCATTGTTGTCGCGACTCACAGTTCAGTTCTTTCACAAAACACCCCTCGACGATGCAGACTACGAAAGTGATGTTTTTTCTCATATTTTATACCGACTACCTCTACATTATTTTCTGTAATGGTGTTATCAGAATAAAATAGTATTTTAACTCCGCAGTAATTATATAAGCGGAAATGGTAAAGTAGTACTAATACTAATAATAGAGAAACGGACACTCTTGCGTATGCTCTCTCTCTCTCTCTCTCTCTCTCTCTCTCTCTCTCTCTCTCTCTCTCACACACACACACACACACACACACACACATACGCATACACACAAACAATTACATATAAAGGTTTCTAGTTTTTATTTGAAACTTGCAGTCGAAGTTATACGAAACATTTCAGTTTTTAGTGCATCAGATGAGATCAGACACTGAGAGTTATCATGATCATGAGCCGTGGCTCTACAATCCTTGGTGGGCCTGGTCCAAGAGTCGACTCCATGCTTCCCTCTTTCATGCCCTGGCTTTCCAGTTTCCTTATGTTCAGCTTTCTTAGGTCCTCCTCTAGATCACTGAATCTTCCTCGAGGTCTTCCCCTTGCTCTACTACCGATTGGTTTCTGGTAGAAGATATGTTTTGTAGACTGTCCTTTTTCCATTCTCTATATGTGTCCAACTCACCTTAGGCTGTATATTTTGATTATCCTGACAATGTCCGCCTCTTTGTGAAGATGGTATATTTCATAATTATAGCGCCTGAGCCACATTCTGTTTTTTTGTACTCCTATAAATATTGTTCTTAGAATCCGTCTTTCAAAGATACTGGGAGTTGCTAAATTAAAAAAATATACTTACTTATAAAATACATACAAACTGCTTAGAATTGTCGGTAGAGGATGGGCGTAGGCTATGTATGAGTTAATTCAGTACGAAGACTTCTGTAATATACCTTTTATGGAAGCAAATAGAAATTAGTTTGGTGCTCATAAAGAGCATTCCTGATAGTAACACAGCATAAGAACAATTAAAACAATGAAAAACTACTGTGTATAGTAGTTCTATGCCTTATATTCCTCTTACGTATTGAAAGAGGCACAACGTATACACGTGTCTAACAATAATGAAGCAAAAGCTGCTTAATAGGTCCATCAAAGTGCTTGAGTTTACTTCTCCACATCAGGGTTTTGCTCTATTGTCCAACTCTAGCTTATGTAAAACAGGCAGATAAGTATGACGTAGAGCGAGTGAGTTCTACTGCAATAGCCTTGAAGATATTCAGAGTAAGATGAGCAAGATGCGTTTATAAGTTCTATGAAAACTGATTTATAAATTTAAATAATAAATCGCATGAGTTAACACACTCAAACATTATTTAGAGAAGGCTCATCATTCCGGTGCGGCATGTAGTATTGAATTATTAAGTAAGGACTTGACCCGGAATGAAGGCACAGGAAAGGGCGATTGAGCTATAAACAAACTAATGTACCCACCTATAATCAGACTTATTTGGGTAATAAAATTTGTTTATTCGGTAACAGAAACGAGTCTAAATCTATATAGTGTGGACAGAAAACGAAGGTTTTGATAATCAACCAAATCTTTTGTATAACACTCTAATTTTCTGTAGTTCTTCCACTTACAGCTACAGTGCAGCAATCAATAAAGTGAAAGCTGGAACTCGTATTCTAAATTAGTAGTTGTAATTATTTTTTGCCATTTATTACCATAAAGGTGAATAGGTGACGGACGGGAGAGACGAATGTTGAATACGCGACGGTAGGTATTGTACGTTTCATAACATATTAGTGAACACATTAAAAATAATAGAAAACAGCGTAGTATCGTTCTAAATATACTGCGTATTTGCTAGCCCTAAGGTCTAATAAATATAATTAACTACGGCTCAGAAGAGGGACGCAGCAGTAAGCACATGGGCGATTTTTTGCGATTTAAAGCTAATATTTACGATTCACTTGATTTAATGAGATTCTATGCTATTTAATGAGATTCTGTGTGTCCCTCCTCCCAGAACTGGAGAGGATGAGTGACGCCTTTTGGTCTTATCCCTTGATGAAGGGAAACATAAACCGCACCTCCTCGTAGTGCGGTATGGGCAACTCCTACGCGCGACTAACGCGGCTCTACAGACCGAGTGACAGCCGGTATAAGCTGTTTTCCTCTGCTTGTCATTGCAGGTAGAGGCTAGGGCACTCTTTTGTCCTTTGAGTAAGAAATTGTCCCTTTAGGCGGATGGCCCATCATTTGGGCTACGGCATAGGATGCAGGAGGGAAGGGAGAAACCTTCGCATTAAAGATCCGTATGGATATCTCATCCCCAACTTCCAGGGATGGTATTGAGGCCCCGGTAAAAGGGTAAAGACTCTAACGGTCAGAGATGAGCGGATGAAGCAACCCTTCATGTGGGGATAGTACGCATGATCTTTATACTTAAGCCATAAAACGGCAGTCCTGTTATGTCACCCTGTGCGAATTGGTGGTAAACTGTTGCAGAGTAATTAAATACTCGAATTCTTCACAGTAGAAAAAGAGACTCACATGGAGAGATAGACTGTGAAAACAAACAGGCGAAATGCCTACTCCGTGAAGTGCAGAAGAAGAAGACTATGCTACGTTAAAACAATAAATGTAAACCTTTTGTAACGGCTTAAGTACTGACATGTATTTTTGACATGTATTTCAAATGACACGTTTTGTAACGGCTAAAGACTGTCCGACGTGTATTTGCAGGTCTCCTCCTGCGGCATGTAGGATACGCCACACGGGGATACCTTGACAAAATTCAGTGCATGTGTAGTATTATAAAATCCTTAAATAATCAAACTGAAAATTTTTTTCCTAGTAAGGAAAGTAAATTTCTTATCATGAAATTGTGTTAATTATACATGAAGTCGTTTGTTAAGGGAAGAAATAAAGTTATAACATAATGACAGGTAGTTACATTTTAAATGCGTTAAAGTAAATACATATTATTTTAAGCAGTCAGAATTATTGTTTTATATAATTAAAGCTTTATATACTCCTTAAGTGTAAAATGAAATTAACCCAAATATTGTAAATGGTGTGGCGGAATAATGAGATGAATAAAAGTTAAAGTTTAGAGATGATGTATAAAGTGTAAAGGAGAATTTGTTAATGATTTGGAACGTCACCACATCGTTCTTGGAACTAAGTTGTTAATAAATGCCATACTAGGAATAGCAGTTCGCTTTCCTTTTAAGTTAAATTTTCAATTCAAGAAATAATTGTTTTATACAAAACTTAAACGAATATGTTACAAACATTTGGCCTGCCTGTAAGATAGAAATATAATGATGTTTATGTTGGTCACGCAATTCATTTTGAGTAGAATAACATCCTAATAGACTTTGTGTTTTACTTACGAACTCTGTTCTCTGCTCTTCCTTTAAGCGTTTTCAGGATTTAATCCGCTTAAACCGTTCGATTTCTAATACGACTTCTTATCAAATTTAATCACTTGCGGGTCGGAGCAGTGAAAAATAAATACGGCGGCCTTTACCGTAATAACTTTATCGGTTTTGTTTTATGAAATTTATTATCATTATTTGGTGTTCTGCCGTAAGGCAGGTCTTCAAATGGTAAGAGTTCTCCAAGCTGTCTTATCACATTCCAGTCTTTTCGTTTCTTCGCAACAGCCTCTGATTTTAATACTATCTATTAACTTCATTCTTCTACGCCCTCTTCTTATTTCTCCTTCTATGACACCTTCGATGGCAGTTGTAAGCAAGCAGTCTCTTCTTAAACAATAACGTAACCAATTACTTTTCCTATTTTCTATTACCCTTCAGGATTCTTCTATCTTCCCTTATTTTTCTTAAAACTTCATCGTTCCTTACTTTATCAACCCACCTCACTTTTTCCATTGCTCGCCAAACCCACATCTCAAATGCTTCTAATCTTTTCTCATCTTCTTTCCTCCGTGTCCATGTCTCTGCACCATATAAAGCAACGCTTCACCGATAACATTTGGCCAACCGTTTTCTTAAGTTCTTACTAATTTTGCCACACAGCAGTCTTTTACTCCCATAAAATTTATAAAAGATAAAAATTATTCTTAAACAATAAAAATCTGCTTTATAGGTTAAAATCACTACTAAACGAATAACAAATGATTTACACTAATGGCAGTTAAAAATACTGTTTATTATGTTATGTTATTGATTTAACTATAGGAAACAAAGGAAATAGCTGTTTCAATTTATTGTTTAACAAGTTTCGTGTGCAACACTACATTATATAATTACGTAAATTGAAAATGTTGTATAATAAACATGTTACTGATGAGCTGCTTATTTCGATTATTATCGACCGCAATATTCGTCGATGGTTAGTGACGAGAACTCGTTACCACAAATAACGTCATCAACGTTGCAATGAACATACTGCTGCTGACACTCGTTGCACACACCAACCTCAACAGTTTCGCACGCAATATCAGAACCATTATGAAAAATATTTTCACCTGTCAATCTCTCGCCTCCTTTATAAAGCTGCAACGTCAATTATTTGTGAAAATTGTATTTATGGTTCGGTTCATCTTCCAGCGGGAAATCCTTTCTACAGAGAAATTCTGCGAGCCTGCTGGTGACAGAAGGGCACGAAATTCCACATACTTATATTTTCGTGTTCTTTCCATTAACAAGGATTGGATTTGCTTGATTTCTAAACGTAAAAATGTTTGTCGTTGTACTTACATTGTATTACTAATTTTTCACAGCGTCGTTTTACATCTACTTTCTACCGTTGGATGTAACTCCTCGATTCCTTGTTATTATTGCCATTAACGGTTAAGTATTAGAGGCGAATGCAGTATTTTGTAAATGATGTGTCTACGCGGTCAAAAATGTATTACACACAGTAACAATAATTGTAGCCTACACATATCGTTATTAAGCTTATGATTTATGTACGTAAAAAGAAAAAAAATGGCAGGTATCCTTATGAATGTTGTTCAATATATAAAACACACACAGCCGCGCGCTCGCGTACTTACGGACATCCATACATATCACACACACACACACACACGTTCATGTGCGTGCCTGTGTGTATTTGTTTAACAAAAGAATTTTAATGTTGCATGGCTATGAAAAAAAGTGCGAAAAATTGCCATGGTGCCGACGGTCTAGCCCTCCTTCTTGAATTTGCGTCGTAAGTATAAGCTACTCTCTGGATTTAAGTGTGTGTATGTGTGTGTGTAATATAAAATTATATTTCATTTAATACCTCACATGATTTTTTACGATTTTATGACAATTTTCGCCACTTTTTTAGGAAATGAAGTCAAGCAAATTTTGAAATTTTAAAAAATGAAGTCAGTATTCTTACTGTGGTTGAAATTCCCTTGAGTTTGATACCACACATAAGCTTTTGCGGCTTATCACAATTTTGACTCCCTCGCATTTTTTCCTCACGCCTACCTTATTTTTTGGGAGGACACGCATGCCAAGTCTAACAAAAATCGGTTGATGTGTTCAAACATTATTGTGAGACATACCCCAATTAGAGTAGGTAGACAGTTAGTTAGACAGTTAGACAGATATACAGACAGACACACAGACAGACAAATGCCAAACGGTCGACTTAAAACTGAGAATTGTCGTCTCTCGTTCAAATAGGCTATTTGCATTAGAATACGGCCATCATTTAAATGTTTGAAATTAAAAAGCATTCGTTGGATACTTTTTGCAGACAATTAACAGAACTCCAATGATGGTTTATTAACATACTCTTGTCTATGCGTTACGAATCTTATCAACAAGACTGATTTATGTATTTTTAGGTTCATAATAAGTATTTTTTTAGAGATCACAATAATTTTGTGTAGGCGTAATATTTTATTGGTTTTTAATTTCTAGTGACATGCACGCTCAAAATGTACTTCAGCATCCACTTTATTGAAACCCAATATGGCTACCTTAATTAGTTTGCTTTAAGTTTCGTTACTCACTGTGTCTAGGCGGGTGTTTGTGTTTTACAGTGTGAGCTTTACGGTAAGAGGCAAGATGTACGGTAAAAGAGAATTCCGTTGAATTTAACAAAACTCGTTTAAGTTTTGTGTGTCTGTGCCTGTGCGTGTGTTTGGCGTCGGGTAGGTACTATTATATTTTTGCTTTAATTTCTTTTCTTTCTCCCCTCTGGATACGCCCTTATCACTGTCTTCAAAGCACAATAGAATGTAAGAGTTAATTACAAAGTAATTAGCCAGGTGGAAAGGGGTGGGTGAAATATCAGTAACAAAGCAACAAGGCAAGGCGGGCGTTGACGACGTCGGATACCGGCATGGTAAGGTCGGACCTGTTGCACGACAAGTAACTTCGGTTTGACGGAGATAATAAGTTTTTAGTTCAGCACCGACGCTCGGCAGACAATTGTCTAGTCTTGTTGCTGATTAAACGGATCGTTTGTTTCGACTGCTGTCTTTACTGTAAATATAAAAGCAGCTGAAAAACGATCCAGCTAATTGTGTGCTGTTTTAGATTGTTAATATAGAAGTTAGTACACAACACATAGAACCGTATTTCCCTACAGACGGACAGATCCGACCCCAGGAGTCTCTGACCGTCGCTCGTATTCCGGTTGTAAAAGTAATGCATTATTATGTTTTTAACTTTTTTCTTGGACTGAAAGGAAAATATAGACACAATTTTATGTTTTATTAATTAAGATTTGCAGAAAAAAAGTTCTTTGACACCTAACCTTATCTGAGCAACTCTTTAAAGCTTAAAGAGACTTACGACTTTACGACTCAATACGGCCCTCCCAAACATAGGCATCTCTTTTACATTGTTTTTTTTTTTATTCAACGGTGGTATCAAATTCATCCGTTGGAAAGTATTTTTAAAAACAGAACATTTTAAATATTGAACTGAAAAGTGTCATAAAACAACAGAGAGGAAATAGATTAAGCATAGAAAACAATTTATTAACCTTTTATAACAACTTTTAAAAATAATTTAGTAACCTTTTAAGCTGTGAAATCCGCTTTTTGAGTGACTTTAGTGATATATATGGATAACCCTATCAACAAATGTAAGTTAATTTAATATATATTTAAATATGTTGTTACGACGGTATACTGATCGTCGTATGGTAAAGCGGAAAACAAAATAGAAGACACCAATTAAGTCACTAATCACCAGCTTTAATTATCACAAATAAACACTTTGTAATCAACAAGATAGTCCCTTACAATAAATCAAATAAAAATTGTTCACACGCAATAAAATGTCAACTAATATAAAACACAATTGTATTACAATTCTCCTGCACGATTGTAAAACACATAACACTTCGCCACAATACTTCGAACCACACTGTGTAAATAGCCACTCGAACGCACTTTGTAATCGCCCGACAATAACTGAACTGAGCGTCGCTAAGTACTTGTATTTATACCCCGCCAAAATACCGGAATAATCCATACTGCGCGTCAAGAACGCTACTAGAAAACACCAGAACGTAATTGACTGCGGCCTTGCACACAGCGCGCGCGGACTGGTAAAATCTGGATCAGTCTCCGCGTACGCGTGACAAGTATCACGTAATTGACCTTCATCTCAATGTTCCTTATCTTAAATGTTTTTAACATTTTAATACAGTATCGCCTATATATGGAGAAGGTTAAGTATAGATTAAGGTGTTATTTACCATTACAATTTTTTTTAATATTAATTTTTATTCTTAAATACTCTGAAACTTAATTTATCGTGCTACGTATGTAACGTGTTTTATTAAAGTAGTACAGATAAATTAGAAAGCCGTAATGTGGTGGGGAATTAGTAGGATTTGAACACTGAAAAATTTGGATGAGGGCCTCACTTCAAAGATCTGCCGGGGACTTAAAAACTCTTACCCACGTCCTGCACGTTCTGGAGGAACATACAACATAACAGAACTTGCTGATATACAACAGATCATACACTTTACCTGATGATGTGCAACAGGTTATAGTTCTGTAGTAAAATTAGTTACGCGCGCTCGCGCGTGTGACTAATTACATACATACACTCACAATTAACACACAACACACAATACATATGTTATCTGTATTTGAACAAAGTTGTCGTAAAGAGATTGTAACAGTGCTGAGTGAGGTAATTACAGACAGAAAAGAATGGAAAAGTGTGATTAAGGAGACAATAAGTCGAGGGAACCTGAGATGCTACCATGAGCTGGATGCACTTACAACTTGCCTTGAAGAGTCAGAAGTACGGCTGTAACGTGTAAAACCTTCTGACGTGAAAACAGTACAAACACGATTGTAAAATTTTTGCATCGATGTAATCAAACCTTTAGGTAAATTATCTTACTTTGGAAATTGTATTTTAAGAGTTTTTTTTAATCCACTTGAAGTGCCAATAATATTGGCTTCTTTTAAAATTTAATTTATAATTGCAAATAATTTAGGGTCATGTACCTTTATGCGTACCCGAAGTAATTTTCAATAATTCGAATTTGCGATTTTTTGGCTTCGAGATGTAGTGAATATCGTACATAATTTTATGTAGGTAAAAGAATTACAGAAATTGTAATTTCGTATGTTGCAAAACAGTTGGCTGGCGATTGCAAATTGTTTTGTTTGTCATTTTTTAAATGGAACATGTTTGTAGCAGTAATATATCAACGGCGTGTGCCTGTGTCGCCAAAAAATAATGTTGTTAGGTTAACATGACACCTACACTACAAACTGAAATTAAACATAGAAACCGATGCTTCTGTAATGTAGAACCCTTTTTTTTGCGGAAACCACGAAAAAACCCAACTCAAAATAAGGCGGGATGGCCCAAGGGCCACAACTCCCTTTCTGTGGCAGAACTCTGTTTTTCAGTAGTATTCGTTTTTTCATTAATACTAGTTGTGTGAATATATCACTGAAAAGCCACCAAACTCGAAAGTAAGGCGAGTGACTATTACAATACATGTCACTTTTTTGTGGCAGAACTCGTTTTTTTTTCGGTAATATTTGTTTTCCAACAAGCACTCGGTTTGTGGCTAACCAAAAACAAACGTCCGTTATGTAAAATATGCAGAGCGTATGTTGTCATTACTTAATACATTGTTTCTTGTGTTCCCATTAACCATAAACATGTGTTTTTCAGTTTACATTTGCTGTTTTATTATTGTTAATTTGAAAACGTTAGGTTCTTTATTTTAAGTGTTACTCTGTTACAAGCATTGTGTATACACATTAAACGCCAACCATGGCTTTTATTTATTTCAGCAGTAAAATAAAAACCCCAAAACCTACCTAACCTCGTAAATGAAAACAACACGTGTTTTTGCTTTCCATTAAGAAATAAGTTCAATTTGTAATTACACTTTTATTTTTTTGGACATCGTAGCATATCGATACAATCGCATATTAAGAACATGTACTGCGGGTACGGATAAAGGTACAGTTCCCAACGTAGTATGTAATTAATCATAGACAACACATTTCTATATTTCTATTTCCATCTTGTTTTGTCACTGACTTTTAGTTCGCCGCGGTCGCGATTTTAATTCTCTGGCTAGCCATAAAATCGAGGTATTTTTCAGCCTCCAAGTCGAATTGAGGAAATGATTAGCTTGCGATAACATCCTGGGGTAAAAACGAGCGGCTGAAGCGTAGTGCTGGCCACGTTGCTATTCTTGTATGCCAAAGAAAAGAACTGGTAGAAAATTATTACTAGACTATATAAGTTGACAAACGAAGACTTACGAATCCTTTGTGCAATAATTTTTACATTAATTAAAATCGGTATGGAGAACTATACATGACTTCTATGTTCTAATTATTTATAAAATTATTTTTAATATGTAGATTCAGAACGAAACTAAATATATCAATATGCTTTTGGTAAAAACGCTGAGAAAGATAATATAAATACGAATTGTACATAGTTGTTATTATTTTAAGAATAAAGAATTAATTAGACTAAATTATCTTTTATTTAAACAACGCGAAAGAAAGCGAATAGCACCGAGCGTTTGTAATATGTGAATTTCTGAAAACGAAAAATTATTTTGTTTACGTATCCGTGCTTACATAGCATGGAACGATATCAGTTGTTAATATTTATTAAAAATGTTTGAAGTTTTCGGTTGAATAAATTTATAACATCAATAAAAATATACCCCCCCTCAACTATCCTTTTCATTTATAGATATTTCATCTACCTGTCTACAGCGGATTATTATGATCTTCTTTTGAGGATACTTTATTACCAAAATTAAGTACTTTACTCTCGTTAAAACGTAAAACATTGCAGGTAAACTACCCGTCCCCCTTAACCGATCTTCAACAAAATCAATAGGCCTTGAGTCCTCTACAACTCTGGCACATACACAAACAATTGTTTGATTCTGTTTGAATTTGCGGCAGTTATCGTTCCTCATAGAAAAAATTCTACACACAGGCACTTTTCGGAAAATGACTTTCCTTCATGTTCTGAGGGTAGTAGAATCAGAATCAGCCCTTATCTCGAACACAATTTTTTTCGCTATCAGCATACTTCCAACTTCCATTTCCTTGCGGAACATGGAAGTAAAATAAACGTAGGCCTACTCTTTCTATAGCAATTAATTTTTTTACCTTGTATATTTCAATTTTGAATAAATGTAAATATTTATATATTTTTTGTTATAAATATTTTATTGGTCCTTCTATTTAAGATCGTCAGTTGATAATTGTTTATAATGTAAAATTTTGTAACGTAAGGAAGAGTAATGTGAACTGACTCATAACTCCTTGTCTTCAAGAGTAAAGAGAGGTGAAAAGATTGGCTCTACTGTCGCATAAAGTGTGATGTTAAACATTATTAAGCTAAAATTGTACATTATATAACACATTTTTAACTTTGACGATATTACACAGATGACGTCAATGAAATGAACATAATAAACTAAAAATAAATACAAAAACTTACATGGTAATTTGTGTTACAATAAAATAAATAAAAGCGTGTGTGCGTTTCCATTAATATAAAATTTGTTATAAATATATTTCGAAACTTACTAATACAAACATTAAGATAGTAATTTTAAATAAAGAAGACTGCCAAATACACACAAAAATAAAAATACTTAAATAAAAAAAATTGGCGCTCTCATTTAATTCAGTTATACACTATGTGTTTATAGCCGGAGTTAATAACTTTTTCTAATTTTAAAAATTACGCTAACTCTTGCTTATTCAAATGGCTCTACATTAAAAAATAAAATAATTAAATTTTATTTAACTTTACTTTTGAATTTGATTTTTACTTTTTACTCGTATGGGTGAAATATTTTCTTCGCCACTAGACATAAAAGATTTTAATAATAGTTAATTATTTGTAAACGTTAGCACGAAGTAATAATGATCCAACATAAAGAAGACTTACCATAACGGAAGTGAACGTAAGCAGGTGGAATAATGTTGTTAAGTGATAGAGCTGTCTTAAGATAAGAGTGATGGCTCGGTGGGCGTAATGTTTCATAATCTTTCTACTTCGTTACACAATAATTTATTGCTCCCATGTTGGTAACAGTGGCTCATAATTCAGTTATAAGGCAGCTAAATGGAAGTGTTAATACTTTGTGTAATTTTAAAAAATGTTAGAAACTACAAGGGACGGACGTGTTAAAATAATAATGCTCTTTTTTTATAATATTCTAATGTTACCTAGGAAAAGGTTACGACATGAAACTTGATCAAATGGTAAAACGGAATGTAATGCCAATTAGAAGCAGTCTTATAGCATATAAAGCTTGACATCAAATTTTAAGGTAACAAGAATGTGAAAGAATGTGACTGAATATCTCCTTACCAAGAGCATTCATATTGAAAAGATTAAAGAAACGATCAGAGGTTAAGCTGGCTGTTCGCATAAAGAGATTGATCGAAGGTTGAAAACAAAATTAACATATTTACGAGCGTTTTCATTTATGCAAATTAAACATTCTAAAATCCTATGTATTATCAGATCTTTATATGTCTGTCTAAATCTTTACAACTTTATAATACAAACTGTCTGTCTTACGATGGGAAACAAAATCCTATTTTTACAGAGTGGTAGGATTTGTAGGTATCAAAGGTTATACTAACAAGGAAATTATATTCTTATAAAATCAAACTAAAAACAATTGAAAAGTTAAGAAATTGACAATTTAGAAATAGATTAGTTTAAAAATCCACAAAAAATATAACAGAAGATAATCAAATGTAAAGATTCAAAGGTCGTGTAGAAAAGCATAACTGGAAAACATATGAGTCGAGAAAAAGTAAACAAGAGTGGCCGAGGTAGGCCTAGAAAAACATGGCGGATGCAGTGAGAAAAGTATTTAATAAATGAGTAGCATTACAGGACGAAATAGAGAAATAAGCCTACACTTATCACTACAGTTCACTTTGTTTGTGTAAGTGTAGTCATTGACATAAAATTAGTTATTTAAATGCTTTAGCAAAGTAGCAAAAGTGACTAAGGGTTACCTTATTTCATTTTATCTACTTTCGATGTGGAAAGTTTTTCTAAATTTAATAGGCAACAGGCTGAAATTGACTGTTAATTCTATTGTTCTCCTGTATTTCCACTTTAAATAGATAATACGGTGATGAAGACAAAATGCCGTCTTTCAAATAATTGAAGCTTCATAATTTGTAACCTTCTAAAACGTAAGTTGAAATTAAGGTAGTGATGTAAATTTTGCACACTACAGTAGGCAAGGAATATGACGTGTACTGTTGCAGAAAAATCTAAAACCTCGATTGCTTAAAACTTTAAACTGAATCCTTAATTTTCAAGTTTATGTTTGTAATTTGTTGTCCAACATTCCTTGTGTTTGTCTACCGATTCACACTAAAAACATCTGCTGGAGAAAAAAATCAGTCATATGAGTATATGTATTATTTTTTATCGTTCAACGTAAGAAGATACATACAATCTTTTGTACAGTACGATCATAATATATTTAACAAAATACCGTTATCGAAATATATTATCGTTACCGACACACACACATATATAACCAAACACGTTTGCTACACTTGATGTATAAAATATATTTAATATTTATAAAGACTTTACCTGAAGATCAAGAAGGCTGAAAATCAGGTAGGCAACACAAGGCTTCCCGAAACATGTTCCAAATAAGGAGAAAACACCTTGGGGTAAAGTCTTTATAAATATAATATATATATATATATTTAAACAATTTGTGCTATAGTCTATTTCTTGATGAATATATAATTTATTTAATATTTATAAATTCTATATCTCAAGATGTTTTATTCCCTTATTTGGTACATGTTTCGGAAAGCGTATTGTTCCCATCCTCAGCCTTCCTGATTTTATATCTTGTGGAGTACTTGTGTTGTTGTTGGTTGTTATTACGGTTTCCTGTTGGTTTTTGGTATTTTATACTGGTGTTATTTTGTGTGATTGTGGTGTACATTATTAGCTTTTTGCGTATTTTCGATGTTGAGCGCCTTGAAAATGTTGTCATGTTTTGTATTGATTTGTATTTGTTCAGGAATTAGTCTGTTTTGTGTTTGTATATATGTAAATTTTCCCATATGTTCATTATGGTGCATTTGTGTGATATGTGTTTTATTAATGTCATGTTCCTTATGTCTGGGAATTCATGTTCTGTGTTTATTGCATGTGTGGCCAAATCAGATTTATATATTTCTAGTTTTTTGTATGCGTTTAGATGTTCAAAATAACGTTTTTTTAGTTGTTTTTGTTTGCCCTATGTAAAATTTTGCAATCGTGGGATTCAATTTTGTAATACTATTGGTTGTTGTATTATCCTTGTTGTGTGGATTATTTAGTTTTTGTAAATTATTTTTTTATTGTTTATGATGATAAAATATAATAATTATTATTGTATCAATTACAATTGTAATAAATTATTGTACATATTAATTAATGTTAATTATTAATTTAAATTTTTTGATATTTTAGATAACATTAAACAATTAATAATTCAACTACATGTTAATAGATAACAATTGGTTTATTTATTGCCTAAATAAGCTATTATAATAATTCATAAATATTTTTTTATTTATTACTAAGCATTTGCAAATTTGGCAGTAAAACCCCCTCGCCTAATGTTTGCTTTACATCTGAATAGAGCACAATTGGTATCTAAACTACCTTAACTACAATACCACATGTAAAAAGTAAATACTTAATACAAAAGTGGTAGATTACGTATCCGTACTCTTATGTTAGCAACAAAATAACCTGTGTGCGCCTTTCTCTCATATAACATTGAGTAACATGTTAGAAACCTATTACTTAAAAATAATTCAGTATTATGAAAAAATTATGAACCGGTGTTGCATATAAATATAGAACCTGCTATGTTCCTAATTCAGCAGCCCCTCTTCTTTCGGCTAAACGTTTAATCTAATAAGCTGAAGAGACCTAAGACTTCTTTCATATGTTTTTATATAACAACTATACTCATAAAATGTAATTTAAATTTTTAAATTTAATTGTTATTAATGACCTCAGAGATTAATTTTCAACTGTCAAACTTTCCTTTTCGGAATATTAATAAACAACCGTGTTTTCGTTCTCTATTCCCTCTCCCTCTCTTTCTCCATCTCTCTCTGGCAAACACCTGCGTGAGTGTAGAGCAGCTAACACGCTTTTAGGGAAGCGTTTCAAATTAGACGTGTAGAAACAATGGAAGTTGGGAAAAGTTGCAAGGGACTGAAGCATGCGGTCGGAGTGGGAGGGAGTGTGACGTCACGCGGCTCTTGGATCAATGGAGACTGCTGCACCAGCGTGATACAGCTTGTACCCCTTTACACAAGCCACTGGTGTCACGTCAACATTCATGTCATTGTCTGACCATTCCTGCTGTCCCTTCCCGCAAAACGGTTTGACATACATTTGTCGGTGAAAAATTTACAGATCCTACAAAACATTCATGTCGACGACATATACCATCATCGAGTAGTGTGATAAACAATTATCCTCTTTATCTAATAGCTTTTTTTTAAGCGATTTAATTACGGCTGGCGCCGCCTCTTGTATCGTATCTTCCACTGGCGCTGGTCTAAACAGTCTTTTCTGTAAGTCCTCTTGCATTCATTGCGTCTTTAACGTCCATTTTCCATGAATGTTTAGGTCTTCCTTTTTTTCTAGAGGGTAGAGTCCATTCCCAAACCTTCCTTGGTCATCTCTCATCCGACATTCATTTTAGGTGTCCAAAACAAATTCAGTCCTCTTGCTTCTATTGTTTCTATAATGTCAAGGTCGATTACCATCGCTTGTCTTATCTCTGCATTTCTCACTCTATCTAGTCTTGTTATTCTACAGCAACTCCGCTAGTAATCCATCTGCATAGTTCTTATTATGAATTTATTTCTTTTATTAATTTTCCGCAGTTCTGGTCCATATAGGCCTATACTTTCAACTATAGTTTTATATATTCTGATTTTATTATCTAATACCATTATGTGACTAAAAATTGTAAAAATTAAGATACTTAATAGGTACAATAGGATACAAGTTTTAAATCCGGTTTACCCCTTCAGAATAGTGATTAAACCAGCAGAATTTTACTGACAAAAGTTTTTTTTTGACAGTTGAAATTGCAACAATAAACTTGAGAACGGTATGATTATTATCATCATTATTAGCGTAAATTAATAAAACAAATAATCCTAAATAATCTATAATTTTATTGTAGTCTATTGTTATTAATTTTTTTTCAATTTATGCAGGAATAGCAAAACCAAAATAACGTGAGTTTTAAGTTAAAACAAATTTGTATGTGACTCTGAAGATAATTTGAATTTTTTTACGTTATAGTTACAATTATTTTTACGTTACTCTTTAAAGCAATAATATCACTTAATGGAAAAGGGCGTGCAGTTTATCCTGTACCAGGAAGACGGGCAGACGTGTGGAGTTTGTTGAGTGGTAAAGATAAACACAGATTTCCTTCCAGGTGTCTTCTAATATGTGCGACTGGACAAGTCTCAACCAGTAAAAGTAACTCCAGCTTTTGTCAGAATTTTTTCATTAATATTGATCGCTTTACTTTTAACTAAGTATATGATAAACAAATAAGATTTTTGTTCTAACTGATTGTAACTATTATTGACTTTTGAAAGGTAAAGATACAAATTTTTCGGCGGTTCAAACTGCCGTTTTCTGTCAAGCTAACGAACTGGGATAAACCAAACATTGATCATTTAATAGGATAAAAAATTCGGCAAAATGATGCTACAAAAGTAACGTCAACATGTAATTATAGCCTAACTGTAATTGAAACGATTTAAAACAAACAGAATAATCAATGTTTCATACCACTATAGAAAAATTATTCCGATTAGCGCTTTCAAGCTTCACAGCTCATCGTCAGATTGGAAATGGAGAACTTGAACAATAAACTTGAGGACCCTGTGATTATTATCATCATTATTAATGTAAGTTAATAAAACTAAAAATCCTAAATAATTTTTACTTTTATTGTAGAATATTGGACCAAAACGTTTTCCGACTGATGAAGAGCTGTAAAGCTTGAAAGCTCAATCGGAATAATTTGTCTATAGTGGTGTGCAACAGTGATTATTATGTTTGTGATTATAACCACTAACACAACTTTCTTAATTAAATTTCCGATTTAAAACAGTTTTTTATTTAAGAAAACATAATGTTTTATTACTGACACACACGCGCGCGCGCACGCACACACACACACACACACACATAATAAACAATTAGACATTATTCATTCAAAAGAGTTGTTCTACGTAGCGTCCAGTTGAATAGTGTGATCTTCAGATTGAGGAAGATTGGTATAACCTAAATTTGAATACTGAAAAATACCAGTTGGCAATAATACCAGTTACTATATTAAATTAACAAGGAGTACAAGAAATGTCGCTTACACTTTGACTAAGAACGAGATTCATTCTTGTTAATGCACTAGTTCACTTGTCTCGTAATGTTAGCAACTATTTAAACAAAACCACTGAAACCGACGGATTTGTCGGAATAGATCAGTACAATGGCTACAGCGATCACTCAGTCTCACATCATTGGGTTATTCCTTTTTGAATTTTATAAAGTCAGTTGGCACATCAGGACACGTACAAAATCACATCAGGGAGTTGGAAAACTGTCAACAACAGTCCTGACACAATAACACGTGATCGAATTAATAATGTAGCTTTAACCATAAGTATCTCAGTAACAAACTATTTTGCTACTTTGAGACTCTCAGGTTTTACTAATTTTGACTTAGAGAACAAGCTTATAGACATTGCCACGTACTTTTTTGCCATCCTAATATACCTCGTGGCGTTCAAGAGACTAGGTAAAGTTTCGCAAAAAACCATTAATTGAATTACAATAACTCTCCGTATCTAACGGTATAATTCATACGCGGAAGTTACTGTCACTTACTGTTCAGTCAATAAATAGGCATCGTATTCCCAAACCTTCTTGCAAAAACAACGTCTCGCTGTAGATTACTGAAACCCTCGATGAATGTAGACTTACATATGAAAGCTTGTAACCTTAACAACGGCACAGATAACATGAATGAACGTATCAGTTAGCAGTTGTCTTTGATCTGTTAGTTCTACGAATTGTTTTATAGCGATTAGAGGACGTCATTATTGCAAGAGTAATTTATTTAATTATCTCATTGTGTTCACTTTCTGTTATTGTATTTGACCAGTTAGTATCTGTCATTTTGTACTATGTGTACCACTACCGTCTAGCACGTATTACAGTGTAGAAGTGTTATGACTATTATAGCGTTTCTATAGCGTTTGGTGACTTATTCTACAGTTCTGAAGTCACGATTCACTGTAACTTCCTAAAGTGATATCTGAAGTGGAGATTTAAACGTTTTATTGTGCATTGTTCAGAAATTATTGATTTGCGAAATAGATAAGAATCAAATGTCAGAATCTTTCCACGCTATATTAGACGAAGAAACACATCGAAGAAGAGAACTTAATCAGGAATCAATCGAACAGAAGTATGTAGTAAATACATTACAGGGGAGCATAAGCAGGCGCACGTTGTTTACTGCCAGGCCACCTAAATGATCAATGATCTGAATAAAAAACAATGTCTTCAAAATAACCAATGTCAAGTAAAATGTTTGAAGTAGAAACATCTGTGTCAAACATGAAAGAATTGTGTACGGATATTTGATAACATGTTTTAGCGAAGCTCGAACAATTAATGAACACCCGTGAAATAAAACCAAACTACTTCTAAATTACTAAAAAAGTTGCCTTGAACTATTGACATTTTCATTGCCTTAAATTTGATTATTGAAAAATCACCAATTAAAGCAATAAAACTAATAAAACGTCTTTGTCTGCAATGGGGACCGTTTACGCCAAGACATCAACATTTGATATAATCATTCATTTGGTAATTTACCCTTTAGAAATTTGAAGACGCGGCACGCTCAAACTAATAGACAGAGGAAGTATTAGCACTTATCTCGTTCCAGTTCTTAAAGTCCAGCTACAGAGGTACCACTGGAATTACCAGCTAGCAGAATATTACGGACAGTTAGTAGAAGCTCTGAAAGCGTTGCATAGAAACCAACACACGACACGTACCATTCACAGCTGAGAGCAAGAAGGCGGGTCTCCAAGAGTTCGAAGCTACCGTAGACTTAGTTCTCAGACTGACCTGTATACAGCGCGGACATTTATCCGTGGGGTCAGAGATATTAAACTACAACAAATGTCGGGAGTAGCACGCACGTGGGCAGTGAACACGCTTGTGAGGTAGAAAATCGGTGTCAGGTACTAAATTATTATTTATCATTAGACTCACTGGACAAAGTTATGTTAGTGGTTCACGGTCACAAAAATATAGTCATTTCAAACTTTGTGTGCCATACAGAAAACTACGTATTGGATAATTGAAAAAAAAAACTCTTTGTTAATGGTAATTAACGTTTGTTGTTTAAAAAGATTTTATAATCTGTGTAGAATACAAATTTGAGTTTGAAGTAACAAGAAGAATATCAGTAGGGAGGTATTAGTATAGTATAGACTATTAGTAGTATATTATATTATTATGATTAGTATATTAGTATGAGTATTGTGGAGGGAGTAGCACATTGTCCTTGAAGTTAAAGACTACGTGGGGTAAAATTACTTTTAATTACATTTTTTTAGAATTTCCTCTATTTTAATGAAATTATAATTACAGGAAAGCTAACATTTCGGTCATCTACAGGGAAGCTAAATAAATTACACACTGGAAGAAATTATCTATTAAAACAGACGTAACATGGAAACAATGAACATGAAACTTTCAAATGACAAATTCTGAATTAACTGAAAAGACATAAATAGCTGAATATATTTTTTATCAAAAATATAAATTTGGTTAAACATATATATTATTATAAATGAAAATACATTAATATATGTAATATATATATTAAAACTCATTTGCCTTGCAAGAAATTCGTGTGGTTGAGCGTGAGGGATTCAGTTGACACAGTTGTGATGCTGTCATGTAGAATTCCTCAAACTCAGCCCGACGACTATCCTGCAAGGTAATTGGTTTCCATTTATATTTTAATAAAATATTATTATTTGTTGCCCTAAGGCAGATCTTCAAATGGTAAAAGTTCTCCAAGCTGTCTTATCGCATCCCAGTCTTTTTGTTTCTTCGTAACACTCTCTGAGCTGAATGCTATCTATTAACTTCATTCTTCTACGCCCTCTTCTTTTTTCTCCTTCTATGACACCCTCCATGGCAGTTTTAAGCAAGTAGTCTCTTCTTAAACAATGACCTAACCAATTCCTTTTCCTATTTTTTATTATCTTCAGGATTCTTCTCTCTTCCCCCATTCTTCTTAAAACTTCATCATTCCTTACTTTATCAACCCACCGCACTTTTTCCATTGCTCGCCAAACCCACATCTCAAATGCTTCTAATCTTTTCTCATCCTCCTTCCTCATTGCCCATATCTCTACACCATATGAAGCAACGCTCCACACATAACATTTGGAAAACATTTTCCCTAAATTCTTATTAATTTTGCCACACAGCAGTCTTTCCTTCCCATTAAATCCCTCTTTCCCTATAGCAAATCTTGCTCTAATTTCACGGATGCAGGACATATCTTCACGCATCAAGCTTCCAAGACATTAAAACATCTCCACTGGTTGTATTTTGTCTTGCCCTTTATGTTATCTTTATGTTTGCCCTTTTTCCTCCTCTGCTAATCACCATACACTTAGTATTTTTCCTTATTACCCTCTTCGCATACTAAATTGAAATCTCTTATCATTTCATTCATTGTTTTTTCCTTTTCTGCTAAAACAGCCATGTTATCAGCAAAAGTTATATATTCAATTCTTCTTCCACCGACGCTTACACTTAATGTAATAACATGTTTCAATTTGTAATATAATGTTTTTAATTCAACTTAACGTACTGTATTAACAAAATATATATTAGCTATGTTTAAGTTAATACATGTTTTTTCATTTGATTGTTTCATGTTTTTTATGATCTTTGAAATTTGATACATACATTGTTTTAATATTAATTTTAATTTTAATTTCATTAACTCACTAAAAGACACTGTTAGTGATTGAAACGTTATGATTATCATATTACTAGCAATGGTGGATGTCTGAAATAATGATTACTATTTTTATTACACCACTCTTTTAAAACAAAGTATACAGGATATCGTTTGTGCGCTTCATTTAGAAACACATGGCATTCACATTTCATCCACAGAAATCAGAATATATGGTTTCTGACAAATGAAATCATTATTTTTGCAACGGTAGGTCAGAAAAGATTATATCTTCGTGGAAATGCTGAACTAGTCGAACAGCAGGTCAGAACGAACGTGGTGCAAAAACTCTAAGAAGAATAAACTTCGAATTACTGTAAAACTGTAACGTTTTAAGAGTCGTTTCTTAAAATAAGCAGTGATGTGTAGTGAGCATAAAAAGCATGTTTAGTATTATAGAAAATTTCAAGACACTCTAGTAAGGTCGTTGTTAAAAGAGGTATAAACTTGATTTAACTTAAACCCGTTTAATTTTAATGTTAAATTTAAATCTTAGGTAATTTTTTAGACTCGTAAGTTAAATATACTGAAACAAAGTTTAATTCATTCCACGAATTCTTAGTGGCTGCTGACAATAATAAAATGTATTCCTCCTGCCCATAAATTGTTCCCATAAACTTGGGAAATTTTTGAATCATTTCCTGGAGCCGATATTTCTAACATTCTTCTAAAATCAAATTTTTAAAATCAACAGTTGAAGAGATCCACTGTTGTCCGAACTGTTGTTGGTCTTTTAATTACCTTAACCTCGTGTTCGTAATCTTCACTATTGACGTTTATAAAAATGCTTACTATTTCTTCTATCATGAATTAAATTATGACAAAATTATGTAAAGTAAAAAGTATTTTTTATAATTTGTAAAAAAGCATTGAATCATAAAAAAATTACCAAATGCAAAATGAGGCAATAATAAATGATGCCATGTTTTGTCCAAAAATGTTGAAACTAGAGAATATAAGAATTTATCTTAAACCATATTTTAAGCCAATTTCAGAATTAGTTTACAGCAAGTATAGCTAAAACGAGTTTAATCCGATTTAAACGAGTTAAACGTGATTTAGTAAAACCTTTATTCGAAAACAGGACTTCGATAGAAGATATAACAAAAAGAGCAGTTATTTGAGTAACTCTAAAATTGCCGCTAATTAAACACATACTTGACTTACTGCTTTATACAAAATACTGTCTAATTCGTTACTAACCGGCTGGTAAATCGTGATTACCATCTTGCGTTATTGTACCTATATTTCTGTGGGACACTGAAGTCGCCGATCATGATTATCGCACAACAAATTGTTTCAAGAAACTCGACCGACTTTTAAGAATATCGTGTAATAGTTTGAAAACACAAGTTAGTTAGCTAGAAACCAAGGAGTTTTCATCGTCATTACGATCCTAGCTCATAGTATCCTAGATCATAGTAGTAGTCTCTTATTGTTGACAAGAACTCGGGTGATAAATTATTACTTCGAACCAAGTGCAGTGCAGTGAATTGTTTATAAATTTTTCAAAGACGACAGAAATGTCTTTAATGTTTTTAGCATTACAGCAGTGTTGATTGTGTAATAAACATGTTGCAGAGCGGCCGCCGCTTGTCAGACAGACAACAGTGTAATGTAACTAATGGACTGTGGTTGACGTTTGACCTTAGGTCTCGGCGCGTCTTTTCTACGAACAATTTTATTGCTCTTATACGTATGTGTGCACATAAAAACTACATAACCTTTCACTGGAATAGTTCGTGTCACAAATGCAGTAGCGCGAAAACGTTTGCACGCCCCCTCCCCCATCCAACGATTGTCCGGGAAGGGAATATGAATCATCCCGTCCCTACTAGTAACAGACTTTAATCGATTACTGACATATATGTGCATTCCTTTTTTCATAGTAACACAGTATTAGTTAAGATTTTTACGTGTTTGTGTATGTGTGTTTTCTACAGAACGCATATGTTATATGTAAATGTGATAGTATTTGACAAGTTTTGTTTAGAAATTACCGCCAGGTAGATTGAGTAATTGAATATTCGATTCATGAAAAAAATTGGCTGCTTAATGAATTATACCACTCTTATATTAAATTTTCTGCACTATTTTGATAAATAAAGTAGCTATAGGACTCAGTGCAACGTGTGTTCTCTCTCTCTCTCTCTCTCTCTCTCTCTCTCTCTCTCTCTCTCTCTCCTATGGCACTACAGCCCTTCAAGTCCCCCTTTTTCCCCCCAGTCTCTTCTGTCGGTAGCCATCCTCCTCCAGGAACGCACTTTCAGTATTTCTTTCGCATCCTTATCCACCGCGTCCTCCCATCTTCTCCACGGTCTTCCCACTGGTCTTTTCCCGAGGATTCTGGTATTCAATAGTTTTCGTGGTATTCTGTCTTCCCCCATCTTGGCTACATGACCACCTTAGACGCTGTAGTTTTATTAGCGGTGTTAGCGGTGTATAGTTGTGTTAGTGGCGGATTTTATAGTTGTGTTAGCGGTGGTTCTTTATACATTTGATACAATTCAAAGTTATATCTTATTCTCCAGCCGTGTACGTCATTAACTGGTCCCAGGGTTCTTCGTAATGCGACGTGTGTTAGTGTATTTCAAATCTGGGCGTTTTTTATAAAAAAAACTACGTGCACCCACGCGCATCCTCTTGGCTTTGTGAAAGAGTGTTTTGAATTTGTGGTATGTTTTTTGTTATTACAGAATAGATCTTTTATTACATAATTGTAAAGAAACTGAACAATATTATACTGTACCGAAACTGAACTATTAATGTTGCCAATCCTTATTAAATACGTTTGGAACCATGATATCTATTGGATTTCACAACTTAGATTCTACCTGATCAGTGGAAAGAAGTGTATCAATTTCCAAGTTAAGCATATACATGTTTTAGAAACATGCAGTAACCCTGTATGTACATTTTTTAACGTTCATGTGTCGCTACGAATATTGGTAGCCTTCACGTGTGATGATCTGAGAACGTGGCTGTAGTGAAAGGATGATTCTAGTCTGAAACCCAGTGGCGGAATAACGTAATTCCTACGGTGAACTCCATGAATCGAACTATCCGTCATATTTTAGAGAAATTTACAAAATTGAAATAATAACTGTGAAAACCCCTATAGTTTTATTTTAAAATGTAGCACTATCTTCGTTGTCTGTTTCAACGAGCACACGTGAAGCAGAAGATTTTTGTGTCTTTGTTTAGCAGTTATTCGAAATCATCGAGGGGAATTTCAGAACATCCAATCCCTTGTATGGATCGGAGCACACTATCACGAACTACGCATTTCATATGAAGTATCTGTTGTTGTTCGGTAATGTATTAAGAAGTTTTGAACACACAAAACTATTGATCAATATCATATGTAGATAACAATAGAAAAACGTAATTAATTTAAATTATAATGGAAATCATAAGCAAAAGACTGTTAATTACTAAAGATTCGAATACAATTTTACTCTTTTTTAATTTAATGTTTAAGTATAATTATTATTTTAGGAGATACATTTATTTAATATTTTTCATTTCATATTTAATGTTTTATTTAATAACACTTAGACTTGCATAAAATTTCTTAATCTCGTGTTTGCGTTCACATGTTCCTTTAACAACAGTACTAAATTTACACATAAACATTACGTATGTGTATAAATGTGTGGAGGATGTAAACAGAATACTAGTTCTTAACTTCCTAGAGTCGGATATCATGTCTTCAAATAATAAATTGTAAAACCATAAGGATGCAAACACCCTCTTTTATAAGCTCACACAAACTCATTCACAGTGTAAGAGATATGTTTATATAGGGCTGTCTATTAAAGTAAATTTTAGGAGCTTCACAGAAGAGTGAGCAGATAAAATAACAGCTTTTTAAAAGTTCGTAAAAGCGAAGCAAGGGAGAGAGAGAGAGGGTGACGGTTAGAGAGAAATGAGCTGAGGGAATCTCCTTGTAACGGATGGTAGGCGTATGGTGCGCGCTACGGCTGTGTGGGACGGTAACGGCGGCTCTACTTTAACGTGAAACTTCACTTCATTTTTAAAATCGTAATCTCACTTTGGTAAACTAAGCTGGTAGGTATTTATTCTTATTAGAAGCAGCTTCACGTCAAAAAGTGCGCTTACAGTTAGTTATTGCACGACAATGTGTAACGTTGGCTTAGTAATTTATGTATTACGTCAGTGAAAATCGATCTGGTTTGCTCTCAGATAACAAAGTACCGAAAATTATTAACCTGTTGAGAGTAACAGAGTCTGTTCAGAGTCCTGTCACTGTATTCAAACGAGGTTTTAGTTAAAATTATTACATTTAAATAAGCAGACGATATTACTATCCACGACGTTAAAGCTCTGCATTACCCTCTTGTTACTGAATCGTCATCAGATGTTATGAGTAAGAGTATAAAACCGACATACCGCTTTGACTAATATCGCTGTTAAAAACAAAACTGAAAATATAACAGTTAATCGTTCACATATCTTTGAAACCCGCCTGATATTTTCTAAACAATTTTCCCAACTTTGAATGGGTTTTCCTACTTCTAAGTTGAATATTTACTTCCAATTTATAGTTATATCTGCAATAAGCTATGTAAAAAGGTTAAAAATTAACTAAAGTCTAAAAAGTTTGTTAAATTTGTGAAAACGTGGTTGGTGATCATGCTGAATGTCGAGCATTTGCTAGAAACTATGAACTGATTTATAGATATTATTAACTTAAATCAGTTCTGTGTTAAGCACAAAGCATAGGATTGTGTTTTTAATAATAACATACACTACAGATTGATATCGTGATCATTGTATCGTGCAACTGTGACCCCCCTCTCTACTACGACAAGTCTTTACAAATTGTTGATTGTTTTGGATTTTGTAGGTACATGAATACGGACATTGGCTTTGAGGGAAGAGACAGATTTTATCTCCTTTCAAAAAAAACTGTCACATGTTTATATTAATGGTGTATTTATGTACGCATGTATATAATAACAATTACTTCATTTTTATTATAACAATGAATAGTTTTCAGACCTTACTCCGAGACTGCTTTGGATAATACAACCTATGAACAGGTTACTGGTCTGTTGCACAACCCCCTACCAGGGAGACCAGAGACTCTTCTGTCATGTTTACCATACCTTAGCCGAAAGGCCCCGCTTTTGGGGCGCAGGAGATTCGCCCTCACCCTTCTCATTCTGAGATAGGATTTGGTGGCTTTGTATCAGTTATTCTGATACTGATCATTTCTTAGTATTTTCAGTGCTCACCTATCGGCATCAGTGAGCCCTCTACAATCCTAAGTCAGCAAAAATTAAGATATAGAATTGAAAAACAAAGACACACTAGCCTTAGATCACTCTAATCGCGTCGGGGTCAGAAAAAACAAGAGGCAGTCAAGAGAGATTAGACAGAAATTTGGGAAGGATCTCACCCAAGACAAGCTGAAGTAAGTGAGAATCTAGCTAGGGCACATCGGGATTGTCAAACCCGCATCCGCAAGATGTGGACCCCTGATGTAAAGGACCCCTGATCAGCAAGGATGACAGAGGATCGATTGCCTAAAGCGGCACTGGTAGGACTTTAAAGCCACTGGTAGGAGAGAAGTGGGTGGTCCGAGAATGAGATGCGTCCCCTAATCCTTGAAGAGGGGAAGAAGTAGAAGAATATTAATAGTATAAATATATAACAAACCGTGACGTGGTAACTTTGTTAGGATTGAGAATGTTTGTACACTCTTTTTTGTATTACATTTTGTTAATTATTTTATATATATCCAGTTTTAATTATACTTAGTTGATGGCGTTAATCAGTTTCTTCTATATGTAAATTTTGTATAGTACCATGGATCATACGTACGCTTTGCAAAGAGCCTCTGTGTCTCAGAGGTTTATGTTAAGTAAGTAATAATCAATGTGTATTTCGATTTAAAAATACATTAACGAAAATATATTTGTCATATACTATACAGTAATGTGTATATTTACATTAGAGAGTGTAATTTGTAAAAATAATTAATGCACTATAATTGTATTGATATTACATAATGTACTGTACACAAACATGCATTGTGTATAGATAAACGTGCTTAAATTATCAAAACTATACTTTAAGAATCCAATATTTGACAAAAAACAGTTGTGATTATAGTTAACATAGACGCTTACGTAAACCACGTGTAATTAAGTTATCAATAGTATAGGCATCCATTCGCTGCAGCGAGGAATGCTAAAGTTTGCAGGACATAGGAAAGTAGATGTATGTATGTGTTTATCTGATTAAGAAAAGTATTTAATTATATTTGCTGTGAGTAGCGATCCGTCTTATATACGAGATGGTATAAGCTATTCGAAAAAAGTAATCTAGGATTTCATAAAATTTGCTGGCGGAAAGCAACGTTATGGCTACGAACTAAATCTTCACCAGATATGTATAAAGAATAAGGTGAAAGGGATTAAACAATTATTGCTTGATGATTAAAAATTGTCGAAGAAAAATTAATCATTATTAATAACTGAGGGTTTTATTTTTTTGTATTTGGGCTCTCTGGTAAACGAAAACAATAATATAAATGAAAAGATAAGTAAAATAATTCAGAATGCTAACAAATGCTACAATGGGCTAATGAAATACTTTAAATCACAACTTTTACATCGTGAAACTCAATCTAGACTATATAGAAGATTAGTAAAACCGGTCTTGATGTACGGAAATGAAACATGGGTACTGCACAGGGCGACCTGTTTTGACTTACATCTTTTGAAAGGAAAATACTTAGCAACATTTATGGAAGGTGGAGAATAAGTAGGGAAGGTGAAGAGTGGAGACTAAGGTACAACAGAGAGCTCTATGAGTTATATAGATCGCCTGATATTGTGAAATCAATTAGGATAGCTAGTCTGAGATGGGCAGGACATGTACAGAAAATGAATGAGGAGGATGTTCTTATGAAGATTATGAAATGCACACTAGAAGAAAAGAGAGAACATGGAAGACCTACACTACGATGGATTGATAGAATTCTAGAAGATGCGAAAGTACGCGGACTGAAAACTGGTGGAGACTGGCTAAGGATAGGGAACTCTGGAGGTAAATCCTGAGGGAAGCTGAGGCCCACGGTGGCTGTGGAGCTACTGGTGATGATGATGATGATGAAGGGTTTTATCATGTTAAATGAGATATTGTGTATTGCGTTTCCTTGTCTGGATTGTCGACGTGATTCTTATATCCAGCTCTTAAAATCTTACATACTATATGTTGCATGTAAGATTCTGAGTATTACGATCTTGATCATAACAGAACATTAAATATTGAGGACACCAACTGAAGCTTTATTGAACATTTATGCCTGCAACAAAGAATTTCACCTTTGCTACACAGCTGGCAATTTACAATTCACTAAAATTTCCAACACATTTTCATTTGGTGTTCTTCCTTTTGAATGTGGAGCATTGACATCGATTAGATACCTCAAAGTTTCAAAGCGTTTTCACAGTTGACGCTGCCTTTGTGCGAGTGACTTAGCGCCTTAATACCTGTAGCTTTACGCACGTCAATTCAATTTTTTCCAACAAAGTATTTTAGATTCTACGTATCCGGTTTCCTTCTTGTAACCTTAGAAACACCGCTCGGTATTTTTATTTACGGTGTAGATAATATATAACTAATCTTTTTCAACATTGTCAGCTATTAATAGAATCTAATAATAATATAATGATAAGTAATTATATTTACTAAGCGGTTCAAGAATGTTTTTTTCGATTAAATTATAGCTTATTTTCTACCTTATACCTATTGTGATAGTACAGTTAAAGTACACTAAACCATAATTATGAATTTTTAATTTCATAGTGTCGCTAAAATCATAATTCGAATGCATTTGCTCTTTTAGACACTGAGGCTGAACAATGTAAAGTGCATAACTACTATATTCTATAATAATAACACATTTTGTAAAGCACAAACTGATGTAAAAACAGCTTTTAGTAATTGCTGTCCTGGTCTTATATAATATAATTTCAATTTTTGCTAGACAAATACTTGTTAAATTTTACAAATTTCAAAAGCTTTTACCCTAGATAATTTTGTTTTTGACAATAAACTTAGTGAAAATAATACCATGCGATTTAATATTGCAGTAAGGGAAACACAAAGTTTGGAACACTTTGACTAATTATTGCAACAAGTCGCAAGATACAGTAGACGTTGTGACAAAATGAGGTCCGGACTGAATGACACTACGCGGCTCGTTACATGCAACCGATGGAGTCTATTATGAACATACAGGCGCCATCCAACGAATTAATCGTGACAAGGGAAAAATAGGAACAATGAATTCTAAATAGATAAGCTTCACTCATACTATACAAAGTACCAGGTACAAAAATTTTTATATCCGTATTTGTCTGAAATAATGACTTCCTTGCTAGACGTTCACAACGATAATTGACGCTGACAAATTTTTATGAAATGCTTTATTTCTGTTTAAATATTTTTGCACTGTATACGTGTGTGTAGTTACTATCTAATCACAAAGAGACAAATCTAGGTAGCCCTCTTACGTACCTAAATTTGTAATAGAGTTTAATGACGACAGGACCATCTAATTGGAAAGAGCAAAAAGCGTTAGTAATAGACATCATTTCCAGTTACTAAAAATTATTTGTAGAAAGCAATTCATATAATAGAAAATAGCATTATTGTTATTATTATTATTATTATTATTATTATTACCGTTTAGTATTATCGATACTTATAAGTATATCGATACATAATATTAAATGGGTATTTCCAAGAAGCATGAAGAATAAAATTCAAGCACATTGAATCAATTATTTATGAATAGCAAAAGTGATAAAAATTAAGAACCGATAAATGAACATAAAGAGTGTTTACACCAGAAAATAAATTGGAAAATTGGAAATGAGTTCAAGACCAAAACTATTTTTGAATAAACTGAAAGAGAGCTAAATTGTTGGGTACAGTTAAAGGGAATAAAATAACATTATATTGTTTATTTATAAAAAGTAGGGAGTTAATATTAAATAAGATAAAATATGAAGATTGAAATAAGTTAGTGGCAAAAATAATATTAAAAACTAAGGCAGTACGGAAGAGGTCCTGGTCACGGACAAGAGGAGATGGTTAAAGTTAGTGCGCATGTAAAAAACAATTAACCCCACATTACAAACATGTGAAAGACTTTAAAAAGAAATAATAAAATAATTATTTCTAAAAATTCTCGCAAAAAAATTCCAATGTTTAAATACTTTAAAAACAGAAATTTTAGAAGAAATGGGTTTACAGATTATGCTGATGATGACTTTCACCGAGTGACTACAGCTTGTACTTTTCATTTTAGTTTAATTTTCAGAACAGTTAAATTAAATATTTTTTACTTATATGAAGTAAAACTTTATACATTTTTTGGTATACAGACAACTTTAAGAGCGTTGTAATAAAACTACCGCTTTCAGTACTTAAACCATGGTAAGTTCGAATTCCCTTTATACACGTTATTGATAAATAATACAATATTTAACCTATGTTATACATTTTGCAAGGGACAATATTTTCGCGGGTGGCGGCCGAGAAGTCCCTTGAAATTTTGTAATTGTTTATCTTCTGTAAAGTTCCACCTCTTGGTGGGTTGTCCCCTTGTCCCCTAACGATACTTTCTTTCGCAGAGGTTATTCTTCGTTTTTCGAATATAATTCCTTTCTAATAGTCCGTGAGGCATTCCTTCATTTTCAAAGAATACTCTGTTTGCATATTTACTATTATTTTATTTATATTACTTGTTTTCGATATATCTACTTCTTCTCTTTACTTTATGTTTTTACTTTCATTATCTCTTAATTGTCTATAAGGTCTACAAATCTGTGACATTAGGCCTATTGTTTAAGATGTCTCGCGTATAACGTTTAATTAATTTTTTGTTTGGTATCCGACGTACGATATAAATCCTACATAATTCTTAACTTTATTCGTTGAGTGTCTGTTACATTTCATTAATTTCTTTTATCTGACTAACATTTGTCTCTTATATTCTTATTATGTTTGTTACTTGTTCTAATTGTTTTCGCACTTGGTATTTCTTTGTGTCTCTTTCCTTTTTCATTTACACAATGGTTGATTCTACTAAAAAGTTATTTATTACTGCTATTTTGTATTGTACAACATGGTATGAATCCCTTGGTGTTATAACATTATATTATTACATATATCGTGTACAAAATATTATATATCATATTATAATTTCATTGGTAATATAAAAATTGGATTGATTAACTTTATGAACTTTATATTGTATTAATGTAAAAATTTGTTTCCAATACGGGTTAGTACATGCACCTACACGATTAATCATCTATACCTATAGAGACAAATTAATAAGCAGTATGGACATTGCGTGCGCTCTCGCATAGTGTCCCCTGACATGAACAAATTCCACTACTGGGCGTCGTGGGCGTCTATTTGTAACGACATAAACGTCAATAACTGGATAGTCCATACGACAGGTAGAATTTTAATTTTAGCATTGGAAGTGGAAACTAAAAATTACATGTAAAACCACTAAAAAAAGAGAAAATTCGAGAAATGGCGGTTATTTCTTACTAATATGCTTCCTGAGCTGCAAACTCAGTCACTATTAAAAATTTAAGTACGTTTATTGTTAAATAAGTTTTGGTGTTAGATAATTTTTTTGTATCGGCCGTTTAAGGACTACATGCCAATTTCAATTCTTTACTCTTTGTTCTTTTATTTTTCAACAATATTCTTTCATCTTTTCACTGTCTCTTCTTCCTGTCTTCAGTTCACTTAAAAACCTGCGTTTTTCTTTCTCCTAACCTGGAATCCTTCCATTTTTAACACTTTTGCCTGAAAATCTTTTCTTTTATTGCTTCTTCTGCGTGTATATTATTTTTTATGAATCCTTTTGGACTTCTTTAAACCAACTTGATGTTGACTTCTTCCCCCACAGATATTTGAAGATTTGCTTTATCAACCTATTGTCGTCCATTCTATATAAATGTCCTAAAAATAATGGTCTTCTTTTTCTCATTGGTTCTGTTATATTTTCTATAATTTGATAGATTTCATCATTACTTCTTAATGTCCAATCTTCTGAAGTTTTTCGTGGGCCTAATATTTTCCTAATAATTCGTCTTTCCAATATCTTTAGTTTGTCTAAATTATAATTCAATGCTAGACATTCACTTGCATATAGACATTCTGGTTTCACTACTGTACTGCAATGCCTTATTTTCGCATTTTTAGATATGCACTTTTATTGTAAATATCTTAGTTATTTTTAGTTATACCTTATGCCCTTTCCATCTTATGAACCCTTTCTTGTATAGCAGATTTTTGTAAGCCATACGCTTGAATTATTTCTCCTAGAAATTTTTAATTGTCAGATAAGTAAAATTATAATTTTTAATTATCAAAAACATTAATTGAAATCCCGACTATCCTACTGCATCTTTAGTAAAATAAAAATTGTAGAGCAAACAATAAACGCTAACATTTCCAACCATTCAAATTTAAGATAAAATTTCTCGTGGTCTGACACCTGGCTAAATTTTAAGATTTTTTCATAGTTTTGAAACCTTTTTAGACCTTGGGGTTCAAAAATTTTGAAATTTCCAAAACTGTACAATATATTGAGTTTGCTTAAGATTTTCTTTAATTTGATACTCCACATGGAATTTCTGATTTTATCAATCTTCTGAGCCATTTTATGTTTTGGCCATGTATATTCAAAATATTTGAAACTTCCAAAACCCGACCCAATATTACCATTTTAGTTAAAATTCATTTTAAGTTGATATTTCACATGAATTTTGACCCGCTGACATTCGTTTCTATCTCCCCCTTTCTACCTTCCATTTTGTACTGTGTCAAAGTTTTATGAAAATCGGTTGATGGGTTCATAAGTTATCGTAAGACATAGCTCGAATAGGTAGACAGAAAAACGTCAAACGGTCGAGTTAAAACTTAGAACCCCCCTCATTCGTGCGATAACGTACAGAGTTGTTTCGGTACTCTCAAACTGTTTCGGTAAAAGTAATCACAGATACTTCGATAACAATGCGTTCGCGTATTTCAGCGTATTCTGTTAATGGGACAAGGTTCACTAAGACATAAGAAATAAGTAGTAAAAATAACGAGGGACGGAAGTTTCAACGTAACACTAAGATTATGTAGTTTATGTAACTACGTAAATATGTGATTATGTAACAACGGTGTAATGTTCATCGTGTATTTTATATTCTGACAGCGTCACACAGCGCTTATCGACCGACGAGTGAGTGAAGAGCATATAACATGAAGAGCGGGCTGTAATGCAGACAAAGTCATTAGACTGCAGACGACAACAGTCTCTTCTCTAAGGAGTAAGAGCTGATTACATTATGTAATATTATCGTCATTAATGTGTACAGTAATCTGAGCAGGTTGTGCTCAGACAGCCGAGTAAAACGCTACAACAGTCAACGCACTGATCGCGGAGCACTCCTTTGAGACAATGAACGCTGTCGCTAAATTTTGAATAGCAAGCAAGGAACCCAAACGATCGATAATGTGTTAATATTATTACTAATATCATTTACGAATTCCCGATATGATTATTTCTTTATTATTCGTAAAAAAAATTTGAAAATGTTTAAGATACTTCTTGTTAACAGTCGTGTCATCATACCACCCTACTTTGACATTTTTAATTAACTTTTATAAATAGTATCGTAGTTATTGGATAAATAGTTTTTAAATATTTGTTTCGGCTTTAAATATCAATGTGCTTTCTCACTTAGGTTACAAAATATACATGAAGACAAAATAGTAAGTATGTTTAAATGCAAAAGGATTACGTGTCTTTGGCAGGTCCAAAGGATAGAGCACGGAAGAGTCCCAAAAAAGGTTTCTGATGAGCTACCTGGTAGAAGGCGCCTAAAAGGAACACCACAAATAAGTGAGGTAGCTGGAGAAGGTGCAGAGAGGCGTCAGACAACAAGGAGACAGAGGGTGGAGACGACGGGCATAAGACAGGAAAGCCGTAGTTGCAGAGGTCGAGGTTCCGCAAGGACCGTAGCGCCAAGCAATGAATGAATGAATAGTAAGTAAAAGGATGAAGCTGTATATTATATCCTTATATATAATTCCTTTGTAAGTAACTCGTTAAGTTTTCTGCAGGTCTCCTATTTTGTAGTATCTTCAAATAAATACAATACCAGTAGGTTTATTTTCACCTGATTTTCACAGAAATTATTCTGTATCTTCAGAGGTTTGTTGGAATTGTAATTGAATTGTTTTATACGACATATTTAAAATCATATATTTATTAGAATAATAAAATAAACATTTAATATATAATAAATAGCTACTACATAAACATTAAGACAATCGAAAATAGAATTGAAGTAAATTCGATTATCCGTTAGCTGTATTGTAAGCGAAACATTTAATTACAATTCAAACAAACCTCTGAGGATACAGAATAATTTCTGTAAAACATGCGTCAGGTTGTGCCGTGGTTATATTGAAAGGTAAGCACCACGGCCAGTTTAATTTTATTTTCCGTGCGTTCGGTGCACTATCGCTGCTTGTTACGATGACGGCTTTGATATCGAGATTCAAGTCGTTCGCTGCGACCTTGAGTGGTGACGTCATTTGGTAGGCTGTGGCGTTCGCTTGTCAACGAAATTTAGACAGCAATGTTTTGAGTTTTTATAAGTTAGCGCTGTGCCGTTCGTCGGCCTCTTTTCTCTTTCAACTTTGGTGCGGCTTGGATTGTGACGGCGTAAAGTGTGACACCACTATGCCTAGATAAATTTTATTAAAGAGCTTCAGGTGAGCCAGTATTGAGGATTTATATGTAATATTAATTTAATTGGGGTTTGTGTGTGTGATATGTAACGATCGTGTGTGCGTGTGGCTCAGGCGGTCCATGTTTGTGCCGGTAAATATACAAGCACGTGGTAAGATCACTTTGCAGTCAAGTTAAAGAATTAATGCTAGAGACAGTTGTAAATTTGAAAACATAAAAGAATTAAAGCAAGTATGAATTTATAATTGTGGTTCCATGAAGTCTGGTTATTAATTGAAATAGTTATAAATGTCGTAGCATAGACCACGTGCTCTTCAGTCAATCATTATGTGTACTTAAATATGCAAGGTAACCCATAAAATTGTTTAAGCGTATTGTGTAATGATATTTTATGACAAGGTGAAATTTAAGATTCAAATTAAATGCCCGAAGGGTGATTTTGACCGGAGTTAAGGTCCGGCATTTGCGGTATTGAAATTATAGTGACGTGTGTGATCTGAGTGCTTTGACGAAGGAATGTTGGGGTGGTATGTATATATATATATATATATATATATATATCTGAATCGAATATACAAGTAAAAATTTTCACAGGTTTCTCCGCTTTAGTCGAGAGGAAAGGGGTCCACGTGATGGGCACTCTACATCTTCGCCCATCCGCAGAGCCTGCGTAAGAAGCCCCAACGCCGTCACGCCATCCGACATCGTCCTTTACACACCACCGGAAATGCAGGAACGTATTTAGTGCCATCCGAAAGATCAGGTGAGAACTTTCCTTTATTTAATAAACTTCACACACGAAGTGCTCCGCAGGTTATCGGGTAACACACACGCTAAAACCTATTGCTAGAAAATAGACTCATGTTTCAGAGATAACATTACTGAACATGTTTTGATGAAGACATGCTAAAGTGTGGACATTACTGACTGTGTTATAAGTAACTTATAAGTATTTGTGTTTTGAATTGTATAGAGTCAAGGGTTACCTTTCTATTACCTAAATATTTAATTCTATTACTGCGAAAGAGAAAACCGAATTTAAAATATTTTTTTGACAATATCCAGACATTAAGAAAATGTAATACTCGGAGAGTACTTGCATCTGCCTGTCATATGACTTGTGATCCTGCTCGTTCCAATTTTGGTTTCTGCTATTCCAAATTTAATACTCCTGTTCATTTGGTTATTTTTGTTGGTTCAGCTTTACTGTTCAATTTATAATAGTACTATAAGATTCCCATATTTAATTAACGTAACAAAAAGGAAGCGACATATTTTAATTTTTAATTAACAACTAATTTACTACATTTTTAATATTAAGTAACAAACTTAAACCTCGGTTTACTGTGATCACTGGTTTCAATTTAATGTGATTAATCCTAGTGCTGGGGAACAGGTAGATGAAAGCACTGCTGCACACTTAAGTAATTCGTCTTTGAATTTAATTATTAATTATTAATTTAATTATTATGGTATTATCTAATGATCATGGATTGTCTGCTCCAGATACTTATAATTATCATATGTTCATGAATGGTTACTGCATTACTAATGCAATACAAACATTTCTTTTGAATGTAAAATACAAGAAGCACAAGTTTATAATAAAGATAATAAATTAATAGGTTGGCATACAATTATTCAATTGCTGGAAATACTTTCATATATTCTTGTTGTAATTAAACCTCCATGGGACTTTAAAGAGAAATCTGAATAGATGTCAAGAATTAAGGAAAACTCAAACGAAAATGATTGTAAAACCAATTGTTCAAAACATAAATAAAATCTTGTTACTGTTGATCAGGTGTTTTCTTGCAAGACCTGTCACTATGGGCTCAGCACATTTTATTTCCATCTAGGCCACATGCCTAGTCTTAAATATTAAGTTACGCCTTCCCAGAAAACAAAAATTCTGGGACTAAGGGGGCGATTCAAGGTGAAATAAAACCTACTGTGTGTGTGAAAGAGAGAGTGTGAGAGAGTTAGTTGTGTAAACATAGTAATTTTTTCCACCTATAGATAGATGCTATATAAAAAATAGTTATTTGTCTAATCATACACATTAATAACTCTAAATTACGCCTGCCTTTTACTTTCAAAACAGACCCTTATTCAATTTCAAAAACGTTACTCTTAGCAGCCTACAATAATAAAAAGCGTTCAATATTACAGTCACGTTATAAGGTAACAAAAATATTAACTTCCACAACTCTCAAAACGTACCAACTTTCCTGTTTTTATTTGTTTTGATTTTTTATTAGGTCTCAGTGTAAATTACGTACTTGTTTCTGCTCATTAAAAGTTGGCACGACTGTTGGTCAATTTTCGTAATATTTTACTATAATTTATGTGGTATTCTTATAGCAATAAGATAACGGTAACAGAAACTATCAGCCAGGATATTTATTTGAAAGTATTAACGCTCATGAAATACTTGCGTTAGTAATGCTAATAACGATTCTGCGCGACAGGTTTACAGAAAAGTTCAGTAATGTACTATATGTTTAAAAAATTAGAAATTCATTTAGCAATAAGTATTTCAAAAAATAATAATATATCTGGTGATAAGCAAATATTATTAATAAAGTTTGATAGAAAAAAGTAATAGAAAACTTAATATATCGGTATGGAGAACCACATATGACTTCCATGTTCTAAGATTTATATTTAAAATCATTTTCGAAACGAAATATTTCCATAGAAACTACTTATTTCATCAGGCATAACCACACTGTTGTGGTCGCTAACGTATACCAACTCACGCTAGCGCATTCGATTTCACTGACGATGGCAGTCGATGACACTGCCGAGACGACTGGTTTTGCAGAAAACACTGGACCACAGCCGGGAAGGAATTTTAACAACAAACTACTTCATTTTTGTCGATAACGTAGTACACATATACAAAATTATCCCCTCCCCCTTCCAACTATCATATTCATTTATAGAAATTTGCCCCTCCCCCTTCAACAACCCTTTTGATTTATAGATATTTCATCTACTTTTCTACAGTAGATTATTATGACCGTTTTTTAGGATATTTTATTTATCAAAATTAAGTACTTTACTCTAGTTAAAACATAAAACGTTGCTGGTAAACTAGCCCTTCCCCTTAACAGATCTTTACCAAAATCAATAGGCCTTGAGTCCTCTACAACTCAGGAACATATGCGAACAATTATTTGATTCTGTTTGAATTTGCGGCAGTTATCGACTTAGAAATAATTCTACACACAGATATACAAATAGATAGAGACACACACACACACACACAGACACTTTTCGGAAAATGACTTTTTTTCATGTTTTGTGGGTAGTACAATCAGAACCAGCCCTTATCTTGAACATGATTTTTTTCGTCATCACCATACCTTCTTTTCCTTATGGAACATGGAAGTAAGACACTGTCATGTTTACTGGTGGAATTACAATAATGGTTTTTTAATAATGGGCGTATAACCACCATCTCGTCTCTAAATTCATAGAAAACTCTCTACATATTAAGCTATTGTTCTTAAGTTTGTTTACCTTTTTTAATACGTCTAATATAATCATCGAAAAAATTATTTAAAATGATACTTTAAATGACAATTAAAGTTTTGTTTTCTTATGTCATGTTTATGGACATCTCAATAAAATGCTTCTACTGCTATGGTAAGCCTTGGTAAGAAATATTTTGCTTATAACACTAATGTACATTGTTCTGTTGTATACAAGCTCAGAAATAGAATGTGTATACTTTGTTTATGAATATCTTTAAACTCCTTACAACACACAAAAAGTTTTCAATATTTCTGAGAAGAACAGAATTAATTTTCCATTTCTCAATTTTATTTGGTAAAGTCATTTTTCCTTGTGAAATAATGATTGTCAAATTTACATTACTTTACATTTGGTTATAGATTTTTTATAAGATAACGTGTCTTAAAACTGTCATATTACTTGTAATTTGTAACTTTAAGAGTTACTTGGCACTCTTCCATTTTTACTTCTATTTTAATAAATTATATTACATATTGGTAATTCATTTAAATAAATGTCTTTGTAGTATTCATTTATAAATAAGAAAAGTGTATCTTTAATCATTTGTAATGTAACATTGCATTTTTGAGATAAAAATAATATACAAAATATTGGCCACTGTGCTTTGGTAAAGGTGGTAATAAGTGTGGGAACTATGAATGCATATACCGTGTGTACTTGTAATCGGAACCTGTCAGGGCAAAAATTATAATCAATATTTCTTCATCAAAATTGATTCAATTATCCTCGCGTAAACCGACTTTAGTAATTAACGTTTTGCTAATGAAACGGCCTCCCCTAAACGTTTGTGTAGCTTCTTGCAATTTGTAATGGTCGTTTTACTGCTCAAACAGTAAACTTTTTAGAGTATGATTTAAAAACATTTAACAACCTTTTGATGTGGTTTCTTTTCAATTACTTCTTCACCTATGTTTTTCTTTATGCACTGATTGCTGGGTTAACGATATGACACATTTGTTCTACTGGACAGCTCTTCTAGAAACTGCTGTAAACTTTGACACTTGTTTCTGATTGTTTTACGACAGCTAACAACGTTTTTTTGCTTCTGTTTTCCTTCCTCTTAAAATCAAGTGTATTTACGTAATTTTATAGTCTAGTTTGTAGTGGTTTACAGCCACAGCACATTTCTGTAAGAGGTCAAGTTTACTGCCCTATAAATTTCAACTGATAATAAGTAGAAAATACGTAGAAAATATTTACAGAGCTTAAAATTGTTAGAATCACAGCACTTGCCAGCTTCGAACTTTACAATACCCTATTAAAAACTAATATTAATTCTATTCCTCTACTGTACACACAAATAAATTTAATCTTAGATTAACAATTCCACAGTACGATCATGTGTAATACGATTTTAGAGTTGCATACGTTCACATGGAAATGTTTGTATTAGTTATTTCAACGCCGCTTTAGAACAACAGAGTAAGTAAACTTCAGTGAATCTAAAACAATTGCATTTTATCCTTGTAACTGTATACAGCAGTACAATATTTCCGTATACATCCACACGCACACGCACACGCGCGTGCTCGCAAACACCACACACACGCAAACGCAATGAGCGAATGTTTATGTAAGCATTTACTTTAAATATACAAAGTTTAATTTACCAAAAGACGTACGTTTGTATATTCTCGGTGGAACAAGCGTATGCAGTATTGTGTAGCTTTATGCTAATTTCATTTCATATTTTCTGAACTTAACAAAAGAATAACTTTCATAAAAATGAATTTAGAACAAAAAATGAATGATATAAAAATATCTCTGATTCTTCGTTTTGACACGTGTTTTTTTTTTAATTTTCTGAATCATCAAGTCTTTTGATTTTCTAACGATAAGACAGACCAACCGTCTGTAGGAAGTGGACAGTGTAGGAAGTGTAGTACAGGAACTGTAGGAAGTGGACAGTGGCTCATGGATGCTCATCAGAAAAGCATTTGGGCCGTGTAAATTAGGGAATTGTAAGTTTTTATTAGTAGTAAATTACACGTAAGTTTACGTATAACTATGTGAAACTATGAAGCAGTCATAAAATATAAAAAAATGTAGATGTTAAAACAATGGAATGAGGGAATGGGTGAGAGAGAGAGAGAGAGAGAGACGGAGTGAGCTCGCGTAGAATAAAATTAGTGTAACAAAAACACGTCTGATTTCCTGTAGGCCTACTGTGTTACGGTTCCTTCCATGAATATTCCATTTTATAGAGCCAAAGATAATTACATTCCTAAAGCAGACTGCCATCTAAATTTAATTTATTTTCGTTAATGAAATTCCCGTTACTATAATTTACTTATTGAAGTGGTTAAGAAACCAATATCGTTGTAACATCATAAGGAGAACACATTAGCAAGCACACAGGAGACATTACAAAACCAGACAATGGAACGTTGTCGTTATTAAACATTATTGATCTACTTACACAACCGGAAGCGGATGTAATTACTTATATCCGGAACAACGTTTCTAACGTACGTACGTAGCCGCTTTGGAGTTGTTCCAACATTCCTTTTGTCTAAAGTCAATTTAAAACAGTTCTACTTTCTGGTGAGTATTTTTTTTATCAAATACGTACTTTCTTTCTATGACCAGAATTGTCCTAATTCATATCTATGCAACGTATACACAATGAACAGATTTATTTTTATTAAGACAACTGGTGCATTAAAAAATCTGTAAAATTTTTCCTTCACTTAATAGTTCTTATTATATTAGTTGCCATTATCATAATCGATAACACTTCTCTGTTTAGTTTTGGGCGATGCTTGCCTCGTTATTATTATCTATTATTTTCTCTCCAGAGAAAATTTAGCCAGTAACTATATCACTAAACTCACCCTGGCCAAGTCCCTTTCGTATTATAAGCTAATTTTATTGATTAGTCTTTATCGATATAAGATTTTATTTTATGTTTTCCTTTCCTTTCTTCTGGCGCTACAGCCCACGATGAGCCCTGGCCTCCCTAAATAGTCGCATCCAACTCGGTCCTCCAACCTCTGCCTCCAATCCCCGATACCCATCCTCCTCAGGTCATCTTCTACGCCCTGTAGCCACCTTCTTCTAGGTCTTCCTTTCCTTCTTTGCCAATTTATTGTCTCTCTAAGATAAGAATTGCTTTGAACACTCTGTCATCCTTCATTTTCCAACCAGCTAATGCTCATAGATTTGATGAACCTCACTATGTCCTCACCATCTATCAAATCCTCCAGTTCCCTATTATTCCGTATGCGCCATTTTTCACTTCCTTCAGTAGTCTAAAGGTTTTTCTTAGTCTTTCCAAGACTCTTAAGTTATATATGTCACTATTACGTAGTGTCCAGGTCTCCGCAGCATATGTTACAACTGGTCTTATTAAGGTCTTGGGTCTTGTATAATTTAAGTTTGGTTCTTTTGGTGACTAAACTGGTTCTGAAAATTTTCTGGTGGGTATAAAAACTCTATTACCACTCATTATGCGATTTACAATCTCGTTGCTGATTTTGTTCTCATTGTTTATAGAGGCATCCAAATATTTGAATTCCCGGATCACTTGGAAAATACGCCATCCTACATTGAAATTTCAATTCTCCTCCTTTTCTCTGCACTTGATATTTTCAAAAATGTCGTTTTATTGTTGGTTTTATTTTCTGTAATTATTATAATAAAAAAATGAATTTTCCTATGAACTTACTACTGTATAAATCATCGATTAAAGTGACGCCTAAAACCAACTATATATTTTATTTGTTTCATTTATGTAGTTACACATTTGATATTCTTGCTACAATATTAAGAATTCTACTACACAAAGTCATAACATATCACAGTTTACAATTTTGTTAGCGAGTTACCAAATACAGTAGGAAGTTTTCCGATAAATGAAACAGAATGATAACGATAACAACAGTAAGATGAAAGTGCTGAAGTGAGAGGCACATAAGGTTAGGTTACTGGCCGCTGTATTATGTGAGACAGGGGATCCGGGGACGAAGAGGAACGATGGCCACAGAATTAAACACTCGTAACGTTACACAAGGGACTAAAATTTTAGTCATTAAAAGGGTTTCGCGGGCGAACAGTCTTGGTTGGTTAGTGGCGTTGAATCTCGCAGCCATCATTTACGATTACATGCAGAGAAATAAATGTCTAGTTATTTATTTACATCATGTAGAATGAAATAATTTATGAAATAGCACTTTGTATTTTACCAAAAAAAGTGACATTGATATTCATACGACTGAAATAGGATTTCTTTTAGAATAACTAATTTTGCTCTGGGAGAAACACCGATTCCGGATGGAAAGTTTGTTTGCAGCATACGTACACATCACCATCTCTATATTTTATAAAATAACGGTAAAAAGTATTTGTATACTCTAAAAAATAATTGTACATTATGCATGCGTAGCGTATACTTATTTGAAACTTCGTCATCTCCATCTTCTCTTCTACATCCTTTTCTTCTTATTTTTCACTTTCACCTTCTACTTTTCCTTCTTATTTTGATTATTATTACAAATATAATTTTTGCCTATATATATAACACACTCACACGGCTGTTCCCAGAATATAGTATCAAACGTCGGGGAATGATTTTACTCATTAAACTGGAGGATGAAGTCAGATAAATGTATACATAAAAGTGCTCCGTTTTCCATCTCTACGTGTCTATATCTTGAAAAAAAAAATTATTACTGCCAAACGAGATGAGATGTGGAATTAAAATTTAGAATACACAGTATATTTTACCATTTGTTATAACAACAATACAAAGTAAAATGTTCACTTTACCTTTTTTGAGTGACCGCTGATTGAATTTTTAATTCAAAATTAAAAAAAAATTTACTTAAACCAAAAATATTATATTACGTACAAAGTTAGTAGTTTTATTTGTAATCGAATGGTACATTTTTTATAAAATTGCGATAAAAGATAACAGAGATATTACATTTTTTCATAACAAAATATTTGGCCTATTTTCATTTACATTATTTTATCATGATTAGTTTAATGAATAGTTGCTTTAAGTTGTTTAAAGTTGTAGGACATCGCAACTCAGACCTAAAAGGATGTCTACTCATATTTATTAGTAGAGCATAGGCTAATTGTATATACCATGGTCAGTATTTTAGAAAAATAAATTTAATAAAAAAATTAAGTACCGTACCTCTTTAAATTTATTTTATTTAGCATTTTGGAACCAAAAAAATAATTTTACACTCAGTGGTACAACAGCTCAAAACCAAGAGTATAAAGGAAGAGAGCCATTTAGCCACTAACCGTCATCTCATTAGGTCGAGCACTACTGTAAACAAAAATAAAGACCTTTTAAAATTTATTAGGCCTGTAGGAGTTGGTTCAAGTGCCAGTTACCGCAATAGCCGACAACAGCTTTCACCATTCGCCACTCTACCTTCAGGGGTGAAATGGCTAAAAATGGTCAGTCCATATCCCATTCTATCGTCACCCGTCAAACTTCGTACAGAAATGTTTGTTTTTCATTATCTGTTGTGGGATAAACTCTGTTGACGGGTTTTCCGCATCAGCTGTTATTATTCGTGTCATCTCCGAAATTAATTTGTTTCATTCCAGTAGCGTTTCAAATACTTTTTGACATAAGAGTTCCCACTGCTTTCATTACTCCTTTGACTTAGTTACGCTAAGGAGGACTCATGACACTGATGGAAAGCTAAATAGTGATACGGTACTTCAAGCATACATGGAGACTATTAGCTTACTGTTAACAACAAGTAGTCAGTGCTACCAGGTGCCTGGTAGGAAAACAAAAATGTCACTTTACTTTTTGCCTTTGTGTAGTGTTTAAGAGTCACATTCCAGTCATAACTCGTAGTTGGGTAACGGTAAACACAACATCGTAAGTGAGCTACTAAGACGACACGAAACAACGAAGCCAAGTGGGCGTGAAGTATTTTTTAAATACATGTAATACTGTCACTACACGTGTATTGTGGATAATATGTTGTAAATACTGTACTGTTTGATGCATCCACTACTTCAAGTCGACATAATTCAGTAAATTTTTCAATGAAGCGTTTTTGAGGATCGGTCAAAAATAACACACATTTTAACTTATTCGTGTCCACGTTTCGACAATCTTTATTGTCATCATCAGGACCTGTGTATGAATACAAAAGAAATGTCAAACACAACAGAACAATTATTTGGGTGAACGTGTTCGTGTATGTGAGTGTGTGTGCGTATGTGTGCGAAAGTATGAGAAGGAGTATATGTAAAGGAGGCGTGTATGTATTGTATATGTGAAGGAGTTGAGATAATTTGTTTACATCTTCAAATGTTTTCTTTAAGAAAACTAGAAAATTATAATATCACAGAACCTAATTTATGCACTATTACAATTTAAATTGCTATATGTAATGCTATTTTATTTAATTATAAAAGCAATAATCAACAATCCATTATTAGATCCTAGATCCATTACATATAGCAATTTAAATTGTAATAGTGTATAAATTAAGTTCTGTGATATTATAATTTTCTCGTTTTCTTAAAGAAAACATTTTAAGATGTAACCAAATTATCTCAACTCCTTCACATATACAATGATACATACATACTCACACACACGCACACACATTCACATACACGAACACGTTCAAATAATTGTTCTTTTATATTTGACATTTCTTTTGTATTCATACGCAGGTCCTGATGATGACGATAAACATTGTCGAAACGTCGACACAAATAAGTTAAAATTTGTGTTACTTTTGACCAATCCGCACAAACCCTTCACTTAAAATTCATTGATTGACGGTCATTACGAATTTAAGGATATAGTTCAGTAAGTTCAACACTACTGGTCAAGAACGGAATTTGACATCTTTGGGCAACGGAGTTAATATGATAAATTATACAAAAGCCATAATGATAAAAAAATACAAAAATTATTCAAATATTTGTGTTAAAGGTATTATTTTACAGTGTTCGAATAATGTATTATTAAAAATTATGTACGTTATACGTTACTAGATCCTCTTTTTGACGTTATGGCGGAACACGTCACGTTCCCTAATCTCTCTCACTCTCTCTCTCCCAACACACACACACCCACACACACACACACACACCAAAATGTAGTATGTTAAAAGTAGGTTAGTTCTGTTACAGAAATGTAGAGAGTTTTATAAAAACTGATATTAACGAATATTCAAAACTGGAAACCCGCCACTATTAGTTTCAGTCCGTCATCATGTTTTATGCAAACATTTTATTAATTTACTTTAAACAAATTTATTCAATACAATTGAAACGCACTAGAGATTAGGTCATCTAAAAATGGAATTTTTTATTAGATATTATTTTTGATAATATTTTGACAATATCACACTCAGTAAATACCAAAAAGAAAAAACACCAGTTTACGTGCTGTCTTTACGTTACTAGAATGTGAAGTGTTAAAAAATAAAGCAAAAGTTAAAGACAGTCATTTAGTGTTAAAATAAAGACATTGAACAAAATAAAAATTAAGCAAGTTTAAAAAATCCACTTCAATCGGTATTGCCCGCAATTATTTAAAGATGACTTACTATTTTATTATGATTAAAATTTGTTTTAAACAATTTCTTTTTAAGTTTCTCAAAACAGTAATAAAAAGGTTAGACAGATTTTAAAAATATTAATAACTGTTTACGAAATAACTTAATAAATTAAGTAAGCGTACAAGAATATGTCACCGTGTGAAACGAATTACCATGAATCCATGGAAGAATAAACAACAAAGTCTGTTTGTTTCAAACAACTGAGACTTTGAGCTGTGACATAAACGCTTAACGCCTGTTAAATTATCGGACGCTATTGAAGGAGCTAATAAGCAAGTAACAAGTAACAGGATAATTAATTTTGTTCGCTTTGGACACGTACACACGTTTGATTACCTCATTATGAAAGTGTGCGGTCTTGTCAGTGAAAGTAATTTAATATTAATCAGTTATCAAGGTTGCTTGCTGTATTGCACACGCAAAATCAATGTAAGTAAATTTCGTAAGGCAACAGTGGCACACATGACCTGCGAGTACGTCTACAATAAAATAGGACTATAGGTAGAAATTTAAACTTTAGTGTTTAAAATTTAAAACTTTAATTAAATTTAAACATTAATTCACATTGAAACCTCTAAGGATACAAATTACTCTGTAAAACGTGCGTCAGGTTTTTAAATATACAAATAAAACTTCATATAGTATACTCGCAGAAGAAGTCTATTCTTATAACTAGCATTATTATTAAGAATAAAGAAAACTTTTAACAAGAATATATTTTGTATTTTATACATTACAAATGTTTCTATAGTAATCCAACTATCGTCATCAGATATACTGTAATTAATAAATTCAAAATTTTAAAATAAATTCTTCGAAACAGCTGGTTTAAATGTGTAGCCTAAATTTAATTTTTGTGTATATAAAATATGTGATATAATTAATTGTTAAATATAATACAATATTATTTCGTATTTTATAAAATTAGTAATTTTGAAAATATTATCACTTTTTTATATTAATCTGAATTTGTTCTGGTATTAATTTATTATTTGTTTTATGTTTAAATGCTTCTAAATTTGATCATATGTGATTATAATTAATATTATAGTTAAATATACCAAGGTTCAGTTGGTTGGCAATAAATAAATGATTTTAAATACTATAATTATTATGATTGAGTTGTTTAAAAACTTGATTATAACTTATACAAACGAGTGCGCACTCGCTTCACATAAATGCTTATATGATTTGGTTTCGATTTTGTAATTTTAATGTTCTAAATTTTTTAACGATCTCATTGAGTGATAAAATTTTAATATTCTTATGACGAGACATAGTCTCGAAACGGGTCAATTATAATTCATTGCGTTATATATGTGGTCACGAGACAGGAAATAAGGTAAATATATTTATTGTTTGTCATTATAAGTGGCCTGGATACCGACAGACATGTTATTCAAATTGCAAGCTAGTCAGGCTAAATCGGTATTTAAATATCAGAACACTAGGATTCAATTATTGAAAACCAATTTACATATTAAATTTAATAAATTTTGTCTAATGCATTGTTTAATTCCAAAGTACTCTGTCATAAGGATTAGTTCGTCTTCTAAATCAGCTAAAACGACAATTAAACGTGCCCAACTCCTATACATTAAAGAAGAAATTAAGTCATTATATAACAAAAAATCCGCCCTAAACAAACAATTACTTAACTCACATCTAAAGATATTAAATAGTATTCATCCTGCTATTATAAATAATATACTTGATACAGTACATAAATATGTGAATAACACGATATACAAGATATACACAAAACAGTCACGGAAATTAAACAATCTTAAGTTGAAACATAAACACAACCAAGACGAAGACATACAATGTAATCCTGTTTTATACCCACGCATTTCTAACTTAACGTCTATTAACTTTAATAATAACGAGTTAAACTTATTGAATAGAGGCATAAATTATTGTATTCCGCCGGTCTTCAATAATTATCATATTGCCCATGAGCTTATCAGCGCCGAAACAGCAGTAAAAGCCATCGCTGATCCAAAAATGCAAGACGAGGCACGTCATCTGATAAACAACCGATTCAGGAGAATCATGAAGACACACATGTCGTCTAGCTCGTCTAATCGTTTAACTAATAACAATAGTTCTAGAGAAAATTATAAAATATTGAAACAGATAAAAACCAAATTACTTGATAATAATGCGATCATTAGTAAGGCTGATAAAGGCAGAACTCTAGTAGTAATGGATAATACAACAGACACGAATAAAGTTCATAACTTCACTTCAAACAATAATATTATATACCTAGCATCGGACCCTACACACCGGTATGTCAAAGATCTTAATATACAGATTAATAAAAGTACAAGTTTATTTGATGAACGTACTCGCCGTTACTTAAAACCTTGTAACGCTAAAGCCCCGATATTAACTGGATTGCCAAAAATCCATAAAAATGATATGCCAATTAGACCGTTAGTTAATTTCACCACAGCACCAGGGTTCCGTACAGCTAAGAAATTAGTAAAGATCATTAAAGATAATTTAACTATAGAGAACAACCGCACTGTCAAAAATGTAACTGATTTTATACGTAAAGTTAATGATATCAAATTATTTCCTAATTATAAATTAGTGTCCCTCGATATCGTCAATTTGTATACAAATATTCCAATAGACGATACACTAAACATTCTAAGGGACAATCTGATGAAATGCAACAAATTAAACACTCAAGCAATAGATGAATTATTAAACCTACTTGAAGTTACTTTAAAGCAAAATTATTTTGAATTTAACGACAGATTTTACAGTCAACGCGATGGTTTGGCAATGGGCTCGCCGCTATCAGGCCTTTTGGCAGATATTTATTTAAATCATTACGAAAACACACACTTGTTTTCTAATAATAGTCATAAGAAAAACATCATGTTCTACGCACGATAAGTCGATGACACATTCATAAAAATACAAGGGCACATTACGTCAAATAGAAAACTTTAAAAATCTTTTAAACAATATCAACAAACACATTCAATTTACACATGAAACAGAAATAGATAACAAACTGAATTTTCTTGACTTGACCATCACCAAATGTGATGATAATTGAAATATGGTATATAGGAAACCCACTACCACAGATGTAACCATACCTGCTGACTCACACCACCCATTCTCGCAGAAAATGGCGGCTTATAATTATTTCATACACAGGTTGTTAACGATACCTCTCAATGAAAATGATTTTAAGATTGAATTAAATATTATAAAACACATTGCCGTTGCCAATGGTTACACATCATCCATGGTTGATAACCTCCTTAAAAAGCATAAGCGTAGATTGTCAAAACCTCGAATGATAAAAAATAATGAACCAACCTTTATTTCAACTGCCTACACCAGGATTATGCCCAAAATTTTATCAAAAGTATTAAATAGTAACAATAGAACTGTAACATTTAAAACCAGCAATACTCTGTTTAATAAGCTTCGTAATGGAACCAGTACACCATTGGAAATGAAAACAGGTGTTTATAAGCTTTCATGTAATGACTGTGAATGCTTTTATATTGGTCAGACAGGGAGAAGTTTTTATAAACGTTTCGTTGAGCACACTCCAAAGCATAATATAAAGGATTTGACAACACAATCTTGTATAAAGCTTAACTAAGCTCGTCATCTTATACAGGAGAACCATAATTATACAAGCTTTGACACCAATTTGAAACCCTTACATGTCTGTGGTAAAGGCGCTTATTTAAATGCACGTGAAGAATTTGAAATATATAGAGCACTTAATGACAAATACTACCGTAATTTCATATTAAACGACACACTTACATTTCAAGTCGAATCCATTATATGACACAGCACTAAAATTTATCTGTAACTGATATCAATCAGTGTCCGGCTTTCATCGAGTGCGCACTCGCTTCACATAAATGCTTATATGATTTGGTTTCGATTTTGTAATTTTAATGTTTTAAATTTTTTAACGATCTCATTGAGTGATAAAATTTTAATATTCTGATGACGAGTCTCGAAACGCGTCAATTATAATTCATTGCGTTATATATGTGGTCACGAGACAGGAAATAAGGTAAATATATTTATTATTTGACTTGTTATTCTTAACTATACTCTATGTATGAGGTATGTATTCCATGCTCCTTGTATACACTCACAAAAGAAACAAGATAAAGGAATACACTATTTATTTACACAAATATGAATTGAATTGTTTCAATATTGAATTAAAATATGAAGCCTCTCCCTGTACAACATTTTGCTCTCGTAAAATTCAACATTACAATATTACAATATTCAGCATTCATAAACTTTGCCAGTATGCTTATTATAAGCTGTATTATTATGACTTGTTCAATTGTCATTTTAAATATGTTCAAAGAATTAATTTGCACTGCTTAGAGGTAACTTTTGTGATAACGTATAAAGTCGAAGATATATATTCCAGTTATTTAATTATGGGCAGACATAAACGTCACTTCGTTTCTTGCAAATAGAACCACATAAATAAATACCAAACACAAGAGATTTCCTCTTGTAAAATATCTACTGTCCATTTTCTGAACTCTTTTCACATCAATAGCAACAAAATCTTAAGTTTAATACGCAAACTTAAATATTGAACTTGCGTTTAATATGCAAACCTAGATTAGTAGAAATGTTCGCCCAATAATTTATAAGAAATACATTCTACATTTGTTCCTTACGATTAACAATTTGAGTTACTTTGAACAGGAGTTGAAGCAAAACCGTCGGATTCCTACCGTAATTATAGACTATTCTGTATTAAATTTTAACTTATTCTAATATTTTCTAAAAAATTTTATTTTTAGTTGTACCAATACTGCTTACTTGTTCCTTTAAGAGAAAGGTAGTTAAGGCTATAGATATATTAAATGGGTAAACTGTAAAAGTTGTTTAATATATGCACGTGCAATTAGGTTATAAACAATTCGAATTACAGACGATAGTGCCAATGCAGTTTAACACGTTTCAGACGTGATATCGTTATAAAATTAGTTAATTTATAAGAAAAAACATATTTACATATTGGGTATTTTTTTTATTTAAATGATGCAGCAATATTTCTGACACATGTAGGAGTAATATTAATAATAATAATAATAACTTTTAATCAATAATTTTTCAAAGACTACAATATGTTGCATGTACAACATGAACGTTGTACATTCTTTGTTAAAAACCACCAGCAGATCGGTGTCAATAAAATAACTGTGGGCGACATATAGGCAATCAGCGATGCACGTTTGTAAACATTTCACATACCGAGAGCCCCTTAAGCGCTTAAATATTTCACTAGTTTCATCGTTAATTTCAATTTTTAACTGCTTATCTGATGTAAACTTACAAAACAATATATTACGTTTACACTATTATTATCAGATTTATCATGCCGGTTTACTAGTCTGTTGAAAACAATAAATTATCTCCTTAATTTTTGAGTATTTTTAGAAGAGAATACATTATTCAAAAATATCAAGTTCTTCAGTTTTGTATGTCCATGCACTTCTAAAACATGTAGACTATAAAACGTATTTATTTATATTATATAAATATTAGTACCTAAACATATGCGCGTTTATTATTCAACTGTATTGTGATTATGTGGTCTTCGTCATTCGAATATTTGCTACCTTGTAAATCCAAAATGGTTTACAAACAAATTCCTACTTTGACGACTACGGTGTTGAATCACTCATCTTAAAAATAGAAATGTTGAAAAACACATAAAATCAACGTAAGAACGGCACATGCTATATTTCTTTAAAATCGAACGTGGAAAGAACCTAGTAATTCTCGTAGCAATTTGGTGATTAATAAGTAGCAAAAAATGATAAAACAAATTACGCACATCACATTTTGCAGGGAAGAGGATTTATAAGATTCGATTTGAGATACCACAACGCAAAGAAATCGTTTCCCGACAAATCGTGTATCGTGTCTTTGTAGACACACTGTTATGCAAAACGTCGGGATATTAAACAGGAATTTAGTAGCAGTGAACTTGGCTGTTGATGCTGAAGTTGGTAATGTGGTACAGTTATCAAAAAGTAGATTAATAATATGAAATATCGCTACAAAACCTGATAAGGTTAAAATTGAGGCGTCAATAAGAGCAATAAGTAGATTGTTCGTACATTTAAGGGCTTGTAAAAGCTCTTAAATACAAAAGAGCAATGAACACTAAACAGAATTACTTATTATGTTTCGTGAGTTTTAAACAATTGCCACAGAAATCGTACACTGGTCTCGGTTTTTTACATGTAGTACAAGACATTTATACTTAAAACGATAGTACAACAATTAAGTGGGTTAACTGCTAACGATTGCAACAGTAATTACGGAGAAAATTACCGTAGTCAGGAGGTTAAAGGGGACTAATTTGAATTCTTCAACCGGAAAAAGGGGAGAATTTCCAATAAGCAACTTCTGTTATGACTCAAAAGTCAAGTATAAAAATAAAGCTATTCGTGATACCACATTTAGCACTGAGAAATCCTAATCCACGTTTCCAAGAGCTAAAAAAAACGTAGCTCCTATTTAAGGGGATCAGTTCGGTTAATTGATGTGACTTCCACCCACTTAAGCGACATCTGGCGACGATTATTTTTGAACATCAACTAAAACACCAAACGTCTTTAAACATCAAAACAAAACACAGTTATGGCATTCTATTACCTTTATAGGACTTTGTTACCAAAACATGAAACAGACACCGAATTCCATGTTCGTGGCTCTTCCAAAATTCCATTTTTAAGGATCCCAACCTTAGAATCGAATGGTTGGAAGTAATAGATATACAAAACGAGAGACTTTTATGATGTTCGTATTTACCATGTAAATATTTACCTCACGACAAATCGGGTTGATCCGTTTAATGAACGGACGACCGAAAGGTTTGCAGGCAGCAGTGGAGCGTGGAATGTGAATGTGGCAGACATTTTCATAGAAACTAGATTGTATTTCAAACGCCCCCAGAAAATTCCAATAATGTGTAATATGTAGCAACCCTATTGAGTCATGATAGCTGTAACATTAATATCAATAATAATAATAATAATAATAATAATAATGCCTCCCATGTGTAGTGTAGGAGACGGCAGAGTAGGTTGCGTTATGTGAGCCGTACGGCATACAAGGAAGGCAGTGTGGCCAGCACTACGCTTCAGCCGCCCATTATTATCCCCAGGATGTTATCCCAGGTACTCATTTTCAACAGGCTCAGTCGACCTGGGGGCTGAAAACGGACCTTGGTTTTTATGGTGCGGGCCCGGAAAATATCAATAATATTGTTTAGTTAATAGTGGGACGGCCGTTGCTCGACGGCTTGGGTGGCCATCTCTTCAACGAAATACGTTAGAGAAGGATGAACTTCCAGAATAAGCCATTTCTTTGGATTATTCCTGACGACGGGCAGACGAGTGTAGTGCTATTTCACCCAGACAGAATACGACTAAGCCAATATCGAGAGGAAAGTAACTAGTCATCTTATGTTGGTCCTAAAATGGCAAGAAATAACACTAAACAGAGTTGTTAACTTTTGCCCCAAAATGTTTGATAAAATTTAGTAATATGTAACTATCATCCACGTTACATCGCGTGGCAATTTGCGTTAAACGCTTTGGTTTCTTGAAGGTTATTAAATAATCAACAGTGTACAAAATCCATAACTGGGCTTGTACTGTTGAGCGACCTGCGAAATCGATAAGTTTTAAGTTTTGTCAAACCTACAAGTAAAAATGTAAAATAAACAATAATATTTTAAAAAACAAATACAAATAATGCAAGAAAGTGACTAAAATGTAACAAAATAAAAGTGACATGTTGAAAATTTCTACTATGTTAAAAACGTAACTAAAAATACAAAAATAATTTGCCTGCTTGTAATTAAAATTTGTAATAGCAGCTGGTTTACTCCTTTTTGTGTTGTATAAAATGTCGGTCATATCTGTTCACAAGAAATAAGATGTTTTATAGAACAGGTGTTACACGGCTTTGTTAAATTTCATACTGTTGTAATCTCATCTAATTGTAATGCTCTTGGTCGATTTTATAAATATTTTTACTTAATTTAGTAGTGAACGTCGATCAACAACAAATTTCACGATAGAAGGTTTAGCGAGTGTTGGTCAATAACACAAAATTTACATTATTTGTGTTGACGTTTCGACAATATTTATTGTCATCATCAGAACAATAGTTGTTGAGTTGTTACGATGCTAAACACACAACATTATCTGTGTCGACGTTTCGACTATCTTGTGTGTTTAGAGCTGTAACAACTCAACAACAATTGTACTGATGACGACAATAAATATTATTGTACATTTATGTAAAATAAATAAAATAAAATAATGTAAATTTATGTTATAATTTTTGACCGATCCTAGCTAAACCTTCCATCGTTGAAAAATACATATGTTTATTATTGTCACCAATTAAGCGCGCATAGATATTAGTATATGATCAACATGTTTTTAATGTTCATTTTCATTACTTGTTACACAGTTTGTTGTAGCCCCCTGGCCCTTGCATGACATGGCGTTTCAACCGGCGCTGTCACCAAATTGGTTGCGAAGAAAACGTATCCGTTGCTTCGTGCGGTACACATGTTGCGCGAACAGCTGACTGTCATTACAGAACAAACGTCTCTAAGTGTGGAATGAAGGGTGTAAAGCGTACGCGTGCATTAATTATATCATTACGTTCAGCCGTATGGGAGACCGTATAACGAACGTTGTTGGTGTTGGTAGGGGTAGCGCAGGGCAGGGTAGCAAGTAGCAAGGTCATGTCATGACCCAGATAAAATGACGTCACAGGACGTTGTAGCAAATTATGTAGCGTGGGCTGCAGATGAATGGAATACATTTTGCAGCTTTGCAGCGTAACTTGTGTGCTGTGTGCGCTGCGCAACATAAATTGTTTAGATAATCATTGTTCCGGGAAAATTAATACCGTTAACTGTGGCGATTCCAGCTTTATACGCTAACGACATTATGAGACCGGACGTTTCGTGAGTAACATTGTTCCTATCTCACATACGATCTCTTTTTAAAATACACTTTCATGTGTGCGAATAAATTTTTAACGTAATTATATAACAAACCCATCCAGTTCTTATTATTCTCAAGTCTGTATTCCACTGTACACATTAAAAACAAGCACCCAAAACACATACACGATAATATAATTATATACGTGCAAAATAAGGGTAATATTTATGCTTTGCTACGAGTACAATTAATAAAGTGCGTATGTGGATATCTTATATTCATAAGATGAAAAAGGCATATGGTATAATTAAGATACGTATTTAGAATAAAAAGCACATATCTAAAAATGCGAAAATAAGTCATTACAGTACAGTAGTGAAGCCGGAATGCCTATATGCAAGTGAATGTCTAGCATTGAATTATAATTTAGACAAACTAGAAATATTGGAAAGATGAATTATTAAGAAAATATTAGGCCCACGAAAAACATCTGAAGGATAGAAATTAAGAAGCAATAATCAAATATATCAAAGTATAGAAAATATAGCAGAAACAATAACAAAAAGAAAACTATTATTTTTTGGACATTTATATAGAACGGACGACAATAGGTTAACAAAGCAGATCTTCAAATATCTGTGGGGGAAGAAGTCAACATCAAGTTGGATTAAAGAAGTCCAAAACGATTTAGAAAAAAAATCATATACACGCAGAAGAAGCAATTGAAAAAGACGTTTTTTGGGCAAAAGTGTTAAAAATGGAAGGAGTCCAGGGTAGGAGAGAGAAAAACGCATGTTCAAAGTAAAATGAAGACAGGAAGAAGAGACACAGTGAAAAGATGAAAGAATATTGGATAAAAAGAAAAGAACAAAGAATAAAGAATTGAAATTGGTCCTTAGATGGCCGATACAAAAAAAAAGTCCGTATGTGTCTGTGGTGTTAGAGTTGGTGTTATACTATAAGTATATAACAGTAAAGTACTGTTCGGTAAACTCTTTAGAATACATAAAAAGAAAAAATAATTTTCAAATCTAGTTTCACAAGCACGCCGAAAATACCCGAAACGAAGAACAGAGATCACATGACGTCAGTACCAACGAATTGAAACAACATTGTTGGGGTTTTATGCCGAATATTATGACTACCGTGAGAATAGTGTAGGCAGTGATATAAACATCATATTCCCTCAAGGATTAGACCCATGGCCTATACATGTGACACCACACAACCGCCTAATAGAATCCGGTTTGCAGTTAACCACGTACAGTGACCAGCTGCACAATGGGCAGGGATGTTGCTGCGTGTAGCTGTCGCGTTTGTACTAAGGCCCGACTGCGTCAGACGGACTGCCCCATCTCCGCGACAGTAGATACACGAGCTTCGATTGACTCGATCTGGAGTCGAATTAACAGTCCGGAGTGACAGTGTCCCTGAGCCACTCCACAGGAACGACGTTTTTCGACAAAAGTCAAAGTAAGAAGTTGCGATATGATTCCCAGGGATATTCAGAGCTGTAAAACGTTTGGTAAGAGGCGAATAGGTCGGCCGTAGAAGAGATGGAGTGATAAGCTGTTGTAATATTTGAACTCTTTTATTATAAGTCAGCATATTTTAGAAGGTGATAAAAGGTGAATAGGTTGGCTGAAGAAGAGATGGAGTGATCAGCTGTTGTAATATCTGAACTCTGGTTATGAATCAGGATATTTTAGAGCTATAAAGCGGTTGGTAAAAGGTGAATAGGCAGGCTTTGGAAGAAATGGAGTGATCAGCTTTTGTTGCATCTTAACTATGATTATGAAACAGATTATCAATATTACGTTACAGTTGGTGATGATGATGTGGTAGCGTAATGGTTGTGGTAGTAGTGATGGTAATGGTGACGTTGTTGGTTGTGATCTTTTGACGATGGCGATTACGATGTCAATGACGATAAAGGTGACGTTGATAACGGTGATTATGACGACAATGACGACGGCGATGATGATTAAGCGATAATTACGACGAAATCTGGTGCATAAACAATACGATGCCAACAAATTATATACACCATGAATCATGTAATATATGAGATTTTTTTTTGAGAACCTACATGTTTGCAAATACAACACAAATTAAAACCAATTAAAATCTGTATAATATTTACCGTATTTTATCCGTCGTGTGACTTCGTGTTGCGTTCGATTGGTTTACGCGTTTCGAAACATATGTTTCGTCTTCAGAAATAAAAATTCACTCAAAGTGAGGTCGTTAAATATTAAAATCGGTCAACTCGAGTGCGCATTCATGTAACGCGGTTATGTGCAGAATTGTTTTCAATATTTGCAATTTTAATATTTAACGACGTCACTTTGGGTGATTTTTTATTTCTGAAGACGAAACATATGTTTCGAAACGGGTAAACCAATCGAACGCAACACAAAGTCACACGACGGATAAAATACGGTAAATATTATAAATGACTTGTCAATAAATGACTTGGATACCATTTCAAACATGTTTTTCAAAACCAATTAGTCTTGAAAGAAATGGAAATAAATGCAAAATGAAACTGGATTTGTAAAACTCTTGTAATAAAAAATAGTCAAAATACTACCAAATTAGTCAAAAACACTACAGTTGGGTAGCACAAATTAAAGGTAAATTGCAGCATACAAACTCACATTTCATCTTAAGTACAGTGACCGCGATCGTCGATACGCTAACAGAATAAACGCGAGGTAAACATGTCTTTACAGGCGTTTTGTTAGCAATTTCGTAATCGAATTCTGGCATCGGTACATAATGGAAAATTTAATTACATAAGTAACCGCATAACCCATGACGAGATGTGTTAATTAAATAATCATTTATAAAGTTGGATGCATGTGTATGTGTGTCTGTGTGCGCGCGTTTCCAACTTCACTTATGGCGACCGATACAGAGGAACGCTCTGAAACCGCGTGCGCAAGATGCTGCAGATGTTTTATTTTCGCTTGTAAACAAAAATTATACAATCAGTATAAATAAATAAACGATGTTCTTTAAATGCGTTGTATATAATCACTTTGCTCCTAGCAACGGAATGTAGGCTATTAGGGTCATTTGCAAACAACCCTTGGATCTGCAGAAATTTCAAAGCACAAGTAGCAGTTTCTGAGTTGTTTGCTTAGTGGAATTAATCAGGTTTGTGGCAATTTTGTAACCAAGTATCTGATTCTATACCTTGCTAAATACTGCAATATATTACTCGGTATTGTCATTCTCCTGCGTTTGCTTATTGCGTACCGCTTGCAAAACACAAAACGGTACACATTATCGTCTGCCGGAACGAGTAATAAAATGTTACACAATCAGAAAAAGTGTAACATTAATACTTATGCTACAGTACAAATATAAGATAGTGATCGCCTGGAGTTAGGGAAAACAGAAAAGTATTGCGTAAAGTAGAATATTTTATTGTTGAGCAGAACTTGATCATTTTATTGGGTGTTATAATTAACAAAGTATAACAGTGGCCATGTTTATTTATCTTAAAATTGTACAAGGTTGATTCGCTTTTGTACGAATGATTTGCCTATCAGTATGGTTTACAGATTATAGTCTCTCGATAAGACAAGACTTAAAAGAAAAGTGAAGAACGTGTACAAAGAAGTGGAATTTACTGCATAAGTTGCGTTTTCAATTAACCGATTACGTTAACAGTTTAATGAATTAAAGTTTAGATCCAGAAGAAATTTGGAGGCATAAGATAAACGTATGTTGTCACATTTCAAAGTATGAGATGACAAATTTAATAAACCGTTCACCGAAAACGGTATTATAGGTAGAATACCTGTGACATACGCAGCTATGGCGATGTTTACTTAGCGAAACCCAAGGGAAAGCGGCAACAAGTAAATGCTGCCGGTATCGAATTCAATAAAGTTGGATTAACAGTTATACGTTGTGTTAATTCAGTAGGCAGACACTGCGAGAATTTTCTCCGTATCGAAAAACAAAAGTGTCCCTATGTATTAAAAAATACGTTGTTCACTTATCGGTAGAATTTCAAGGTTATCAAAATGTAAAATATATCAGAAGACATTTTTTGAGGATCGGATTCTGAATTGAATTGGTCTCAGTAACAGACACGCCGAGAAGATCGGAAAGGCTATACAGAATAATGCTACTTAACAATTGATCCGGATACCTTAGTAATCTTCTACAAAACCGGAAAGCTTCGTCCTGACAATATTTACACCTCGTACAACCACTGTATACTACTGACTCTTTTATTTGACAGACAATGCGTGGTTTAACAAAAATATACCGTCGTAGGTGAATCCTGGAATTTATTCAAACGAACATTGTGGCTTCACTGAATGAAAGATTAAATACATTTTTCAGTAACGGTTTTTGATACAAGTAAAGAAAATACAAAAGATCAGATAGTATAAGCCTTTAGAAATCTACTGGCTTAAACCCGTAATGTTTTTTTTATTGGGTCCTTCAGTCTTTCGACCGGTTTGTACCATCCCCGCATATACCCGTGGTGCGTGTGTTACGGAGTCTCTCACAGGTATATGGGACCTACAATTTAACGCCGGATCCGAACGGCATAGTTGGGGAGGGTTTATACTAGGCAGGATACCTCTCGCTGGTTTGCCATCACCTTGCGAGGGGAACGGTCGTATCTAAATCAGATGGCCCCGGCGGGAATCGAACCCGCGCCGACAGCGTAGCAGTGCCACATGCTAGCCACTACGCCACGACCGCTCAACCCGTAATGTTAACGAGTCAATTTAGCGGCAGAATCTGTCTCAGGTAGGTAATGGCCTATCAGTTTTATTTTCGAAGAGACAAAATACAAATGACAATGAATCAACAGACGATGATATAGTCTAAGAGTTTATATCTTAGTGACAGTGATGAGTTTGCAGCGCTATTGACATTTCCTGACAGTCGGTCTCTCGGTCAGGAAATTTTCCAGTTACACATGAATCATTCTACAGCGCTTACCACAGTATAATACATTCATTGAAATAGGTTCTTAAATTGAAAAGTGTTTTTATACAGACGTAATTTTATGTATTTTGTTGATGTAGATGTGTACCATTAGACGAACGAGTACAATGTTTAACTTGCCATTAATTGAAAACTAAATGTATGTTTTTTCCGCGCATGCGCATAATATATTAAACGATGTTTCGAGTTATACATTAATGAAGTAGAGTTTATAAAACTCAGTCAACCTGGAAATTAAAAATTTATTGTATCGACTACACGAAGTACAGAAGAGTGTTTGTCTATTGTGGACGGCTACCGACGTGGGTCGCGAAAGATGTGACTGATTTTTTATAAAAAATCTCTCTCTCTCTCTCTCACTCTCTCCCCCTACACACATAAGCGCGGGCGCTCATAAAGAATTTCGACGAAACCGAATCATCGAAGCATGATAACGTTTTGTAAACAAAAGATTTCTAGACTGTGGGGAATCGAAAGTGTGGAAGCGTCACATTTTTCGATGACGCATCACGCATTTTGTGGAATGACCCCCAGCCTAAAAACACTATCACGTTAAAAATGCCAATAACCAAACACATCGACACTAACTGTGCTTCATAGTAAACGTTTTGCTTAATTACGCACACGCTAATATATTTTGCTTCTGCCTGTTTTTACTAATATGATGTACATGATATATAAGCAACTTCATTGTTATACTAGTACAATATTTAGTTTAGAACTATTTTATATAATCACAATTTGCAAAAATAACTGTTTAATAGGGCATAGGTAGGCCTACATTTAATTAATTTACTTAATTAATTTTCTATTTAGTTGTGCTAATTAATTTAAAATATTCTATAGTTTTGTTATTTCTAACAAACCGTTCGGCTTACATTAAACTTATAATTTTATAAACCTAAAGTGTAATAATAGTAAGAATAATAATAATAATAATAATAATATTTTTACTCCAAGATGTAAACAGGTACTCACTTCCACAGGATGAGTCGAGCGTAAGGCTGAAAAAGACACTTTGATTCTGTGGTCAATATTATTTTAGCTTGATATTTGTAATATTAGATTGTTATGTTAGAGCGTAGAAGATTGAATAGCTTTAACAAAAGATAACTAACTAGAGTGGGTATGGGCTACTTGATATATCTTGTCCGTTCTGAATATACTGTACAACGTGATAACAAATTTCTAACTAGAATGCACTGTTCTTGTCACATTGGTTACTTTTTGGCTTTGATCCTCGCAGAACCTCTGTCAATAGGTTGCGGACCTTATTGTCACAACGCGGCCGTTTTTATGAAGGACGGTGTGTTTTTGTACTATATTTCAGAGCACAATGCATTTAGTTATTGTATGACAGTTGTATTCATTAGCTCCAAATCAGGAACGGTGTAACTTCACAAGGAGCGTACGGCCCAGACGATGATGATTATGAAGACGATAAACGTGAAATGAGATTTGTTTTTAAAATAAATAAGTTTTTAACTCAAAAAGCAGTAGAAAGTTACAAATGTATTTACAAACCCTAATAATGGAGATTATTTACTATTCAATTGGTTACTGCTATGTAACAAATTCTAAGATCATGACATTGGACTCGGCAGTACTAAATAGATTCGCATAGCATTATCCTTATATAAATTCACAAATTCTTTCCACTTTATCTCATACTTTTCTATAAGATTTACAGAAATATTGTTACGACATCACAGAACAATCTACGTGTTTATAGAATGTTCCAGAGGGATCCGGAATGTAACGTGTATGGCGTACGTGTTCGTCGACGCATTTGCTAGACGGTACGAGAATTCACGCGGCCGCTCTCACCGTGTCGAGGCCGCAATTAATTACGTAGTACATACTGGCGCTAAGACGTAGTTTGGAACGTTCTGGTCTGTGAGCGGAGGTATAAATACATGGCGGCAGCGGCCTTAGTTTTCAGTTATAGTCGCGATATATTACTGTGTGCGTTCAAGTGGTTATTAGTGAAGTGTTTAATAATCGAGCGGGATAATTGTAATACAATTGTGTTTAATATTACTGGACATTTTATTGCGTGCGAACAATTTCTATTTGATTTGTTGTAAGAGACTGTGTTGTTAATTACGAACTGTTTGACTGTGAAAATTAAAGCTGGTGATTAGTGACTAAATTGGTGTCTTGTATTTTGTTTCCACTGTACCTACGACGATCAAGTAGGCCGTCGTAACAATATTAAACTAAAGATCATACAAATTGTAGAATATAAAATAAATTTAATTTTTTGTAATGTAATTCATTACCTTTTACTAATATTTGTATTAATTACCCCTTATTTTACTCTATTATTTCATCTTCAGTTTTCTACGTCTCGTGAAACACGTTTATTTTTTCTTCATAGACTCGCTAAATGTATTTTTGAATATTGCTAATTTAATTTATGAGTTAATTTAAAATTTGTTTGGTAAAAATAATGAAATTTGATATTTAATAACGACGACGGTGATGTAAATGTCAAAGTCTAAACAGCAACTAATTACAAGAAAACTGAAATTAATTAGTTCCAAAGAACGGTGAAATTAATACTGAGGAACGTAACGTGACCCAGGCGCGCTGCTCTACTGTTTCACTACTGTGTCTACTGTTGTCTAAAGCTTTACGTAGAATCGCAATTTAGTTGTGATAAATTTTACCGAACGCGTTGCGCAACGAATAGAATTTTGCTGCAACAAATTAGCGTTAAGGTAAATATAAGGTCCCAACATATAAGCCTACGTACAGTTAAAAATGTTTTGAATTAATTAAATTTGAAAGAATTTTTATTGTAATAAATTTTATTTAATTTTTTGGTGACAGAAAAATTACAATGTAAATATAATAGGCTGTACAATTTTTCGAATCGTTCAAATAAAATGCAGATGTGAATGTTTTTGAATTAATTCAAAATTTCCTTGGTATTTACTAGTTTCTTCGATAAGACGGATTTCAGGAATATACGGTTTCATATTACTGTGTGGAATAGCATAATTTTCTATAGGGTCATAAGTTAACTATTTAAACTCATGGGAACGAGTATTTAACAGTTGTAACAGCAATTGTAGCAGTTGAAGCATTAGTCAATTGAGCGCCAACAAAATCCTGTAAAGTTAAAAAAATCCTAAGTTTCAATTTTATTAAATCTTACAAGATTTGAAAGAGAAACAAAGAGAAATATATTTGTTGACTCTCTTGATTCAGGTGTGTCAATTCCAATATTTGGACGGCAACGAAGTTTGTAGACATTGCTTGGAAACTAAACACGTCATACACTACAGTTTAGGGAATGGCTGAAGGTCCTGGACACTTTATGACAAAACAAGATGGATAAGAAGAAAAATAAGTAGGAAGAGATGAAGAAGATAAATACTATTTATACTCACCTTAACAGGACAAATCAAGGGTACAGTACTACGCGTTTTAGTGAGCAGAGAATTCTGAAAGATTTCAAACTCCAAAGCTCCCTCTGTCTAAGCCCAAGTGCAATTAACTTTGACATATCAGCAGGATTACTGACATGACTACATATAACGTAATAACATGACATGTTTTCTGTTATTCTGCGTTTAATTATATAAATTTACCATAACAAAATTACTTCATGCACTTTGAAATACAGAGCGGAGACAATTTATACGTACGTTTTTGTATTGTATGACATTTTTGTTTGTGGCATGTAAACAGTTTTTCATATTTAAAGAACATCTTTTCTTTTCTCTCAACTCTTTTTCTTTTCTGTTCGTAAACAATGATTTTATTATAATAATATTAAACTGTATTTTTTTACTAATGTTAATGGCGATTAAATAATTTTATTAAATTAATTATAAAATGAACAAACAAAATAATTTAAAGGAATAATTAAAATATTAAATCTTGAAGTAGTATTTTAAGAGTAATGTTAAAGCTATAAATATATAGGCTCAGCTAAATCGAAATTGGGTGAAAATTGAAATAAGTGTTAATGTTAATCAGGTACTTTAAGGATGCAAGTATTTTTGTGACTAGTAACAATTTAATCCAAACTGGTATTTGCTGGCATCAGTCATACAGCGATCACTCATGTGGTTGGCACTTCGTTTTGTCTGTGGATTGTGATAATGCAGTCTTGCTTTCAGTATCGAGGACTAAACTATACGGTAGTCTCAAGACAACAACAAACAACCAACACCCGTCACGTAAAAGGAGGTCAGAAAGCAGTAAGCAACAGGCTTGCTACCTGTTCTACGTATGATACACACAGTTAAAACACATAAGTGCAAGTGCGGTCTTTGTATTTGATAAGAATACGACGAAAATGTTTATAAGAATTGCTGACATTTAGCTGAATTTAGTCGCTATATGTGATTTATTTCTACAAACAAGTTCCATAGAGACAGTTACATGCGCGCTCCAACGCATTGATTAATAAACTCAGTTTTTAACACATATTTTTATTTCATTTATAATATGTTTCCAACTTGAAAGGATTTATTTTACCGCTAGTTCCTATGTACAATTTGTTGGTAAAGCTTTAAAATCTTTAATTTTTATTGTAACGGTGATAACTGTTTTCATCAGATACACGTAAGAGAAAACACGTACAATTCACATGAAAGTACATACAAAAATAAAGTAAATGCTTGCGTTCTGAAAACGTATTAGGAATTAAATTTTGTTGTGTGTGTGTGTGTGTGTGTGTGTGTGTGTGTGTGTGTGTGTGTGTGGAGTACGTTCGTCTAGTTCTTGAGTTTATTATGCCTTTTGAAATCTTAGCAGAACTAAAATTTAAAATAGGCTAGTTAATTTCGTTGAACCGTAGCAGCAGTAAAACCAAATAATATTCTCCAATTTAATATTTAATATTCAACCAATTTCTACGATACATCTGTCGTAACCATGGATAAATACCACAGTTGATCTATTGTGAGTGATATGGAATTTCACTTTATAAATTAAGCGACGTACATAAATATCTCACAATGAAATCTGACGTGCAATTCAAGAGTCCAAAACGTACAAGGGAAAAATAGTTACAGAAAATATAATACATGCGGCACAGCGTTCTTGTTGAGTAATAATCAGCTTGAGGTTAATATAGTTTGTTGTACCAGAGCATATTTTAAGAAAGTGGCAGGTATTAGTGCTGGTGCCTAAAAGTGAGAAAAAGGGGGAGAAATCGGGAGAAATCAACAAATCACGAAGGCTCAATTACAGTACTTTAAATATTTTTAAGTAGTGATAAAGGCTTTGTAACAGGCCTCCATGTAGTAGCAATGTGCACATCACACTGTAATGTATTTATTTAATATTACATAATTAATTATAATGAATCCATTTGAGTGTTTGTGGACTTTTTTAATTTTCCAAAAATTAAAATGTGGCCTTTTTAAAAATTAATTTTTAATTAATTTTTTTAATTTCTTGAATTTTCTAAAGTTTTGAATATATTTTTACCGTTAATTTCACGAGTAAAGAATGATCATGGTCAAGTTAAATTCAAATTACAAATTTTCAATTTTATATAAAAATCTTACACACACACACGCACACACACACACACACACACACACACTCTTTGGTTACTTTAGTGCCGCCTAGTGCAAATCCCTTAAAATATGTTCTGTGCTGTATAATAGAATTACTGTATATTTTTCCTTCTTCTCGTTCAAAAAAGAAATTATTTTTAATTTTATATTTAGAGTTTAACAAAAGAACCTTATTTTAGAACAAAATACGTTTCACGAAATTACGAAAAGGAGCAGTGAGGCAGGCAGTATGTAGGATTTTGAACAGCGCGGCGGCCGGCGTATCGATTGCGTTGGAACACGTCCCCGACACGTCATGACGTAATGCTCGGGGATTGAAGCATTTCACAGGTACACGTTTTATTGTCTGTTGTTTGCAGGATTTATATTTGTGTTAACTGTCACGCCCGTTTGCCCGTCTACTCTCGCATCAGTTTGTTTCTGTTTCGAACACCGCCGTTCAACTCCTATCGCGCACGACATCACTACTCTCTTCCGTCCAACTCGGTAAATACTACAGTCTTCTCCTACTCTCTCCTGCACTTTTGACACACGGTAATGCATATGTGGCTAAGATATTCGTATAGTTTTTATCTTGTACTTCTAGTTCCCTAATTTAAAATACACTAACTCACATACTAAACTAGTTCTCAAATTAGTATAGAACTAGGTCACTCGAAGTCTCCCTTTTTACCTTCCACTATCTTCATAAATATTGAAAACGATCAAATTCGAGCTGTCGTGGTTTCTTCAAAATATACTAGGTCTACATCTAAAAACATATCAAAACTATGACCGCTAACTTTACATTTTACATAAAATTATATATATATATATATATATATATACTAGATGACCCGGCAGACTATGTCCTGCCTCTAAATTTTTTTTTTCTATCAAGAGGCCCGCCCTCTTCTTGGCATTTTTCTATCACAAATTTCACAAATGTATATATGAAAATAAAACGTTTTAATTGTAACAATGTTATAAATACATCACGTAGCATTGGGGTTATATTGAATTTCCTTTAATTGATTTGATGTTTGCAGCACATTCCTAAACAAAATGTAAATAGAACCTACCATTGAGTTTATATTGAATTGCCGGTAATTGATTTGTTGTTTGCAGCACATTCCTAAACAAAATGTAAATAGAGTATTATATTCACCACTAAACAAAATGTAAATACAGTATTATATTTACCACTGTGTTTTTTAATCACTGTATTTTTCACCCCACCTCCCTACGTGGACCAAAACAGCTATCCTATGTTGCTTCTCCCGTTGGATAAAATATTTCTGGCAAGTTGGTTGAAATCGGTCCTGCCGTTTTTCATATTTTCCAAGGGCCCAAAAATTTTCAATAGTGCATACATGCATGTAAAATTGTTACTTCCATCGAAATTCCCTTTAATTCGATACACCATATGCTGTATTTTCATTTTTTCCAATTTTTACCCCCCCTTGGCCAAACTGACACCCCCAACCGCCCAAAAATTTTCAATAGTGCATACATGCATGTAAAATTGTTACTTGCATGGAAATTCCCTTTAATTTTATACCCCATATGTGGTATTTTCATTTTCTCCAATTTTTACCTCCCCCTTCGGGCTAACCTCACACTCGGCACATGTAAACCTTACTCTGAACCTAACGAACATATGGTGCGAATATGAGCTCTATCGGATAAGTGGTTCAAACGTTTTAAGAACATTTACAGATGTACACTGAATTTTTATATATAAAGATTTACCACTGTGTTTTTTAATCACTGTGTTTTTCACTCCACCTCCCAACGTGGACAAAAACACCTATCCTATTGTTGCTTCTCCCGTTGCATAAAATATTTCTGCCGTTGAAATCGGTCCTGCCGTTTTTCATATTTTCCATTTGACAACCCCCCCTCAAACCGCCCATTTATTAAGCCCAAGGGCTCAAAAAATTTCAATAGTGCATACATGCATGTAAAATTGTTACTTCCATCGAAATTCCCTTTAATTTGATACCCCATATGCTGTATTTTTATTTTTCCAATTTTTACCCCCCCTTGGCCAAACTGACACCCACAACCGCCCAAAAATTTTCAATAGTGCATACATGCATGTAAAATTGTTACTTGCATGGAAATTCCCTTTAATTTTATAACCCATATGCGGTATTTTCATTTTTTCCAATTTTTACCCGCCCCCCCTTCGGGCCAACCTCACATTCGGCACATGTAAACCTTGCTCTGAACCTAACGAACATATGGTGCGAATATGAGCTCTATCGGATAAGTGGTTCAAAAGTTTTAAGAACATGTGCAGACGTACACTGAACGTACACTATATATATATATATATATATATATATATATACAAACACTTTTTGCTATAGTCTACAACCAACATACAAGTACTCTACAAGATCCAAAATTAAGAAGGCTTGGATGGGAACACTCCATGTCCCGGAACATGTTCTAAATAAAGGAAAACATCTTGACGTAAAGTTACTATAAATATTAAAGTATATATATAATATTCATAAATGCCCATTTTTTGTACGTATATTTCATATTATTATTAATAATAACAAAACGTTTTACAAGGATATATATTTTTTAAATTATTTTGTTAATTACACTGTTGTGATAGTATTCAACTACCATTCAACTATCAAAAATATATTCTTGTAAAAAGTTTTGTTATTATTAATAATAATATTATTTATATATATATATATATATATATATATATCATATACACGATTACAGTAATGCCTACAATTACATAAATGATCTTTCGTTTATTAATTAAAATATTCATAACTTCAGTGCAGAATAGACACTAAATGATTGAAAATATTTGTTTAAATTTACAATAATACCTTTAATACCAGTCCTAGTCTGAGGCATCGTGTGAAGCATAGAAATATGTAAAATTTTACATGGGTTGGTTACCAGCCATCCGCATAACCCCCACACCGGGAGGACCAGTGCCTTTTCTGTCGGGGTTAAGGAGAACACTCAAAGGAAAGACCACAAAAGAAACACAAATAAAATTCTATAAGGTGATGGCAGTCCCCATGCTATTAGACGTGTCCAAATCATGGGCACCAAGAAAGAAAGATTATAAACAGATGGAAACGTCTGAAATGAAATATCTCAGTTCTATGAAACGTTGTATAAGAATAGATCACATAAAGAACGAATATATAAGACAGGAATTAAAAGTACAACCAGTAACGGAACTAGCGAAAAACTATAAAAAAAACATGGAATGAGCATGTTATGCGCATGTCTCTAAAAAGAATTCCAAGAAAAATCCTGAATTATAAGCCAACCAGAAGAAGAAATGTTGGCACACCGAGACGGAGATGGTGAAGCCGGAACAGGCAACCTGCCTAATCCTGGACGGATAGATGATGATGATTTACAATAATCTAGTGTAAGTCATTGTTAACAGGAATTTACAAATAGTGTTCATATTTTAATTAATCGTTTTGTTGGTACGCTTCGCTTTGTTGGAGATAATGTTTATGCAAAAAGACGATTAGGAGTGCAATTAAACTCGAGTATGTACCTAAGCGTCTGTATAGGTACAACATGTTTATAATCTTATACGTATTCTTCTTCTCGCTTCTTAGCCCTGTGGTTTGTTGCGCACACTGGCAGAGATACAACAATTCACGTTCCACCAGTGCCAAAGAGAAATCAACCAGCTGTGGACCACGTGAGGTGGAGTCTTGTGCGTGTGTTTGTGTTGGTCGGTTGTTTAGCGAAAGTGTGTCTTTGTTACTTATAGATCCCATCCATTACGCTGCATTAATGTCTTGAGCAGTAGGGGTGGGCAGGCACTGAGTCGTAACCAAAACTCGATCACGTGATCACAGCATGACCGTTGCAATTGTGAGTCGCAAAATGTTACCAATGTGCCAAATTAATACCAATAAATTAATAAAAGTGTTATTATTACTATTATTATTATTATTATTATATTGCGCATAAACCTTAATTTATGATGTTCTTTTATGATTATTCATAAATGTTTTACAGCTTGTAACTAGAGACGTTTTTGATTAAAGAGAAGTTGCATGGAAGTTTCTTCGTTCACAGATTACGTGACCATCGAAGGGCACAGAAAAACCTGCTAAATATAAAAAATAATAATAGACTCCTTCTTGCATCTATAAACTACTTAGAAGAGGCAGGATAGAGGATGCTTATATGACCCGCATAGCACATTAAGGAGCTTGTGTGGCCAGCCTATCATTAACTCTCGTTATCGTTACTCTCGGTACCCTATCCTCGGCGTATCATTCTCACAGGTTGTCAAACTGGGGGCTGCAAACGCTAGGTTAGTAGGCAGTAAAGCGTAATATCCACTGGTCTACTAAAATCCTAACAGAAACAGTGCTAGCAGAATTACTCCCAGCAATTTTAATTACATTGATTGCGTCAGGAACTGAAGTCTCCCAAACATCGCAAACAGAAATGAGACAACAGTTAATTGGATAAACGTCATAATTCACAGTAATCGTCTTGTGCGAGGTTAAAAAATAATTGCAACGGTAGCCAGAGCGTCTGCAAACGGAAAGACTGAAAGCGGGAGGGGAACGGGTCAGTAGAGGGTGGTGGTGGGGATAGTGGATGTGGGCGCAGCAAAGTGCGAATTATTTTTTGTGAAACATCGGCGGTATTTGTCGTTATGTTCTGACGCACACAGCGCACTCTTTCTGGTTTTTCTGTCTCCTACACATTATTCCTTTGGCGTTCCGTCCTGTGACAAACACTCACTCACTCTCACATACGCACGCACGCACTCACGAAATCACTGTAGCGTTGGCTGTAGGCGACGAGCGCTAGCACACTCCTTATGCTCTAACAAAGAACAGGCCGACAACGCGCTTGCTATAAAAACTCTACGAGCGAGGTGGCGGGTGGAGGGTTGAAAACCGCATACAACAGTGTGCACTTGTAACTACATCATGTTTATTGCTCCACAATATACAATACTTTTATGTCGCGGGACGCGTACATTGTTCCCCTGATTCACTACAACGCTTTATTAAATTGTCCTGCTTCTTACTGTTTCGAATAAAGCATTATTCATTGTCATAATATTTTTATAGTCTATAAAATATTAGCCACCCTGTTCAACTTTACGCTGAATGGTTTACGTGAACCATTTCATTTATGTACCGCCTTTGTGATTGGAGCAGAAGTGAATGTAAACAGTTTTTAATATTGCAGTAGTAGATTTTATTCTGGCATTTTCAGACGTTTCGCCAGTAGCATAGTGTAAAATTCTCAGAGATAGAAGTGGTGGTACACTTAAAATGAAACTAGATTCTGAGCATCGGCATCGGTTTAAACAAATGAGATATCATATGAGGGAGGGCACCGTCCGATAATACGGTTTGATAACGTAAACGTTGTATCGACATCACAACAATCGAATGTGATGGTTATCAAAATATGTTTTTGAAAGATTTCTGTGCGAAAAAGTGTTTATCGTAACATACAGAAAGATTTAACTTTTTTTTTTTTACTGTTATCAAACTTTCTGTAATTTTACTGCGATGGCAGTATTTCGCCACACAAGTTTCTCTGATGAGAAATATTGCAAATAATTGACAACAAAGAAAATTATTAAAACAAATATGCAATGGACACTGAGAAGAAAAAAGAAGTAAGGATGATTTGAAGGGAAAGAATTGACTCGTAATAGAAGAAGCAGAATTTGAACAGAACCGATTGTAGAATAGGAGCGCACTCATATTCTAGGCAGAAACAAGAAAATTACAACCGATCTCATTCGTTGTGGCAAACAATTATAATTTGGGCAAGTAAGTAGAATAAATTACAGTGAAGTATAATCACCTGACGTTATATAGACTACGTAGTTCACGGTAAATATTAGGCCTATCTGTTGCGATGGACGTAATCTCTGAAAGTTTGTAACGTTGAGTCTGAAATAAAAAAATAGCAGCATTTTGTTACTACTGCTAAATGGATCGTCGTGTCTGAATAGTGGAAATACATAATCAAGAGCAGAGAAATCTCTAATTACAGTTCTAACTGAAGTTTAAACAACCAAAGAGGACAATAAACTGTCGTATACAACACTTTTCCAAGCCTACGATTTTCCAACAAACACTAGTATACAACACAACAAATACCAGTTTTTAACAGTCTCGCACTAAATAACTCAAGTCACCAAAAATGTCCGTACATATGCCCGCGCACAACAATTCACTATAGTCTAGTCACTTTAAACTAAACCCGTAATGAATCGCCGTTAGCCAACAGAGAAAACTGACCGTCTGGTTTCGCAAAGAACACTTTTATACTCAGATCGTATGGCGTAGTATGTGACAAAACTGATATGCATGCCGATAGAATAACGGACAAGTATCTGGAAGGCGATTTCGGAAAGTTCGAGAAGGTGCGCAAGCATTACGTGATGCTGTCGCTTGCCTAGCGCGCGCAAAGGGCCACTTAGCCACACATGTTACAGCATAGCAATATTTTAATTTTATAAAGGGACATTATGCCTTCTCTGTATGAAGAATTACATATTAATAATGGTATCGTCATCATCGTCTCTTAAGCATAAACCCGTGGCCTGTTTCTCTCTCTATCGTGGTGCGAATGCGACGATAAGCTGCACGGTATTCTTATGTGTTCCCTTAAGCATAGACGTCTCGTTCTTACTGACTAAGCGTGCTCAAGTTAACAAACTGTTGAATTGTTCCGACAGTAATTAAACGGGGGCGGGATCTTGTGCCGAACCCGCAGCACAGCATCACGACAGCCATGCAAAGGTAGCTAAAGAATAAATAAACCTCCAATCGCTGAAGTGTCGTTAGGTGATATGGCAAAAATAAGTGTTTCTGAGTGAAATAAGTGAAGGGAAATGTGAATTGTTCACATTATGGGATAATAATTTATACTATTAAATACTAAAGTAAATATCAACAAACAAGCAGTCCGTAGTTGTAACCGGTACTAGTAGAACTTGCGTTAATAATACATAGGTAACGCTCAGCTGTATTAATACAAACGAATTGAAAGGGTTGACATGAAAAACGTAGAGCATATTGAAATGCTGAAACAGGAAATTGTTTTTAGCTAAGATTCTCAGCTGCAACACCCAGATGAAAACAAACAGCCTTCTACTTCCACGTGAGAACAAACTAAACGTAAGTGTAAGTTCAAAATATGATTTCTTTGTATGAGTGTGTGTGTGGGTGTGTGTATGTGTGTGTATGTGTGTTGCAATGAAAGTATGCATATTTTAGTAGATCACATGTTCAGAAGCGTGTGTCTCTTATTGACGTTTATATTTTTTCATTTTTTTTTAGTTTAGTGCAATTCGTTTTCCAGTATCTTGTGCGAACAAAATTTCCTGTTTGTAAATAAAAATTCATTGTGTGTCTGTGCGAGCTCACGCGTGCACCCACACGGCTGTTTCACAAATGCCAAATGTAAATTTTCTAACTCTCTACTGTTTCAGAAGGGTCTGGCAAAGATGGCTAAAAATTCAATATTACAATCCGACTCCTTGGGGATTTTTAAATTACGTTATCCTTGAGTTCTTTGACTGAAGTGTTACAGTTGAACAGAGAAGCTCGTTCTGACGAAAGCAAATTCTGCCCCTGTGTACACAGAAGGCAACCGGCTAACGACGTAAATCGATTTTGTTTGCGTTCGCCCTGCCATGCATAAATAATAATAACTTCTAAATTTGTTCCTAAATTAATAGAATTGACCGTTTTGTTTCTCGCGTTATAAGCTTATTACGACGGTGAAGTTTACCGTTGTGGTAAATAAGCATAACCACATGAATGTTATGAACCTGGAAAGAAAATCTACGTTCCGATGCACTGACAAATATCTGACAAACGTTTGACAGCAAATGTTTGAAAAAAACGGTTGCCGTGGATGAGAGCATAATATGCGTCAAACACGTGGTCGCAAAATACATGCGTTTTATGAGATATACGTAAGAATGAGTGAACATTATCGGCCGACACAGATTGAAGTGGGTGTAAAATAATTAGCGTAGTGTACACGTATATTTTTGCTAACATATCTTTAATTTTGATTGTAAACCTTTGAAATTATTTTATCAAAGTAGAGCACAAAGACTTCAATATGTCAAGTCTGTAAGACTAAAAAATCAAACCTTCTATGCTATCGCTGCGAACAAAAACTCTGTTAGTCAACATCTGACCAAATTGTACGACCGTGTGCAGTACACTATATAAATATTAAGGTATTATAAAGTAAGTCGCACAAGAATGGGTACAAAACGTCTACTGTACTTGCTTTTCTTATATTAGTACTTGAGTTTTAACTGAAATTTTATACTTTCCGTTTTTACAGTTCGTTATATTTGTCAACTTTCGACAGTAAAATATCGCTGTGGTGTGGCAGAAATTGTTTATCTTCTTCCCAAAATTGTTTTAAAGATTATTTTTATTTGGTTTATATATATGATTATAACAACACGTTTATATTTGATTAACGTCATCGGAGACCTTGCGTCGTAAAAACTATTCGGGTTCACTAATTGCGTTATATATGGGAATAGTATGAGGGGAATTTAGTATCAGGGACGTTTAGGGTATAAATCGTGGTCTGTACGCAAGGAGAAATATATAAATAACTAAAATCCAACAGCCTAACAACACTGGTTAAAAGATTTTAGTTGATACATTGATTAGTAATGTTTAATGTTTCCTTTTATTAATTTCACGAACGCAATATTTTTGGAGTGTACGCTCAAATATTACATCTAATATGCTTGGAAATAAATTATTCGAAGTAGTACAGTATTCGAAATTGTAAGTAGCGAGTTCGGCTAGCATTTTTCATGTTTTTTAAAGTTGACGTCTTTGATTTTACTTTTAATACCTGTGTTGACAAAGTGTATTAAATCTACGAACACTGTTGATTGCAATGATTGCAATGGTAGTAAATGAGTCGGGATAAGAGGAGAATTTGAACAAAAGCGATAGTAGAATAGGAACGCATTCATATCACAAGGAGACACACAAAAAATCACAACCGACTAAGAAACAATTCTAATTTGGACAAATAAGTAGAAAAATAAAGTATAGGCTAATCACTTAACCTTATGTAAACTAATTAGTTTACGGTATACATGATATATTGTATAGACCGTAGTATAGTAGAAATAAAAATTAGTATAATATTGTTACCACTGATAAACGGATCGTCGTGTGTGCACAGTGGAAATAAATCCCTAGACAAATCCCTAGTTACAGTTCTAATTGAAGTTCAAGTAACCAAAGAGGACAATAAACTGTCATATACAACACTTTTCTAAGCTTACGATTTTCCAACACATACTAGTATACCACATCATTTCCAACACATACTAGTATACCACATCATTTCCAACACATACTAGTATACCACATCATTTCCAACACATACTAGTATACCACATCATTTCCAACACATACTAGTATACCACATCATTTACAACCCATACTAGTATACCACATCATTTACAACACATACTAGTATACCACATCAACATTTTCAAAAATAGCATCTCTTTTGCTGGAAAATAAATCATTTGAACTAATACAGTATAAGGAATTATAAATAATGATTTCGATTTGCTGTGTTCATCTTTTTTAAAGTTGACGCCTTTAATTTTTATTTTAATATCTGTGTTGACCAAGTTTATTAAATCTACGAAGTCTGTCGATTGCAATGGTAGTAACGGTTGTGTACAGGTAAGACGTTTACAGTGTAATAGTCTGTATGCGCGCGGCGGAAATTGAGTTGACACTACTTCCGCACTTGGTTAATTGCCACGCTGATTTTCTATTGTCAGTGGCTTACGATCTTATAATCTTGCGGCTGAAATGGAGTGCACTGTTTGAACAAACTGACAGTAGGATATTGCAGTTACGAGAGGACGTGGACGTTATTCAAAGCGGGAAAAACGAACATATGGTATAATGTGACAAGAACTAAGAGAAATAGATTAGTATTAAGAAGTCCAATAAAAAGAAATGATATTACTACAAAATACTGCAAAGAATCTAGCATAAATTTATATGTTACATCGTAAAACGTTATGTTTTTATTTTAGGAACTTTGTAGGTATCAGGATTATATTTTACGAACTTGGTTATAGAAAAGAAGTGATCAGGATTACTAAGAAAACATATTTGGACGACGCCAGTATAACACTGGAGTCCTAGAATTTACCACAAAATGGAAGGCCTGTAGGGATCAGAAGCAACAAGGTATACCTTTAAATCAATGGTTTCCAACTTAAAAGCGCCAAAGAATCACAACTATCTTGGGAACCAATCGGCGGCCTACATCAAAAGCCATAAAGTTTCGACAAGTACGGTAAAAATTAAAAAAAAAAACAGTATTTTCTTATAAATAACTAAAAAGACGTAATTTAAACGTTCAACATAATTTATCCTTATTTTAATGGACAACGTTTATTATATGGGTATAATAATGAACATATAAGAAAGATATTAAACATTATACATTTACGAAGACTCAACAAGTAAGGCGATGATGCAGCCAGTTGAATCAGGAATGTTCATATAGAGCTGAGACGTTGCTGATCTCAGTAGGTGAAGCAGAGAAGAATCTGTGAGGCAACGTCTGCTGTGGCTATTGATTAACTTCATTGTGGAGAACACGGTTTTACACATGCATGTTCTATCAAACATCAACATGATTTTCTGTCGAAATCTTCACAAATTTGCGAATTCTTTATAAAGAAGCAGCTTAAAGAAATCTGGCCCATTTCTCGTTTGGTCTGCAGAAAGGTCTGATTTTGATCCGTCCGTAAATCGCAGAATTGTTGTAAATGCCGTTTATTCTTCAGTGACAGTACCAAGAGGATTATTAAGCAGCGAGATACACTATTTTTTACTATTTCAAATTCTTTGAATATTATGTTAACCGTATCTATGATTTGATGAATTTCATCACTTTTAAAGACTGCTACTGTTTTCCGATAGCTTGTAAAATGAGCCAATTCATTTTTTCCAAAGAACGCTTAAAAATGTTTACAGTAATTTTAAAATAATTATTTAGAATAATTAACTAAAGTAATTTTTATAAGTAAGTAAAGTAATTATTAAACTGGTTTTACAAAATAAGGTGCATAAAAGGGTGTAGCGGGCGGCCAGTTGAAAATCTTTGCTTTAGACTATCACGTATCGCAATTGTGTTTAATACATCGTTGTAACAACCCATTGTATATAAGAAAGTATTTCTCAGGCGTTGAATAAGAATCCTTACAGTAGCGACACTGAATGGAATAAGTGATGAAAGTGTTAGGGACGTTACCTCAATTTACTGAACTCACTTATGTGTACATATTTGTAAACATTTTGACGAAATTTATTGTTCTCTTCAAAACGAATTTCTGTAGCAACCGACTCATAATGCTTAAAAAAAGGCAGAAAAAAGTTTATTTAAATAACGTTTGTATTAAATGTCCGAATGTAGTTAAGCCACTTATTTCTGGTACTTATTCAATTCATGGCCGCCGTTAGGCATAAGAATTATTATTTGTAATTAAATGCTGTCATATAAATCATAGTTCATAGAACGTTTAATTTGAATTAGCCAAACGTCCGCAAGTAGTTATCGATATGACACTACTACAATAAAACTTTTACAACGGTTATTAGATATAATGGTACATGGAAGAAATTGTATGAACACTGAGCCTACGCCGATAAAAATAGAATTCGTCTGAGCTGAGAGTTTCAAAGAAGATCGATAAATATGTTGCCACAGGGTTAAAAGTTCAAGTCGACAGCTGCGTTTTCTCAGTACCCCTACGGTGGATCTTCAGCAAGGAAGTCGGCAAAAGTGAGGGTCGTTTAAGCAAAAAGTATAGTTAACTTTTTCCTTTTTAACTTTTTGCTTTAAAGCAAAGTAAAAACTCGGACACATTAATTATGGCTCTCTTAATATACTGTTAAAGAGTTAAAAATATGATAGTCATTCGTCCTTATAAAAATATTATAACATAAGCACTTTTCAACATTTTCATTTGTCAAATGGTTATACAAACTTTAATGCTAACAGAAAATATTTCAAAGTCTGTCTCAAAAATCTGATATGATATGTTCATCGTAGTAGGGACTAGTGCGTTATCAAAAAGGTTAAACAGAAAAAAACTAAATTAAATTTACTTGTGTGCTTTGTAAGTTGTTAATTTTCTCCGCAGAATATGGATGTTAACGCGTTCGGCTGTATGTTATTTATAGTTTCGTTATTCAATCCATACCTGCATTACTTTGAAGCAGTTTCAATTTATAAAAGCACGACGCTTTATTTGCTTCCACAACAACTTTAAATCGTTAAAAATATAAACATTTATAAACAAATATATACCATTGTAACATCTGACTCTTCCTAGTCTAAACTAAAAATATTATTTTAATGTAAGAATATATATGTTATAGAGTATTACTTCATTATTTTCTTGATACTGTTCGTGGAAAAAATGTATCATGTTTTGTTCTTCTGTCTTTGAATGCTTTAAGTACGTCCTTCTTTTTTCTGTAAATCTAAACGCATCTTATATTTTATGAATTTGTGGATTAAGAGTGCAAATTAATGTTATACCTCCAGAAGTTTAAATTTATCTGAAGATTCCGCACTCTTTTATTGTAGCTTAAAGGATTGGACATGCTATATTTTATTGTGGAGCTAAAATCTAATTTAGCTACACACTCAATCAAAAACAAACACATATTTCCAAATTTAAATAACATCACTTTATGAAAACATATTTTCTAAGGTCCAAAAATGGCTTTATGGGACAATTTAGAAATACTTAAACATAAAATAAGTAAGAAATTAATTCCAGAACACATTCAGATTAATGCAAATAATAATAACATTTCCAAAATTACTAATTTAATAAAATAATAAATATTTATATTTTATTTTACAATTAATTATATAACATATTTTGTATACAAATATAAAACAATATAAAACATGAAATTTAGTCTACGTACAAAACAGCTGTTTTGAACAATTGATTATAAAATTTGTTATATTTATTGATTTGACATGTCATGATGATAATTGAATACTATCAAAACATTGTAATTCTCAAAATAATAAAAATATATTCTTGTAAAAGTTTTGTTATTATTAATTATATGTTCAAACACTTTATGCTACAGTCTATTTCTTGATGTATATAATATATTTAATATTTATATGATTTTACATCAAGATGTATTTTCCTTATGTGGAACATGTTTCGGGACGCTTTGTGTTCCCATCCTCAGCCTTACTAGTTTTGTGTTCCCCCATCCTCAGGAAAAAAGGAAAATATATCTTGATGTAAAATCATATAAATATTAAATATATTAATTATATGTGTGTGTGTGTGTGTGTGTGCGCGCGCGCGCGCACGATAGCCTATGTTAATGAATAATAAATGTTCAAATTTTGGAACTGGATATGTTATCGTAGGTATGAAATAAGGTAAAGATGATATAAAATTTTAAGCTTCTACTAAAGAATACAATGTTGTAAAGTATGTATAATTATTAAACTGTTACTTAAATGTGTTTACAAAACTTATAATATTTTTACTTTATCAATTTTATACACTTGTTTGTGCACCGTCGCAAATGGGATTTACAGGGGTGATTCTTAGGTAGGGAGCAAAGTGTAGTCATTACATTCTACCGAAAAGAGTAACATTCATTTTTGCACAGAACATTCTTACCTGTGTATGTTTTTGAGTTAACTATAGGTATATTACAAGTTATACAAGGTAAAATCAGACCTTCCTAAGGTATTATATTGTGAGCAAACTTTAAAAGTTTCTGTCTCACCAAGAAACCGTGTCTATGGAGAAGGTATACCTTCTGTTTACGTCAATTTTTATTATACAATCTGATGAAATACTCAAGATATTGTTACTTCTGTTTGAATAAAAGAGTTTTACATGAATAAACGGAATATTATAATTCGATGTTCCTTGCTTCCTGAAGCTGAACCTAATACATGGGCAATCTAACAAAACTGGAACAATAACAAAATAATCTGAATCAGTTGTGGGACTATGTCTCGCTGTATCTCAGTATTGACCTGAACTGTAAGTCTTAATAAATAGCTTAAAGCATTATACTGTTATTACTGTTATTCTTTGAATCATGTCAAACACGTTTATACCATTACAAAACAAAAATAACGAATTAATGTCTTGACGACAAGCAGTTGACAGCTGTAGTGATATGATTGGATGCATCCGAACTGTGAAAAAGTTAAATGGAAATTTTCATCTTCTTATTCTTCCTCCTACGGTTACACTATCAATATAATAAAGTCCGTGAAAGTAGAATTCTCTTTCCTGTCAAAAGAAAGCATTATTGTATTTACCCAAGAGAAAATAAACAAGAACGAACTACATCCAGTGCTGACATAACAAAGGCTTTATTGCATAGTAGAAAACAAAAGGATCGGATTTTATTGTTTCAGGATAAAAACATTTGTGAATTAAGTGTCTTTCTGTCTAGCTGTCTACTTGTCTTTTTCTTCCTAGCTGACTTCCTCTCAATTACGTTTTATTGTAGCCTCTTTCCCCTCCGTTTCGCATCATTATTCTCAAAATTCTTTATTCCTTCTGTTTCTTACTAATTTATTTTAATCAAGCCTTTTCTGCCCGCTTGTTGTCTCTACTTTCTTTATCTCTTTAAAATATCTTTTGCATGTCGATCATTAAGCATAGGGTTACCTCATGCTGAATATGGAATAGGAGGCCACCAATTAATTAGATTCGGTTTTTTTGTCAAAACAATATTTTATTATTAAGCCGTGATTGCTAATACGATTCATTTTACAACATGATATATTTACTTTTTACGCTAATTATTGTATTTTACAATGAAATTACACATTAAAGTAGGCGACAGTTATACCCCGAGTTGGGTAGAAACTACAGCAAGTAGCAGTTATTCTGTTAGAGATGTAGCATAAATTTCACATTTACCTAAAGCTAAATCTACCGTAGCTTCAGTATTTTATTGACATACTTGCCGATGCAAGGCGACTTACCGATGAAACAAATTTTCGGAAAGAATGGAGCTGCTTTATTTAATTCAATATACAGCAGTTTCTTTCATAATTTGATATATTACATCAGTTAATATTTCTTGCTCTCGACTGCTCTTCGTCTCTTTCACTTTCTCCGGAATTTTGCTGACAGGAAATTCAAGTCGATCATTGTACAAACACGCACGCGCGCGCACACACACACAGGCATATACTCAGACACGCCGACGCGCACAATTAACAAATTTTAAATATCTAATTGTAAACAATAATGGTAGTTTGGAAACCTATCATGAAGATATACATACAAATTTGCATATATGTTTTATTTGAAATTGTGTCTCTAATAATAATTAAAAAAATAATAATAATAACAGGTAGGCCTACTACTAGAAGTCTCTGTACCAATGCAAAAGTGTTTGTATCACTAAAAAAAAATAAAATAAGTCCCATATTAGGGGAGAAGAGAGAAATTATTTCAAATCAATAGCCAGCTTTTTAATGTAGCTAACAATTAATTAAGATGCACTGCCACTTTATTACAGTTTCAGGTAATAAAAGTGGTATCGTATATGTATTGAGCTGCACATAAAAATATAATATAAAATAATGAACGAAATATTAAATTTATGTAAAATACTAAACAGTAAATGACCAACCAGCACCTTGAAAAAAGTGTATAAATGTAACTGCCTCGACAGTACAGTGCAGGCTTTCCTTGCATTCTTTCGCGGGTGGCTGTAATCTGTGTTCCCGCGCGACAGTTCGTATTCGTTCGCGGGTGTTGTAATCTGTGTTCCCGCGCGACTGTTCGTATTCGTTCGCGGGTGTTGTAATCTGTGTTCCCGCACGACTGTTCGTATTCGTTCGCGGGTGTTGTAATCTGTGTTCCCGCGCGACTGTTCGTATTCGTTCGCGGGTGTTGTAATCTGTGTTCCCGCACGACAGTTCGTATTCGTTCGCGGGTGTTGTAATCTGTGTACCCGCGCGACTGTTCGTATTCGTTCGCGGGTGTTGTAATCTGTGTTCCCGCGCGACAGTTCGTATTCGTTCGCGGGTCTTGTAATCTGTGTTCCCGCGCGACAGTTCGTATTCGTTCGCGGGTGTTGTAATCTGTGTTCCCACGCGACAGTTCGTATTCGTTCGCGGGTGTTGTAATCTGTGTTCCCGCGCGACAGTTCGTATTCGTTCGCGGGTGTTGTAATCTGTGTTCCCGCGCGACTGTTCGTATTCGTTCGCGGGTATTGTAATCTGTGTTCCCGCGCGACAGTTCGTATTCGTTCACGGGTGTTGTAATCTGTGTTCCCGCGCAACAGTTCGTATTCGTTCGCGGGTGTTGTAATCTGTGTTCCCGCGCGACAGTTCGTATTCGTTCGCGGGTGTTGTAATCTGTGTTCCCGCGCGACAGTTCGTATTCGTTCGCGGGTGTTGTAATCTGTGTTCCCGCACGAAAGTTCGTATTCGTTCGCGGGTGTTGTAATCTGTTTCCGCGCGACTGTTCGTATTCGTTCACGGGTGTTGTAATCGGTGTTCCCGCGCGACTGTTCGTATTCGTTCACGGGTGTTGTAATCTGTGTTCCCGCGCGACTGTTCGTATTCGTTCGCGGCTGGCTTTAATCTGTGTTCCCGCGCCACTAAAGATGTTCGTCATAGGTAGGCCTATGAACAAAACGACTCATGATAAATATATGAACAACTTGGACCACGACCTAACAACCCAGACAATTGTAAAATGAAATACCAAATACCTTAAATGAATTTTTCTCATGGATGTGAATTAGGTTCATAATGCGCATAAAACAGTTCCTTAAAAAGTATTCTTATAAATATTAAAAAGATTTTCACGCAACACAAACACATATTGTTTCTCTCCACCGTCACAGTTGAGTTATGGAAATGTCTTTAGTAAGAAAAGGATAACATTCTTTTACTTTGTGGAAGGAGATGAAAGATCGGGTGTTACATTGAAAACATTAATGTTTGAAAATATCCGCGCGCAATATTAGTATCTGTGTATGTTATCTGTGTGTAGGCCTTTTATTACAAGTTATAAGCAATTAGGTAACACGAAAGCTTTCTGAGGTAATAAAAGTTTCTATAATCATACGCCGTAAACTTAATTTGTACCTAATGGAACTTCTAAAGTATAACATTAAAAGTCTTGTTTGAAAATCCATGTGTACGTAGTTTAAAAAGTTGTTTGAAAAATAAGCCTTTAAAAACACACCAAAGACTGTTACTTTGGTGTTGCGATGGCATAAATATTCTGTAACATTATCTCACGTTGCTTCACATTTACCAAACCTTGTTGCCTCTGAATAAATGTTACTTCGTTACGCGGAATTTGCCGCTTAGACGAGACCAGACCGTTTCCAGTAAATTATGGCTGCCAACTTGACAGCCTTTAACAGATACACGTGAAAATTATAAATATATAGTATATGAATACGATAATGAAATTAAGGCGAACTTCAGCTCAGGCAAAAAGTGTGAATATATTTTTATAAGCGGCAGTTAAATCGTGAAGACGCAAGTTACATTTTTACACGGGTCATATGAAAATATGTTTACCAAGTATGTTTTCCATGCTCTCAATAACACGGTACGCAAAACGATCACTAAACATAATGACAGAGAACAAAAAGATACTCGGAATGGAAACAGATGAAAAAACCGAAGGTGATGGTTAAACATATGAATCGCGATTTCGAAACAGAACAGAAGTGATTCGTAATAGTTTAGTGTTAGCGATCGAAATCGATAGTACGCCAGCGTCGTGGCGGGATGTCAACAGCGCCGAGTTCTCCACTCATTGATACCGTCGCGCTAACTTTTATATTTAACAAAAAGGTTTTAGAAACAAAATATATACATATATTTTTCTAAATTTTCCGTAAAAAATTTGTGTTGAAATCGCTTTCATTCAATTAACTGAATTACTAACATGGACTTGAACCTTACAAACACTGTAAAGGCATGATATCACATATAAGCTTTCTTTTAGTTTTTATATTGGATCAACATGCAAATTAGAAGTGCAGAGAACGTGAAGAACAATTGGAAATTTATTAAAAATCTTATGGCTGATAGCGAGAACGAAAGTAATAAAGGCCATTTTATACACATTATATATACACGCATTATATAAAACTAAGCTAACACTGAGTTGTGAATTGCTCAGTACTCACATGAATGTGTGCATAGTGACCGACATGAATGTGAATCCTGTGACATACGCTATAGAAATATCATTGGTGGACGATTGATACCATTTTTGCCACCACTAAAATAAAAATAGGAAACATAACAGCTAAAAAATGTAGAAAGTAAAATTAAGCTTGGGCTCTTTGACACGCCAAAGACACATACTAGTTGCGTTTTTAAGACAGATCCGATTTGATACAACCGCCGACTGTGGCAACGAAGCGGGATAGCGTTGAAGTAATACTTAGCTGTCGAGTATTTTGTTGACATCAAAATCGTGATTATAGTTACGTGTGAGCGATAGTTACGTCTCATGCAATCTCTCACCAACCGTGAGGTTTGATATTTGATAAGCGTTTTGTCACAAAAAAAAAAACAATATTGCTGCTAAAAACCCGAGACAACTTTCTTGAGCGAACACGACTTTATGATAAACTTTTTAGCTATACTGAAGTTAGGCAATGGTGTCAATCATTTACGGAAAGACATGAAGAATGTACCAGTACCGAGCAGTGACGAGAGGTTAGATAAGATTGGAAAGATAAAATACGAATAACTGTATAAAAAACGCTACTTTCGTTTCTAAAGTGTCTGTTAAATAACATTACATGATAAATAATATGACATAGGCCTACATATTGTTATTGGTATCTAAGTCACCTTTCTATTTATAAATTAATAGAATCACCTGAGATCCATCGTGAGACTTCGTGTTTGCGTTAAAATGACGCGTTTCGGAACATATGTTAAAACGAATATGGAACATATGTTAAAACGAAGATGGAACATATGTTCTGACCTCGTCATTTTAACGCAAAAACAAAGTTACACAACGGATCTCATGCGATTCACTTAAGTTATCATTAATAAGGGACATTTTGACAGAGAACTTGGTTACAATAAATTCTGTGCTGGAAATGTTACCCAAACTTAGGAGAAATAACGTCTCGCTAGTCTCAAGAATTTCTGTTTTGAAAACGAAGGGAATGGATTGTTTGAAAATACCGTCACTGGAATGAAACTTTGTTTTCTTACCAGTTTCCGAAAGAAACGGTTGAGTTCCATAAATAAAAAAAATATTCCTTTTTTTATTTACTAAAGTTAGGCACAATTATTATTTGTAATTTAAATTTAAAGTACAAAGAAGTTTTAGAGCCTGTGTAATATTTTTGTACAACTGCAGAAATTAAAAATGATGCTACTTTACTCGGGCACGATTTCTAGCGATTTATGAATAAGAGTGTGTGGGGAGTCATGGAGTTTTGCAGTTTTATGATTTCCTTTATCACTTTCATTCTCGCTATCAGTTAATTTTTTAAAGAAAGTCATAATTTCTAGTTGTTCTTTACGTTCTGTGTACTTCTAATTTACGTGTTTGTTCAATATAAAATGTAAGAAAAAGTTTGTTTATAATACCATGTTTGTTACAACGTTCGCAAAATTCAAGTCCAAGGAAGTCATTCAATAAAGTCGCTTGTAACAGTAAACGTAACAAATAACAAAATAATAATATAGTTGTCTTGCAAACATTGCACCAATCCTAATAAAAATAACGATAATATTGTGATTCACGATATTTTTACGTTTTGGAGCCGCAGCACTTGTCAAGTATGCTTTAGTATTTTTCTTTTATAAAATTGCTAAACTGCTATAATTGTTTTTATTATTTAAACAAAGCTTTTCGTCATTACTGACATCTTCAGGTCTTAAAAAACCGTTTTTTAAGACCTGAAGATGTCAGTAATGACGAAAAGCTTTGTTTAAATAATAAAAACAATTATAGCAGTTTAGCAATTTTATAAAAGAAAAGTAAGGATGGCTGCTAATTTAAACAATACGAAGAATAAAATATGCTTTAGTAATTAATAAAATGTCAGCTATAACAAAATGTATACAAAATTATTTTGTGTTAGGAATTTTTAAAGTTGTTCTCTTTTTTCCCTCCTCTTCTTCTTCTTACTATTATTATTAATATTATTATTATTGGTATTATTATATATTCAGTAAACTATTAATGCATTTAGGCATTTAGTATTTTTAAATAGCTATGTAAAGATTAATTTTCTAAAAAAATATTATGTTTGACAAGATACCATTTTTTTTGCTGAGACATTACATAGAATATGACGTTATTTTCAATTAAGGCGATCTTAACAAATACTTTTTACGGAAAATTTTGAAAAATATATTTTTTGTTCAAAAAATCTTTTCGCTTAGGCCTATATATTAATTTTATTTGTAATGTCTAAAACAGACTTAAGAATATTCTTATTATTTTTAAAAATTGATTTTGAATTATTTTTGATTTATAAATCAAAGAAGAAAAAAACCCGAGACACCTTGCCTTTTGCCCAAGCTAAGTTCAGGTAGCTCGTTTCATTACAGCTAATAATATAATCGTATGCTACGTAAAATACTGTCTTTAATATTATTCACATTTAATTTAATCAACACGGGTTAATTAATTAATTACTAGAAATAGCTATAAGAAGATAAGTGGATAAGTTTTTATAAATAAGTAAAAAATTTGAAGTTATCAGTTTTATAGTATATTGTATTGCTTGAAAACAAATTAACACATGAATTGATTGTGCTTGTTTTAATACTGGAGCGTTTAGAAATTACCGAGAACTCTGCGTTTTAGCTAGATCAGAAATTTTGTACACATGAAGGGTGATTAGTAAATATGAAAATATAGGCGTAAGAATTATTTCTACATGATCATTCTACGTATGAATTTTTGTGTGTAAATATCTGTTATATTGCAAATTAAATATTGATACTGATATTTTACTGATATATTGTGCCAAGTTTTAATTTAAATTTTTAGTAAATTTTATGGCCAAACTGAATTTGGAACAACAAATTTAAAAAATACAATCAATTCAAATTAAGCTTACCAGCTCAGCTAAGCCTACACAACAGTTCTGTCATGCCAATACTACCAACATAACTCCAATGTAATCAGGCAACATGCCTCAACGATTACCGGTCTTTAACAAACAACATCAAGTTGCGTAGTTAATAAACCGGTATTGACAAATATATTATAACTTTGATTTTAATATCGTTTATTGCAAAATAGCTATCTCATACGTATGAAGTGCCAAAAATAACGACAACGATAATAATAACTAACTAGTATTCGCTGCTAACTAACCAATCTCAGAATGTCAGCGGGAAATCAAAAAATTATGGTTTTTCAGGAGAAACACACAATACGATCAAGAATTCTCTTGAATTATATTTATATCATATAATTTAATTATAATTATCCCTAAATTCGTGGTATTATTATTTTATTATTTACAAATTGTGTTGCTATATAGGCCTAAACGTGTCTTAAATTTTTACATATATGTCTCGTTTCTTCTTCATAGACAATCACAAGTAGCAAAATTAATATTTTTTTAATTTTACTAACCGTAAATAAAAATAAATTTGATAAAGTTTATTTAATTACATACAATTTATGTTTGCACTAATTAGGTTTTGTAAATATACCAGCCTAAAGATTTATAAGACTAATTGGCATTGATTCGGAATTTGTTTTATAGTATTGAAATAAATTTACGTTACAATGTTTTATTTTAAACAGCTCTAGAGCACTCATATTTGCCAGCAGCTTATTAGAAATACGAAATTACAAATATGTTTATTACCACCATTTTGAAACAAGGAGGTTACAAGTAAATATAATATGTACAAAGATATGTTTGAGTACGACATTGAAGTTTGTGTGTGTGTGTGTGTGTGTGTGTGTGGTGTTCGTGTAGGTATAATGGCTGTTGATGACGTAGTCGCTGGCGGACATTTATTTGCTTTGACTAATTGAAGTGTTTGTTCTCTAACTGAGCAATTTGTTGGTAGTTTGTTTCCGCTAATTACCTTTGCACCAAACTCATACACCGAGTTCATCAATACTAATTGACCACATTATAACCGACCTGTGTCCATTGTGGGCGAGCAATTAAGGCGTTTCATTGGAGCGTCAATATTGTTCACATGAATGTATAAATAAATGCACACAGCAGTGTCTCGGTTATTCCTACAGCCTGTTACCACTCCCCTTCCTCAATGTGTATTCACTTTTTGTCGTGTGTCTTATTCTGCACACGTATGTCGGCGCCCCCAACGCTACACACACAAACATACACAGGTTCAAATACACCCACCCGGGCTTACACACAGACAGACAAACTCACCCTCACCCACTCACCCACAGAGCTACTTTTTTACATTCAACTAGGACGCAAATCACTGTATAACCGTTGGGTAACATTGCTTCCAATTAGTAACTTTCTAAAGAGTTATATGGCCAAGCTGAACCATTCAGTGAACATTTCAATTCGACTAACTATATTATCACAAAAGCCGAGTGATTGCTTCCTATCGAAATGCAATAATATTACTTTAGTATTCATATGTTATGAGTCTGTCCTTCAGAGAACAGGATGTAAAAAAAAAAAACTGAGCTCATAAGGTGCCTTTGTATCATTAATGGTGCTGTGATATGTGGAAGAGTTTAGCTTATATATTCTCTGTTATTACAGTAACAGGCCTACAAGTTTGGACTTACGAAGTTTTGTAAATGTACTGGGTACTTATTATAAAGTCTACGGAGGTATAAGACTTTAATCTGATGTTGGTTTAAAATTTACTATAGTGTTTTGAAAACATAGAACGCAAAGTGAAGCTCCAGATAATACAGAGACATATGTATACAAAAATGATCTGAATTCCGCGATTAAAATGTAAAAGCGGTCTAACATATTTATTTATTATAAATGATTCCATGACTAAAATGTTTGTAATTTTCCAATTGTTTAATGTTGAAGACGCGTTTAATCTAAACGTGTTCTAAAGATTAGTTCCCCTCTTCGGAAGTTGTCAATCCTATACTGCTTTGCAGAAAATGCACATTAAGCTCACAGTTCGCCCTCATTTTCTCACCACGTAGATTTGCAGCAGGAAGTTTCTTTTATTACTTGCCACGGTTATTCATAGCTCCATATGTTTCATCGCTTTAGACATTCACCGTAGCTCCTACGACGCTGCTGAGTGCTTTTTGTCAGCAGACTTCATTTTTCCTACATCATCCCAAATTTCACTTTTCCTATACTGTTTCCGGCACATCAATTTTTTGAAAAGATACCGAATCAGCAGACGTTAATCTAAACGATATTGATTTATGTAATGGATTTGTTTCTTCAAGTTTCTTGGAGCATTTATGTGTTAAACTGAAGTGTTCAAAATTACATAAATTCACAAAATTGTATACCATATCTCCCGTCGATGCAACTTACTTCTGGAAAACGTTAGTATACCACACCAATATATATGCTGATATTTAAATAAATAAATATTATTTAAATATTATTTATGAGTACTTGAAAATAATTGATAAATAACTAATAAATTTTTATTTATTTATTAGTTAATCATTTAAACAAGTAACTATTTATTAAAATTATTATTTATTTGTATTATAAACAATGCAAGATGATATAATTGTTTCTCGCTTTTAATCTTTATAGACGTCACTAATGAAACAAAAAGGAAAGACAGCTAATGCATCTCAGTAAACCTATGGCGATATATGATAAACAGATTATGTTTTGTTTAAAAACGTTATTAAATTAGATTTCAGAAGAACAAATTTAAGAAAAAGTTACCTACAGTACTAAATACATCAATACTTCAACATTCTGAGTTAGGCTACAGTCTTTATCTTTATCTCCAAACATTCTATCAATAACCACAGTTTCTGACTATGCCTTATTTCATTTTCTGACCTGTGTCCCAGGAAAATTAAACCAAATAAAAAAGAAATGATGTGTGTTGACTCCAAAAAAATCCGTTTCAACGGATTTCTCAAACACCACCATCGAGACAATCATGCCATTACGTATGATTAACGTATTAAATCATATTACCATTGAATGCCATTATGCCATTACGTATACATTACGCATGATTTACTTTATTACATAGCAGTTAAACTATTTCGTGGAATAGGCCTATAGGCAACTATAAATTATTAACAAATTATAAACGATATGTTACAGCAGAAAATAAAACCAAAACATTTAAAACCATTGTTGGAAGTACCATAACTACGGCTCAGACGTTTGGACTACTAATAAACACACAAGAACAAAATTAATAATAGCGGAGACGGACTTTTGGAGACGTTCAGCAAGACTGTCCATAGGTGAGAAAACTAGAAATGAAGTCATTAAGGACAGAATGAATGTGAAAAATTCAATTGTTGATTTTATCCAAACAAAAAAATTACAATTGTATTTTGAAGCAATGTAAAAAATGTGCTATTAACGATCGTACACATCGCGTCATAAAAACGTAAACATAACAATCAATGCCTCTATTGTTATCCCCGATTGGCATAATAAGTGTCTTACTTATAATGCAATAAGTAATTGGAAAAGTCATTAGTTGATTTTATTCGAACAAAAAATGGTATGAACACACGAAAAGAATGGCACAGGAAAGATTGCTAAGGAGAGTTATGGAATGGACCCCACCAGGATGAAGGAAAGAGGAAGACCACCTATCACCTGGAAACCAGAAATTCAGACTATATTGAGGGAACGAGAAATTGAAGAAGATCTTTGGATGGACAAGCAGCAGTGGAGGATGAGAATTCAATCAATTCTGTAATCTTTGGTTCCGGAAAATGTGTAAACATTGTACAGCCGGAATAACAATAATAAATGATTTGTTGACAATTTATTAAAAATATAAAAATTTTATAAATTTCTAATATTTAAATTAATAAATCAACACTTGGCTTAATTCTATAGATACATTTTATTTTCTCGACAATTGTTTCTCCAATTACAGCAACTTCAGAGGTTAGATTTGAACCAATTTATGTAAGAGGAGCCAAATCTAAGCTCTGCAGCCGACAGTTACGTATACCAATTGCCGGGAAAATAAAGCTGTCTGTAGAACCAAACTGAGTGTTGATTTATTAAATTTAAATACTATTAAAATATTCTACCACTTGCCGAGCGACCATTCGATGAGTAGAAATTTTTAAAATTATAAAGTTTATATCGTTTATAAAAAATATTTCTAGCAAATTTTTAAAAGCAATTATATTATGACTTTAAAAAGTAAGAAATTTACCTGTTGGACAAGCTCTGTTTAATGAAAAATTTCAAACTAAGGCGCATAGGTCGTAGTGACTTGGGATATGCATTTCTTTAATTTTTACAGCAAAAAACTGTTCAATCTCAGTACAGACTCAGCGTTCAAAAATATGATACGTTTCACTCAATTTTGATATTAATAGCTTATAAAGTTGTATTCACAAACTTATAAAGTAAACATTAGGTAATTGGGTAATTATGTTTGTAATTAGGTAAATCTTTCTAAATTTAAATCTAATGTTTACAAAAAAAATATTTAAAGTATATTTAATGTTTACACAACACTATCTTACAACGGAATTTATCTTTTTCGTTGGTAGTGTGGCAAAGTTATTTAAAACCACATACTAAATTATTTCGGTTCTCCATTTAAGGCTAAAAACAAACTTTGTTTTTTTTACAACGAAAATACAAGATTATAAATATAGAGACGATAATTAAGTTTGTTTGTGAAAATCAGTTTGAACAGCCAACTTTGACTACAAACTATTATTAGTACTAGTTTCAGTTAAACGAGCAAAAAACAATTAAACAGTTCAGAACGTGAGCCTCAACTACACGACCTCGTATTTTTGAAACGCAGAATTAATTATGAGCGACGTTTTGAGAAGTGTAAAATAAAACGTCTATTTAATGTTTGGATCGGTGGCGCTTGCATTCTTACATTCTTACCTTTGTGAGAAGTAGCACAAATATACTGGGCTGAAGCTGTGAATGGCTTCTGACGTCATACGAACGACGTTTTCAATATTTCAGACCAGCTATTAAATCGATACAGATGTTGGATAACTGCGCGCACGCGCGCGCACACACACACACCAGACTTCTATTTATTTACGTTTTTTTGGATGCTATTTGTGACGTGTAACAGTTGTTATTTAAAAACGTCGTTTAGAGCGGACTCACATGGTGCTAAGTGGGTATTAGACGGACATTTTTCTCGCAGACCTGGCGTTTGTGGGTCTCCCACTCGAAGAATGTTCATGACTTAGTTTTCAGTGTTTTTACTTCTTTTCATAATTGTTTTTGTCACAAAGTCTAATTGGTGTTCACTTGATTAGCATTTTCTTCTTTGCACCTCGAATGTGTCTGGTCCCATTTGACAAAGTAACTTAGAACACATTATTAGTGTTGTATGTTGTGAGCGTAAGAGTCTGTAAGTATGAGTGTGTGTGTGCGTGTCTGTAAATTTGTCAAAAGTCTTTCACTTGTACAAGTACATTAAAGAAACAAATCTCATATCTCTGATGAGAACATTCATTAACAAAACTGACAACTATTGCTCATACTTAGGTGTAATGTCTTTGCAGTTACCATGTCTCATATCGCAGTGTATAAATATTATCCGCTCATTGTTGACTGCAAAGCAAATATAAAATAAACCTGCGTACACAGCATAACTAATCAACTTTTTCTAAGGAGACGAATCTAAATAAATTTAAAACAACAGTTTGACAACTGTATAATATGAAAATAATCTGCGAGATACTCAGTCATTGAAAAATACTTATTTGTAGGTACATATCTATAAGTCATATTTACACTCGCTAAACGACAATAGATTTCTACATATTAAATTAACTATAAGTTTAAAAAAGGCACAAAACAAATAAAATAACAATAACGAGTAGGTACATAAGCAACAAATATGATAATTTACAATAATACACCGACTAAACAAAAGAAAGTGTAGAAAACAAAATCAAGTTGTATAGTAAATGTTTTAAAAATAAATTGAAATAAGTAAAAACCAAAATAAATAAAAATTTGTAGTAACATCATTAAGAAAGCTGTTTACGTAACAAAAATGGAAAAAATTTTAATATAATTAAAAATCAATATAAATCAATTTAAATCAATTATTCAGTGCCTGATAATGCAATTAAACGTCTGTGACACGTTAATTAGACTAAATAATGTTATATCTGTGTAAGAATAAAATATTTCTATGGCAAATATTGACTTAGTACGGTAAAGAACCCATAATAGTGGTCACACGGCTTTCCTACAATTAGCTTTTAAGTTAACATCTAAAGTTGTAGTATGTACTTTGTTCATAGTCATCGTGTCAATGTTGTTCCTTCATTTCTCGTGAATTCCCCTTTTTGATTCATTTAACGGAAAATAGCCCAGAAAGGTATTCCATAAATTGTAATGTTAGGCTTGCTAACGTTTGGGAGCTTTCAGTCAAAATCTTTTAGTTGAAATTTTTACCGCTGTTTTAACATACATTTGTGTATAATAAAAATTATAAGTTAATGTGAAGAATATTTAAGTTTTAAATTTCGAGTAAACCTTTCCTTGTGAGTTGCAAATTGTTTTGGATTGTTATTATAAAATAAGTTATGTGGAACACACACACACACACACACACACACACACACACACACAATTAAAATTATATTTTTTACAGTTTTTCGGGAAAGTTGGCGTTAAAAGTAAAATTTTAAGAACACGAAAACACAAAGAAAAGCACAAAAAAACACATTTTTATAACATCCAACACGTTAAAGAATCTTCTGTTGAGGTTCATCATCTCTAAGTTCTTATCATTTTTAATTTCTTACTTTCGTTCTAGTTCTCTTAATTAGAAGTTCTTCGTTTTTTTATGTTTGCTTTACTTTTAATTTTTGCACTTTTTAAGCGTCTCCACTATAATTCTTTTATGTCCGTTGTCTAAATCTTTTAACACGGAAACTCTAGCAATCTGTTCCGTGCAAGTTAACTAAGCACACCTAACGTTTCTATGTCTTCAAATACACTTTTGGTAACCAGCATCATATGACACTGGTTAGGCTCTCATTTGCATACTGCTTAGTGTAATACTGACTCTATTGCAGAAAGGGAACAGGATGCTTGTACGTACGTCTCGTTGGCTCCAAATGAGTTGGTTGTTATCCGAAGATATTTTATGCAAGATCAAACCCAAAATGTCTCTTTCCATTTTTTTCTTCATCTTCTGGGTCTTGACTCTTCCTAATAGCTAACTCATATTAAATTTCTGAAAGATACATTTGGGCGTTAGTAATTTTATCTTTTCCCAAACGACCCTTACCGTCATCTAGATTTTGCATTTTTCGTTTGGTTTTCAAACGCCACAGCCTGATACCAAGCATTTATTTCTGGTAAGTCATACTCAATCAAGCTAGAACAGAAGGTGTCGCTAGTGATCAACTCACCTTCACTGCATTAGTGTTATAACGTGAAAGCGGATAATTACACCAGGTTAGCATGGAAGGATACACTTAGACATTAGATGCGGTGTTATGCGTAAATGTTGGTGCAACATAGCGTTTAAAGAGGCAATTTGTGTCTCGTATCAGAAAATATTTTAAAAAGTGTTTAAAAAGTAAACATTATTTTTATATTTTACGGCTACCTTACCCTTCAACTCAAAGCAAAAATATAAATTGTGCGTTATTTCATTATAGTAAAGCCTTTGAATATTATCGTGTAATTAATCGCATATTTTGAGTTCCATGACTAAACGAATTACAATGGTTGCCGTAAGGTCGAGTTCAGTGACATACAGACTGATGCGAAGTGGATTTCCCGGTCAAAACAAGACCGTTTATTTCCGCTGATACGTTTCACGTATTCTGATAGCAGTACTTAGAAGAGAGCAAAGTTTTCCGCCATCGAAAACAGTCGTAATGCTTCACTTAAGTACTGCAAATCGAATAACAGGAAAAAGTATTTGCCAAGGAGATTGTTTATAGAAATAAAGAAAATGGAAATATTAGAGGAGTAAATATTCAGAAGGAGTCGTTAGCGGACAAGTTTGATCATAAAAGCTGCGATTATTACAACTTTAGGAATCAACAGCCATTTATAACGATATCGACTTGAGAAAACAAGAATCATTATCTATTATTTTTCTGTTGCTCCTTCCTTAGCAGAATCATCAGCGTTAATAAAGGGTCGTTCCGCTGGCAAGACATGTACGCTACTAATTAAATTTTACGGTGACTGAAACAATATATTGTATGACAAAGTAAAGAAAAAATTGCAAATCTACTTACTTGATTAATGCAACATTTTGGAATTTAATATAGATTTTGATTTTAATTCAAAAATTTTGTACTACATTTAGTTCTGAAGTACATTTGATTTCTTAAACATGATTACGACTGCAGCTTTAATTAACAGATACATTCAAAAGTACTATCCATGTAAAAGATATGATGTAGTTACATAGTTTTCTATAATTTGGTTTCATTATTTTCTGCAACTAAATTATTATTTATGTACATTTTCATTATTATAGTACGTATAATAGCTATGTAACGACTATCATACTAAATTTTTAGCTACTTGTAATTTTAAAATTAGATCAAATTCGCTTTCTATCATTATTGTAGACCGTCAGTCCACCTATAATAAAGCAACTAAACTAGGGATTAGCAAACTACGACCCGCGTTTGAAATCCGGTCTACCAGAGTCTATACGGCCATTTTAATTTTAATTTGTCAAAAATTAAAAAACATAATGTCAAAAAACAATTAAAATGTCAAAAACAATTAATAACGTCATATTTAAACGATAACACATTTAAATTTTGTGTTCAAGACCTATACTGAAATACATAAATGGTATCGTTTATACTCCAAGCTTACAGACGTATGCAATATAATAATTTTACTACTATAAAATAATCAGGTTTAATTAAATTACATTTACTGTAATTGTATATTAATTCTTCTTATATGATTTTTGGTTGTAACTGTTATCGTATCAAATAATTGACTTAACTTAAGAATACTTCAAATTATCTTAACAAAGAAAGATATTGTTTAAGCTAAAAATCCTATTTCGAGATTAACTTACATTTTGTCTCTTGGCTAATGAATTTTAAAAATATCTAATAGGCAGTTTAAAGAAAATCTTGCCGACTATTGATCTGCATTAATCTAGTCTGTTATTCATATTCGTATTTCGTCCATTGCAAAAATTCATTAAGTATGAATTTAGTATTTTAAAAAAATTGATATTTCATTATTTTAACTAACACAGAGTTTAAAAAATAATTTGTTAATAATTTATTATTTTTTGCAAATGTAAAATCAACAAAACCAGATACGCCGGAGAGGAATAGTAGAATACGTTTCACTACAAGGAAAACTAGTCATTCCATATTATGGGTAGAATTAAAAATCAAAGCGCGTTTGCCCCACAATAATAAAGTGTCGAATAATGTCGCATTTCGCAACCAACCAAGTTTTACTGAAGCCACATGAAGGCACGATGCTCCAAGGCACAAGAAACCAATGATAAAGGTATGAAACGAAATTATTAAACAATTGGTAAAAATGTAACAAAGAAGTAACATATTCTAAATATTCAATTGGAAACAACAGGGATGAAAACTATTAGAAACCTATTAGAAAATTTCTTGTCACAAAATATGCTTATTAATGAAAAATTAAACACATTGATTGACGGTGTAAAATTAACTGAAATTAACTATAGATTTTATCGACTACTTCAATATTGATATGAAAATTAGAATACATTTTATGATTTATATGCCTGTTATATGTACGAATGAAATTTGTAAGAAATTTTAAAATGAATTACTGTCTTGCACATTATTCCTATGTACCCTAAAACAGATTACATAGTAAGATTAATACTTTTAATATCTTCTTCTTGCAACAGTTTTCCATATTTAAATCGGATAGGATACAAATTATTTTTTGTAAAACCCATTATTATTTACAATATTATTCTCCTGTAAGAAACACACAATTTGAATTTGAATAAAAATTTGTGACATATTTGTTTACAAATATTTTTAAAAATCATTATTTTTAAATTATTCTATACATTTCATGTTTATTGATTTTGATTTTGAAACAAATATAGGGTATCTAAGTTATAAATACAAGTATGTTTTACCAGGTCTATGGTAAGATAAAGTTAAAATACAATGTATATTTGAATTTCAATAAATGATGATACGAATTCATTTCGTAAACTAAGCTAATGTTTACGAACATTTCGTGTTTAAACTAAGCTAATGTTTAAACAATAGTCAGTCTATTTGTTGTAACGTACATGTTTGGATTATTGTTATACAGAACAAAAGGTTTCTTCTACCTATGTAGTATTTATGAGTGTTCTTCTGTGCTCAATTAAATATATAAAAATATTCGTACACTCTTACCCGTTGATAGGAGTGTGTTATCTCATCATGTTTGCACAAAAACATTATCTTATATTTTAGTGAAACAACTCGTTTTCTCATCAAACCTTTTCCTAACTCCAGTCTACAGACTTACAGTAATTACAGACTTTATAAATATTAGAAATTTATGTACACACGCACACACACATTTTTTCTCTTTCTTTTTATTTTTCACTTCATACCTACCTATCTATCTGTTTATCTGTTCGTATATCTAGTTACGTGTACCTCCGTCCGTTTATCTTCTAGTTCTCTCTTTTAAAGTTCCTTTTCCTTCTGTCTCCATTTTAAATTCACTGCAATCTTTCTACCGACGTCCACTCATGGTCCATACTATAAGAAGGCTAGTATGTCTAAAATGTAATACACATTTCTAAACAATACGCTATATTGAAGAACATTTACAAACTATGTACAACAATTAAGTTATATATTTTTGTGTTTATTTGTAGGATTTTCTCAGAACGTACTTTATCGAGGAATAGAAAAGAAATTGAGTATGTATATAACAGATCTTTACATGCTAGCTGTGCAACACGAGTAAACATGTAGGAGGAGTTGCAGTTGATTACGCATGTGGTGTCAGGCAGAGAGTGAGGTTGCCATAAATGTTGCGGTCGACCAAACAAAAAACGCTTAATGGTGTGTCCGAAACAGGTATACTGCGAAAACAACAGAAAAACAAGTGGTAATATATTTGGGGTTGTGACCAACTAAATTCTGTGTCTGGCGTTGATGTCCGTCAAAGTGTTACTGATACCTTTCTCAGGTGCCTGTTTCTTTCCCAGCTCGCCCGTGTGTTTACAGTTCCTATTTCAGCTCTCTCTCTCTCTCTCTCTCTCTCTCTCTCTCTCTCTCCCTCTCGCCCTTTTTTCTCATGCTTTGCTTTTCTGTCAAATATATCAAGACACTTAAGATAGTTACCTTCACAGAAGATCTTGGCTAATGCAGGTAAAATTAGGAGTTGAATCATGAAAAAGTAAGGGTAATTAGTAAGATCCCATAGTTGCAGAGCTCGTTCATTATTTTGATGGTAATGAATTTATTATTAGGTGAAATAAAATTATTAATTTTTTTATTTTTTACCGCTATGAATAATGTTCTTCATGTTTATGATTATTCTTACCGTTTCCGATAAATATCACGAGGAAGAAGGAAGAACCATAGGGTCGTTTCTCATATTCTCCTTTTTTTTTTGCTTTTGGAACATATTACTTTTCTTTAGTTTTTATATACACATAGAAATCATATACAGGATAAAAGTTATATTACTGTAAAATTTGCGGTAAATTAACAGGTGTAAACTTTAACTATTACTCGTAAAAAACAAAATTTACAAGGTTTATTGACAGATAATAATTTGTTCAAATTATGAAAGACACCAAGTTTGCGTTTTAAAAAAATCCTTATAATTTATAATCTATGTACGCCCACATAGATTTTGTAATTTTTCCAAAATTGTGACTGTTTTTGTTTCGATGCTCTTAAAATAAAAATATTTAATATTCAAATCATACATTTGGATATTGATCAAATTCCCTTTACTCCTATAATCTAAACTCCCTTTATTCCTATAATCTATGTAGATTTTTAGGGGGAAAAAATTGTTTTTTAAGATTTCAAAAAGAAAGATTTCCTCTCTCCAGGACTTTCAGAAGTGCTGAGAACACTTGCAGCCAACAACAGGCTGCAACAGAAATATATCATGTGGAATATTTATATACATCGGAATTAAAGCATGTTTTGTAATTTCTGCCTATGTACACAATTTGTGAAAACTGTAAGGTTACGTACGAATCGTAAACGACCCTAATTACTTATACATGGAAAACGAAGAGTGATGTATGATTGCACGTACTTATTAGCCTAAATCATGACTTCCAACAAGGCAGTTCTATAAAATAGTAAACAGGCAATTGCAAAAATTATTTTTGCCATGTTTATACAGCACAGATCATGTAATTACTGCAAAAATTAAATAATTACGTTTAGTAAGCTTTTATACGTTGTAGTTTTTAAGGTTAATAAGATTGTCTCTCCTTGTACAAAGTTACTACACATTTCATAAAATATTTTAGAAATACTTGTAAGATAATTGAAGGATACTAAATTATGAAAAACTTTTTTGAGAATAGTAATATTGAAAACAGTAGTAATATTCATTTTGTAAGCAAAAAAGGCAAAAATGGAGAAATAAGAAGCGGCCCCAAATTATCAAACTAGAAGAAACAAGCATAGCATACAAAACTACTAAACTAGAAGATGGAAAACAGGGGGAAATAGACACACGAAACTGAAAATGGTCAGGTGAAAATTGTGAGAACACAAACGAAAACAGAAAGAAGAGTGTAAAAAAAGAGAGCGTTATTTGTGTAGTATGCATGAATTTTGCAAGGCTTACACTTTATAAGCAGGTTTATTCCGTTATAACCACACATGCAGTTTGACGTAAATAACGCAAAACACACATACGTGTACGTCTAGTGTTTACCTTTGGCATATACAAATAATGAACTCGCAATCGAATATCAAATTTACATATATTTCAAGCGCTCTTAACATCGATAAATTTTCCATTCCAAGTCAGATACTGGCTGTTCGTCGCCCGCTCTATTATTGAAAAGAGCCAATAATTCAAACGTGTAACAAAATGTCGTTAAATCATTCGTTAATGTGGCAGTACTTTTGCAGGCAGCTTACCGTGTTCTCTGTTTTGTTTTGAAAACCGTGGAGTTTGAGGTATGCCATTATGAATCAGGTCTAAGTCGCGGCTTAACGTTAATGCTCATGAATAATTAAATGGAAAATTAAACATTACGTTTTCATTCACGGCGCTTAATAACAGTTTACCGACGGCCCTTATTAAATTGTCTGTGTATGCGTGGCCTACATTGTGCCACGCCACCAGACGGGCTACACCAATAAAAGTATTAGTTTCAGTTGGATTGTATTTATTAATTTTCCTACTACAAAAATTATACTTTAAATGATGACGCCATAGTGCAACTTTTTTTGTTATGTTAAACATTTTAGTTAAAAATATAAATCGTAAATAATACATTGTTGCCAACAGTTTGCCTTAGCTAAAATATCTGATTCTCGAGAGTATAACCTATGTAAAAATCTCCGTTTTATAAACTAAGCAAAGAAGCTGAGAAACTACGTTCTTTGAAATAGGCCTATATTGCATTTATTATCTATTTTGTTACGTTTGCAGCAAATACTTATTTTTATAATAACAAGATATTTAATAACAGACTGTGAAAATATTACACAGTTTCCAACTCTCACCGTATAATCTTGACAGGAGTTTTTCCTTTTTGATGAAAAAAATAAAAAATGTCAAACCAAAATCATTAAAAACGTGACTCCAGAACAATGATAAATTTTGAAAACACGAACTTATGTTTATGCTAAAAGTAATTTTTCATTAGATTTAGTCACATCCTAAATGGCGAAAATCACTTGTACTGTACATACAAATACAACAATTTTCAAGTTACGGCCTTTCATGCATATTATGTGTAGCTAGCATTATTACCAACACATTATATATTAAATCTTACATATAAATATAATAAATGTTATGAATAAATAAATGTTAATAAATGTTAATGTTGTTAATAAATGTTAGGTATTAATATTACTCTACCTTACGATGCAAAGACTTAGTATTAAATAAAATTTAACTTATTTATGTGTCGAAACCTACGATAATTTGTGAACAACAACGCCAGAATAGTTTTAAATACATAATCTTGTTTTAGTTGTATTTCTTTTTGTCAATAATAATTATTTAATTATTTATTTCCACTTTTCGGCTCTTGTTGAGGTATGGGTAAAAATAATGAATAATTTAAGTACAGGAGCAAACACACGCTTTATTGAAGGAACAGTTTAGTAGCAAGTATACGTAAAACGGACACACGAAATACACATTACAAGAGCACATTTAAAACTGAACTTTACTTGTCGAGTGCATCTATATTTATGTAGAAAAAAGCTTCCAGATCTTTCCTTTTATTTAAAACTTCGAGAACATTACTTTTCTAGACTCTCACAGTAAACGCGCATGTGTGCGGGTTGAGGGCCCGCCCAGACAGCTCGACCCCCATCGCACAATACAAACTTTCACTTCTACAATGACAGGTACGTTTACTTAAGAATGAATGTAGAGTTTTCCAGTATGTTCTCAACAGCTCCCATCAGGTTTAGTAACTTTTTAAATGTGTTGGTTAAATTTTAATTTTAATGTGAATTAAAATAGCAAAAACGTTGTGCCTACAAGAACATAAAAGGAAAATCATTGACACAACATTGAAAACCGTGATCGTGTTGTTGTCATCGACCCACTTTAGTTCTTTAATAGTATAGTAAAATGAATGTAAACAAGTTTTTGAAACAATCTCGTTCGCAACCTTTGATGATTTTCATCACAAATAAAAAATTGTATTTTTTGATTCAACACGTTATAATTTTTACACCATCAAACGTTGTGTCTATTTTACAATTACATATACTTAAAGGGTCATTCCTATAACATTTGTCAAAAATTTAATTAGGATTAATTAAATTTAATTAATTTAATTAATTCTATAGTGATGTGCAACAGTGATAATTCTGTTTGTATAACATTTTGTCACCCTCTGAGGTAAATTGTATGAAACAAATTATAATAAAATGGAATGAGCAGCATTTCGAATATATTGTGCTTTCAATAACACCGTCTGTATATTTCTATTCATTAAAGAAATATAGGCTTTGAATATAGTAAATAAAATAGAAGTTAAATCTTAATTTTGTCGATACATTTAATTAATTGACGTTACTATAATAATTAATTAATATAAAATATGCTTATATAAAGTTATAAATTTTTCTGTCGCATTTCATTCACGTATAGGATTAAATATCGTATTAACAATTTAGTATGGAAAAGGAATCTGCCGTGAGACTTAAAACCAAGAACAATCCATGCCGCTAAGATTATATTAATCGAGTAATTAAACGTTAAACGTTAATTAAGGGTTAAACAAATTAATAATCGAGTAATTATAACAAATTAATAGGCTATAGCGTTAAACAAAGTAGACCCAACGACAATGTACTTCATACCAATACAGTTTCATTTTCATTTCTGGAAAGAAGCTACTTGTTGAATAGATTTAACATGGCGATAATGATCAAATTTTCTACTCTGTATAAAATACTTGTGCATGGTCATGGACAAGATCGATAGTGTAACGGCGACGAGCAGCATGAAACAGCATGCTTATGCTTTGGTGATAAATTGTGTGTACGCTGTGAGCCACAAAACGCTATTTAACAAACGAAAACTTACGGTTATATAATACGTATGTATTTCACTTACGGTACATAAAACATCGAGTACGTTATTCACGTAAGCAAAGTTCGAGTAAACCAGTTTCGTGCTTTCTCTATTACAACGCTGTTTACATAGTCTGATTTCTTTTGCGAAACATGGTGCACTTTTCTTGGTTAGTTCTGCGAATTGTTCTATAGCGAACACAGTACGGTGTTATTGTAAACTATACTACTTAATTGTGTTAAAATTTTGTTATTTAACGTCTTACTGATCATAGAATATCATAGAAGATAGAAGATCTTCTACGTTCATGATCATAGAAGAAACACAGATATACGGCAGGAACTTAATATTATGAGTACACTCGACAGGATCGCCCAGTATCGGCTGAATTGGTGGGAACATCTTTGCCGAATGGATGGGTGCCGCATTCGCAAACAACTATGGAACTATAAGCCGAGGGGACGGAGAGGTGTGGGACGTCCGAGGAAGCGCTGGAGTGACCAGCTCTAATCTTTACCTCTATGAGGCAGGAAAAAACCATTCTTTGTTTAATCCTTGAAGATGATGAACGTCTGACTGACTTTTATTATTTATGGTGAATAGCTCCTATTTGATATCTGTAAAACGTAATGGATACCCGTATTTGAAAATTTAATACGGGTCAGACTATTTTTACAAGAATCTAAACAAAACTTGTGACTATAATTTTCTTCAGCGTTTAACAACCTTTATCCGACCACTCTAAGATCACGGGACCACGCAATTTTCTTTGTAGTGTTAAATTATACTAACACAGTCGAATAAACCACATTAAGACACCCACTAACGCGGTTAAATTCTTTCGAATTACGTAAGTCGTAATTATATTTGGTGTAATGTACAGTTTAATACTGACTAATTAGTGTAGTGAAATGTTAATTATCAGACCACTCAGCACCCACACATGCGTAGATTCTGATCTGCTGGAGAGCAAACACAACGTGTAGTTTGTACTTTTGTTAAGAAAAACGGTAGAACGAGTTTTATCAACATACGGCTACATTTTACCAAACACATATTTCACACGCTTGTAGTAGAGTAGAAGACATTTAGATCTCTACATGTAGTGCTCGACTCTTTCGCTTGTAGATGTAAGCTGTAATAGGAATTCAATGGCCGAAATGTTCAGATGGCACATTTATTTACGGACATAAAATTTTCAGTTTATCTTGTGAAGTTTTAGTACGCTTTCTGCGGGGAAGACAAACAAAAACATTAGGAACCACACGATAACGTAACTCTGCCAAGTACGCAACAAAGAATATAAACCCTGAGTAAGTGCTCAGCCTACGTCCCACTGTATGAATAATGAATTATTGTAAATTTTGCAGTGACTTACCCAACGACAGTATGTCTACAGACACAAAACAATTTAACGATTTCTTTAGTCCGCGTTTGATTTTCTACTGGAAAAGGAGCTCCATGTAAGTATGTACGTAAGTATAATCGTTTATTTAGTTTTATGCACGCATTTATATCCCTTACATACATAACAGAGTGTATTGTAACATTTTTGATTCACCCATTATTGTGATAGAAATAAATACAAAAATACCTCATTCTTTATTGGGCTAAAAATGAATGAACACCATACAGCCAAGTTCTAACATATTTATAACTACGATTTCCGATCTTGCGATGAGCTGAGATGCTTGAAAGCGCTAATCGTAATAATTTTTCTATAGTGGTGTGCAACAGTGATACTTATGTTTGTGATTATAACCACTAACAAAACTTTCTTAATTGAACTTCAAATATATTTTCCCAAAAGTTTATGACACTTAATTTACTTTTAGTCTTTTAAAAATCTGTCCAACAGGTTTTGATTTATTACTGTCAACAAATTATGTGATCACACGTATTCTCAGAGGACAATTATTATTATTATTATTATTATTATTATTATAACAATTTTCATACCCAAAAGTACAATACGCAGAAATATAGGCAGCACGAATTGTCCCATGTTAATAATAGCAGATGTTACATTGTCGTTGGACGGACGGCCATAATGTATGTGAGATTGATAGTTTCAGTTATACCTGTAGATTAATATGGAGGTAACATATGAACTGTTTTATTTAATGTGTTTACTGATTAATTTACATTTCATTCAGACTGGTGCATACAGCATGATGTGTAATTAGAATGCTTTTGTATTTAAGGAATGCTGGGATAATAAATTTTAATGTGATAAGTCTGAGAAAGAAAACACGTACAGGTAAGCAGGATTTTGTAAATGATTAGAGTCCACTGACGTGGCGTTAGATCCAGGTTTGACCTCTCAGAACTCTATATAATCAAGTAGACTTTTTTGGGAATAAACACAAAGGTGAACAGCTGGAGTAACAATAATGGAAGTCATAAATAATGTTTTAAATATTTGTTGATTGAGATACTTTCTGTGAAAGTCTCATGTATCAGACCGCAGTATCGTGTATGTTATTTCCATTGTACGGAAGTACGGAATTAATCTTTACTTTGATCCATTTATGTGCTCCGATTACACATGTCTTTTCATTTCAGGAGTTCTTATCTCTGTAGACGGTATTGGTTCAGTCTCTGGCTCAAACTTGCTCCATCTTCTTTCGATAAAAGTCTTTGGTTCTCCGCAATATCTTTAACTTCAGCAATTTTCCTTCTAAGCCCTTCTCTGTTTCCTATATTTTCGACACTGATTTCAAATTTTCCTAGACCCTGACCGACGTACTTATCTATTATTAATTTTAGTATTATTATATTCACATCGTTGTACAATAAAATAATGTTTAAAAAAATTTTTAATGTAAATCCCTATGGCGTAATTTAGTGTAAAATTCTATTTAAAAGCAAATTTGTCTTACATTTTTTTATTTTTCTACTTTCTCTAGCTGACTTAGTCCGTAAAATTAAACATTACTACACGGCATTCTTAATTTTTATTCCGTTCTGAGTTTAAAGGTCAGGACCATTTCAGAAGGATAGATGTCATTATCTTTTAATGATGTTCTAAACATTTTGAGCAATGTAACGTCTTTTTGCTAAATTATACTGCAAAGATGAAAAATTTGCCGATAACAATCGATTTCATGGTTGTTTAAACCATTTGTTAAAATTTACAAACACTTTGTTTTTTGTACAAATCAAAACTTAAAGAGTAAAACAATTTCGTAAATAATTCGCTCTGTATGGTGAAACGTTTTTATCCTATGAGGGTAGAAGAAATAAAGAAAGAATATGTTTCCTTAAAGGAGAAAATGCTTTAAGAGTGTCATATAGCTGTAGACTGTAGTACTTTTTATAATAACAAAAAATAAAATTCAGTTTGAAACCGGATTCAACACGTCACAGGCCATAGTTAAATTAGTGAGTTCACTAGTATATTTTAGTAATGAGAATAGCAAATACTAATGAATTAAATCTGAATAAAAATAAATCTGAATTATGGTAATGGGTACATTAAGTAAATAGAAGGTGCACCTTGGTTACAATAGAAATCGTAGAATGTAATGACATTAAATGGCGCGCTCAAAAGAAGCGTTCCCGCTACACAATGGAATGAATTTACTTCTGAGGTAGGACAATGCTCAGTAGAAAAGAAGCGGCTGATTCTCGCTTGATGGAAAAAACTATGGAGACAGGTTGAGCTCTTCTTTCGTTGTGACAGCGTAATATAAAATACACCTGTTCTTCTCGTCGTGACGGCATCAGATTTATTGTACTCACTTTGTAATAAATGTTTCTGAAATAATGCTGCGAACAACGTAAACAATATTTGTTAAAACTTCTTTCTTCGAAATCTTCAAAAAATGCTTTTTCTAATATGTTTTCGGCTAATCGCTCTGAAAAGTCTTGTCTGTTAGCTTGAACTTTGGTAATTACAGGTTTCTTCGGCTGGCACGTGCAGTTATTGACATTATACTACTAACAACGAACATTGCGCCCACTCTTTGGTGCTGTACACTCAGCGGTAGATGTGTGACTTTCTACTCATGTGTACTACTGAACATGCCGACCCATACAATTTGGGAAATTTTTGGTTTTAGTCTTAATATAAATATAAACTGTTCAAAATATTTAAAAACGATCTTTTGGTCACGCACGTCTACGATTTAAAGTTCACACGAATTTTTGTTCACTCTTTTTGATTATAAAACTTATAGCCATAAAATTGTTTAATCTTATAAACAATACATGGATACTAGTCAGTTTACGCAGAAATGTTTTTTTATTAACTTGGGGTAGAACTACGGTAGCCCTTAAAAATGAATCGTCTGTTGGTTATGGTCGTCAATATTTCGTGTAATTTCTGAATGCTACAAGTTTGTTTTTCTTAACCTGTCAATAAATATCTTAAATGCACTTACATTTATATGACGAAATATATTTTAATAACTTTGGACCAAGTTTGTGATTTTAATTAAATGGGATATAACATCTCGTACAACGTTGATGCCGATTGGGTTTAGATCCATTAACGTTTAGATGCTTAGTTGCTATCAAAGTTTAGATCCGTCTGTGGGACAATTCATAGAAATTTACGAAATAAAACTCGGAAGGAAACCCGTATGAAATTTTATAAAACAGTAGCTGTTCCGACATTCCTTTACGCAAGTGAGACATGGACCCTCGGTAAAGGGGAAGAAAAGAAAATTCAGGCTGCCGAAATGAGATTCCTGAGAAGTGTCCGAGGATTCTCCCTTCTGGATAAGAGAAGAAACATAGACATTAGACAAGACTTGAAGATACAGTCTTTAAATGAGACGATTAAGGAGTATAAGAAGAGATGGTGTGGACATGTAGTCCGAATGCCAGATACCACATTGCCAGTGGCAGCTCTCGAGTACAAGCCGAGTGGAAAGAGTGTTGTTGGTAGACCGAGGAGGAGATGGGTTCCGGAACAGGCCAACTAGGGCCTAATCCCTGTAGTGATGATGATGACTTATTTTAATCTAAAACAATAAACGTGTCTATTGCTTCAGACGTAACGTTCTTGTGTACAGGAGTACCGCGTTTTGTGAAACTCACTTCGAACAGAAATATCTTAAGCAAGCTATATCGTATATATCTTAAGTAAACTACAAACTGTCTATCTTAAGCACACAGCACTTTGTTCAAGTGGCGTTACCAACTCATTTTTCGTAGGTAAAAATATCTAACCAACTGGCAAAAGGTTAGATCTGGAAACACGTAGAGATCAATCGCAATAGTGATGAGCATAATCGAACCACTGGCGAAAATTTAAAACTTTTCCTAAATACATATCATCTGTAAACCATCAACAAATTTTCTCTTATTATAAACGCTCTGCTATTAACAACATGAAACATAACATTATTTTAAAGACGATCACACAGTTGTCGCTACGTGTAGTACAACAGCTCTTCCCTTAAGCTGTAAATGAAATGAGTTATTGGAAGCTCGCGTTGTTCCAGAAAACAAGTGATCTTGTTTTTTCAGTGGTTCCTCCGGCTTCGAGCTTTCATCTTGCATGTTTATTTGACTTTATGTCGTTGTTGTTGACCTACCTATGGTTTTTTAATTATTTGCGGTTTTATTATTTCTTCTTACAGATGATGAATCTTATAATCGCGTATTCACTGTTGTCACAGTGGGACAGCAGAGATTACTTCTGCCTCAGCATTAAGAAACACACATATTTACATACGTACACACAAAGCTTTGAATCTCACATAAACACAACACAACTCACATGTCTTAACAGTTAACAACCACTTTATTTGTTCTTCATTTAATATCGAGACGATATTATCTGAGCTACGTTTATAGGAATACACATGGCTCTGACACCACTCTTCGAATTTAGGATACATATCTCTCTTTTTTCACTGTGGCGGATCAACGAATATTAGTAATATTTTAATTAAAGAGTGTGCATGATTTTTGCTTTAATTTTGGTACTTTTTTAAACTTTTGATATCTTAGAGACGTGGGCCGTGATAATTTTTAAAGTTATTTACTCAATGAACAATCTATTTACTCGTCAGAAACTGTAAGGTCATTGGCCTTTACATTGTCTACATATTGTTAGATATGGGTCTTACTAGTAATATATATATACAGTTAATTGTCAGATCGCAGAAAACAGACGCGTCTGTTTATTTGGAACTGCTAAAAATTGGGGTTGTCTTGTCACACATTTGTTGGAATAGCATGTCTTATGGAAAATACGTTGGAGTAGCTTATTCTTGTTTACACGTTAGTTGAATAAAATTTTAACGTCTTTATTGACTGTTCGCAAATAATAAAAATATCTTTGCGAGGCATGGGTAGCGTTTTCCCGTTGTTTGTTGTTTACACCAACGGCGTTTTTATATCTGCAAACGGATCTCCGTTGATTAATGACAAACCGGCTGCTATTATGAAGCGAACCGTGATGATCGAACGAACTTGCGGTCTCAATAAATAATATAATGCGAAGAGATTTGTTTCTTTGATAGCTTCATTGCGAATCCACTCTATGACATCAAAACTTGTTTTCCGAGCGAAACGAAATATTACTTTGTTACAACAATTTGTTTCTAGACAAGGGAATAATCGAATCAGCACTGTGAAAACAATTTTATTCCTACTACAGAAACGTTCGTATTATCAGCGTTCGTTGTATAATAAACTCACTGTTTGTCATACTTTATGACGAAACGTGAACGCTCAGACCGCGCGTAAACGCACAACAACGCACGGATGTTTGTAATAATCCGCCTATTGATTCATCTAAAGAAATTTAAAATGACAACTTTTACGGTTTTATAACTGTTCAGATTAATGGAGAAATAATTGTAAATATTTCTGAAAAATACATGTATATGATATTATTTATGAAACATGAATTCACGATGCAATTCAACCTATAATAAACATCAGTAACACTGAAGATGAGAATTCGTTTTGCTACGGCAGTTATTCGTTGTAGAAAATAAAATTGTCACGAAGTCATGTGACACCGACGACTTTTAAATATAAGTATCTTAAATCAACTTAAATTTAGCAAACAATTCTTCATAATTCATCAATATATATATATATATATATTGTACTGCTGTTAAAATTCACACAGTACATAAGAGGTAAATAATCAATTTTAAAAGAAAAAAGATACAAAATTAATATTAAAGGGAACATATGTTTTAGAATGTAAACAGAAAACATTGTGAATATCGACTTACTCAATCAACATAGAGGTCGATTCCTATATGATGTAAAACCATATTTAGTTATATGTTCAGAAAATAATATATGAAATTGAAATGAATGTTATAAGAAGAGTAAAGAGTAATAAAATTATAATTTAATAAATAACCAATAGAATTACGAATATTAGACGTAAAATAAAGATGTTTAATAAGAAATAGAAAAATGATATATGTTTTAATAGTTATATGATAAACAGATGTAAATAAATTAGGGAATTATCATAGTGGCAAATTGTTAAATTGTTAAGAAATTGTTTGGTATAGTGATGAAGAAAAATGTATTAGTCTAATTTTATATTCAATACTATAAAGATGAAAGAGAGGGATTATGTAAATGAAGTATTCAATTATATTTAATACAAGTAACATCATTAGTCTTCAATTATATCTGATAAAAGAAACGTTACTAGTCTAAAAATTAAATATCTAATAGTAACTACATGAAAAATCTTAAATTATATTAAATAACAGTTGTATATCATTAAAGTTAATGTAACCTGGAAAGAAAATAAAGTAAAGGATTTTGAATCGTGATACCAGAGTTTGATTATAATATCTCATAAATAAATAATAACACGAAAAATCTAACAATATCCTTGATAGAACGACGACAGAAGAGGAAAATCTTGGACTGGAGAAGAGTTTAAGTGGCCCTAAAGAATAATTAAGTGTTCCAAGGAGACATCGGTGTTGCAGTAGTCCTGGAGAGCTGCATTCAGCGGTGAGAGCAATAAGGGATTTGGGTGAAGAAACAGATTGCCAAGCTTAATATTGCTGTTTAAAAAAGGTAAACAACAACCAGAAGTGAACCCGTGGCAGCTGGAAGAATTCAGAGATGGTTAAGTTACATTAGTATGTTATTTATTTTTTACATGGTTAATTTCAAAATACGACATATTAACCAAATCTGGGTTGGTTTAAAGAAAAGAAAATAATAGATACAATCGTAAATACGATAAAATAACTTAATAATCATTAACCCTGCGAGAAAGAGTTTCTTTACATGTACTGGTAAATAAAAAGCAAAAACATAATAACAGAAGGTACATTTATTAATTATACCATACGTATAAATAATTACAATACCTGCAATTAAACAACAGTACAATATATATATATATATATATATATATAAATAATATGGCCAATAACTTTGACTATATTGACCGGTCTTCTTGAGACGACGATGTAAACGATGAGAGGAACTGATACCATGTCGATAGCACACAGTTTCTCTTCAACAACACTCCTACAACGTGTAGTTCAGTCAGGCAGAACGAGGAAAGGTATGTTTCTTTTCGTTAAATTTTCTGCATTGTCGGAAGTGTTAAATGTAAATCACACCTACACCAATTTAATAAATTTAAAACTAAAATATGGAGGTTGACTTTATTAAAATATATTCTATGCACATAGGTTACATATAAGACTTGCTAATTCTATAGATTATCAATTTTTTATTTTCTGTAAAATTAAATTGTTAGACTGGAAATATACAAACTGATACAAGCGACAAAGTTTAACCAAAGTGGACTAGTGGACGATAAGTAAATATGAATTTGTGTACACAAACCAACAAAATGTGTACATACAAACCAATCCAACAAGAAAGCAAAACTGAGTGCATCGGCTGATGGATTACGGATAACTTCGAACCTGATCTTGAAACTAAGACCACTGCTCTATGACGATGCTCGGACAGCATATGGTAAATTGTTAAGCTTGATCCACACGTCTGTGAGGAATCGAGTCTCCGGCTATAAAACAGATCACAGGTAAACAGCTGGAAGCTCTTTAAACGTGGATGCATAGAGTAAGGCTGTAAATCTCGCTTGGGTCCAGCTTGTCACTAATGATAACTATTAAATGAAAGAAGAACTAACCACTTAATTGAGGCATTTGTTGAGTGGTGAGAAATACAAGGTCATACAGCTTATACTGCAGGACAAAATTCATGAACAACAGAGTAGATAAATAACACTAACAACCTGCCTCGAGAACATCAATAAAAGGACTGGGACAAGAAGCTCTATTGCCTGGCGGAAAATTGTCAAGCTCTTGCTGTTGTGATCGTCAACGTCCGGGGGGGGGGGGGCAACAAGATAGGCCTACATAAGAGGAGAACTAGGAAAGGTCATACCACGTTTGTGCATTACTCAGATCTACGCATTTCATATGTAATAAAATTAACTTTACTGCGTATGTCGTAATCCTGCTGAATTTCAAAGTGTATATACTTTGGCCTTTATTAATTAGCGTAAAAATGGTTTAAAAATTAATATAAGTCTAACCGCTCACTTTCAAGTCAAATTGAGCACGTTAACTTTTTACTTCATTTACAAGTATATTACAAATAATGTTATTTATAAAAATATTATTTATGGAAAGAAATTTACTATTGGATTAGGTCTAGCATTAAATTTATGGTTTCATATACACTGTAGTGATGAAAATGTAGAAAGAAAAATTAAATATTGATTCTGATTAGTAAAACTAACCAGTCAAAATAGTTACTAGATACTAATACTAGTATATGACTAGTTATCTTAAATATACACTAGTTATATTAAATCAAACTGTTAGTACTATGAGAGTTAAATCAGTCTTTAATCCTCAAAGAAAATAAGTACAATTTGTTGAAGCAGCAGAAAAAACAAAAACGACTTCTCAAAATTAGTTAAATGAAATAAAAACTCGAACTAATGAAAATTAGGCTATAGTTAGAAAAAATATTTGAATCGAAAAATAATACAATTAGCCATAAGCGATTATATATATAATTAATTATTTTGAACATTTAGTATATATCTACATACGATCAAATTATTATAACAAAAGGATTATTATTAAAAAATCCGTTAAATTCAGAAAAAAACATTTTGTGACTATGTATGGTCAAGACACTGGAATAGAAAAATTGATACATAACCCCCTTCTTCGAATAATGTCGAATACAAAAGTAGGTACTTGTTGCTTGAATATTTTAATTTTTATATAATTCTAAGTGTATGGTTTGGATTATTTGAAAGAATAAGAGACATTCCGTAAAAATTCTGTACATTCCGTAAAAATTCACACTGACTACAGAGGTTTGAGTGAGAACTCGTGATATTTTTGTGCGTACGACACTAACTCCCCTCTGTCGGCTAATCTTGATCACATTATGCAACAACGGCTAATCTACGCTGGCGGGATCGGCACTACATTGGTTTCCGTTTAGACAAACAAACAGTCAGAAACGTCGATTAGATTTTCTTCATATTATTTAACGACCTTACTGAACACATAACAGCGGCACGCGAGACTTGTGTAACATTGACTTAACGCAATTTCTACACATACAAATCCCAGTGTTAAATGCAGGCCTACTACAATTATGTAATTAGTAGCCTGTAATTACATAATTATGTAATTAGAAAAAATTGAATTTTTAGAAGAATCGTCAATAATTCTGTGCATAATATAAAAACCACTGACTGTACTCATACCGTATTCAGAGAGAATATTATGTAGTAATAACTAAAAAAAGTAGTATAATTAGAAATTTTATCATGATACGTTCATTTCGTCTCGTTTGTATATTAAACAGCAATAATAACCGTGTTATCAATAGTATGTAAATATTAAAATAGTAAGATGGTACGTATGACCGACTGTACGCTATTGTACATCTTTAAGATTTTTATTTCATGCTGTGATAATCAACGCTGGGTGTGCTCGAGAGATAGTAACATCAGGATAATACAAAATTCCAAAACAAAGTTTTGCTGACCGTAGTGAATGCCGATATCCACAGAGATCTAGGTATTCCAACAATTAAAGAAGAGATTAAAAGGTTTGCGAAGAAACATGAAGAAAGTCTTCACCTCCAAGAAAATGCAGAAGTTCTTTAGCTGCTGGACAATCAACACGTGTTCCGAAGGCTGAAGAGAACAAAGCCATTTGGAACGTGTGTAGTGTTCTGCGCGGGTGACAGTGTTTAGTTAAGAACACCAGAACTAACTAAAGATGTCATTGGACTTAATTTGGCTAATATGTATTTAGTATTAAGATTTATTAGAGATAATTTGATGGTTGGTCTTACAGACCAGTTTTAACATGTTAGATTCAATAATTAAAAAAAAAAATGCTGTGATAAAATACTTGTAATAATTAAAGCGTGGCAGGGATTCCGCTTAATGTTCATTGTAAAATGAGCTATTGCAGAAAATTTAGATTTGTATTATTTATTTTAAAAGCTTATGCTGTTAGCTAATAACGTTAAGCTACCTTACAGAAGGATATCAGCCATGCACTGTGTAACGGCCTTTTATTATAGGCGAGAGCCTTGTTGTCGTCCTATCATTTCGTCTATTAACAGTAATAGAAATCTAATAATAACGATAGTAATAATAATAACAACAATCCTACTGATTTTATCATAAAAGGGGTCACGTGTGTTTATGGCTAATGAACTAGTTTCTATTGATATTCAGTCTTTTTTATGTCTTAATGTGCTTCAGGACGCTCATAAAATATAAACAGCTAAAATCGTGTTCAGTTGTCCTTTATGTACATAATTTCCTGGTCTATTCAAACGCTTAGATACGTTTCAGATCCTATAAACGACTGGACAAGCATGCTTTATTTCAAGCACTTCCTCCTCTGCGCCACTCTTATGCCACCACTATACGACATGAAATTAACCACCTTCTTAGTTTTACGACCCTCGTGTGGGTTACCTTCAAATCTGGATCTTTAACGAATTTAAAAAATATTAATTAAAAGATTTATCTTCTTCTCTCTTCTAGGTTACCAGCCCATAGGCTGCTTGGCAGCAGCTCGCCATTCTTCACGCTTCTCTGCTTTTCTTTTCAACTCACAATATGATGTGCAGTTAATATCGACAATAATCTGTTTCATGTAGTCTAAACGGGGTCGTCCTCTGTGATTCTTCCCTACAATTGTTCCTTCTATTATTCTCTTAACCAACCCAATGTGTCGTAGTTTATGCCCTATAAACTTAGGTCTTCTGCCTTTTAAATTTCATAGAAAGCTCTTCTCCTCCCGAACTTTCTTAAAGACTTCCCATCTTCTTCCTCCAGCTTATCTTGAATATTCTTCTGTAGCACCAGGTCTCAAATGGTTGGAGTCTTTTCATGTCACTTTCTCCTATTGTCCAAGATTCACTCCCGTATAAGGCAATACTCCATACGTATGTCTTTACTAGATTCTTCATTATTTTTAGGCTGATAGTGTTTGAAGAAAAGAGGCTTTTCTGTTTATTGAAAAAAAAGCAATTTTACCCTGGTTAATTCTGCTTATAATTTCCTTACTGCTACGTCCATCACTTTTGATTTTACTTCCTAGATAGGTATATTCTTTAACTGCTGCTGCTGCTGCTGCTGCTACTACTACTACTACTACTGCTGCAGCTGCTGCTGCTGCTACTACTACTACTACTACTGCTGCTGCTGCTGCTGCTGCTGCTACTACTACTACTACTACTACTACTACTACTACTACTACTACTACTACTACTACTACTACTACTACTACTACTACACTACTAGTCAGTCACACTGTATTTTTTATTTAGCTTACACACTAAATGACCCACTTTACTATTTTACATTAAGTGACATTTTAAACCATTTTTACATTGTCCGACTGATGAAGATCTTTAGACGAGTATTATGTACTGCGAAATTCATGTCGGTTAATTTAAAATTATTCCCATAGGAAACGCATGAAATCGTTTACTACTACAAATTCCATGAGAGTTTAATTACACTTTATACGTATGTTGGTATCAAATGAATTCCGCATATGCGATTTTTTATATTTCCTCTAAATTTGGAAGCAATATTTTTTACTTTAATCTTTAAATCCGTCGATGCCGTTAACAGTATATGGAAAATACAATATCTTAACTGAGAGGGAACAAGTGTCTCGTAAAGCGTTCAGATTTAAATAAAATAAAATTCCACACAGAAGCAATGAAGAATGAAGAATATTTATTTCTTTTTTTAAATAAATATTGCACAAATATATGAGTAAAGTAGTAAGTAGATTAAAGTAATGAGTATATGAATAGAGTAAATGCATACATGCTATTCTTATCTACGGATATTTGTCTATGCATGTAGTCAATAGTTTAATTTCAGAAAATGCTAAAATATTTTATGAATTTTATTTCCAACGTTACGAAATCTAACCACCACCATCAACCCTACTACTACTACTACCAAGTTACTAGTAATACTACTAGTCTACTACTACTACTACTACTACTACTACTACTACTACTACTATTAATACTACTACACCTGCTGTACTGAAATGTAACGAGAGGAGAAAGAAAAATTGGAATTAAAAGGGACATTCCGTTACCACGAACTTAATACCCATTAGATCACATGAAAACGTTTACGTTAGCAGGCTTTTACATGATTTTTAATCTCTACTTCAAAACTACTGTCTTCACACTTTCCAGTCATCCAATCATCAGCTAATTGAGAAATACAGGGAAAAAAACTAAAATGTTCCTGAGTTCCTGAACAAAATTCTACGGAGAAGGAAGAAAGAAGCGGGTATAGTTATCGTGTTAGCAGCAACAGTATGTTTTCATAACAGTTAAAATTAAAGTCTAAAAGGGGTTACTCATTACAGCTTGTGACATAATAGTTATTGTAGAGATATTGCACCTATGTTTACTATAAGTAAATAAATATTTAATATGTTATTAAATATTCAGAATTCGAAGTTATGAATAGTATATGTAAAAAATGAGGGACCAAATATTTACCAGATTCCTTTTCTACGTTGATTTTTACAACTTACGTTCAAAAAGTTAGCTATATGACGAAGTTAGATAATACTGAAACTAATACACAAATATATATGGACATGGTTTATACATCTTCTAAGGATATGGATATGGTTTGTACATAATAATAATAATAATATTAGTAATAATAAAATAATAATTTCCAGATTCAAAGTGGACTGAAGACAGGAAGAAAAGACACAGTGAGAAGATGAAGGAATATTGGAAAAAAGGAAAGAACAAAGAGTAAAGAATTGAAATTTTCATGTGGTCCCTATATGATCGATTCGGAAAAAATAATAATAACTTCATAATCCACTTGTTAGCCAAGCGTAACCATGAAAACTGAAAGTCCAGATGCATTCCCAGATCCATAATTTCTTTACAACAGATTGATGCCTTTTGAACTGTTCCTATGAATGAGGACAATAATCAAGCTGAACAACTTCCACGTAGATACCTACTGTGTTCCGCGTTGAGTGTGATATTATTAGCCGACTGCGAGAGAGAGAGAGAGAGAGAGAGAGAGAGAGAGAGAGAGAGAGAGAGAGAGAGAGAGAGAGAGTGAGTGAGAGAGCGTGTGTGTGTGTGTGTGTGTCGGAGCGTCCACGTTCACGCGTGCCAGGGCCCATAACTAAGGTATAAATAATTTATGATTATCAACGTTTATAGCAGCGGTCGATTATTGCTGCGCGCGCGGGTGCGTGTGTGCTTTATTCATGCCGTCCGCGGCGCGCGGCGTTGTCGCTGTCGCTGTTAGCGTGTGCCAACCTCCGCCGATCACTATTCGCCCGCTTTGTTAGAAATAAACTGCATACTTATGGTACACACAAATACAAATTTAAATGCGTTAACACGACATCCTTTGGTGAAAACGTTCTCTTTAAAAGCCTACAATTCTAACACCGCTTTTATTCTTTCTTTAGTTGTTTGGTTCTAGATTCAGATTCAGAATTTGTTTTAATGATTCATAACAATAATTTTTAGTATGTTTATATATAATTAGTCAAATATTTCTTACTAGTCATCAAAGTTAATGTCTGAAGAAAACCGAAAACTCCAATTATCAATTCTATAAATGTCTGGCACGGCTTATAATAAAAAATGTAAAATAAGGTTAGTACTAAATATTACTTTTAATAATCATGTTGGATTAAGCGTACGCCTAGTTTAGGTTTCGTAAAATGTTTAACACTTAATTGTATTACAATCTTACGGTTTGATTCATTAAATCACTTCTCTGATAACTGTAGTGTATACATCGAAACGCACAAGACAGTAATATTTTCCTGGATACATCAATTTCTCTTTCGCCTGCAAAAAAGTGTAGCCTACTTAATTATCTTATCGGTACATTTTAACGTTATACTCAGTGTTGCAGGTTAATATCGGACGTATTCAGATTTTGAAGCGCTTATTACTATTATGTATATTATAAACACTTACCATTAGTTTATAATAATTACACATGCGCATGAAACAATATATTACACAATCTGTTTAACACGCGCGCTTACATATATTTATATATTTATTTACTTCATTTATTTATTTGCCACACATCCCGTTCCTGCAAATGACTCACACATTGTACACAAAATATTTGCAGAAACGTGAACAGACGAATATTTTTTTCAGCACACTGAGTACATTCATATTGGTACAGAAGACGTGGACAACCCCATTTATAACATTCTTAGTGATTTTTGCGCTTTACGCGATGGAGTTTGCAGAACGATCACAGTCGCAGAACGACATTTGTTTTGCCTTACGAAGTTTTAAATTAAATTATATCACATAAAATTAAATCAAATTTACAGTTCACAGTGGAAGCTTGTAACAATTTTGGAATCATTACTGGAAGAACCTAACAAATGCATTGTAGTAAACAATTATAGTATACATCAAAATTAAGTTTTTAAGGCAAAAATATAAAAATAAGACGATAATTACCAAAATTGTATTGAAGCTTTGCTTCAATATATAAATATATTAAACATTTTAATAAAAATAATAACCAACTATTATATCAATAGAAGTCCATTGCAAAGAATCAACGTATTTTTTACTTTAGAAAAACAATTTAGAACCAATATCCACTTGAAAATGAACGAATCGAGTTATTAATTCACCAGATTTCATTCAAGTGTCCTTACTAATTTTTTGTCGATGACTTACTCAAAATATTGTCAATGTAAAAACTGAATAATATTGCAACGCAGATTCTTTGCAATAGTAAAGAATTGAAAACTTTTCATGTATATCTGTAAGTTTGAAGTGTCTCTTGACATGTCTATTGAGGTATGGTTGATCAGGAAAATATTGTCTTACAACAAAGAGGTTATCAAATAACAAAATGTAAAATTAACGATTAAAAAATACAGGCTTAGATTAGGCTCAATTGTACACTGACACTTGTTTGTAACAAATGTGGCTATTATTTAAACAAAAATTGGTAATAATTAAGATATTGCCTAAACACAAATAGTGGGAAAACCGGACCAAATTTTTGTAACTGCCTTCACTTATTCGAATGTAAATGATTAACTGGAAAAAGTTAACGATGCTTTATTTAAAAGTATAAACCTTATTATGATATAAAACAAAGGTGTATACTAATGAATATAAATATTAGAAGCAGAATTAACACTGTTGCACACCACTATATAAAAATATTTCGATTAGCGCTTTCAAGCTTCACAGCTCATCGTCAGATCGGAAATGAACTGATAGGTTAATTTCCGATCTGACGATGAGCTGTGAAGCTTGAAAGCGCTAATCGAAATATTTTTATGTAGTGGTGTGCAACAGTGTTAATTCTGCTTGTGATTTTAACCACTAACACAACTTTCTTCATTAATAAATATTCGAATCAACACAATCAAAGAAAATAATTTCTATGTTTAAAACAGCTTTGAGAATAATTAGACGTGTCTAACTAGTTTACATGTACTTTATTTTTAACCAGTAATTATCATAATGTTTTAATGGAAATTGCATTTTTGTGTAAAACGTGTGAAGAGCATAATAAGGTTGTTTACATGTATTCCAGAGCGATCGACAAAAATAAAAGATAAATGGAAGGAGGTTTTAACTCTATAGGAACTGATATTTTAGATACACAGTAATGTATACTATTCCAAGTACTTAGGACAGCACTTTACACAGTATCCTAGGTAAATACAGTAATTTAATGAAAAAAAAGAACAAAGTAAAATAGGAGACAATTTGGGAAAGCTAAAATATCTTGGAAATTTCAGTGCCGTATTTATAAGACTAAATACTAGCCACGCCAGATACCTCTTAAAGTGAACGGTTTAAACTTTCGAAACGACACAAATTAAAGAAGAAAATCTTCCTGATTTAATACAGTTTTGTACTTATCACTCATTTTTAAAATAATGGCACGTGGTGCAAAAGATAATTACCACAATTCAATGAAGTAGCTGATAAGCGGAATAAAGAATGTAAATTTTACCACTGTGTGGAGGACATGGCTTCTTAGCTTGGAACTTGTTGAATATACGGTACTTTAAGATAGAAACAGTTCTTGCATAAAAACTTGTTTTTTCTCTGCTCACTCATACTCTTTTCAAGGAGAGTAGAAAGGAGGTAAAGAGATAGGCAATAAATGTAACATGTTATAATAACGAATTATGTATGTAAGTATATATTCCAGCTGTAGCGTACCGGTACCTATTACTCCATACACAAAAATGAATTTCCAATAATATTACAACTCAAGATATTGTAGTTTGTCAAACAAACTATTGACTTTAATTTTAAATTTATTTGTGTCGACGTTTCGACAATGTATATTGTCATCATCAGGACAATTGTTGCTGATGCCATACACACAACTGTGTGTTGCTGTTTTGTGTGTTTGGCGTCAGCCAATCACAGTCATACATCACAGTTGTGTGTTTGGCGTCAGCAATAATTGTCCTGATGATGACAATAAACATTGTCGAAACGTCGACACAGATAAGTTAAAATTTGTATTACATTTTTGACCGATCCTCACAACCCTTCACTGAAAAATTCATTGATTGACGGTCACAACGAATTTCAGGATTTAATTTTAATATATTTGTTTAGCCTGTCTTAAAGAAAACAAATGTTCAAAAAATTTTAAACTGAGTACCAATAAATATTCCCTACACAATTAAATGGTTCCCAATGCCATTATGTAATTATAAATTAGTGTTAAATTTTTACACTGGAAAAATATAATAAAAATAATTGCCTGCAAGTTAACGATGAACAGGGAAAGTGAGGGCGAGATACAATACGAAACCGTGGTAAACGATATTTTTGAATATGAATTGTCTTGTAACTGGCAAATATATATATATATATATATTCTATATATAAATAACATGTCAATAAATTTCTCAAAATAACTATTGGATGGAGTACCCATTTGACAATAACTCAAATGTCCAAAAAAAAGTTAAATAACAATTTCCATGCTGAGCGATTGTCAATAATTATTCCCAATATTGCCTATAAATAAGGTAGACTGGCCAGCGGAATCTATATATTTTCCTAGGAAAACGTCTAAAATATGAGGAAGGCAGTTTTCATAAAGTAATGACAGTAAAATAACTTTATACGGCAAAAATAATGTGATAATCCTATTACGGAATTGGCAGTAAGTGTTTCATATATTATTTAAAATCTGGAGGAAATGTACTATTTTTAATGATGTGGCATCGACTGTAGTCACCATGGAAATATCGAATATTAGTACGACGCCGCGGCTAATAGAATAAACGCGGTTTCGTATCTCACCGTCACTTTCCCTGTTTGCCATTAACTTGCGCGTAATGATTTTACTTTTTCATTATGTTTTTCCGATGAAGCAACTTAACACTAATTTAAAATCACATAATCTCATTGCGAACCGTTTAATCATATAGGGCAGTGGTTCTCAAAGTGGGGTCCGCGGACGCTTTTAAGAAAATGTAGAATATACCGTAATTTTCTTCAATTTATTATGCTCTAAAATCTAAATTTTAGAATCTTAAAACAATTAGTAGAAGATTCCAATATTTTTTTGACACTAATAGTAACTGTAAAAGTAATTTGAAACTAATAGCTTTAATAATAATGTCTTTAAATCATGTCGTGTAGCAGATCTGTTTGTCAGCCGAACTGAGTAGAGCATCAACGCAAAACTGGTCGCCCTGTTTTAGTCAACGTACAAGCACTGTATTTAATCAAAACTTTTTTCGTTTATCTGGTTTTACGCCTAAGTAGCTGGATTTCGACGTCTGGGTGGACAGATATAACCGAGGTCGGCAAAGTTAAGAAATAAACCTGATGTCGAGAGTGACTTAATATTGAAATTATCATACACTAAACCCAGTATTGCAGAGCTAATTAGTCAAAAGCAGCTTCATTATTCACATTAAACTATATTTTTATATAATTCATATCATAATTCTGCAAGTTAAGAGAATTTTGATTTTAAAAAATTTTAATTAAAATGTAATAGTTTGTATCATATTTACTGTTTGTTTCATTTCAGAACTAAGACGGGGTCCGTGAAATTTTTATTTTTGGGGGGGGGCCGCCGACTGAAAAGTTTGGGAACCGCTGGTATAGGGAATCAACTCAGATAATGACAGTCAAAGGCGAGAGGCACTGTAACATGCGTGGGCAACTCTAAGGTGAAGGTAAGAAAAGGGGCGTGAGACAGAAAGAGATTGTCAAAGAGGAGTGATAGCAAGTAGGGGGGAAAGCGTGATCGAGTAGAGAGAAGATGTTAGCTGAGCGATGAGACGTAAGAGATCTTACCGCCGAAACAGATTGTGTGTGTATGTGTGTGCGCGCGCGCGTGCGTTAGTTTGTAATTAGCTTCTGAATGCAACTTGATACCCTAAATACCAGAGAGCTATTACCGAGATGATACAGTGATTGATTGTTGTCAGTAAGCAAACAAGTTGGTCGCAGAGCAGCTGCCGTTCTGTGCCTCGTAATTAAAGCACACACTAACTAATCGCTTCACGCTATAATTACTTTATTACACCAGTTTAATACGCTCGCACACACATAGACTCTTAATAAATCACACTAAATTTTAATAATTGTTTATACAGACTTTCCCCACCGTTTGTTTATTTATTTTGTTCCTACTAGTTTGAAATTAATTATTATCAACAGAGTAAATATTTTAATCGTTCTTCTCGTGAGTTTAAATTTATTCGTTTAGAACAGGTATCGTTTAGAACAGGTATCGTTTTAGTTTATGAAAAACAGAGTAAGTTAATTTATAGAACAATAAAATATTAGCATAATAATAAGAAGAAACATTTGATAGAAGGATAAGTAAATAGAAAGTAGATGTATATTTAAAATTGTACATGTGTAAACATAATTTTCAGAGTATTATTTAAAAACACGATGTTTAATAAATATTTATAACTGATTTTCCATTTTTCTCACTCCTTTTCAATCATCGCCATTACCATCATTTAATTGTTGTCAATTATTTACATTTGCTAACTTGTTATATAATTTTTATTTAATTATGTAAATAATAAGCAAACATTGAAAGAACTTAATGGAAATAGACATTTAAATAAAATACCTCTTGATAATGTCGGTAAAAAAAGGTTTACAATAATTAGTAAAGAATAACAGAAATCTGGGGTCGACGACACTTGTGGCGCGGTTTTATACGTAGCAGTGAAAAATGGCAGGGTCTAAAGAAAGGAAAAAGGCACCTAAAGAGCTTCGAAATATGATTGTGGCGGGCGAAGAATGATTAAGGTAAAACGGGCTGATAGAGTGAGAAGCGTTGAGGTACTGACAAAAACAGGAGAGAAAACAAAACTACTGAAAGTAGTAAGAAAGAGAAGAAAATCTTCGTTAAGTTATACATTGCGTAGAAACTGTCTGCAGGTAAGTTCCATAGAGGGTAAGAGAAGACGGGTAAGAAGAAAAGTTCCAATAGCTGGAGTAAACATACTTTAATACCTACAGTGTTCAAGTAGGTTTGTTTAGATTTCAGACCATGGGATTAATGCTGTTCACGAGGATTATTTTATTTTTAATGGGTATTTGAATAAACGTTCGCTTTGCATGGATGACTTTTGACACAGCTGAAGACGTCCCGACTTTTCTCAAATATTTTTTACAAACCCTTAATAAAATAGTTCTGCAGAAAAACTGAACATGCTTGAAATTACGATTTATATATACTAACATTCACAATAATAAATATTGAGCACGTTTTACTCAACTCTGACGTGCGGGAGTCGGTTTATCAAATTAACAGCTCCAATTGCATTATAGCTCTTAGGTTTTATTTTTTCCGATTACACGTACTTACTTTTGTTCATTAAATACATATCTTAGTCGTTCAACGTGCGTGTCGATATTCAGCGCAATTTAATACTTTAGCAAAGATATAATAAATGTGTGTAGCGAGAAAACATGTGAACGAATTTAATCATCTTACGTCGTATAACGTCAAATACGTGACCATATGAAAGACCAAATCAATGTAAGAAGTTTCGCCGTTTATTGCTGATGCTATTTACATGTCGGTAATTACGAAAGAGGAAGAATAAAAATTCCAAGAGAAGAGGAAAACCCGGTCGGTTAGCGTAGGTACGTAGTAAGCATGGCGTGTCTGACTGGCAACTGCCTGTTGAAACTTCCCTTTATGTGGCAGCAGCAGCTCAGACAACATAACCTATATTTGTATTATTGACTTTTCATGTTGTTATACTATTTATAAAACATCGCCAGCTATTTTCAATTCTAAAACATATACTTATAGCGCAACGGTGTAATTTGCGTTCCACAATAGTGCACCTAAACACGACCTTATCGAACCCGATCTATACGTACAGTACTGTATACAGTTTTACTGGATTTCAGTCTTCTTCGCAATCACGTCTTACGTTATGCACGATTGTGTAATAATTACTTTTAACGGTAAAGTTTAGCTTCAACTAACCACTAAGTGCGCCTTCTGTTGTATTAATAGCACCACCAATAATATTACTTGTACGACATTTAAATTAATCAACTAAATGAATTAAAATAATGTAAATAATTTATTTAAATAGAAGAGCTATTTTTAACTGTAAGCTATTCTCTTATTTATTATTTACAATGTAACTCCATGTCTTAATTTTAGTATATCCTAGGACAGTGGTTACCAAAGTGGGGTCCGCGGACCCCTGGGGTTCCGCGACAATGTTTCAGGGGGTCCGTGGTCATTCTTAAGAACAAAAATAGAATGTACCATAATTTTCTCCGATTTTTGTGCTCTAAAACCTAAATGTCACAATCTTAAAACAATTAGTAGAAGTATTTGTTTTAAGATTCTAGCTGTCAACTGAACTCTCTCTTACACTACAAGAAGAAAATTCACTGGCAGACATTAAAATTACAGTTTTCGCATTTACAGCTAGCTGACGTCTGGTTATATATAATGACTGACTATCCTGAACTCTCAATAAAAGCCTTGTTTATACTTAACTTATCTGTTTCCCTTTACTTATCTGCGTGAAACTGTATTCTCTCAGCTTATGTAATTGAAGTCAAGGTTAAGAAGTAAACTTGATGTCGTGAGTGACTTAATATTGATTTTATCAGACATTAAAACCAATATTGCAGTAGTAATTGTCCAAAAGCAGCTTCATTGTTCACATTAAACTATTACCAATATCATTACTATTATAATTTTGCAAGTTAAGAGAACTTTGATTTTAGTACAATTTAATTAAAATATAAGAGTATATATCATGTTTACTGTTTGTTTTATTTCAGAAGTCAGGCGAGTTCCGTGAAATTTTTAATATTTTGGGGGGTCCGTGGACTTAAAAGTTTGAGAACCACTGTCCTAGGACGTTTATTTAGGGTATTAATATTCGTATACCCTACTACTACACTCCTAATTTTTAAAGGTACCACTGTCAGATACCTCACGAGTCTTGAATCCAATATGATTTAGCATTCGTCAGTCACTGAGTATGAATAAACACTTTATTTAGGAAACAGGAAATACTTGTTTGAGTTTTCCTGCTCGCTACAGGATGTGCGTTTGATAAGCATGCGGGGTTGTAATTGCAGAAGGAAAGGTTCATTCAAAAACGATGCCAAAAAAATAAGATTGATGGTAGATATAATGCGACTTATTAAAGTGCAAAATTACCCCTAATTTTACTGCCTGTATCTTGTGAAATATAGAAGAAAACGGTGTCTCGACAATTTCTGGACTAGTTTAATTACTATAAACTATGCAGAGTGTTATCCATACCGAAGCTACAACGGTTAGCAGAAACTTTGCTTGCTTATTCCGTTACCTTTTTCCTGAATGTTACCTTTCACTCAAAACGCTTTGAGACAAATGCTTTGCTTAGACGAGAAGAACTCATATTACATATTACATATTACAAACTCTATTTAAATTCAAAACAAAATTCTGCGTTAGTTAAAAATTACTTAACGTTTTCGGAATAAACTGAACTAAACTAAATTATTTGTTCCAATTCTGAAGTGCCCAGTATTCAAAATATTTTACTAATCTCTGTAATTAAAAATACTACTATTTCCATGTAGTTATCCACATATTAAAGTCTTACTTTTAATACATAATAAAAGCATACATAAATAAAAGCATAATACATAATAAAAGTCTTGCATCAAAGGCCATAATAATTTTCTTTTCAATTAAGTACCGATATATAGTTTCGAGTTACCATAGTTTTTAAATTAATGAACTTCACATACACAAAAATAAATAATTATTTGTCTATAGACTTAAAAACTATTATTTATCTCCTATAAAATATTAATACGAAAAAATATGCTTTAACAATAAATGAAGTATGCTCATGCAGTGGGAAATGCGTTAATAAACAACAAAAATCTACTTTCAAGGCTAACTTAATAAGTTATGTAAATTAATTATTTAATTTTAATGTGTGGAGGGTTATTTATTGTTATCAGCTATTTTATCTGTGTTAGCAGTCTTCATAACAACTTTGTCGTATTTTGTTGCTTCTCTGATATGTAAAATTTTTCCTCGAACGAGGCCTTTCGGTTTCGCAACCATTATCAATGTTGTAGTAAGAACTTGATAATGGTTGCGAAACCGAAAGGCCTCGTTCCAGGGAAAATTGTACATAGCAGAGAAGCAACAAAATACGACAAAGTTGTTATTTATTATTGTACTGTATTAGGCTGATATTCTTATCTATGTATATTAAAAAACTTATACTTAAATAGACATAAATTAATTTCTTTAAAATTATTATAATTCAAACAAATTTCTGCATTTTTGTCGAACGCTAAACGTATTTTGTCTACACTAAATTTGTTTAAGAAGATTACATTTAACAACTTATAAATTGAATAATATTGTAAATTTTATGAATTTAATTGATTTAATTCTCGTAATCTGTATGAGTGATTTTGTGAATAATTTACATAATTGGAAATCCATTTGAAAAAACAAAATTATTTAAGGAATAATGCGTATTATATTGTACATTTAATTATTTACCGTACTAAACCGGTCATTATCGTGTCCTAGTAATGTAGTCATTATACTGAAATACACCCAGTTGCAAGCACATACGTTTACAAGAAAATTGATTTGCGAATGATGGTAAGGAATTCCAGAAAAGATAATTTTTTAACAAAAATGTATAAATGTAAACAATGAATAACGCCATAAACGCACAGTACTGTATAACTTCACTCTTGCAAGTACTAACAGTATTCAATTAGTCTGTGTGTTTAAGTAACTAATTCGGTTTACGAGACAGAGATGGTTTGGCACTAACCTCATAGAAAAATCAGTTTTACTGATGAAATACATTTTATTGATCGATAAACATGATGGTTGTTGGATATACGATGTTAATGCACAGTAGACTTAAAAATATATTACTACTTTTATAAAATATTTTAAAATAACAAAATTATATTTCTAAATTGATTTAATATTATACTGATTCCAAAGCAAATATTGAAACTAAATCACACAAGAAAATTCTACAAGATGTTTTACAACAGGAGATAAAAATCCACGAGATTGTCATTAAATTGTTGAAAATTTGAAGAGAAACACAAAATAATATGTCGCGGATTGTTAAATAGAAGGCTTAACGTGCATCGGCGGAGCTGTAGTAAAAAACTATTTTGGGAATATTATTGATCGAGAGAAGCGTGTTCTCAGTTTTAACTGGACCTTTAGACACTAATCTGTCTGTCTACCTTTGTATTTAGGACTGTCTCCCGATAATTGTTGATTCATCAACCGATTTTTTCAAAACGTTATACCAACAGAACCAAACGTTTACCCTACAGAACCGTGTTATTTTTTTGAGCTCGTCCCAAAAAGTAAGGGTAAGTAAAAAAAAATTGTAAACAATTGCAAAACTCCATATGGGGTATCAAATGAAAGGGAATTATAACCACAATCTGAATATAATGTTCATTCTTAAGAATTTCAAAACAGCTTGATGTCAAAGCCAAAAAAGTGGTGAAAATTTCGATAAAATTGTGGGGTGTGAAACTAAAGATAATTTTAACTGACCTCTCAATGTAGTGTTAAAGTTTGGGAACTCAGAGCACAAAAAAGACATTAAGTGTTCGAAAAAGTCGTGCAAACCCAGTTGGGTGCCAGACTTAAAGGAATTGTAACCCAAATCGGAATGGTTTGAAGTTTTAGTGTTTTTTAGTGTTTATTGTATGCTTGTGTGTTCTACAGTTGTTGTAATACTAAAGAAATAGTGTAATCGAGGTTTTTATATTTTTCTCCATACTTTAAAAATTATTTAACGTTGAAATTTATGTATAAATAAATGTTCAAAATAGTGAGCGAGTTTTGTAGCTCAGGGAGCATACTAGTCATTTCTCTGTTGACATAACTCTTAACTCAATTCTCTGCAGATTACTTGCGGATAACAGCTTTGTTATGCATCTCTTACCAAAAATCAACCGTAAAGTATTTTATTTTGTAAAAATGTTTGTTTAAAATACGTCAGAATGAAAACAATTTTTTGTAAATAGAAAAATGTGTTTAAAAAAGTAATATTTATCTCTCGTTTACAGTGTGTAACAGGTGTAAACAACAACTTAACGTATTCCTGAGTATAGAAAACAACTGACACTACACTTTTTGGCAAATAAGAATCCAAAGCGCTCTTTATTATTTGTACGTAATATTGCAGTTTGTAAAAAAATTTTAATTATATACAGATTAATTAATTTTTATCGTTGTCTTAACAGGTTTTACTTCAGATCTTGTAAGCCGTTAGAAGTCTTTTGTATAACGCATTCTCGTATAGTCATAATGACACTGAAAACAAATTTAATTCGCTTGAATCTATGTAATCTGTACGACTTAATTGTGTGTCATTTACGTCAGTGTTACATATTCCGTCGATAAAAATAGTGTTTAGGGATGTTGAATGTAATTATTTATGTCACTAAAGTAAAAAGGTAATAAATGTGTCTTACTAATGTCTATAGTAAGACACATTAACTATTAAAGAAAAAATTTAATTTATATACTTTTGACCATGTCTATATATACTTTATACATCTTAAATATGCGATAGCACTAGCCGGTGATTTTATTTAGTAACTGTTTCTTACAGTATTTTGTAGTATTCCTTTTGTATTAACAGAAAAATTAAGTACTCCTGGTATATTAAAAAAGATAAATCGTGCGTACAGAGATATTTAAACAATGTAAAATTATAATAAGTGTTCACCGGGCTGTTTGGCCGTGGTCTACGGTTTACAGGCAAACCAAAAGCTTCGACAGCACCACTGGCTGCCATCATCATTGGAATTTGAAGAATTCGAGTCTAACCTAAACGCGGGTTGTTAAACGTCAGGCCCACAGTCCTGTAGTAAAGGCTGAAGATGTCCCGCGATGCTACCTGTACTTATAACCTGTACGGTGGGCATGACGTTTAACAACCCGCGTTCAGGTTAGACTCGAATTCTTCGAATTCCACTGATGATGGCAGCCAGTCGTGCTGTCAAAACGTTTGGTTTGCCTGTAAACTGTAGACCACGGCCAAATAGCCAGATAAACACTTTTTGCACAATTGACACCGGCCAAGAAAGAAGCCTTAGAACAAATGTGAAATATAATTCATCCATCATACTATACTTTCGCTTTCTATAATTTATTTACATTTTCACGATTCCGGTTCTCAAACTTCTGTTAACGTATCTTTTTTGAAGAAAAATAAACGTTCAATCTTTTTAAAGATTTCCTTAAGCAGAAAATATTTTTTCCGATTAAAAGTTAACAGTGTATAAAAGTATGACGTACATTCGACTTCGCGAACCAGTAACCCGGGTTCTGAGGTCTCAATACCTAATCCAGTATACTGACGCCCCACAGGGGTCCTGAACCAAGTTTAAATCGAAGGTCAAAGCACCTCAGATTTTTTCTTTTGTTTGATTTCTGAATGTATTTATTGTAACTAAGACAATTTTTTAAAAAATCCGCCGAACGGTTTTTTCAAAACGGTAATTTTAACAGTTATAAATAAGTTTTTCACATATTTTTGAAAAAATTGATATATTTGTATAATATTTCTCGCAACAGGCATCAAAAAATAATGTTATATAAACTGTAGTGTTCTGTAATAATTTACAGGGATTAACTGAATATGTAAAAGGAAATGGGTAACTTGAGCAAGTCCATTTGAAGTTGGGGATAGATGGTGGTGGAGGTTTCTTAAAATTCTGTCTTTCGGTTCAGTCAGTTGACAAATCGAATTGTGAAAGTGACATCCCTCTTCACTAGTCTTATGACCAAGGTGTTGCAGCTAAAAAGTTTAAGGATTCTGGAGTCAAAAGGTTATTTTTACTGGGGTTGGCGCCATGTACGAAAGAAAATTATGATAATATTTTAAAGCTATGGTCACTTTTAGGTATCAAAATTTAAAGGAACTCTTGCCACAGACTTGAAACTTGCAAATATGCTAACAGGTTATTAAGTTTGTTTATGGTACCAAGCCACTTGTATGACAATCAAATAAACAATGTTACTCACCGTCAGAGGCTTAATTCTTATATTTGTGATGTTATATTATACTCAACATGTTTCGGGAAAGCTTGTCCCATCCTCAGGAGTAAAAAAATACTCTTCAAACCTCAATAGAGGATGAATCGTCGAACATTATAAAATATCAAAATCCAAAACACACATTGAATAAATTAATGAAAACCACAACATTAGGCGCACGTATAGGCTCCAAGGTGCACACCTCATGCCAGCTGAACGCGCACCAAGTAAAATCACTCATCGCTCGAAAGATGTCGCAGTGCGGTATCATATAAAGCATTTGAATCATTGATAGACAGCATCCTCAGAAAACGCAAGAAACGCAAGAAACGGATACAAACACACGTAGGACACCTAGGGAAGGAACGCATAAATATATCCTGACTGCTTACACAGACCTTATGCCCAAGATTATAGCACCTATTCTGAACAATAATAGCAATCTTATCGCTGCCTATATAACGACTAATAACATTTTAAATATCTTGCGCGTTCATGAACCTACAGCCTTGAGAAGAAAACGTGGGTATACAAATTGATATGCGATGATTACGATGCGTTTTATGTGGGACAGACTGGCCGTGGTTTTTTAAAAAGGTTCGTTGAACATAGGCCACTCACAAGTCATCGTGCCCTCGAAAACATGAAATCTAGTTTTGCTAAGCATCTTTTCTCAATGAATATCACGGCTATACTGATTTTAAGACTAACTTAGTCCCCCTCCATATTTGCAATAAGGGACAGTATATGAACGCTCTCGAAGAATTCGAGATTTACAAAGCTTATAATAATAGCGACACCAGGCCATTTGTTTTGAACGATCAACTAAACTTTAAGTCGAATGCTTTATATGATACCGCACTGCGACATCTTTCGAGTGATGAGTGATTTTACTTGGTGCGCGTTCAGCTGGCGTGAGGTGTGCACCTTGGAGCCTATACGTGCGCCTAATGTTGTGGTTTTCATTAATTTATTCAATGTGTGTTTTGGATTTTGATATTTTATAATGTTCGACGATTCATCCTCTATTGAGTTTTGAAGAGTATGTTTTTTACTCCTGAGGATGGGACAAGCTGTCCCGAAACATGTTGAGTCTAATATAACATCACAAATATAAGAATGAAGCCTCTGACGGTGAGTAACATTGTTTATTTGATGCTAACAGGTATTATGCCATACGCAAGCAGTTTTCCTTGCACATGGTGTACTGCATTAAAAGACAAATTAAATGTATGTGGTGCATATAGAACAATTGGGGATTGTTTATAAAATTATTATGCCTGGGAAAAAGCAGGAAGTAATGAAGGAAACGCTAAAAACTAGAAGAACTGCATATATCCTCCGATTATTTTAGGTAATGAAAACACTGAAATAATTGATATAATACCTCCACCGGAACTGCACTTAATGATTGGTGTAGTTAATATTATATTTAAACACATGTTAATCGAATTTGAAGAAGATAGTTTGACTTGGGCCAAGATATGCTGTGTTGCACAAGAGATAACTCACGGAACTCCTACTTTTGCAGGCAATTCTTGCAAAATCCTCTTGGATAAAGTGGAAGTGCTGCGCGCAAAATGCAATATCGGTTGTTTGAAATATGTCAAGTGTTTAAAGGATTTTCAAGATGTTGTCAATTCGTATTTTGCTACAACTCTCAATCCAAAATTTGACGATTCCGTAAGAGTTACGTCGAATTGAAAATTAATATTACTCCGAAAGTACATGTAGTGTTTTTTCATGTCGCCTATTTCTGTTCAAAAATGCACAGAGGACTTGGTTTCTTTAGTGAACAGACCATGGAATCTGTGCATTCTGATTTTCAAAAAAACATGGGCTAAATACGAAGTTAGAAGCATCAAACCAGAGTATGCGGTTAAATTGCTGAAAGCCGTGGAGGAGTACAATAGTTGTCATATTTAATGTTTTCCACACATTAATATTTGTATAATTTAATTTATTATAGCTAAAAACATTATTTACACTGTACTTGTAATGTAAATTTACATGCCTAATAATTGTATACACACTGTTCTGGAAATATTATTATTTATTTCAGTCACTTAAAAAAATGCAACTCATACACTCTAAAAAAATAAAATTTGTAATACACATATATTTTTGTTGTTATTGAACATTACGCACCATAACTTTTGATTGTAAGTGCCTGTGTAGTTTCAAGATTTGTAGTGCCTGTTTCGAGAAATATACAAATATATCAATTTTTTTCAAAAATACTTGAAAAACTTATTTTTAACTATTAAAATTACCGTTTTGAAAAAACGGCTAGGGGGATTTTTTAAAAAATAGTCTTAAGTTACAATAAATACATCCATAAATCAAACAAAAGAAAAAAATCTGAGGTGCTTTGACCTTCGATTTAAACTTGGTTCAGGACCCCTGTGGCCCGTAAGCACACATGTACGCAAGTCGTACAAATAGCCGCGTACTTAATTTATGTGCAAAATCATCAATAAGCAATATTGTTAATCGACAGAATATATTGCAGAACAGATTTGCTGGCTGAACGTTTTTTAGGAGTTAAAAAACCTCGGTTTTACACTTGCTGAAGGAAAAAAAAGTAGAAATGTTCAGGACAATAAAGGCGTTAATATTAATATTAAATTTCAAATCATTATTTTGGGCCCCAATTACTACAAAGAAAATGAGAAATCGTATTTATTGGAAAGTTTACAAACGGTGTTACAAACAATTATCGCTGCACATGATCCGTAAGCCGAGTTCCACGTAAATTGTTTAGTTGAACGTTTGCCAAAAACTGTTTTTTCCAGCTACCTACGTTGCCTGATATGTCCAATTAGGGTTGCAAGCGTTTCTTTTGGATAACAATAGTTAGAGATTATAGAATTTTTTACTTTAAATTTATTTTGAATTTTTTTAAAACGGAATTTGTTGGTTTACTAGTCTGTTTTTCCTAGTTAATAATACTTTCTAATAACTGTTAGTAACAGCCTTTGTTAGTAATAGTTCAAAATATACTCAGTAAATTAGGCAGAAACGTTTTCGTATATTATAGTAATTTAGTAATTACATAAATGTTGATTTTTTTTTTTAGGCAAATCTAAATCTATGAACCTAAATCAATCAAAATTTGACAAGTGCTTCAAAATTTTAAATGTTAATTAACCCATTCATTTTAGGATAGTAATTCTTATTTTGTTATTTAAAAATTGATGGGAACAATTAAATTCCTGAATTTAATAAAAGGGTAGTAATCTTTACATTTTTGTAGACAGACCTACTTGATATCTTATCAAAGATTGTAAACGTAATCTTTCTTGTAGTTTGTAATGTATGTAGGAGTACAGGCTTTTTGTGTAAAAATGAATATATTTTTTTCATCTATCCTATTGTCACTCAGATATTGTGTACCCATATGTGTTTGTTTACATTTGCCTTATAAACTTGTAGGTGTACAAAAGACAAAAACATTTAAATTAATATTTGGAAAACTGAGGTATATTACTTTCTAGTTTAGTGAGATCAAGTTATACAGAATGACAGAAAACGATTTTAAAAACAGAATTATCACTGTTGCACACCACTATAGAAAAATTATTCCGATTAGAGCTTTCAAACCTCTCAGCTCATCGTCAGATCGGAAATAACCTAGGTTATTTCTGTAGTGGTGTGCAACAGTGATAATTCTGTTTGTGATTATAACCACTAACACAACTTTCTTAATTAAACTTCAGAAAACGATTTTGACAGAAGTTTGCCCTAAAATTTAAATCCACTTTAAATCTATTTTAAACATGCACTCGATGTATGTTCATGAACGTGCGAATATAACCTGCTCTGTCGAGAAGTAGACTGCACATATAAATACTACTTTTGTAAAAATCAGTAGATATTGTCCCCACTGCTAGGCCTATGAAATAATAAAAAATACTTTATCATTTTATTTTACTTAAATCATTGCTCTTATTCACAGGGAACTCTGTCGTTTTTCGCTTTCACGTAATTTAAATGAGTTTTTGTTGAAGTAAAGATCTGTTATTACACGAACTATTAAGGCTAGGTCACTGTTTTTGGAACAGTGTTACTAGAAAGCCTAATTATATAGCGTATTAGAATTATTCCTGAAAAATATATATTTATGCGAACTGATTTTATTTTTTAATTTGTTGTGTGAGAACAACAACTCTCAACTTTTTGATGAAGAGTTTAAAAGAGCATTTTATAAATCACGGCAGATTTTGTAAATGTATAGTGGTAAACACATTTTTTAGAAAAAATTTATTCTGAAGAATGAATTGACATATTGACTTTAACACTTCTGTGCATCATAGTTATATTAGGCCCTACATTTTTAAGTTATGTTAGAATTACAAATGTCATTTTTTTAAATCAAGAATTTAAACTCCAAAATATAAAAGTTGTTTTTCCATTAAAAGAAAACTAAAAATTGAAACTATTTCTATGACCGTCGACTTTTAGGATAGTTCTAGTACATTTTATCTGCAGTAATTGCTGTATTAAGTATGTACAAATCTTTTATCGACAAAGCTGTGATGGTGTTTAGGTACCTGCAAGTATTACTTGCGTTTAAATTACGTGCTAGCAAAAGAGCGGCACCCTCATTAAAATAAATGTGAATTCACACTTAGACTTCACTAATTATTAACTGTTGGCATTTTTTGGGTAATGGAATGTAAACATTTGTCTAATTATTTTGTAAAAATAATATTTAAAACATTAACGTCCCTTACTTTTGTTGTGTTCGGTAAATTTAGGTCTGTCATTGGCTATAACCATTTGTGTTGCTGACTCAAATTTAAAAATCTGTTCGATACAAGCCCTTTATTTAAGAAAAGGGAAAATCTTTCCCCTGTAGCAGGTATCAATAATTAGAACGGCCATGTCCCGACATAACGTAGACCTTTTGTCACCGGGTTTAAACGACAGCTAAACGACAGATTTACTGTTTTTCACAAAATGTTCTATAAACATTTAATACACTACACTTTACCTGCAACAGCTTTCTGTCACGAAACCAACTATTAAAAGTATTAAATGTGAAAAAGTAATTAAAGTCCACACACGTGAAAATTACATTTAATCGAACAATATATACACCATTTTGTAAGGTTTGTTAATTTTAATTGTTTTATGCAAAACGAAAAACCGTGTAATCTGTACTTGAAAATTTAATAAACAAAACAAAAGCGGCTGTTGGAGAAGATATTTTTGTCAGCATCAGTCAGCTATGGTAGGTGAGCGATGTTGTTTTTCAACTAGGCATGTATACTGTACACAAACACGGGAGACGCGTATTTTGTCGTGCTATTTTCCAAGGGGTCAAGCCGCCGCCACCCACCTGTGGAACTCTTCAGATTCCGACGCAGATCAATACCAGTCTTAGTGTTTGTTCTAAAAATACCTTTATTCGTAAAATTATAATGAAACTAAAAGTAAACACACTGACAACGTATTTCTGAATTGTAAATACTCAAAAATTTTCGCTCTATCGATTTTTAGATTATTTAACGAATTTTATAATTTCCATTACACAGCGTTGTAAAAATATACCGATTTAAGCAACAACAAAAATTACCGCTCTTTCTGAACGGGTATGCTTTTTTGTGAAGTACGAAAACCGCGAAGTAATTCGAAGGCTTCGAAGAGAAATCCTTCATAATTTTAATTGAATTCAAATGTTAAATGCGTGTTGAAATAATACGTGTGTCCTAAACAATATCCTGTATAACAAAAAAAAAACACTTCCTTACGCTTTTCTATGTTTTTATTAACTTTTTTTATATATTTACAATTTAATTTTGTATTCAACTCAGCAGTGAAATAGGCCTATATCCATCTCACGCCATACACAAAGTACTGTATTGCTAACAGTTAACGTATCTGTGCCTAAGTTTAATTATTTTTATACCGTCACCGCAATTACGTACACGTGTAAATGTAGCTTCATTAAACCTTTCATATCGACATATCGTAAATAAAAAATTTTATTATTTTATGTAAAAATAAAAAGCTTTCTTGTCACTGAATTAAATGTTTATGCTTATTATTAGCAAAGGAATTGAGCAGTTTTGAGCTGTAAATTTGAAAATTCTTAGAGAGCTACATCTTGTTGAATCCTTATTACCTTCTCAATACAACCACAGACGTTTAGTCTTTAAAATTATAACACTTAAAAATGTCCTGTAGTAGAATACAATAAAAACTACGCAAATTACACCAAGGACACACGCATTGTTGTAGGCAGCTATACATGAGTACATGCATTTTCGCTGAAGCCGTTTAAAGAAAATACAGATTTGTTTCCGCTGTTCAGAAAAATAATTTTCAGTTTAAAAAAAGTCAATTTTGTTGCCAATGGAAGTAAAAAAATTGTAAAAAATGAACAGACTGGACTATTTACAATGGTTTTTTGTAAGCTGGACAATCAGAATCAGTTGTTGTGAAGTACGCGCGCGCGTTTGTGTAACGACGGGAACAGAACTATAATAGTTTTGGTAACCGCTGTTTTCTACGCTCACTCAAGTTAATGGATCTCATTGCATTTGGCCGGAAGACATTCAATGTAGACCGTTTGGCAAGTAAATAGTCATTTTCATTGAATAAATTTTGTATAAATCACACGTACAGTTTATTGTTACAGCGGCTAATAGTGGATGTGTCGTCAGTTATAATATGGAAATAAAACAGACAGTAGAAGCAACCCATAAGATGCCGATAACGGTTTCAATGTGGGGGGGGGGGTGATCAGTAACAAGAAATAACGTTAAAGGCTAACTTAATTGAAATTCTTATTTGAAGTTCTGTCGGTTTTTTTTTAAGCTAGTAGATAACATTAATTAAAGTCTAAAGTGGTAAGTGATTTTGTACTAATAAATGTAGCTGGGTCGACTATTATTGGGTTTGATATGTGTCCTAAATAAAGCACGTTCTGCGTTAGGAAAACAACATCCTGTGATTGATTCGCAATATATTGGCGTTTGTAGAGATTTAAACACACACACCCACTATTAATGAATTACATATTTATAAAGGCTTTAAAATTCTTGTATTTGCATAAATGAATCCGCATAAATTGGAGGACATTAAGCAGTCCATTCTACTTGCAAAAGCTCCCGTATTTATTTGTTACTACACTAAATTTTACACTTAAACATTTGCAATTGAAACAGAAAACTGTATAGTACTTCATATTAGAGTTCAATTAGACCGCGTTACTTTAAAGCAGCTGGACATAGTAACTAAATTAAGAGAGAATGCGACGTTCCGATTTATAATATCTGCACTGTTTTTTGTTTGACCATGGCCTTTCTAAATAAATCCTTATCATAAGTATGGTTCTCAGGGACAAATCTCATTTATTAATTTTGTATGAGTCGCTGGAGTTTAATTTTTACAACTGTACTCAACTGTCACTAAGATCAAAATTTTAGTCCTCTTGTAATCTATATGAATTAATTGCAATGAACCTTAAATAAACTGCTCTAAAATAGTCGTGGTATATTTTGTTAGAGGTAACAGATTTAACAAGAAGTTTTTTTAACTAGTAAACATTCGGGGCTATATATTTCTGTGTGCCTGACAAAATTCTATAATAAATGTTAAATTGTGAAAAGAGATTAATTTAGTAGTACTTTATAAAATCATTTACAATATTTTTATTTTTATTGAAAAGAAATTTAAACTATTTCCTTTCTAATCTATTATTTCATTACAGGTGTGTTCTATTTGCTAGTCACAACTTTGTAAGAAAAATGTACATTTATAATTATATTAAATGAAGCAAGTATCAAATGCGTGGAATGAATTAGTTAGAATCGTAAATTTAGTTTAACTTCGATTTTGAAGTACATGTGGTACACTAAACAATCAGTACTAAACCATAATGAGTAAGGTAGATATTGGCCGTTAGAAGTGTTATGACCATGTTAGAAGTGTTAGAATTGTTCAAACCGCGTCACATTTATGTGCAGTCGTCTAATCAACAAAATTCTTGTAGGGCTAAATAAAACTAATATATACTGACGGCCGGTGATATGTGAAAAAGCTTTATTAACCTATTCTCTTGTGTTGTATGTCGTATAATGTTGTGACTGTACGAATGTGAGTATGTTTGTTGGTACGTGCGAATCGCTACGCGTGGGTGAGTGGGTATGTGTGAGCTTACATGAATACGTAATTACATGAGTCGTGAATATAGATTCCAAAGTAAGCAATTTGAAACACACTCTTTAAACACTTTGAAAAGCATATCATATATTATGAAAAAAATGATGTAGAGTGAAAGACTTACCTATTTGAGGTACATCGTACTGACGATTACCCCGAGGTGAACGGGTCATAAACTGAGTAGCCAAAGTTTGAGGTATTTCCGGAGGTCCGTTCCCCCCGCCACCGTCTTCGGCTGCATGCGGCTCTTTGTGATCACGTTTTCTCCAAGGCGGAGGAAGACCTGAAGATGACACCTTTTCGTGACTCTTTCGCCTCTCGGTCGTGTAGCCGGGCGGTGGAGGCGGCAGACCTTCTAATTCGACTAGACCGTTACCGTTGCCCGACTCGTAAATAATCCATCTTTCGGCGGCCGATATTTTGTCTTGCTCGGACCTCCTCTGTTGACGGTACTGATGTTTTTGTAAGTGGTGCGCGGTGTTGGTTGATTCCTGAGGACCTGACAGGATGTTGATCCTGGGCGGACCAGCGAGAAGAAGAGAACCGTCACTAAGTCTGAGAATTGCAAGAAGTAATGTCAGTCCAGCGCCAAACATCAACACACCTCCAATACCTGCAGCCATAGTTTTCTTGACACTCCACAACCTGACTGACAACGGACGTCGACACACTAGATGACTTAAGGTAAAGTAATAAAGCAACTTGAACTAGTTAGGCCAACTTGAATAATATCGTGTCCGCACATGTAATGAGCATGGAGAGAGAGGTGTCAGGTCAGGAATACATCGGGACACTAAGCTCGGTTTGGTTGCGGAGAACCTTCGCTGCTCCGGTCCATATCTTACTGCGGCGCGAGAGCCGCCTACGCGCCCAACCACCCCTAGTATGTGCGCGCGCAACAAACCACCCCCCGGCCAGCCCGGCTAGCTCTCTCTCAATGAAGCGCTCCGCTCCGAGCCCTGAGCTCATCATCATCACCGCGACCAAGACAAAATGACCCAGTTGCATTGCACAATAACTGCAAATCTACTAATGTTTGCTAGTTCCTTTTCTATGCAAATGAATATTACAAATATAAAATAATTTACTGTCAACAATTAATTTTAGATCAGAATAATAAATTTTAATTAAAATTTTGTAGTTACACGTGAATAGTTTTATTAGAAGTCAATCTTGGATAGAAACTAATTTATTTTAACAAGTAAATATATTTATTACACACTCAAAAAATTGAATTTAAATAGCTGACAATTATGTGAAAGTAGTGACTTTTTCAGTGTTTACAATTAGTTGTAAACAATAAAACTGATGGAGTATGTTAGTACGTTTAATATATATAACTAGCACTAGAGGACTTGTCAATGTTCAGTAAATTTCATATATATTTTTTTTTTATCAAGACCATATTACATAATTTCTGAACAATTTGAAATACTAACCTTTAATATCATATTATCGACATAACTATATAATTATAATTAGCGACATTGAATTGTTTAACATGATACCTGAAGAAAACTAAAACAATAACTGCCAATTTTTACTCAACTTGCACGTCACGTATTTTCGGTGTCGGTGTGTCTGTATATATAGCATCATGCGAGCGGCGTGTGAGAACATGTTTACATAAATATGCAAGTACTCTTGGCTGAGACTACGTGTACTAGAGCCTTTGAGTGTAGTACGAGTATACATAACTAAATACAAGAGATATTTCTGCGGAAGTTATTTTAACAGAAAAATTTTGTTTACCACAACACTTTAATTTAGTTAAAATTGTGTGATTTATTTATCTTTATTCTACTCTGGATTCTTTTACACATATAATGAATGTAAATAAAATAAATACGTATAAATAATAAGGAAAAGGAACTCATATTGGATAATGTTATGGTTGGAGTATCGTGTTCTAATGATCACGTTAGTTCTTGACACTAATTTGCATTTTCTTCCATTAAAGTTCCATCTGAAATACAATTGTTGTGCATGAAACAGTATAAGTTACTATTATAATAATTATAATTATTATTATTAAGCAGGGAAGGGAGCGGCGATGGCGCGTAGTCTGCTCGTGCCAAACATCGGAAGCCCGAGGTCAACCAGAAGAATACTTTTGATGGCAGCTGTCCAGTCAGTCCTACCGTATGAAGCTGAAATGTGGGCAGACTCCTTGACTTGTACGGTAGAAACTAGTCCAGGTCCAAAGACGAAGTGCTCTTCGAGCTGCATCGGCCTACCGCATGGTTTCCATGCCAGCTGTCTTCGTCTTTGCCGGAGTGATGCCGATCTACCTTCTCGCCAAGGAACGTAAGATCGTTTTTCAGAGGAAGAAGGAGGTAAAGCCACACGAGGCACGAAGCCACATGATGGAGAGTTGGTAGAGAGTTTGGAAATAGATAGAACGTGGTTTCTGGACGACAAGGCTCGTCAACCAGGTGCAGCCGTGTGCGGAGAGGTCGGCTATTACCAGTGGCGGCTCGTGGTTCTGACAGTTGGGGTTCAATGCCTGAATGTTTTTACTAAGATAAGAGCAAATATCCCATTCCAAATAACACACGGGGTAGGTCGCAACATGAAGGCATAACAACAACTATTAGTTGTTGTTATGCCTTCAACATGAAAGGCTATTAACAACTTTTAGTAGGCCTAATATTAAATTGTGTTTATACTATTTGTAAATTATTCTAAAAATGTATAGTTAAAATAAAAGGGCAGTTAAATATTTCTGTTTAATATTTAAAACGGGAAGCGGCCTAACTTGTTCCTTAATTTTGCATTTATCTTTAATAGAAAGAGAAGAAAAATTTGTTTTAAAATAGATTGAGCACTATTTATTTTATAAAATCAATGAACTGAACACAAAAATAAGAAATACCTGGACACATAACACAAAGTTATAACATAACATTCGTCTTAAATTGTGATGTCCAAGTACTTGCAGATGATATTAAGATCTCACTAACCGGCAAGGAGAATCATCTTATACTTCAACAGTGTATAGGCAATGTTGCAGAGTGGACACGGAGGAATTTCATGCCACTAAGTCATAAGAAACCTGTAATAGCCACGTGCATCCGTAGGAACAATTCGTCTTACAATACTTATTAAATAGATGTATATATTATATACTTATACTTATTAAATAGGCTGTAGGAAGAAAGATTTAGTACCTGATCTGGGTGTTCTTATGGACACAAAGAAATGAAAGCGTTGTATAATATAAAAGACAAATATATATAATATACAAAGACAACACTTTCCTCAGCATGTTGAAAGTGTTGTCTTTTAAGCCCTAAGTAATTTAGCCTTATTAATGGACTGGGAGACACTTTAAAAGTACTGATTCCTGTGTGACTCTTTATAAATCTTTGGTTCGAAGCCATCTGTAATATACTTCACACGTATAGAAGGGGAACTTTAAGTACACAGATAACTGCATTGCGGTATTTCAGAGAAGCTTCTTGCACTAGATGAGCATCAGATTCAACTTATTGAGTCGTCATGTGGATGTCAAGAAAGATCTTAGGCGTCCTTCACCCTTGAGACTAGGAGAACTCATACAGGCCTGCTCTTTTTTCATCGAGTTCTTCTTGGACTTAGTGGATTGCGCGTGACTATTAGTTCCTACCAACACACTTCGTGTAGGTTCCAAGTTTATTATTAGACACACAGGATCGTGTAGCCAACCTCTATGTTGACGTCATCGACTTCTTTAGTGACAAAACGTTTCAACAAACTATAAGAGATGGAATGTTCTGACTGCAAGTGTTTGACCTGCCACACTCATTTTCTGGCGTGACTTGTTAGATGCATTGTACTTAGAATTTATTATGTCTTCTGTTTTTTCTTGTCATAGGTATCTTCTTACTTAACACAATAAATCTTCAGATTTATGACTTTTTCAAGTGTGATATACTAAGGTTCTATGAACCGTTCTATCACACTTGTCCCCTGTTCCTCTACTGGGTGTCCTTCTGTCCCAGTGAGTGGATCGGAATAAATATTATTTAAAACATCAAAATATTGTTATTAAATAATAATATAATTGTGACACAATTTTTGAGTTCTTCGCATAATTTTGTGCGAATGATAAACTTCTCATCTAGACCAGTAAGCATACGACACAAAAGGAAGTAATCATATGTAATCATGTATATTAGAGAAAATTGATTAAAGTTATCGCGAAAATGTAGAAAACGATAGCGTTAAAGACAAAGATACCGCGTAAGAACAAAGGCGAAGTAGAAAATTGTATATTACAACAAGTGAACTCTTTTAATTATCTTGGTCGTGATATCCCTTATCATTATAATAATGGCAAAGTAATAAGGTAAACGAAATTGCTCAATATTTGTGGAGTGATGCAAAGATTTCTTAGGAATAACATGCGAAGAGAAATTTGTATAGTATTCAGACATGGACAGTTACAAGACAACATGAGAAAATGCGGTTATCAGCGATGAGTCTTGGAAGAGATAAATAAGTTTGTAAAATCTTACACAAAACAATTGATAATGGGAACAATAACGGGAAATAAAAGAAACTGGTGTAGCGATATAAGTGAATATAACGATGAACTGTGAAGTGAATAAGAAAAAGAAGAAGAAGAACAAGAAGATGATGGTGATGACGACGGCGACAATACGACGAAGATATTATTGCCATTATTATTATTGTTTTTATTTTATTTTTAATATTATTGTTTTTGTCGTTCTAGATATTGTTGTTATTATTTCCGACGTCCCAGTTGATAAATGATGGTAGTGAGCGCAGCAAATTAAAGAAGGAAACATCGCTTTTCACCCGATAAACTTCAGGCTGCGGTGAGCTCTTTGCATAACAGGAACGCACCTTGTCCAGACGGAATTCAGGCGAAAGTATTTGAAAGCCATGTGTAATATTAACTCACAGCTGCGGCTGAACACGTCTGTGCGGTGTGATATGTTTAAATAGTACTTGTGATTTGAATTGTGTCTGTTAGTTCAGGATGTCGTTTTTGTGTTTGTATATTTCTAGTTGTTCAAAAGTGTATAGTTTTCGGCCTTTTGTGTGTACGTGTAGAATATCCATGTTGAGTTCGATGTTTGTGTATGTGTGGTTTGCTTCAATGAGGTGGTTTGCAAAGGTGAATTCTGTAGTGGAGTGTAGTGCCTTTGAGTGTTCAATGTATCTGTGTTTGAACCAATTCAGTTTGTAAACACCAGGTAGACCAAATTTGTTTTGTGCTTTGTGTGTGTGTTTTGAAGTACCGTATGTGATCTGTTTTGTTACATCAATAACCACACTGAAAAAATATCCCAAAAATTCAAAAAAGCAGGATAGAGAATCGCATAAAAAACTACAAACAAAATTTTTACCAATAAAAACTGTGTTCCGAGTCGGTAGTGATATAATTATATTTATTTAAATTTTTGGTATTTAAAATTTTTCATCGAAAGGTGTGAGAATTCCTCTTAAATGTTTGACCAACAAGTCGCGATAAATATAAAACTGTAAAAAACTTCTATATTTTGTTGATAACAGATTAGAGATATCATAAAAGAAAGTTATGGTCATTTTAGCAAGACTAAAACGCCAGTAGTGACGATACTTTCGTGTTTTCTTTCAACATCGCTTTGGTAAGACTATATAGTATTATAAGAGATGCAGTCCATGTCTACCGGACAAAGAATTTTGCTACCACCTGAAGGCACCTAATTCGTATCTCAACAGTGCCATAAAAACAAGATGAATTTTGTAACTCCAGGCAGACCGGCTTCTAGACATGAGTCCCTGAGATTACATACAGCAGTAAGAAAGCGTAATCTGGCTACATCACTTTTCATGTACTACGCCTGTAATATGTATCCTTTTACGGTTTCAGAACCCTTATACAAATTGTGAATTTAAATTGTTAATTTACAAATATGTTAAATTGAATTGAAAATCTGACGATCGTCTTCTGTGCATCGTCTCACAGTATTAGTAAGTGTCAAGTGTTTAGTTGCCTATTTGTGTTGCAAAATATTTTGATTTATTCAATTTTGTGACTTGTATTATAAGACGAGCATAGTGCGCCTTGTACAATTCTATGACTAGCACACTACTGTGACATGAGTTTCATAGTTTTAATGAAGTGTTATTAAAAGTTGTGAGGACCAGTTTTTCTGGCGTTAAATAATTTATTCAATATTTTATGATCAACATCTAAGATATCCTCGTAACAATAATTTTAAATGACATATTACTGTATTCTGATCATTCAAAATTATCACTTACAACTGTGTTTACAAACGTTCTAAAACCATTTTTAACTTTGTCGTATTTTCTTGCTTCTCTGCTATGTACAATTTTCCCTCGAACGACGCCTTTCGGTTTCGCAACCATTATCAAGTTCTTCCTACAACAAAATTAAAATACCTACTTCCTTATATATATAGTAACCCTCCCACGCATAACCGGTTACATTTAACCAATAGGAGGCATTAATTACCGACCAGTCCTTGTTAGCCCCGCCCCTTACTTAGTCAACTTGCCCTCGTCACATACATTACCCTCTAGAAATCTCCTACAGCTTTCTAACTTCTGAACACATATCCTGTAAGCGTATTACACCTTTCATACATTACTCTTTCAAAATATAGTAAAATATATCCTCATTACTAAATTCAGTCTTTATATTCATCAGCGCATTACTATTCTTTTCCCTTACTCTTAATATTTCTAATTCTTCATACAATTTGCGTTTACTTATGTTATTCTCTAACCTTACTATTTCGACATTCTCTGTTGGGTCTAAAAACCTATGCAATATTTCATTCAAATGTCTCGCGTAGAGCGAATTCGTAGTTCTATCTCCTTCTCCTCTCGCATGCTCTCTCAATCTAATTTCGAACTTACGTCCTGTTTCACCCAGATAAACCATATCACACTGTTTACTGTTCAACTTATAAACACCGCTTTTCTGTAATTCAGGCGTTATTTTAGTACTACTATTCTTTATATAATCAAAAACTGTTTTTGTCTTTTTCACCGCTACATCTATATTGTGTTTTTCAAAGCACTTGATTATGTTCCTCGTTTGAAATCCCAGATACGTTATTGATCCTATGTATTTCTATTCTTTCTTCTCTTCTTGTTTACTATTTCCTTCTATTTTTTTTACAATTTTCTCTACTACCCCTGGTTTATAATTATTATTTTACGCTATTTCTTCTATTCTTTTTAACTCTTCTTTTTCACATTAATCATCTTCTAAATATTTTATTGCCCTATAACAAAATGAATTTAGTGGAGCCATCTTGTGACTTAAGGGATGGTATGATTCCTGAGGTATAATTAAGTCTGTATAAGTTTATTTTCTAAATACATCAAATTTAAAAACACCACACTCTATCTTTATGTATAGATCTAGGTAATTTATTTGTACTCCACCTATTTCCTCTTTGAATTTATTTTATTTTCAATTTGATTAATTTCATTCGTCAGTTCTGTGAATTCTTATTTGTTCCCTCCCACACCACCAAAATGTCGTCTACGTACCTTATCCATTCCTTTATTTTATCCATATATTTTGATTGCATTAGGATACGCCTGTCAAAACAGTTCATCTATATTTCCGCCATTACTGGTGACAACGGACAACCCATTGGAAGCCCCTCATTTTGAATGTAATATTTATTGTTAAACTTAAAGTAGTTCTGGTTTACCCACACTGTCAGAACTTTTATTAAGTCACTTTTATACTGACACTGTCCTAAATTATTTTTAATAATTTCTAAAGTATGTTCAACCGATATATTCGTAAACATATCTGACACGTCTAACAACATAAGTTTCGTATTTTCACTTATTTTTACTAACTTCAACCGTTCTGTTATATTTCTACTATTTTCTACACTATATGTTACCTCAAATTCGTATAACCTCCTAAGCAACTTGATCACTTCTTTCGATATCTTATAACTAGGCGTATTAATAAACGAAACCATTGGCCTAAACGGCATGCCTTCTTTATGTAATTTTGGTTGACACCTCAATCTTGGCGCTTCCGGGTTTGATTCTATAAGTGATTTCTTCTTCTTATCGCTTAGGAATGTTATTTCTTTTAACACTTTTTTAATTTGAGCTTGGTATTTGCTTGTGTAATCATATTTTATTCCTTGATATGGGCCTTCTTTTATAAACCCTTCTGTCTTGTTTATGTACCAATCTTTCTTCATTACAACTGAAGTATTTCCTTTGTCTGCTTTAGTAACTAGTAGATTATATATTTTTTTTTTCAATTTCTTTACATGCTTCGTGACCTGTTATTCCACCTTATTTCTTCGATTTCTACTTTTATTATACATTTTTTCAACGATTTCATTTAACTCATACCTCATTTATTTTTTAGTATCCTCATTTTCTATTTTCTCTACTATTACTTCACACACCACTAATGCCTTTTCCTTATTTATGCCAACAGGCGGTGCATACTTTAAACACTTATCTAATAATTGTTGTTCCTCTTCTGTGAATGTAACTTCTGTAAGGTTAACCACTCGTTGGGCAAAACGTTTCTCACTACTCTTTTTGTTACCTACCCTTATATTTCGTTTTTTTGCATAGTTTCTCTAATTTACCAAGTAATTTGTTGTTTGAAGTCTTTAATTTCTTATTTGCGTAATTCTCACCGAACCCGTATAATATTTCTTCCAATTATATAAATGAGAATATTTTATATATTTCCAAGTGCATTTTAAATAATTCTTTATTAAATGTATTTAGTTTTCCGTAGAGGTACCTAATTTTTAATTTTATCCATAATTTTTCACTAAATATTTTCACTTTTGTCGCTACTTCACCCTTATTATTTATATTAATTTTTGCATAATTCGGTATTATATTTCTATACTCGCACTGTTTATTAAACCATATTTTACTAAGATTTTACTTTAGCTTTATTTTCAATTGTACTTTAGTTTTTAAATATTCCTATATATATTCCTATATTCCTATGCGATAAGAAGAAGAAATTACTTCTACAATCAAAAACCCGGAAGCATTAAGGTTGAGGTGTCAACCAAAATTACATAAAGAAGGCATGCCGTTTAGGCCAATAGTTTCGTTTATTAATTCGCCTAGTTATAAGATATCGAAAGAAGTGAGCAAGTTGCTTAGGAGGTTATACGAATTTGAGGTAACATATAGTGTAGAAAATAGTAGAAATGTAACAGAACGGTTGAAGTTAGTAAAAATAAGTGAAAATACGAAACTGATGTCGTTAGACGTGTCAGATATGTTTACGAATATATCGGTTGAACATACTTTAGAAATTATTAAAAATAATTTAGGACAGTGTCAGTATAAAAGTGACTTAATAAAAGTTCTGACAGTGTGGGTAAACCAGAACTACTTTAAGTTTAACAATAAATATTACATTCAAAATGAGGGGCTTCCAATGGGTTGTCCGTTGTCACCAGTAATGGCGGAAATATAGATGAACTGTTTTGACAGGCGTATCCTAATGCAATCAAAATATATGGATAAAATAAAGGAATGGATAAGGTACGTAGACGACATTTTGGTGGTGTGGGAGGGAACAAATAAGAATTCACAGAACTGACGAATGAAATTAATCAAATTGAAAATAAAATAAATTCAAAGAGGAAATAGGTGGAGTACAAATAAATTACCTAGATCTAAACATAAAGATAGAGTGTGGTGTTTTTAAATTTGATGTATTTAGAAAAGAAACGTATACAGACTTAATTATACCTCAGGAATCATACCATCCCTTAAGTCACAAGATGGCTCCACTAAATTCATTTTGTTATAGGGCAATAAAATATTTAGAAGATGATTAATATGAAAAAGAAGAGTTAAAAAGAATAGAAGAAATAGCGTAAAATAATAATTATAAACCAGGGGTAGTAGAGAAAATTGTAAAAAGAATAGAAGGAAATAGTAAACAAGAAGAGAAGAAAGAATAGAAATACATAGGATCAATAACGTATCTGGGATTTCAAACGAGGAACATAATCAAGTGCTTTGAAAAACACAATATAGATGTAGCGGTGAAAAAGACAAAAACAGTTTTTGATTAATAAAGAATAGTACTACTAAAATAACGCCTGAATTACAGAAAAGCGGTGTTTATAAGTTGAACTATAAACAGTGTGATAAGGTTTATCTGGGTGAAACAGGACGTAAGTTCGAAATTAGATTGAGAGAGCATGCGAGAGGAGAAGAAGACAGAACTACGAATTCGCTCTACGCGAGACATTTCATGAAACATCGCATAGGTTTTTAGACCCAACAGAGAACGTCGAAATAGTAAGGTGAGAGAATAACATAAGTAAACGCAAATTGTTTGAAGAATTAGAAATATTAAGAGTAAGGAAAAATAATAGTAATGCGCTGATGAATATAAAGACTGAATTTAGTAATGAGGATATATTTTACTATATTTTGAAAGAGTAATGTATGAAAGGTGTAATACGGTTACAGGATATGTGTTCAGAAGTTATAAACTCTAGGAGATTTCTAGATGGTAATGTATGTGACTAGGTCAAGGTTGACTATGTAAGGGGCGGGGCTAACAAGGACTGGTCCTTAAGTAATGCCTCCTATTGGTTGAATGTAACCGGTTATACGTGGGAGGGTTAGTATATATATAAGGGAAGTAGGTATTTTAATTTTGTTGTAGGAAGAACTTAATAATGGTTCCGAAACCGAAAGGCCTCGTTCGAGGGAAAATTTTACATAGCAGAGAAGCAACAAAATACGCCAAAGTTGTTATGAAGACTGCTAACAGATAAAATAGCTGATAAAACCATTTTTACCGAAATAATTAAATTTTATAAAAAATGTTATTATAAATACAACACAGATAGACAAAGATAAAAACTGAAAACTGCGTTGACGATAAATAAAATTGGGGTCCATAGCTTAAGAAGGACTTTAGTTTAAGCTTAAGAAGCTTAGATAAGTTCCAGCGAAACACAGAAAAAGCTGAATTGCTCTCATACAAAAAATAAAAATGCAATAGTATTTCTATATATATAATACAAAAAAATCCGGTAGTTGATATGGATTTTAAAATGTGAACCAATTTATAAAATTTGTTTTGCTACAATTTTCAGTAATATAGGTACCTTGTCTCTTACGCTAAGGCAGACATCTGCCTGTTTACAAGCTAGTAGGCCTATAATATAAAAATAATGGAAAACAATAGTGAAAGTGACTTTACGAGTCTCGTGTGAGTGTGTGTCAGTGTATTTGCGCGCGCGCGATTTTGATGTCATCTATCAGTTGTACATGTTAATTTAGATTTATTCATTTACAATAGATACTTTTAACAAGTGTACAGTTAGAGTGTCGATAAAACCGGATGAAAACTGATTCATAATGGAGACAGAAAAGAGAAAACCTCGAGTCTTTCAGGTAACTGGTATTACACTATACTACTAGTGGCAATAGCCAATATGTGAAATATGCAGTGCCATTGCAATTAGTAGTATTATTGTTTAGTTGGAGTTACGTTATAGTACACACACGCGCATATATTGCAAGGCTAAAAATTGTACCAGGGTACACATACTGTTGTGCTATGCTGCATTCGTAATTCATAACAAACATAAATTAGCAGAAATGTATTGAACGCCCTGTACTATTTTAAAACTAACAGTCTTAGACTAGTATCACCTGATGTGATGATGTCAAGACGGGTGAGACTCTGTATGCGCGTTTATAATATGCTGTAAGTTTCTAGTGTGTATGTGTGTGTGTGTGTGTGTGTGTGTGTGTTTTACCAGTACAGACAGGAACTTTAGACGCATGCAAAATTACATGTTTTCTGATATTGTGCGACAATGAATATTAAACGCGGAAACAGAATTTTCAGCGGGTTGTACCCGTATATAAGCGTAACGCACTCCGATAGTGCCAATTCTTGGGTACATAAAGTGACAGTGTAGTTATTTGTTAATTACTTTAATGTACAGGCAAATACGGAGTAAAACAAAACAGTTCTGTGAAGTGAAAAGTATCGCGAATAAAGAAAAATTATTGAATTTGCCAAGAATGTTACAGTCGATGAAAATTGCCAAAATAAGCAAACGTGTTGACGTTGTCAAGGCGACGCTGAGCCTGCTTAACAATCGTTGACAAGGTCGGGCGTGTGTAGTGAATCTTCGACAGGTATGTTATTCCAGAACTATATAATTCCAAGTCTGGTGAACAACAATCTCTTTGTAATCAGATTGTCACCGAGTGAACTTGCGGATATCGCGAATAACGGTTGTTATCATGATGTCTGACCAATCAAACTCTTACATCAGCGCACACAATCGTCAGAGGATCACTATGGACACACAAACACACACAAGAGTTGAGTGATTTTTGGCGTCAGGTGATACTGAAATAAATTATTTAAATGCAAAAAATAAATAAAACAGGCAGTACTGAAACAGAAACAATAAGAAATATTCTGTAATAAGTATAAAAAAAATAAATTGTTATGTTAATCATTGTAAACAGTGAAATCAATATAACTTTTTTGTACAATAATCTCACGTAAAAAATGTATACAAAAATTTAAATTGAAAAGCTAATTATTTAAATTCTTATGTGCACATTCTTACTGTTAGAATAATGTTAGTTGGATACAAAATTTTCATCAAAATGTTTAAAGTGATAATTTATTAATTAAGTTGTTCATTGTCAGTTAGTAATTCCTTTAGTGTCTGTCAGGCATCTAGTTAAAAAAATTTTTAATTCATTATATCAATATGAGGTTTATAATAAGCGTAAATTATTTAAATGAGGGTTATTACACACTGTGGTTACAATACATGCACACTTATAAAAAAAGGCACACATATTCGCTTTTTCAGATTGGTTTTTTATTTAAAAAAGCAATTCTAATTTTTTTTAATTTATCTTAATAATTTCATTCCAGGAAAGTGACTCCTTTGTATAAATTTAATCTTTATATGTGACGCACCTGTAATGTTTGATCAAAACGCAAATAACGTCAAATCCCACTGCACACACACGAACACACATATGCACAAGCAGGTAACATCGCAGTGTGTGTGTGCACTCGGTAGTAATTAGCAATTAGGACGATTTTATAGAAATATTATATACTTACTGATACCTCTCAATCATACGCGTCTGTTAAAGTGTCTGGAACAAATAATCATATCATGGTATCAATGTGAACATCACAATGAAATAGGTGTTTACCGATAATGAAATGAAAAATTTGCAAAAGAAAGATAGGTTTTATTTTTTGTACCTTTAATCTTCTTCACTATCATTCATTCTTACTTATGCTTAAAGGTGTTAAATACTATTCATCTATCACCCGTTTCTTACATCATTATCTTATTTGCAATTTCCTCCTTTTTTGCTATATTATTTTTACTTCTCTTATTAACTGTCTACCGATATTGGTTCGGCAGACAATTCCTTCAGTGCTTGAGAATTCGTAACATTATGCATCAACCTGAAGATATTAATGAATTTGTCTCAGCGTTATTGTATACATCACAGACATATGGTCCAAATAGAAACACTGAGAATGGACATTGGAGAGGAGAATACTGAAATGAATATATGGGCCAGTGAAGGAGGCAGGTATCACCTTTTCATATTTACTTTATATATTAGTGTATTTTGTCTTCCTTTTTTCTTTTCCGTCCCCTCCTTTACTGTGATTTACTTTTTTATAATGTTTCCTTTCTAAAGACATCTCTGCAGGTCAATCGATTTTGATTGTGTTTAAAAATATTCATTTTCATTACACTTGGAACAGGATTTGTAATATCTGACGTTTTACCTGACGATGGCCCTGAAAACAGATTGTATTTCGTTGTATTGGAAAAGGCAAGTTTGAATTTATAAGCTGTTTTAATTTTATTGGCCCCATTACAGGTGATGATTTCGTTTTTCTTTGTTATATCTCAATTTTCAGCATTACTATTGTCCAGGATGGAGATAAGATATTACATGAGGATTAGAAGACATTAGCTTGTTGATCAAAATCTGCTGACACTTTATTTAACACTAGCTGTTTTATTAAATTTTCCGGAGACCATTCTCATATCCAGAATAAGAATGCAAGAAATATGCATAAGTTAGCATTTTCTTAACAAAAATAATAATTTGCTTCCTTTAATTGATCGTCTTAATATAGGCCTACATATTGCTAGATAAGTCCTGTAACATGTTTAAATTATATTCCATCTCATTTGGGTACAAATAGCATTTCAACTTTCTTTCGTTACTGCGACCCGACTCACTCGGAGACAAAAAATGGAAACATCTCGACTACGTGCGCTCCATGCCACCCAAAATTGCGTGAGCGAGACGTGTTCCTTCAGGCTTCCTACTGTAAGTGAATATATCACCATTTTAGATAAGTTTGAGACTTACTAACTTATGTTCACATTTATGTCGACGTTTCTGCAGAAAACTAGTGGAATGGAATCTACTAAATACAGGAAACTCTTTTTAAATTATCAGAACAGACAATGTAGGCGTAGTCTGTTAAACACACGCTAATGAAGGCAACTGGGGAAACAGTGTAGTATTTTCATTTCGAACTTAAGGGTTGGTCAATTTCACACATCGGTCAAAATTTTTTGTCATTGACCATTAATATTTTACTTACTGAATGTGTAATCAAGAACACAGTGTTACAACTATTGGCCTATTTTGAGTGTGTTCTTATATAAAATGCAAAGAAAATTTACATGGTGGTAGAAGCCGAAAATCGGAACCATCCTGAAGTTACATAATAACTTTGTTAACCGTGTAGTACTCTAAATAATCGTAACGTGCTCGGAATAATGAAAATAATGGTAAGACTACATTCCCTCGTGTACATGAATGTATGTCGTTTATTATATTTTATATCAGTAGGGGAGAAATAAAACTGTTAACGCGTAGACGAAATTATTTGTAGGATACGTCATATATATATTATGTAGTCGCCGCTGTTCTGACAGTATAAAAACAAAAATGCTGTCGAACAATTACCGCTGTTGATAGTGTGCTTAATATTATTATTTCTATTGTTATTGACGTTGGAGCGTTCGCTGCATTGACTGCAGTAAAACAGCATTTACTGGTTACAAAAAGTATCGATGTTAACTACGAATATTTGTATGGCTCCTTTATATTGTAGTCTTCTTGTAATAACTAGGCCTACTGTTATATCCATCTACCCATCCGTGTGCAAGTGCAGCTGCCGTCTGTCGAACCTCATACCAAAGACTTCTGTGGCTTTATCCACCTCGTGTCAACCCTCCTTTCAGCCAACAATAATCGTCTATCCACCTTGTAACAACCCTCCTTTCCTTGTCACTCCGTATATACCCTACCGTCTTTCCATTATCTCCTTAACAATCTTGCGTCCGTCGTATAGTTGTATCCCAGTTTAACCACACTCTGAACCAAAAATCATCGGCTATCCACCTCGTATTAACCCTCGTTCCGCCGTCACACTGTATATACCCTCCCCTCTTTCCATCATCTTCTTGTCTTATTATTTCCATCATCTTCTTGTAAATACTACTGTTATATCCATCTACCCATCCGTGTGGAAGTGCAGCTGCCGTCGGGCGAATCCTGTATACCAGAGACTTCTGCGGCTTTATCCACTTCCTATCAACCCTCCTGTCCCCGTTACACCATATATACCCTCCCCTCTTTCCATAATCTTCTTGTCTTATTATTTCCATCATCTTCTTGTTATTACTACTGTTATATCCATCTACACATCTGTGCAAGTACAGCTGCCGTCTGGCGAATCCTGTATACCAGAGACTTCTGCGGCTTTATCCACTTCCTATCAACCCTCCTGTCCCCGTTACACCATATATACCCTCCCCTCTTTCCATAATCTTCTTGTCTTATTATTTCCATCATCTTCTTGTTATTACTACTGTTATATCCATCTACACATCTGTGCAAGCGCAGCTGCCGTTTGTCGAACCTCATCCAAAAGACGTCTGTGGCTTTATTCACCTCGTGTCAACTTTCATTTCCCCGTTACAGCGTATACAACCTACTGTCTTTCCATCATATACTTAACTATCTCGCGTCCGTCGTATAGTTGATTCCCAGTTTAACCACTCTCTGAGCCAACAATCGTCGGCTATCCACATCGTATTAACACTCTTTTCCCCGCGACATCGTATATAACCTCCCGCTTTCCATCATCTTCTTGTCTTCTTCTTTCCATCATCTTCTTGTAATTACTACTGTTATATCCATCTACCTATCTGTGCAAGCGCAGCTGCCGTCTGTCGAACCTCATACCATAAACGTCTGTGGCTTTATCCACCTCGTATCAACCCTCCTTTCCATGTCATTCCGTATATACCCTACAGTCTTTCCATCATGTCCTTAACTATCTCGCGTCCGTCGTATAGCTGGATCCCAGTTTAACCACTCTCTGAGCCAACAATCATTGGCTATCCACCTCGTGTCAACCCTCCTTTCGCCGTCACTCCGTATATACACTACCGGTGTGTTCATCATCTCCTTAACTATCTAACATCCGTCGAATAGTTGGATCCCAGTTTAACCACTCTCTGAGCCAACAATCATTGGCTATCCACCTCGTGTCAACCCTCCTTTCGCCGTCACACCGTATATACCCTACCGGTGTGTCCATAATCTCCTTAACTATCTCGCGTCCGTCGTATAGTTGGATCCCAGTTTAACCACTCTCTGAGCCAACAATCATTGGCTATCCACCTCGTGTCAACCCTCCTTTCGCCGTCACTCCGTATATACCCTACCGGTGAGTTCATCATCTCCTTAACTATCTAACGTCCGTCGTATAGTTGGATCCCAGTTTAACCACTCTCTGAGCCAACAATCATTGGCTATCCACCTCGTGTCAACCCTCCTTTCGCCGTCACTCCGTATATACCCTACCGGTGTGTCCATCATCTCCTTAACTATATCGCATCCGTCGTATAGTTGGATCCCAGTTTAACCACTCTCTGAGCCAACAATCATTGGCTACCCACCTCGTGTCAACCCTCCTTTCGCCGTCACTCCGTATATACCCTACCGGTGTGTCCATAATCTCCTTAACTATCTCGTATCCGTCGTATAGTTGGATCCCAGTTTAACCACTCTCTGAGCCAACAATCATTGGCTATCCACCTCATGTCAACCCTCCTTTCGCCGTCACTCCGTATATACCCTACCGGTGTGTCCATCATCTCCTTAACTATCTCGCATCCGTACGTATAGTTGGATCTCAGTTTAACCACTCTCTGAGCCAACAATCATTGGCTATCCACCTCGTGTCAACCCTCCTTTCGCCGTCACTCCGTATATACCCTACCGGTGTGTCCATCATCTCCTTAACTATCTCGCATCCGTCGTATAGTTGCATCCCAGTTTAACCACTCTCTGAGCTAACAATCATTGGCTAACCACCTCGTATCGACAGTCGTTTTCCCGTCACTCCGTATATACCCTACCGGTGTGTCCATCATCTCCTTAACTATCTCGCATCCGTCGTATAGTTGGATCCCAGTTTAACCACTCTCTGAGCCAACAATCATCGGCTATCCACCTCGTGTCAACCCTCCTTTCGCCGTCACTCCGTATATACCCTACCGGTGTGTCCATCATCTCCTTAACTATCTCGCATCCGTACGTATAGTTGGATCCTAGTTTAACCACTCTCTGAGCCAACAATCATCGGCTATCCACCTCGTATCAACCGTCCTTTTCCCGTCACACCGTATATACCCTACCGGTGTGTCCATCATCTCCTTAACTATCTCGCATCCGTCATATAGTTGGATCCCAGTTTAACCACTCTCTGAGCCAACAATCACCGGCTATCCACCTCATATCAACCGTCCTTTTCCCGTCACTCCGTATATACCCTACCGGTGTGTCCACCATCTCCTTAACTATCTCGCATCCGTCGTATAGTTGGATCCACTCTCTGAGCCAACAATCATTGGCTATCTACCTCGTGTCAAACCTCATTTCGCATTCATTCCGTATAAACCCTACCGGTGTGTCCATCATCTCCTTAACTATCTCGCATCCGTTGTATAGTTGGATCAACTCTCTGAGCCAACAATCGTTGGCTATCCAGCTCGTGTCAAACCTCCTTTCGCCGTCACCCCGTATACAACTTACCGGTGTGTCCATCATCTCCTTAACTATCTCGCATCCGTCGTATAGTTGGATCCCAGTTTAACCACTCTCTGAGCCAACAATCATTGGCTATCCACCTCGTGTCAACCCTCCTTTCGCCGTCACTCCGTATATACCCTACCGGTGTGTCCATAATCTCCTTAACTATCTCGTATCCGTCGTATAGTTGGATCCCAGTTTAACCACTCTCTGAGCCAACAATCATTGGCTATCCACCTCGTGTCAACCCTCCTTTCGCCGTCATTCCGTATATACCCTACCGGTGTGTCCATCATCTCCTTAACTATCTCGCATCCGTCGTATAGTTGGATCCCAGTTTAACCACTCTCTGAGCCAACAATCATCGGCTATCCACCTCGTATCAACCGTCTTTTTCCGTCACTCCGTATATACCCTACCGGTGTGTCCACCATCTCCTTAACTATCTCGCATCCGTCGTATAGTTGGATATACTCTCTGAGCCAACAATCATTGGCTATCCACCTCGTGTCAAACCTCATTTCGCATTCACTCAGTATATACCCTACCGGTGTGTCCATAATCTCCTTAACTATCTCGTATCCGTCGTATAGTTGGATCCTAGTTTAACCACTCTCTGAGCCAACAATCATTGGCTATCCACCTCGTGTCTACACTCCTTTCGCCGTCACCCCGTATATACCCTACCGGTGTGTCCATCATCTCCTTAACTATATCGCATCCGTCGTATAGTTGGATCCCATTTTAACCACTCTCTGAGCCAACAATCATTGGCTATCCGCCTCGTGTCAACCCTCCTTTCGCCGTCACACCGTATATACCCTACCGGTGTATCCATAATCTCCTTTACTATCTCGTATCCGTCGTATAGTTGGATCCCAGTTTAACCACTCTCTGAGCCAACAATCATTGGCTATCCACCTCGTGTCAACCCTCCTTTCGCCGTCACTCCGCATATACCCTACCGGTGTGTCCATCATCTCCTTAACTATCTCGCATCCGTCGTATAGTTGGATCCCAGTTTAACCACTCTCTGAGCCAACAATCATTGGCTATTCACCTCGTGTCAACCCTCCTTTCGCCATCACTCCGTATATACCCTACCGGTGTGTCCATCATCTCCTTAACTATCTCGCATGCGTCGTATAGTTGGATCCCAGTTTAACCACTCTCTGAGCCAACAATCATCGGCTATCCACCTCGTGTCAACCCTCCTTTCGCCGTCACTCCGTATATACCCTACCGGTGTGTCCATCATCTCCTTAACTATCTCGCATCCGTACGTATAGTTGGATCCTAGTTTAACCACTCTCTGAGCCAACAATCATCGGCTATCCACCTCGTATCAACCGTCCTTTTCCCGCCACTCCGTATATACCCTACCGGTGTGTCCATCATCTCCTTAACTATCTCGCATCCGTCGTATAGTTGGATCCCAGTTTAACCATTCTCTGAGCCAACAATCATCGGCTATCCACCTCGTATCAACCGTCCTTTTCCCGTCACTCCGTATATACCCTACCGGTGTGTCCACCATCTCCTTAACTATCCCGCATCAGTCGTATAGTTGGATCAACTCTCTGAGCCAACAATCATTGTCTATCCACCTCGTGTCAACCCTCCTTTCGCCGTCACCCCGTATATACCTTACCGGTGTGTCCATCATCTCCTTAAGTATCTCGCATCCGTCGTATAGTTGGATCCCAGATTAACCACTCTCTGACCCAACAATCATTGGCTATTCACCTCGTGTCAACCCTCCTTTTGCCGTCACTCCGTATATACCCTACCGGTGTGTCCATCATCTCCTTAACTATCTCGCATCCGTCTTGTAGTTGGATCCCAGTTTAACCACTCTCTGAGCCAACAATCATTGGCTAACCACCTCGTATCAACCGTCCTTTTCCCGTCACCCCGTATATATCCTACCGGTGTGTCCATCATCTCCTTAACTATCTCGCATTCGTCGTATAGTTGGATCCCAGTTTAACCACTCTCTGAGCCAACAATCATCGGCTATCCACCTCGTGTCAACCGTCCTTTCGCCGTCACTCCGTATATACACTACTGGTGTTTCCATCATCTCATTCACTATCTCGCATCTGTACGTATAGTTGGATCTTAGTTTAACCACTCTCTGAGCCAACAATCATCGGCTATCTACCTCGTATCAACCGTCCTTTTCCCGTCACTCCGTATATACCCTACCGGTGTGTCCATCATCTCCTTAACTATCTCGCATCCGTCGTATAGTTGGATCCCAGTTTAACCACTCTCTGAGCCAACAATCATCGGCTATCCACCTCGTATCAACCGTCTTTTCCCGTCACTCCGTATATACCCTACCGGTGTGTCCACCATCTCCTTAACTATCTCGCATCCGTCGTATAGTTGGATCCACTCTCTGAGCCAACAATCATTGGCTATCCACCTCGTGTCAAACGTCATTTCGCATTCACTCCGTATCAACCCTACCGGTGTGTCCATCATCTCCTTAACTATCTCGCATCCGTCGTATAGTTGGATCCCAGTTTAACCACTCTCTAAGCCAACAATCATCGGCTATCCACCTCGTATCAACCCTCCTTTTCCCGTCACTCCGTATATACCCTACCGTCTTTCCATCATGTCCTTAACTATCTCGCAACCGTCATATAGTTGGATCCCAGTTCAACCACTCTCTGAGCCAACAATCATTGGCTATACACCTCGTGTCAACCCACCCTTCGCCGTCACTCCGTATATACCCTACCGGTGTGTCCATCATCTCCTTAACTATCTCTCATCCGCCGTATAGTTGGATCCCAGTTTAACCACTCTCTGAGCCAACAATCAGTGGCTATCCACCTCGTGTCAACCCTCCTTTCGCCGTCACTCCGTATATACCCTACTGCTGTGTCCATCGCCTCCTTATCTATCTCGCATCCGTCGTATAGTTGGATCCTAGTTTAACCACCCTCTGAGCCAACAATTATTGTCTGTCCACCTCGTGTCAACCCTCCTTTCGCCGTCACTCCGTATATACCCTACCGGTGTGTCCACCATCTCCTTAACTATCTCGCATCCGTCGTATAGTTGGATCGCAGTTTAACCACTCTCTGAGCCAACAATCATCGGCTATCCACCTCGTATCAACCTTCCTTTTCCCGTCACTCCGTATATACCCTACCGGTGTGTCCATCATCTCCTTAACTATCTCGCATCCGTCGTATAGTTGGATCAACTCTCTGAGCCAACAATCATTGGCTATCCACCTCGTGTCAACCCTCCTTTCGCCGTCACTCCGTATATACCTTACCGGTGTGTCCATCATCTCCTTAAGTATCTCGCATCCGTCGTATAGTTGGATCCCAGTTTAACCACTCTCTGAGCCAACAATCATTGGCTATCCGGCTCGTGTCAACCCTCCTTTCGCCGTCACTCCGTATATACCCTACCGGTGTGTCCATAATCTCCTTAACTATCTCGCATCCTTCGTATAGTTGGATCCCAGTTTAACCATTCTCTGAGCCAACAAACATTGGCTATCCACCTCGTGTCAACCCTCCTTTCGCCGTCAAACCGTATATACCCTACCGGTGTGTCCATCATCTCCTTAACTATATCGCATCCGTCGTATAGTTGGATCCCAGTTTAACCACTCTCTGAGCCAACAATCATTGGCTATCCACCTCATGTCAACCCTCCTTTCGCCGTCACTCCGTATATACCATACCGGTGTGCCCATCATCTCCTTAAATATCTCGCATCCGTCGTATTGTTGGATCCCAGTTTAACCACTCTCTGAGCCAACAATCATTGGCTATCCACCTCGTATCAACCCTCCTTTTCCCGTCACTCCGTATATACCCTACCGGTGTGTCCATCACCTCTTTAACTATCTCGCATCCGTCGTATAGTTGGATCCCAGTTTAACCACTCTCTGAGCCAATAATCATCGGCTATCCACCTCGTGTCAACCCTCCTTTCGCCGTCACTCCGTATATACCCTACCGGTGTGTCCATCGTCTCCTTAACTATCTCGCATCCGTCGTATAGTTGGATCCTAGTTTAACCACCCTCTGAGCCAACAATTATTGGCTATCCATCTCGTGTCAACCCTCCTTTCGCCGTCACTCCGTATATACCCTACCGGTGTGTCCATCATCTCCTTAACTATCTCGCATCCGTTGTATAGTTGGATCAACTCTCTGAGCCAACAATCATTGGCTATCCAGCTCGTGTCAACCCTCCTTTCGCCGTCACTCCGTATATACCTTACCGGTGTGTCCATCAACTCCTTAACTATCTCGCATCCGTCGTATAGTTGGATGCCAGTTTAACCACCCTCTGAGCCAACAATTATTGTCTATCAACCTCGTGTCAACCCTCCTTTCGCCGTCACTCCGTATATACCCTACCGGTGTGTCCATCATCTCCTTAAATATCTGCAATCCGTCGTATAGTTGGATCCCAGTTTAACCACTCTCTGAGCCAACAATCTTTGGCTATCCACCTCGTGTCAACCCTCCTTTCGCCGTCACTCCGTATATACCCTACCGGTGTGTCCATCATCTCCTTAACTATCTCGCATCCGTCGTATAGTTGGATCCCAGTTTAACCAGTCTCTGAGCCAACAATCATTGGCTATCCACCTCGTGTCAACCCTCCTTTCGCCGTCACTCTATATATACCCTACCGGTGAGTCCATCACCTCCTTGACTATCTCGCATCCGTCGTATAGTTGGATCCCAGTTTAACCACTCTCTGAGCCAACAATCATTGGCTATCCACCTCGTGTCAACCCTCCTTTCGCCGTCACTCCGCATATACCCTACCGGTGTGTCCATCATCTCCTTAACTATCTCGCATCCGTCGTATAGTTGGATCCCAGTTTAACCACTCTCTGAGCCAACAAACATTGGCTATTCACCTCGTGTCAACCCTCCTTTCGCCATCACTCCGTATATACCCTACCGGTGTGTCCATCATCTCCTTAACTATCTCGCATCCGTCGTATAGTTGGATCCCAGTTTAACCACTCTCTGAGCCAACAATCATCGGCTATCCACCTCGTGTCAACCCTCCTTTCGCCGTCACTCCGTATATACCCTACCGGTGTGTCCATCATCTCCTTAACTATCTCGCATCCGTACGTATAGTTGGATCCTAGTTTAACCACTCTCTGAGCCAACAATCATCGGCTATCCACCTCGTATCAACCGTCCTTTTCCCGTCACTCCGTATATACCCTACCGGTGTGTCCATCATCTCCTTAACTATCTCGCATCCGTCGTATAGTTGGATCCCAGTTTAACCACTCTCTGAGCCAACAATCATCGGCTATCCACCTCGTATCAACCGTCCTTTTCCCGTCACTCCGTATATACCCTACCGGTGTGTCCACCATCTCCTAAACTATCTCGCATCAGTCGTATAGTTGGATCAACTCTCTGAGCCAACAATCATTGTCTATCCACCTCGTGTCAACCCTCCTTTCGCCGTCACCCCGTATATACCTTACCGGTGTGTCCATCATCTCCTTAAGTATCTCGCATCCGTCGTATAGTTGGATCCCAGATTAACCACTCTCTGACCCAACAATCATTGGCTATTCACCTCGTGTCAACCCTCCTTTTGCCGTCACTCCGTATATACCCTACCGGTGTGTCCATCATCTCCTTAACTATCTCGCATCCGTCTTGTAGTTGGATCCCAGTTTAACCACTCTCTGAGCCAACAATCATTGGCTAACCACCTCGTATCAACCGTCCTTTTCCCGTCACTCCGTATATACCCTACCGGTGTGTCCATCATCTCCTTAACTATCTCGCATTCGTCGTATTGTTGGATCCCAGTTTAACCACTCTCTGAGCCAACAATCATCGGCTATCCACCTCGTGTCAACCCTCCTTTCGCCGTCACTCCGTATATACCCTACTGGTGTTTCCATCATCTCCTTCACTATCTCGCATCTGTACGTATAGTTGGATCATAGTTTAACCACTCTCTGAGCCAACAATCATCGGCTATCTACCTCGTATCAACCGTCCTTTTCCCGTCACTCCGTATATATCCTACCGGTGTGTCCATCATCTCCTTAACTATCTCGCATCCGTCGTATAGTTGGATCCCAGTTTAACCACTCTCTGAGCCAACAATCATCGGCTATCCACCTCGTATCAACCGTCTTTTCCCGTCACTCCGTATATACCCTACCGGTGTGTCCACCATCTCCTTAACTATCTCGCATCAGTCGTATAGTTGGATCCACTCTCTGAGCCAACAATCATTGGCTATCCACCTCGTGTCAAACCTCATTTCGCATTCACTCCGTATCAACCCTACCGGTGTGTCCATCATCTCCTTAACTATCTCGCATCCGTCGTATAGTTGGATCCCAGTTTAACCACTCTCTAAGCCAACAATCATCGGCTATCCACCTCGTATCAACCCTCCTTTTCCCGTCACTCCGTATATACCCTACCGTCCTTCCATCATGTCCTTAACTATCTCGCAACCGTCATATAGTTGGATCCCAGTTCAACCACTCTCTGAGCCAACAATCATTGGCTATACACCTCGTGTCAACCCACCCTTCGCCGTCACTCCGTATATACCCTACCGGTGTGCCCATCATCTCCTTCACTATCTCGCATCCGTCGTATTGTTGGATCCCAGTTTAACCACTCTCTGAGCCAACAATCATTGGCTAACCACCTCGTGTCAACCCTCCTTTCGCCGTCACTCCGTATATACCCTACCGGTGTGTCCATCATCTCCTTAACTATCTCTCATCCGTCGTATATTTGGATCCCAGTTTAAACACTCTCAGAGCCAACAATCAGTGGCTATCCACCTCGTGTCAACCCTCCTTTCGCCGTCACTCCGTATATACCCTACTGCTGTGTCCATCGCCTCCTTATCTATCTCGCATCCGTCGTATAGTTGGTTCCTAGTTTAACCACCCTCTGAGCCAACAATTATTGTCTATCCACCTCGTGTCAACACTCCTTTCGCCGTCACTCCGTATATACCCTACCGGTGTGTCCATCATCTCCTTAACTATCTCGCATCCGTCGTATAGTTGGATCGCAGTTTAACCACTCTCTGAGCCAACAATCATCGGCTAACCACCTCGTATCAACCTTCCTTTTCCCGTCACTCCGTATATACCCTACCGGTGTGTCCATCATCTCCTTAACTATCTCGCATCCGTCGTATAGTTGGATCAACTCTCTGAGCCAACAATCATTGGCTATCCACCTCGTGTCAACCCTCCTTTCGCCGTCACTCCGTATATACCTTACCGGTGTGTCCATCATCTCCTTAAGTATCTCGCATCCGTCGTATAGTTGGATCCCAGTTTAACCACTCTCTGAGCCAACAATCATTGGCTATCCGGCTCGTGTCAACCCTCCTTTCGCCGTCACTCCGTATAAACCCTACCGGTTTGTCCATAATCTCCTTAACTATCTCGCATCCTTCGTATAGTTGGATCCCAGTTTAACCATTCTCTGAGCCAACAAACATTGGCTATCCACCTCGTGTCAACCCTCCTTTCGCCGTCACACCGTATATACCCTACCGGTGTGTCCATCATCTCCTTAACTATATCTCATCCGTCGTATAGTTGGATCCCAGTTTAACCACTCTCTGAGCCAACAATCATTGGCTATCCACCTCGTGTCAACCCTCCTTTCGCCGTCACTCCGTATATACCCTACCGGTGTGTCCATAATCTCCTTAACTATCTCGCATCCGTCGTATAGTTGGATCCCAGTTTAACCACTCTCTGAGCCAACAATCATTGGCTATCCACCTCATGTCAACCCTCCTTTCGCCGTCACTCCGTATATACCATACCGGTGTGCCCATCATCTCCTTAAATATCTCGCATCCGTCGTACAGTTGGATCCCAGTTTAACCACTCTCTGAGCCAATAATCATCGGCTATCCACCTCGTGTCAACCCTCCTTTCGCCGTCACTCCGTATATACCCTACCGGTGTGTCCATCGTCTCCTTAACTATCTCGCATCCGTCGTATAATTGGATCCTAGTTTAACCACCCTCTGAGCCAACAATTATTGGCTATCCATCTCGTGTCAACCCTCCTTTCGCCGTCACTCCATATATACCCTACCGGTGTGTCCATCATCTCCTTAACTATCTCGCATCCGTTGTATAGTTGGATCAACTCTCTGAGCCAACAATCATTGGCTATCCAGCTCGTGTCAACCCTCCTTTCGCCGTCACTCCGTATATACCCTACCGTTGTGTCCATCATCTCCTTAACTATATCGCATCCGTCGAAAAGTTTTATCCCAGTTTAACCACTCTCTGAGCCAACAATCATTGGCTATCCACCTCGTATCAACCCTCCTTTTCCCATCACTCCGTATATACCCTACCGGTGTGGCCATCATCTCCTTAACTATCTCGCATCCGTCGTATAGTTGGATCCCAGTTTAACCACTCTCTGAGCCAACAATCATTGGCTATCCACCTCGTGTCAACCCTCCTTTCGCCGTCACTCCGTATATACCCTACCGGTGTGTCCATCATCTCCTTAACTATCTGCAATCCGTCGTATAGTTGGATCCCAGTTTAACCACTCTCTGAGCCAACAATCTTTGGCTATCCACCTCGTGTCAACCCTCCTTTCGCCGTCACTCCGTATATACCCTACCGGTGTGTCCATCATCTCCTTAACTATCTCGCATCCGTCGTATAGTTGGATCCCAGTTTAACCACTCTCTGAGCCAACAATCATCGGCTATCCACCTCGTATCAACCCTCCTTTTCCCGTCACACCGTATATACCCTACCGTCTTTCCATCATGTCCTTAACTATCTCGCATCCGTCGTATAGTTGGATCCCAGTTTAACCACTCTCTGAGCCAACAATCATTGGCTATCCACCTCGTGTCAACCCTCCTTTCGCCGTCACTCCGTATATACCCTACCGGTGTGTCCATCATCTCCTTAACTATCTCGCATCCGTCGTATAGTTGGATCCCAGTTTAACCACTCTCTGAGCCAACAATCATTGGCTATCCACCTCGTGTCAACCCTCCTTTCGCCGTCACTCTATATATACCCTACCGGTGTGTCCATCACCTCCTTGACTATCTCGCATCCGTCGTATAGTTGGATCCCAGTTTAACCACTCTCTGAGCCAACAATCATCGGCTATCCACCTCGTGTCAACCCTCCTTTCGCCGTCACTCCGTATATACCCTACCGGTGTGTCCATCATCTCCTTAACTATCTCGCATCCGTACGTATAGTTGGATCCCAGTTTAACCACTCTCTGAGCCAACAATCATCGGCTATCCACCTCGTATCAACCGTCCTTTTCCCGTCACTCCGTATATACCCTACCGGTGTGTCCATCATCTCCTTAACTATCTCGCATCCGTCGTATAGTTGGATCCCAGTTTAACCACTCTCTGAGCCAACAATCATCGGCTATCCACCTCGTATCAACCGTCCTTTTCCCGTCACTCCGTATATACCCTACCGGTGTGTCCACCATCTCCTTAACTATCTCGCATCAGTCGTATAGTTGGATCAACTCTCTGAGCCAACAATCATTGTCTATCCACCTCGTGTCAACCCTCCTTTCGCCGTCACCCCGTATATACCTTACCGGTGTGTCCATCATCTCCTTAAGTATCTCGCATCCGTCGTATAGTTGGATCCCAGATTAACCACTCTCTGACCCAACAATCATTGGCTATTCACCTCGTGTCAACCCTCTTTTGCCGTCACTCCGTATATACCCTACCGGTGTGTCCATCATCTCCTTAACTATCTCGCATCCGTCTTGTAGTTGGATCCCAGTTTAACCACTCTCTGAGCCAACAATCATTGGCTAACCACCTCGTATCAACCGTCCTTTTCCCGTCACTCCGCATATACCCTACCGGTGTGTCCATCATCTCCTTAACTATCTCGCATTCGTCGTATAGTTGGATCCCAGTTTAACCACTCTCTGAGCCAATAATCATCGGCTATCCACCTCGTGTCAACCCTCCTTTCGCCGTCACTCCGTATATACCCTACTGGTGTTTCCATCATCTCCTTCACTATCTCGCATCTGTACGTATAGTTGGATCCTAGTTTAACCACTCTCTGAGCCAACAATCATCGGCTATCTACCTCGTATCAACCGTCCTTTTCCCGTCACTCCGTATATACCCTACCGGTGTGTCCATCATCTCCTTAACTATCTCGCATCCGTCGTATAGTTGGATCCCAGTTTAACCACTCTCTGAGCCAACAATCATCGGCTATCCACCTCGTATCAACCGTCTTTTCCCGTCACTCCGTATATACCCTACCGGTGTGTCCACCATCTCCTTAACTATCTCGCATCCGTCGTATAGTTGGATCCACTCTCTGAGCCAACAATCATTGGCTATCCACCTCGTGTCAAACCTCATTTCGCATTCACTCCGTATCAACCCTACCGGTGTGTCCATCATCTCCTTAACTATCTCGCATCCGTCGTATAGTTGGATCCCAGTTTAACCACTCTCTAAGCCAACAATCATCGGCTATCCACCTCGTATCAACCCTCCTTTTCCCGTCACTCCGTATATACCCTACCGTCTTTCCATCATGTCCTTAACTATCTCGCAACCGTCATATAGTTGGATCCCAGTTCAACCACTCTCTGAGCCAACAATCATTGGCTATACACCTCGTGTCAACCCACCCTTCGCCGTCACTCCGTATATACCCTACCGGTGTGCCCATCATCTCCTTCACTATCTCGCATCCATCGTATTGTTGGATCCCAGTTTAACCACTCTCTGAGCCAACAATCATTGGCTAACCACCTCGTGTCAACCCTCCTTTCGCCGTCACTCCGTATATACCCTACCGGTGTGTCCATCATCTCCTTAACTATCTCTCATCCGTCGTATAGTTGGATCCAAGTTTAAACACTCTCTGAGCCAACAATCAGTGGCTATCCACCTCGTGTCAACCCTCCTTTCGCCGTCACTCCGTATATACCCTACTGCTGTGTCCATCGCCTCCGTATCTATCTCGCATCCGTCGTATAGTTGGTTCCTAGTTTAACCACCCTCTGAGCCAACAATTATTGTCTATCCACCTCGTGTCAACCCTCCTTTCGCCGTCACTCCGTATATACCCTACCGGTGTGTCCATCATCTCCTTAACTATCTCGCATCCGTCGTATAGTTGGATCGCAGTTTAACCACTCTCTGAGCCAACAATCATCGGCTAACCACCTCGTATCAACCTTCCTTTTCCCGTCACTCCGTATATACCCTACCGGTGTGTCCATCATCTCCTTAACTATCTCGCATCCGTCGTATAGTTGGATCAACTCTCTGAGCCAACAATCATTGGCTATCCACCTCGTGTCAACCCTCCTTTCGCCGTCACTCCGTATATACCTTAACGGTGTGTCCATCATCTCCTTAAGTATCTCGCATCCGTCGTATAGTTGGATCCCAGTTTAACCACTCTCTGAGCCAACAATCATTGGCTATCCGGCTCGTGTCAACCCTCCTTTCGCCGTCACTCCGTATATACCCTACCGGTGTGTCCATAATCTCCTTAACTATCTCGCATCCTTCGTATAGTTGGATCCCAGTTTAACCATTCTCTGAGCCAACAAATATTGGCTATCCACCTCGTGTCAACCCTCGTTTCGCCGTCACACCGTATATACCCTACCGGTGTGTCCATCATCTGCTTAACTATATCTCATCCGTCGTATAGTTGGATCCCAGTTTAACCACTCTCTGAGCCAAAAATCATTGGCTATCCACCTCGTGTCAACCCTCCTTTCGCCGTCACTCCGTATATACCCTACCGGTGTGTCCATAATCTCCTTAACTATCTCGCATCCGTCGTATAGTTGGATCCCAGTTTAACCACTCTCTGAGCCAACAATCATTGGCTATCCACCTCATGTCAACCCTCCTTTCGCCGTCACACCGTATATACCCTACCGGTGTGTCCATCATCTGCTTAACTATATCTCATCCGTCGTATAGTTGGATCCCAGTTTAACCACTCTCTGAGCCAATAATCATCGGCTATCCACCTCGTGTCAACCCTCCTTTCGCCGTCACTCCGTATATACCCTACCGGTGTGTCCATCGTCTCCTTAACTATCTCGCATCCGTCGTATAATTGGATCCTAGTTTAACCACCCTCTGAGCCAACAATTATTGGCTATCCATCTCGTGTCAACCCTCCTTTCGCCGTCACTCCATATATACCCTACCGGTGTGTCCATCATCTCCTTAACTATCTCGCATCCGTTGTATAGTTGGATCAACTCTCTGAGCCAACAATCATTGGCTATCCAGCTCGTGTCAACCCTCCTTTCGCCGTCACTCCGTATATACCCTACCGTTGTGTCCATCATCTCCTTAACTATATCGCATCCGTCGAAAAGTTTTATCCCAGTTTAACCACTCTCTGAGCCAACAATCATTGGCTATCCACCTCGTATCAACCCTCCTTTTCCCATCACTCCGTATATACCCTACCGGTGTGGCCATCATCTCCTTAACTATCTCGCATCCGTCGTATAGTTGGATCCCAGTTTAACCACTCTCTGAGCCAACAATCATTGGCTATCCACCTCGTGTCAACCCTCCTTTCGCCGTCACTCCGTATATACCCTACCGGTGTGTCCATCATCTCCTTAACTATCTGCAATCCGTCGTATAGTTGGATCCCAGTTTAACCACTCTCTGAGCCAACAATCTTTGGCTATCCACCTCGTGTCAACCCTCCTTTCGCCGTCACTCCGTATATACCCTACCGGTGTGTCCATCATCTCCTTAACTATCTCGCATCCGTCGTATAGTTGGATCCCAGTTTAACCACTCTCTGAGCCAACAATCATCGGCTATCCACCTCGTATCAACCCTCCTTTTCCCGTCACACCGTATATACCCTACCGTCTTTCCATCATGTCCTTAACTCTCTCGCATCCGTCGTATAGTTGGATCCCAGTTTAACCACTCTCTGAGCCAACAATCATTGGCTATCCACCTCGTGTCAACCCTCCTTTCGCCGTCACTCCGTATATACCCTACCGGTGTGTCCATCATCTCCTTAACTATCTCGCATCCGTCGTATAGTTGGATCCCAGTTTAACCACTCTCTGAGCCAACAATCATTGGCTATCCACCTCGTGTCAACCCTCCTTTCGCCGTCACTCTATATATACCCTACCGGTGTGTCCATCACCTCCTTGACTATCTCGCATCCGTCGTATAGTTGGATCCCAGTTTAACCACTCTCTGAGCCAACAATCATCGGCTATCCACCTCGTGTCAACCCTCCTTTCGCCGTCACTCCGTATATACCCTACCGGTGTGTCCATCATCTCCTTAACTATCTCGCATCCGTACGTATAGTTGGATCCCAGTTTAACCACTCTCTGAGCCAACAATCATCGGCTATCCACCTCGTATCAACCGTCCTTTTCCCGTCACTCCGTATATACCCTACCGGTGTGTCCATCATCTCCTTAACTATCTCGCATCCGTCGTATAGTTGGATCCCAGTTTAACCACTCTCTGAGCCAACAATCATCGGCTATCCACCTCGTATCAACCGTCCTTTTCCCGTCACTCCGTATATACCCTACCGGTGTGTCCACCATCTCCTTAACTATCTCGCATCAGTCGTATAGTTGGATCAACTCTCTGAGCCAACAATCATTGTCTATCCACCTCGTGTCAACCCTCCTTTCGCCGTCACCCCGTATATACCTTACCGGTGTGTCCATCATCTCCTTAAGTATCTCGCATCCGTCGTATAGTTGGATCCCAGATTAACCACTCTCTGACCCAACAATCATTGGCTATTCACCTCGTGTCAACCCTCTTTTGCCGTCACTCCGTATATACCCTACCGGTGTGTCCATCATCTCCTTAACTATCTCGCATCCGTCTTGTAGTTGGATCCCAGTTTAACCACTCTCTGAGCCAACAATCATTGGCTAACCACCTCGTATCAACCGTCCTTTTCCCGTCACTCCGCATATACCCTACCGGTGTGTCCATCATCTCCTTAACTATCTCGCATTCGTCGTATAGTTGGATCCCAGTTTAACCACTCTCTGAGCCAATAATCATCGGCTATCCACCTCGTGTCAACCCTCCTTTCGCCGTCACTCCGTATATACCCTACTGGTGTTTCCATCATCTCCTTCACTATCTCGCATCTGTACGTATAGTTGGATCCTAGTTTAACCACTCTCTGAGCCAACAATCATCGGCTATCTACCTCGTATCAACCGTCCTTTTCCCGTCACTCCGTATATACCCTACCGGTGTGTCCATCATCTCCTTAACTATCTCGCATCCGTCGTATAGTTGGATCCCAGTTTAACCACTCTCTGAGCCAACAATCATCGGCTATCCACCTCGTATCAACCGTCTTTTCCCGTCACTCCGTATATACCCTACCGGTGTGTCCACCATCTCCTTAACTATCTCGCATCCGTCGTATAGTTGGATCCACTCTCTGAGCCAACAATCATTGGCTATCCACCTCGTGTCAAACCTCATTTCGCATTCACTCCGTATCAACCCTACCGGTGTGTCCATCATCTCCTTAACTATCTCGCATCCGTCGTATAGTTGGATCCCAGTTTAACCACTCTCTAAGCCAACAATCATCGGCTATCCACCTCGTATCAACCCTCCTTTTCCCGTCACTCCGTATATACCCTACCGTCTTTCCATCATGTCCTTAACTATCTCGCAACCGTCATATAGTTGGATCCCAGTTCAACCACTCTCTGAGCCAACAATCATTGGCTATACACCTCGTGTCAACCCACCCTTCGCCGTCACTCCGTATATACCCTACCGGTGTGCCCATCATCTCCTTCACTATCTCGCATCCATCGTATTGTTGGATCCCAGTTTAACCACTCTCTGAGCCAACAATCATTGGCTAACCACCTCGTGTCAACCCTCCTTTCGCCGTCACTCCGTATATACCCTACCGGTGTGTCCATCATCTCCTTAACTATCTCTCATCCGTCGTATAGTTGGATCCCAGTTTAAACACTCTCTGAGCCAACAATCAGTGGCTATCCACCTCGTGTCAACCCTCCTTTCGCCGTCACTCCGTATATACCCTACTGCTGTGTCCATCGCCTCCGTATCTATCTCGCATCCGTCGTATAGTTGGTTCCTAGTTTAACCACCCTCTGAGCCAACAATTATTGTCTATCCACCTCGTGTCAACCCTCCTTTCGCCGTCACTCCGTATATACCCTACCGGTGTGTCCATCATCTCCTTAACTATCTCGCATCCGTCGTATAGTTGGATCGCAGTTTAACCACTCTCTGAGCCAACAATCATCGGCTAACCACCTCGTATCAACCTTCCTTTTCCCGTCACTCCGTATATACCCTACCGGTGTGTCCATCATCTCCTTAACTATCTCGCATCCGTCGTATAGTTGGATCAACTCTCTGAGCCAACAATCATTGGCTATCCACCTCGTGTCAACCCTCCTTTCGCCGTCACTCCGTATATACCTTAACGGTGTGTCCATCATCTCCTTAAGTATCTCGCATCCGTCGTATAGTTGGATCCCAGTTTAACCACTCTCTGAGCCAACAATCATTGGCTATCCGGCTCGTGTCAACCCTCCTTTCGCCGTCACTCCGTATATACCCTACCGGTGTGTCCATAATCTCCTTAACTATCTCGCATCCTTCGTATAGTTGGATCCCAGTTTAACCATTCTCTGAGCCAACAAACATTGGCTATCCACCTCGTGTCAACCCTCGTTTCGCCGTCACACCGTATATACCCTACCGGTGTGTCCATCATCTGCTTAACTATATCTCATCCGTCGTATAGTTGGATCCCAGTTTAACCACTCTCTGAGCCAAAAATCATTGGCTATCCACCTCGTGTCAACCCTCCTTTCGCCGTCACTCCGTATATACCCTACCGGTGTGTCCATAATCTCCTTAACTATCTCGCATCCGTCGTATAGTTGGATCCCAGTTTAACCACTCTCTGAGCCAACAATCATTGGCTATCCACCTCATGTCAACCCTCCTTTCGCCGTCACTCCGTATATACCATACCGGTGTGCCCATCATCTCCTTAAATATCTCGCATCCGTCGTATTGTTGGATCCCAGTTTAACCACTCTCTGAGCCAACAATCATTGGCTATCCACCTCGTATCAACCCTCCTTTTCCCGTCACTCCGTATATACCCTACCGGTGTGTCCATCATCTCTTTAACTATCTCGCATCCGTCGTATAGTTGGATCCCAGTTTAACCACTCTCTGAGCCAATAATCATCGGCTATCCACCTCGTGTCAACCCTCCTTTCGCCGTCACTCCGTATATACCCTACCGGTGTGTCCATCGTCTCCTTAACTATCTCGCATCCGTCGTATAGTTGGATCCTAGTTTAACCACCCTCTGAGCCAACAATTATTGGCTATCCATCTCGTGTCAACCCTCCTTTCGCCGTCACTCCGTATATACCCTACCGGTGTGTCCATCATCTCCTTAACTATCTCGCATCCGTTGTATAGTTGGATCAACTCTCTGAGCCAACAATCATTGGCTATCCAGCTCGTGTCAACCCTCCTTTCGCCGTCACTCCGTATATACCTTACCGGTGTGTCCATCAACTCCTTAACTATCTCGCATCCGTCGTATAGTTGGATCCCAGTTTAACCACCCTCTGAGCCAACAATTATTGTCTATCAACCTCGTGTCAACCCTCCTTTCGCCGTCACTCCGTATATAACCTACCGATGTGTCCATCATCTCCTTAACTATCTCGCATCCGTCGTATAGTTGGATGCCAGTTTAACCACTTTCTGAGCCAACAATCATCGGCTATCCACCTCGTATCAACCCTCCTTTTCCCGTCCCTCCTTTTATACCCTACCGGTGTGTCCATCATCTCCTTAACTATCTCGCATCCGTCGTATTGTTGGATCAACTCTCTGAGCCAACAATCATTGGCTATCCACCTCGTGTCAACCCTCCTTTCGCCGTCACTCCGTATATAACCTACCGTTGTGTCCATCATCTCCTTAACTATATAGCATCCGTCGTAAAGTTGGATCCGAGTTTAACCACTCTCTGAGCCAACAATTATTGTCTATCAACCTCGTGTCAACCCTCCTTTCGCCGTCACTCCGTATATACCCTACCGGTGTGTCCATCATCTCCTTAACTATCTCGCATCCGTCGTATAGTTGGATCCCAGTTTAACCACTCTCTGAGCCAACAATCATTGGTTATCCACCTCGTGTCAACCCTCCTTTCGCCGTCACTCTATATATACCCTACCGGTGTGTCCATCACCTCCTTGACTATCTCGCATCCGTCGTATAGTTGGATCCCAGTTTAACCACTCTCTGAGCCAACAATCATTGGCTATCCACCTCGTGTCAACCCTCCTTTCGCCGTCACTCCGCATATACCCTACCGGTGTGTCCATCATCTCCTTAACTATCTCGCATCCGTCGCATAGTTGGATCCCAGTTTAACCACTCTCTGAGCCAACAATCATTGGCTATTCACCTCGTGTCAACCCTCCTTTCGCCGTCACTCCGTATATACCCTACCGGTGTGTCCATCATCTCCTTAACTATCTCGCATCCGTCGTATAGTTGGATCCCAGTTTAACCACTCTCTGAGCCAACAATCATCGGCTATCCACCTCGTGTCAACCCTCCTTTCGCCGTCACTCCGTATATACCCTACCGGTGTGTCCATCATCTCCTTAACTATCTCGCATCCGTACGTATAGTTGGATCCTAGTTTAACCACTCTCTGAGCCAACAATCATCGGCTATCCACCTCGTATCAACCGTCCTTTTCCCGTCACTCCGTATATACCCTACCGGTGTGTCCATCATCTCCTTAACTATCTCGCATCCGTCGTATAGTTGGATCCCAGTTTAACCACTCTCTGAGCCAACAATCATCGGCTATCCACCTCGTATCAACCGTCCTTTTCCCGTCACTCCGTATATACCCTACCGGTGTGTCCACCATCTCCTTAACTATCTCGCATCAGTCGTATAGTTGGATCAACTCTCTGAGCCAACAATCATTGTCTATCCACCTCGTGTCAACCCTCCTTTCGCCGTCACCCCGTATATACCTTACCGGTGTGTCCATCATCTCCTTAAGTATCTCGCATCCGTCGTATAGTTGGATCCCAGATTAACCTCTCTCTGACCCAACAATCATTGGCTATTCACCTCGTGTCAACCCTCCTTTTGCAGTCACTCCGTATATACCCTACCGGTGTGTCCATCATCTCCTTAACTATCTCGCATCCGTCTTGTAGTTGGATCCCAGTTTAACCACTCTCTGAGCCAACAATCATTGGCTAACCACCTCGTATCAACCGTCCTTTTCCCGTCACTCCGTATATACCCTACCGGTGTGTCCATCATCTCCTTAACTATCTCGCATTCGTCGTATAGTTGGATCCCAGTTTAACCACTCTCTGAGCCAACAATCATCGGCTATCCACCTCGTGTCAACCCTCCTTTCGCCGTCACTCCGTATATACCCTACTGGTGTTTCCATCATCTCCTTCACTATCTCGCATCTGTACGTATAGTTGGATCCTAGTTTAACCACTCTCTGAGCCAACAATCATCGGCTATCTACCTCGTATCAACCGTCCTTTTCCCGTCACTCCGTATATACCCTACCGGTGTGTCCATCATCTCCTTAACTATCTCGCATCCGTCGTATAGTTGGATCCCATTTTAACCACTCTCTGAGCCAACAATCATCGGCTATCCACCTCGTATCAACCGTCTTTTCCCGTCACTCCGTATATACCCTACCGGTGTGTCCACCATCTCCTTAACTATCTCGCATCCGTCGTATAGTTGGATCCACTCTCTGAGCCAACAATCATTGGCTATCCACCTCGTGTCAAACCTCATTTCGCATTCACTCCGTATCAACCCTACCGGTGTGTCCATCATCTCCTTAACTATCTCGCATCCGTCGTATAGTTGGATCCCAGTTTAACCACTCTCTAAGCCAACAATCATCGGCTATCCACCTCGTATCAACCCTCCTTTTCCCGTCACTCCGTATATACCCTACCGTCTTTCCATCATGTCCTTAACTATCTCGCAACCGTCATATAGTTGGATCCCAGTTCAACCACTCTCTGAGCCAACAATCATTGGCTATACACCTCGTGTCAACCCACCCTTCGCCGTCACTCCGTATATACCCTACCGGTGTGCCCATCATCTCCTTCACTATCTCGCATCCGTCGTATTGTTGGATTCCAGTTTAACCACTCTCTGAGCCAACAATCATTGGCTAACCACCTCGTGACATCCCTCCTTTCGCCGTCACTCCGTATATACCCTACCGGTGTGTCCATCATCTCCTTAACTATCTCTCATCCGTCGTATAGTTGGATCACAGTTTAAACACTCTCTGAGCCAACAATCAGTGGCTATCCACCTCGTGTCAACCCTCCTTTCGCCGTCACTCCGTATATACCCTACTGCTGTGTCCATCGCCTCCTTATCTATCTCGCATCCGTCGTATAGTTGGTTCCTAGTTTAACCACCCTCTGAGGCAACAATTATTGTCTATCCACCTCGTGTCAACCCTCCTTTCGCCATCACTCCGTATATACCCTACCGGTGTGTCCATCATCTCCTTAACTATCTCGCATCCGTCGTATAGTTGGATCGCAGTTTAACCACTCTCTGAGCCAACAATCATCGGCTAACCACCTCGTATCAACCTTCCTTTTCCCGTCACTCCGTATATACCCTACCGGTGTGTCCATCATCTCCTTAACTATCTCGCATCCGTCGTATAGTTGGATCAACTCTCTGAGCCAACAATCATTGGCTATCCTCCTCGTGTCAACCCTCCTTTCGCCGTCACTCCGTATATACCTTACCGGTGTGTCCAACATCTCCTTAAGTATCTCGCATCCGTCGTATAGTTGGATCCCAGTTTAACCACTCTCTGAGCCAACAATCATTGGCTATCCGGCTCGTGTCAACCCTCCTTTCGCCGTCACTCCGTATATACCCTACCGGTGTGTCCATAATCTCCTTAACTATATCTCATCCGTCGTATAGTTGGATCCCAGTTTAACCACTCTCTGAGCCAACAATCATTGGCTATCCACCTCGTGTCAACCCTCCTTTCGCCGTCACTCCGTATATACCCTACCGGTGTGTCCATAATCTCCTTAACTATCTCGCATCCGTCGTATAGTTGGATCCCAGTTTAACCACTCTCTGAGCCAACAATCATTGGCTATCCACCTCATGTCAACCCTCCTTTCGCCGTCACTCCGTATATACCATACCGGTGTGCCCATCATCTCCTTAAATATCTCGCATCCGTCGTATTGTTGGATCCCAGTTTAATCACTCTCTGAGCCAACAATCATTGGCTATCCACCTCGTATCAACCCTCCTTTTCCCGTCACTCCGTATATACCCTACCGGTGTGTCCATCATCTCTTTAACTATCTCGCATCCGTCGTATAGTTGGATCCCAGTTTAACCACTCTCTGAGCCAATAATCATCGGCTATCCACCTCGTGTCAACCCTCCTTTCGCCGTCACTCCGTATATACCCTACCGGTGTGTCCATCGTCTCCTTAACTATCTCGCATCCGTCGTATAGTTGGATCCTAGTTTAACCACCCTCTGAGCCAACAATTATTGGCTATCCATCTCGTGTCAACCCTCCTTTCGCCGTCACTCCGTATATACCCTACCGGTGTGTCCATCATCTCCTTAACTATCTCGCATCCGTTGTATAGTTGGATCAACTCTCTGAGCCAACAATCATTGGCTATCCAGCTCGTGTCAACCCTCCTTTCGCCGTCACTCCGTATATACCTTACCGGTGTGTCCATCAAATCCTTAACTATCTCGCATCCGTCGTATAGTTGGATCCCAGTTTAACCACCCTCTGAGCCAACAATTATTGTCTATCAACCTCGTGTCAACCCTCCTTTCGCCGTCACTCCGTATATACCCTACCGGTGTGTCCATCATCTCCTTAAGTATCTCGCATCCGTCATATAGTTGGATGCCAGTTTAACCACTTTCTGAGCCAACAATCATCGGCTATCCACCTCGTATCAACCCTCCTTTTCCCGTCCCTCCTTTTATACCCTACCGGTGTGTCCATCATCTCCTTAACTATCTCGCATCCGTCGTATTGTTGGATCAACTCTCTGAGCCAACAATCATTGGCTATCCACCTCGTGTCAACCCTCCTTTCGCCGTCACTCCGTATATACTCTACCGTTGTGTCCATCATCTCCTTAACTATATAACATCCGTCGTAAAGTTGGATCCCAGTTTAACCACTCTCTGAGCCAACAATCATTGGCTATCCACCTCGTATCAACCCTCCTTTTCCCATCACTCCGTATATACCCTACCGGTGTGGCCATCATCTCCTTAACTATCTCGCATCCGTCGTATAGTTGGATCCCAGTTTAACCACTCTCTGAGCCAACAATCATTGGCTATCCACCTCGTGTCAACCCTCCTTTCGCTGTCACTCCGTATATACCCTACCGGTGTGTCCATCATCTCCTTAACTATCTGCAATCCGTGGTATAGTTGGATCCCAGTTTAACCTCTCTCTGAGCCAACAATCTTTGGCTATCCACCTCGTGTCAACCCTCCTTTCGCCGTCACTCCGTATATACCCTACCGGTGTGTCCATCATCTCCTTAACTATCTCGCATCCGTCGTATAGTTGGATCCCAGTTTAACCACTCTCTGAGCCAACAATCATTGGCTATCCACCTCGTGTCAACCCTCCTTTCGCCGTCACTCTATATATACCCTACCGGTGTGTCCATCACCTCCTTGACTATCTCGCATCCGTCGTATAGTTGGATCCCAGTTTAACCACTCTCTGAGCCAACAATCATTGGCTATCCACCTCGTGTCAACCCTCCTTTCGCCGTCACTCCGCATATACCCTACCGGTGTGTCCATCATCTCCTTAACTATCTCGCATCCGTCGTATAGTTGGATCCCAGTTTAACCACTCTCTGAGACAACAATCATCGGCTATCCACCTCGTATCAACCCTCCTTTTCCCGTCACTCCGTATATACCCTACCGGTGTGTCCATCATCTCCTTAACTATCTCGCATCCGTCGTATAGTTGGATCCCATTTTAACCACTCTCTGAGCCAACAATCATCGGCTATCCACCTCGTATCAACCCTCCTTTTCCCGTCACTCCGTATATACCCTACCGGTGTGTCCATCATCTCCTTAACTATCTCGCATCCGTCGTATTGTTGGATCAACTCTCTGAGCCAACAATCATTGGCTATCCACCTCGTGTCAACCCTCCTTTCGCCGTCACTCCGTATATACCCTACCGGTGTGTCCATCATCTCCTTAACTATATCGCATCCGTCGTAAAGTTGGATCCCAGTTTAACCACTCTCTGAGCCAACAATCATTGGCTATCCACCTCGTATCAACCCTCCTTTTCCCATCACTCCGTATATACCCTACCGGTGTGGCCATCATCTCCTTAACTATCTCGCATCCGTCGTATAGTTGGATCCCAGTTTAACCACTCTCTGAGCCAACAATCATTGGCTATCCACCTCGTGTCAACCCTCCTTTCGCCGTCACTCCGTATATACCCTACCGGTGTGTCCATCATCTCCTTAACTATCTCGCATCCGTCGTATAGTTGGATCCCAGTTTAACCACTCTCTGAGCCAACAATCATTGGCTATCCACCTCGTGTCAACCCTCCTTTCGCCGTCACTCTATATATACCCTACCGGTGTGTCCATCACCTCCTTGACTATCTCGCATCCGTCGTATAGTTGGATCCCAGTTTAACCACTCTCTGAGCCAACAATCATTGGCTATCCACCTCGTGTCAACCCTCCTTTCGCCGTCACTCCGTATATACCCTACCGGTGTGTCCATCATCTCCTTAACTACCTCGCATCCGTCGTATAGTTGGATCCCAGTTTAACCACTCTCTGAGACAACAATCATCGGCTATCCACCTCGTATCAACCCTCCTTTTCCCGTCACTCCGTATATACCCTACCGGTGTGTCCATCATCTCCTTAACTATCTCGCATCCGTCGTATAGTTGGATCCCATTTTAACCACTCTCTGAGCCAACAATCATCGGCTATCCACCTCGTATCAACCCTCCTTTTCCCGTCACTCCGTATATACCCTACCGGTGTGTCCATCATCTCCTTAACTATCTCGCATCCGTCGTATAGTTGGATCCCAGTTTAACCACTCTCTGAGCCAACAATCATCGGCTATCCACCTCGTATCAACCCTCCTTTTCCCGTCACTCCGTATATACCCTACCGTCTTTCCATCATTTCCTTAACTATCTCGCGTCCGTCGTATTGTTGGATCCCAGTTTAACTACTCTCTGAACCAACAATCATCGGCTATCCACCTCGTATCAACCCTCCTTTTCCCGTAACTCCGTATATACCCTACCGTCTTTCCATCATGTCCTTAACTATCTCGCGTCCGTCGTATATTTGGATCCCAGTTTAACCACTCTTTGCGCCAACAATCATTTGCCATACGTACCACAAGGTCATACCATACGAGGAGCTTTGTATTCCTGGTATCTAAAATTGTTTTGCTAACACGAATTTGCCTACTCACATGTTTGTTTTTAATGCACTGCCGGCCGGACTCCTTCTCCAGACGTCCATTTGCACTGCTTGGAGCCTACGGAGATTCCTTTAATCCATCTCCCAAGATTCAGACCCATAGATGACTACTGTTGTAATATTACAGTTAATTTGTTTACCCTTCGTAAGTGTATACACAATATAAACTAAACGTAATAAAACTTACAAATAACAGAGTTTAGAATGTTTTGAATCACTTTTTCGCTAAGATCGTCTCATTCGTTTATCTTTTAAATACGGATCTCTTTTAAGAGTCTACTTACATGTAGAATGTAATATGTATTTAGCAACTAGGCACTCCTTAAAGGAGTCTCTAAACATTCCCTGCCTCTAATCAGTCCCTGTCTTTCTCTAAACATTCTTAAGTACCACTTAGATTGTATTACGAAAATAATTTAGTTGTGTCAATAAACAAGAAATACTTATTGACAACTTCATAGGGCTATAAAAAATTAATAAGCCTATGTGATTCTCAAAAGAAAACTGAGGAGAAGAGCAATAAGGGCAGACGGGATTAAATTAAAACAGAACTTGTGAATGTTCCAAACTAGAATCCTCGTAAAAATTTTACTTAAACTTTGTTTACTCATTTTACGATTAGTATTGTATTATGTGTCCAGTATTCAACTAAAAACTCTTGAGAATGAAATACACGTAAAGAGTAAGCAAGTTTGTGAGCGGTGTATGCGCTAGTATGAACGTGTGTATAGGTAAGCAAGTCTGTGAGCGGTGTATGCGCTAGTATGAACGTGTGTATAGGTAAGCAAGTCTGTGAGCGGTGTATGCGCTAATATGAACGTGTGTATAGGTAAGCAAGTTTGTGAGCGGTGTGTGCGCTAGTATGAACGTGTGTACAGGTAAGCAAGTTTGTGAGCGGTGTATGCGCTAGTATGAACGTGTGTAGAGGTAAGCAAGTTTGTGAGCGGTGTATGCGCTAGTATGAACGTGTGTACAGGTAAGCAAGTTTGTGAGCGGTGTATGCGCTAGTATGAACGTGTGTACAGGTAAGCAAGTTTGTGAGCGGTGTATGCGCTAGTATGAACGTGTGTATAGGTAAGCAAGTTTGTGAGCGGTGTATGCGCTAGTATGAACGTGTGTATAGGTAAGCAAGTTTGTGAGCGGTGTATGCGCTAGTATGAACGTGTGTATAGGGTATACATTTACGAGTATGTCTTATCGTACACGAGCCTGTCTAAATGTTTATACGTTTATGTGCGTGGTGTGCAGCTTAAGCCGTAAATGTTAAAACGCCGAAGTGGTGTTAGTAAAAGCCAATGAGCGGGTTGACGAAAGCCGGTGAGAAATGTATGGCGCGTCGACCAAGTCGGGTAAGGCGCAAAGTATTTTGCGGCGGGATAATGAATAAATGATGAACAGTTGAAGCAACAAACCCCCCCGCGAGAAATACCACACAGCAGAGTTTTTAATTTTTCCCAGTTGTCACACCTGTAAAACAACCGGTTTGTCGGTACTCATACTAAAAAATGTCAACTTTTAATCTCTAATTATAAAAACAATTATTGTCCTTTGTAAAATTTAAGTTTAAAGAGCCAGACGTAGGTTTTATTAAAGCTTGATTTGTACCTATAAAGTTCCAAACGTTACCAAAAAATCTATTTGATTTCACTTAGTTGTTTTATACAAGTATTTTCATTGCTGCATATTATATTCTAGTACACAATTTTTACATACTACTAGAATTTAATAAAAAGCGTTATTTTTTAAAGTAAATAATTTAAAACTGTCTAGAAGAATATTTTTATAATTTTTTTCAAAGTATCATGTAAAATTAAATTCCATTCACAGTTAAAATAAATTTTACAATAGATTTTAAAAATATAATAGAATTGTCACACATTACTGATACCTAATTAAAACTAATCTTTTTTAAAACAAAAATCGAAAACTATCTATACCGGTAACTAATATTTTGATTTAGAAATTTTTTATTGAAATAGATGCTTCGAAATCAATTAATTAATTATTTTCTACGTTTATCCAATGGTCTAATAAATAGGTTATAACATCATTTGTGTGGTGTTTTTTTCACTTGCTCTTTGCAAGCGAGTGTTGTTATATTTCTTGCATAATTTCTAGGATATGATTAAAGAATAAACTAACTCTGAACGTATATTTTAATTTTTATCAGTTTCTATAAAATATGAAACATTTCACAGACCAATCTGTATTATCAGAAGTTTCAGTGTGAATTTTCCTAACAAAACATTAGACATACGCTTTTTGTCTACATAGGGTATGAACATTTTCCCTCTTCGCTCCCTGTTGTAAATGGTAGGATACATATGATTTGAAAAAGCACTCTGATATTAAGTAAATCTGATACGAGTTTGTATGTTTCTACAGGACATTTTGGAAGGTTTATAATAATCTTTCATAATTTTCCTTAGTTACTTCACTGTTTTACTTGTTTTTCCAAACTTTCTTGGAACTAAACGCTATGGCAACTGCTTCCTATGTTTCCTTGTTTACGTTTTCATTACCTTACCATTTCCAGTACGGTTTTGGGCAATCTGTACTAATCCATCCTGGCAATACGTCTGTACCATTCCAATGCTTATTCTTTAATTTATGCATTATTCATTTCTTATTAATGACAGGCTTCATGTATTGGCTTCTGACATGATCTCATTTTGTTGTTCCCGCAATTTTTTATACAATATTTCATTTCTGGTACTATTAATTTCATAATTCGATTACGGTTTAATGCCTACATGTTTTAATATATACAGAAATAAAGGTACTGTCCACGTATTACATTTATATATTTTGGTTCGTTGATTGGCTTCAGAATCAGATATTTTTAGAAAGTAGTAGACATTTTAGGCTCCTTTGTTTATTGGTTATATTCTCATTTGTTTTTCAAACATTTATAATCACAAATGTGATTTTAAGCTTTCCAAGTATTCAAACTTTAAATCTTACATACTTGTCTCCCTCAGGAAAATCTGATTCTATTATCCGCAATTTATCACATGTAGGGCCTATAGTATCATGATCTTGATTACTGATATTGATCTTCAACTTCTACTTTACGATCTCCTCATTCCACAAACTTATCAGACGCTTCAAGAAAAAATTAATTTGTATCTTTTTTATCTTCTGTATAATTATTAATTAGGACATAACCAATGTGCAGTTAACTGACAAATTTAAAGTCTACAGGAAGCGACAAACAAAGACTGCAGTCACACTTGGGAGCAAACGTGAAGCTGCTTCATTTAAATCATTAATGACTACAGCCGCAACAAAACGGCTAACCTCAACCCGTTTTCTCTGCTGTACGGCCACAGTTGTTGTTTTTTATTTTACACCTCCGTAATCTACACGACGGGTTCGTGCATACGGACAGTGGCTATCGCTTGCCTATGCACATGGTAAAGTGTTTTCCGTATTTGCCATTGAAGAAATTATTATCTAATGTTCATTACTGCTTACAATATTTACTGTTTATTAATGTTCATTCGAATTTACTAACTATTAACAGTAGCATGTTATAAGTTTCAATCGCTTCAATCGCATGAAAGACGCAAAATACAAACTCTATATTTACTTTTATTAATATTTGTAAAACCATCAGTTCCTAATCCAAAGACCCTATTTTGCTCACATTGCATTATGAGTGATAAATAAGGGTGATTTTTAGCATTGGAAACAGTCCGCAGACTTTATTTTACATGAACTGTACACTTATAACGTAACGTAATATTCAGGCTCATGTCATCCGAATTTCGGTAAAACTTAAAATTTTAACGGAAAAAATAAGCCATCGCAGAAGCTGCGTAGAAGTACACGGAGTTGAAAATTAGATTTCAATGAAGGAAATACTTATAGTGCTCTGTTCGAATTTAGACGGATTTGTCGATTTGTGAGTGGACTGAACACATTAATTTGTCTGGATGCAATATTAATTTGTCTTTTTCACTTAACGACCTTGTATTTAATTATCGTTCAGTCAATTTTCCTTCAACTAACCTTGTCATGTATTGTAATACAATTTTTTACGTCGAGTAGGCCTATTTGTATCACATATTTTTGATTAAGCTGCTACATATTTTTTATTGTAACTGCTGTTGAAAATGAAGATATCCACCAGGGATCCAAATACAAAACGCAAATATTTTTTGAGAGTGTTAAATGGAAGATAACTAACAATTTCACACACACAAAAAAAAAATATAAACACAAAATAATTATTGCAAAAACTGTTCCAAGAGTAGACGGGCATAACTGAATTTGGGTTAGGAAGGCACCATCCCGTTACACAAAGAAAAAAACGTACTTATCCTTAATGGAAGCTTAAAGACTGTTCAACGTATATGTACGGAAAGTAGGTAAAACACTGAAAAAATTTACAGGCATTGCACAAATGCAATGCACAGAGAAGGGCATTGAAAATGCTTCAATAAATCTAAAAAAAATATATATATATATGTTCATTCACCAATCAATGAATTCATTCTTCATTTACCAATGTACAGATTATAAGTTAAATGTAGTCGCATTCATAAGCGAAGTTTTGTATGTGTACTACGTTATTGACAACAAAGAAGTAGTTTCTATGGAAACTCACCGGTTCCCATTTTCGATCACGCACCAGCGATCGGCCGCAAATGTGCGAAACGTCCTCATAAACATTTCCAATGTTAAAATGTCTGTGGGCACGTAAAAATGAGGAAAACGTTTCTACAGGCACTGGGTACACCTCTAACACATCCAAAATTTATATACTCATATACTGTTAAACGTACCCAAACAAGAAAAGTATATATTTTAGAAATACAAACTATCGCAATTCACGTAATATCATCCTAATCACTTTTTACAATGAGAAATTGAGTAAAACCCAGAGAAATAACTTAGATCAAATAATAAAAGCGATGTAACTTTTGGTCATGTTATGCTAAATCCCCTGACATTTTGCCTCCCCCCCCTTTATAAGGGAGATCAACCTCAAAACAACTAAGTTCTCTAAAATAGAATTTTTGGCATACATGCCAAGTTTTAATGTAAATCGGTAGACGTGTTCAAAAGTTATCGTGGAGGCATACCTCAAACAATCGAGTTAGACAGACAAATGCGAAACGGTTGAATGACAACTGATAATTCGCTTCGCTCGTTCAACTAAAGAACAGTGCACATTAGGCGAATTAAAGAGCTACGTTTTTTATGTTCAATTTAAAATCATAGAAAACGCTATTTATTTTAAGTACATAAATTAAACAGTCAGTAAACTATTTTCATTTTGTTTTAATTGTCTCCAAGTCACGTTACTAAATATTTAGAATTAATATTAGGCAATTACCTGTATTAACTTTCGTCTTGTGACTTGTTTGGTTTTCTTCTTCTTAAAACGACGCGTTTCGAGAATAAATTCTCATCATCAGGTTTCAATACTATAAAAACATCAAATTCACCCAAAAGGGGTCGTCAACTAGTTAAAACACACAAACACAAAAACACCACACATAATTTAACACCGACACAGTCACGGCACAGTCCGATTTTCTTTTGACTAAATTTATTACAAACACACTCAAAATTCCGCGCAATACCGTCCACACAAATACCGCACACAACAATGCAAAAGACATGGAAAGGCATTATTTACTCTTTGTTAAGAAAAGTGTAATTCGTTATAACTGTCAAAGTGTGTGACATTAACACCTACGGTAGCACGTGTGTACTACGACAGCCGGCTGGGACTGAACAGTGTGTGATAATTGACATTTACTGCGATAAATGTGTACTATAGCGTAAACCACTCTAGTGCGTAATAAAATATACATTAACTGGAACAAAAAATGAACCATCAACAGAACTAAATCCATTTTTTTTAATTAAACTACAAATGTTTGGGACAAAACTGTTAAATAAGTGGTTAAATTACTGGAGATCATGGAAAATATCTATATTGTCCATTTTTAACTGCAGTTGTTGCAGTTCTGTCCGTGATTGCAATTGCATAACTGTAATATTGTCCATATCTGTCCAGGATTGTTGCAGTTCTAACTGCAGTCCAATCCTGCTAATCAAAAAACAATCATCATCATCTTCTTCAAGGATTAAACCAAGGATGGTTTGTTCCGGTCTCAAATAGGCAAAGATTAGTGCTGGTCACTCCAGTGCTGACGCCCCAGACCTTTCCGTCACCACGGCTTACAGTTCCATAGTTGTTTGGGGATGCGGCAGTCATCCATTCGGTAAATATTTTCCCACCAATTCAGCCGATACTGGGTGATCCTGTGCAGTATACTCATAATATTCAGTTCCTGCCGTATATCTGTGATTTTTCTGTGATCATGGAGAGTCTACCCTGCCACGTCCCTGAGAAATCTCATTTCTGGCGCTTGAATGCAACTGGCCTGGCCTTTCGTTAAAATCCAATTCTCAGACCCATAAAGCAGTGTGGAAAGAGCCATCTCCTTGTAGAATTTTAAGCGTGTTCCTTTACTTGCTGACTTAAGGGTTCACCTAATGGTCCCGCACATAATGTTGAACTTATGCAACTTATTCACAACGTCGTTGCTTGCATTATAAGACACACTGTGGCCCTGGTATTCAAAATTGCTAACTTGTTCCAGGACAGTATTACAAAGCAAAGTTTCTTTATTGGTTCACGGAACTACTGAGACCCACGATTAACACTGAACTTTATAAATAGCTAATTCTACACTCTTCTTAGTTGCAGTACGCCTACCGTAGACTCCACACAATGCGACATGAAGCCATACTTGCAGCCAACATAATAGATTCCAAGCTTCGCAACGTAATTATGTGGTAAGCATCGCAGAAGTGATTCTCAGGGCAAAAAATATAGACTTGGACAACGGAATATAGAAGAAGAATAACAAGTCAGAAGCGAGCCCTAGTGCTGAAGAACAGCAGGCCTAACCCGACGTAATGTGTCAAACAGATGAGGAATGCGCCCTAGATGATGATATGGAGGATGTTTGGTACTGGGTAGGGTATTGTACCCAAACCTACAGGCCGCGGAAACGTGCACCCTTTCGGTCATTTGTACACGAACTTCTTCGACACCTACCCTTGTGACAAAAATTCGATTCACTTGACATGATTAGAGTAACTTAAAAATTTGTAATTAGCAGCAGATGGTTTTAATACAATTAACAGGACAACAAAGAGAATACAACAACCAATGGTATATACAAAATGAAATGCCAAAATTGCAATAAATGTTACATAGGACAAACAAAAAGCAACTGAAAAAACGTTATTTTGAACATCTAAACGCATACAAAAAACCAGAAATATATAAATCTAATTCGGCCATACCGGACATGAACTACCAACATGACGCTAATAAAACACATAGCACACAAAGGCACCATAAAGAACATTTGGTTTACTTTAATAAGCCAATGGTTTATTTTTAGTTCCTCTAAGATGGAATCGTATAGCAACCTCTAAGTTTCTATAGCAACCTCAGGTCCACATCGCCATCGCAGCACTTTGAGTATATCTAGTTTTCTGCGATTATTTGTTAGTAGTAACCATTTGTTTGCTGCGTATGGAATACAGAAAATGTATACTCATGTATGGACTAACGTTTCTCTTTGTCACTACTGTGAAGCCGTTATTCTTCTATATTCTCACTTCGCAATTAGTAGATTTTTTTGGCGTATGAATACGTCTGTTTATTTGTTCCGAGCAAGCTCCCTTCTTGCTGTTGAATTAAAGTAAAACAAAATTACGGTCGTTGAGTAACGTGTGCGCAGACGTAATACAAGGAACGGGATATGAAATTGCTGTGATTTTAAACACTAAAATACACGTCAATTAATACAAATAAAATGCGTAGAAACTTATACCCTACATCTGTCATCCGTCATTGAAGAAATATTAACTAATATAATGTACTGAATTATATTGTGTTTTACTTACAGTTTTTAGAATGTAATTAATCTATGTGTTGTACAGCACAATGTATTAGTACGCCTTTGATTTTTTTTATCAATTGTTAAACATCTTGTTTAGTTTTAAAATTAGTGTGTTTGAGACGTAGTCTTTACCTACGAATATTGTATTCTAATATCGAACTTATGAAATCAACGTTTAGTAATACTGGTGTGCAGGAAACATTAGTACTTTTTTAGGTTTAATGTAACTTAGTCATTCCTAGACCAAGATAAGGTTTCTTTGCAAAATGTAAGCTAAATCGTAACGGTCATCATTATTACATTGTTTATTAATATTATACATGAAAATTTTATGGTTTTTTAAGATTTTGCTGTGAGATATCAAACGGTTAAACTTTTATAGTTACAGAGGAATCAGCAGAAGGACAAATTTTCTTGAACAATTGTTTCAGATCTCTAGGGGTTTCGAATTAGGGACTCGGATTGTACAGTATTATGGAAGAGTTTATAGTGTGCACAAAACAAAGAATCTGTTGGTTTACAGTAAGTAACAGCAAAAGCACATATTATGTTGTTTCATAGTTCTTGATTACTGCTAATTGCGTTCCCATCATTATCGTCGTCATTATCATCATCATCATCACCATTATCACCACCACCACTACCAACCTTAAAAAAAAACAGACAAATAGTTAGTAGTCTGTTGACTACGCAAAATAAAATGATAAAATTTATAACAGCCAAAAATTTTGCCTTTTAGACACGGATCCAGTGGTTATGGAGATGCTGAAATGCAAGTAAAGATCTGATCGAGCTTCGCAGGATTGAAAGTCCTAATATTTAATCAGCCTACAAGATAAAATATCTTACTCCTACTGAATAACAAGGACGTCCTTTCACTTGTTTGTTGTTATCTGTACTGTATTGTATTTGCCGAAAACAAGATTTACTTAGAGCTGGTAGAACTACTGAGGACGCCAAGAGCATTACATTAAAGTTTTCAACGGGCCTTTGGTAAGTATAAAATTACTTGTTTAGTTACAGTCGTCTTTGCCCATTACTGTCGACATAATTTACATCAATATATTATAAATATCGCAGTAAATATGTTCATCTTAATTTTTTAATTTAATTTAATTTAATTTTCGTAACGTAATTTAATTTTTTAAAGCTTAATTTTTTAGCTCCCATAAAGTAGGAATATTGCGTGTAATTATAAGATTTTTGTTACATTGTTGATATATTGATAACATTTTCTAAATACACAGGTTTAGATAATATTTTTACAGAGATATTGCGGAGAATACAACAATGGAATAAATTTTAAACACCACAGGAATCGAACACTACAAATTTATTAATACTTTATAAACCAATTACACTCATTCTGGTGTAACCAGCACCTCATATACACAAGAATGGACAGTAAGTTAATCGATAAGTTAAATAATTTTATTAATCTGCGAAAATGATAAAGACTCTGATATAGACTCTAATAAAAAGTTCAGTATTGCTGTGAAACCGCTTGATATATCCGAGTGATTGAAATGCAGCCTCTCCCAGTGCTAATAAACGATGCAGGCAGTGTAAACAACGGAGTGATAGCCGAGAATACATTAGAACTATAAACGCGATTATTCAAGAGTACTGTTGATGCTACATGTTGCTTCATGATACCACTGGAAGTTTCCGGTTGTTTACACATACCTTTGTGATGAATCATAGCAGTCTTGCATGTACACACATCCGCACGATACGTCTCCGCAACAGTCCTATTGTCTATGTGAGAAAATGAGTTACTTTATGTCAGCCACTGATTTTCTTTTTAATATTGTGTTTCTCTTTTTAATGTTTACATACACTTTTTTTATATAACCAGTTTATTAAAGAAGTTGCCCAGTTGTCCATTTTTACCACAATGTATGTTGGGCGAGACAAGGTTTGCTGCCTATGTGAGGGAACAAGGAAGGCACCTCGCTCCAGCCATAACTACTAACACAAAGTAGGCTACTCATTTTCAAAGCCTGAGTCGATCTGGGAGCTGTAAAAAGCATCTTGATTTTACGATGCGTCCGGGAATTGAACTAAAAATATCTAGGTTACCAGCACTCTCAACTGTTTCCTACGTTTTTTTTTCAGTTTCTCAGAAAATCCCAAAATTGTTATGTAATAAATATTATATTTTTTCAAGTAGATTTCTCTTTTATTTTACAGATTCTACGGAGCTTTAAATCTACATTTTGTAACCGTACTTTAATAAATACAAACTGTACGTAATAACGTTTATTATTACTTTATAATAATAATAATAATAATAATAATAATAATAATAATAATAATAAAATTATTACTATTATACTTACACTACTTCTACTACTGCTACAACAACAACAACAACAACAACAACAACAACTACTACTACTACTACTACTACTACTACTACTACTACTACTACTACTACTACTACTACTACTACTACTACTACTACTACTAACAATAATAATAATAATAATAATAAAATTAAATATTAATATAATATTATTATTATTATCATTATTATTATTATTATATTGTATGTCTGACGGAAGAAGTTGTGTTTTCTTTATTCAGGTTATATCTTAGTTGTATTTAAAACATTTCCTTTATTAGTATGGTGTAACAAAAAAAATAAAATAAACAAACAAACAAAAGAGCAACTGCCAACACTGCATCACACCCAACGCAGTGTAAAACAACGAGGAGAATTATGTCTTACAGCACACGAACAACAGACGGTAAAGACTAAATTGTGAAGCTGGTACATGGCCGTATTAAACAGCAGCCGGGAAGCCGGAAATGTCATCAGTCATAAAACCCAAACACTGCAAAGATAACACAAACTGAATCCAGGAACATATATAAACACCCTGTGTCAACTACCCAATAGTTTGTGCGTAGGACAGATTAACCGGAAAGTTGACGGGGAGAAGAAATAAACACAGCAGGTGATTAAGGAAAAGCGACAAATATTGTGGTTTGGTAAACACACACAAACACGCGCGCGCGCGCGATACACAATACGATGCCGCAATGTGATGAAACAAACAATAGTTATCATCAAAAACGTAACAGCGAGTAAAATCACTGTACAAAACTGAAATTCACATACGGTCATACTGCTTAAAACCTACTTAAATCATGTAGTGGTTAGCTGAAATTAATGAGACAGTTTCCACTTTTCTCCGAAGGAAATCGGATGCTTAAAATTGTAGGTTGCTCTGAAAGACGGATTCTAAGAACAATATTCAGAGGAGTACAAGAAAATGGAATGTGGCACAGGCGCTATAATTATGAACTATACTATCTTTATAAAGAGTTGGACATTGTCAAGATAATCAAAATATACAGGCTAAGATGGGATGGACACGTAGAGAGAATGAAGGACGGATAGCATACGAAACATATTTTCTACCAGAAACCAATGGGTAGTACAAAAAGGGAAGACCCCGAAGTAGATTCAAAGACCAAATAGAGGAGGACCTCGGAAAGCTGAACATAAGAAACTGGAAAGCCAGGGCATGCAATAGGAAGGAATGGAATCTACTCTCGGAGCAGGCCAAGACCCACGAAGGGTTGTACAGCCACGGTTGATGGTGATGAAAACCGTAGCAAGGTACGCAGATCTATTACAACAATAATCGCTAATGAGTCGAGACGCCTCAAGTTTTTGATAAACATGTAATATCAAGATGGCACAAGAGTTACACTGTCGGCGCAGAACAGAATTAATGCTGCTGTAGTGTACATATTGTGTCAGGGAGAACTAGTGCTGCTATAGTGTATATAAATATTGTGTCAGAGGGACGTATTACTTTGTCACCTAATGTATCAATATGTGTGTGTTATCGCAGAAGTACTCTGAATAGTGATGTCTTGCATTTGCAGGGAGGAATTATTGAATTACTATAGGTTCACACATGTGAAACAAAGTTTGGAGTTTTGGATTGTCTATGGCGTTTTAATTTGTGGAATTGTCGTAAGCCACACTCGTTCTTCTTATTTTTCCCTTGTCTTTATGACATTACAGTCGTTTCTGGACTCTAGCCTGCTTCAATATTCGACTTCAAACAAAGTAGGGATACTCTGTGACAACAATATCTAGCGTCTTCCTTGCATCCATTCTTTAGCTATCCCCTCACCACGTTTGTGTAGTCACTCCTCCGTCTTCTGTCATTCCGTCTTACAAAGATATTTTTTCACTTTTATGGTATCCTCTCCTCTTTGAATATTTCAATTAGCTCTAGGTGTTTAAGTTTCTGCAATTTGACAGAATTCACCAGGGTGTGGTACTTGTACAATTACCTCAGCTTTGACCAAAGCATATTTTCCAAAATTAGGTATATCCCTTTGCTAGGATCTGCTTTTGAAAACTTCAAGAATGTCCTCAGTCTTTTATGTAACTGTCCATGTTTCACATGCATAGACAGCTATATACTGGTACATATGGTACCAGCTATATATGGTATGGAGCTCTAACCATGAATATTATTATTGTTTTATAATATTTCGTAGAACTAAGTGACATTTCATAACCAGTTGTTCACGTAACAATATATGCAAGTCGAGTGATTCGAGACTGATTAACTCGAATAGTCCTGACAAAACGTTACCACAGTGTTGGATCTTGTCTTAGTTTCTGCTTGTTTCAAATATTAATCGAAGCTTTTCCTATGTTGGCTTCCCACTACAGAGCGCTGTTCTTACTGTTGGAAGGCAATGGTAAACAATTGCTTCACTTATTGATTAAGTCAAGAGTCAAGAATAGTATAACTTCCCCTATTCAAGCGTTCTGAGTACTAAACATGTGTTAAATAGCATTTATGACGTAGTTCTCATGTAGAAACGTAACTAGCATACTTAACACTTAGTGCTTACTTACAGTTGATTTTGGAGAGGAATCTGGTAAAAGACACAAAGAGTTTCTCTGAACTTTCCATCATAATTAATCGCCCTGTCCCAATTTTTCCTATACTACTATTAAAATTCCTTCTCTCAATTACATTCTGGCCCTCTACTTCTCATTCCACTTCTCACTCTCTTTTCCCTTCCTTTCGCCCTCTTTTACATTAGCTACTCTTTAGACTTTTACGGTCGTTTGATATTTACGGGTCGTTCTTTCCCAGTTAAGCCGCCTTTAATAACTGTCTTCCTTAGAAGTTTTGTTGTCTTCATCTTTAGCCATGTCTTTTTTTGACATTTACACGGAATGAATAATTTCATAATAATCAATTTAAGAATAATAAAACACTTAAACACATACACACAAAGATGTGTGCGTTAATGTGACAAGCATGTACTTTTTTATAAATCCGCATACAGAAAGAAAGACAGAGAGAGAGTGATAGAGGATACAGTGAGAGAGAGAGTGAGAGAGTGAGAGAGAGAGTGAGAGAGAGAGAGAGAGAGTGAGAGATAATGGAGGGAGGGAGGAAGAGGCATTATGGTCCAAATATGACAGTGAGAGGTGCGTTAACGGTAGCGGTAATTTGGTGGTGGACGTTTACAGGCGTAGTAGAGGGCAAGGTTATTCACCCCATAACCAGACTACCTGTTGCTACCCGTGCATTGGCTTCCAAAATTTGTAGGGTAATGCATCCGGGTGAAAATATTTTACGGATATTTTTAAAACTTAAGCGAAAAATGGTGGTCTCTTGTGATTACCGTTTATTTTTATAAAATGTATGACGGAATGAAGATGTAAGTAATTAGGATATAAGTTTATAGAATAAGCTGTCCCTGTTGTTTTGTAATAGTTACGCATATCTAACAATTGTTGAATTATTCACGTATGTCTGCGCGTGGTGGATCCAAAAAATTTTTAAATAACACGAACACATGTATACAAATGTTTTAGGTGGAGTTTAAAATCGAGTCAACTTTGCTCGACTAACGGACAACATGTCTGCCTATACTATACCATAAACATAGGCCTACACATCACCTGATTCTCAAATAATTTTTTGACTACGAATTACGACAGGGTTTTGGATGCAAAATGTTTTGTTTTGTGTCTTTTTGCTTTAGAAAGAATATTATTTTAAGTTTTTTTTTATTCTATAAACATTTCGTTAGCTCAACACAAATCTACCGAATTTACTACCACTACTACTACTACTACTACTACTACTACTACATGCTCACACCCACCTACCCACAGGCAGGCACACAAATTAAGTAATCATGGATGAATTCACCTGACTGGTTTTCCGATACATGGTCACCTCTTATGTGGTGATGTGTCTCGCTTACCTTTGGTTGCGTATGCATATGCATTTCTTAGCAGCCAGCTGTCCTGTATGCTCAGCACACGGTGTACCACGCGATATACGGACGCATGTCGATGACAATCGGTTGTCAGTTATTGCAGTTTTGTTGGCGGTGCGAGATCTACTCGGTAAAAGTTAAAACGTAAGTTCGCTTGTATTTTATTCGACCAATTCTTTACGTCTACAATAATGCGTTAAATTACTGTCTTGACTGGTATCTCAGATAGTTCAGAGCATAAGTGGCAGGTATTAAGTGCCGGTGCCGAAAAATGAGAAAGAAGGGGAGAAATCAGCAAATCACAAACGGGAAGACTGATGAAGAACTATACAAACATCATGATTATATCGAGAAATTTTTTCAAAAGATTCCATTTTTTAAGTTTGTACCTTTGATGTGAATTAAGGAAATATTTTGTTACTAGCATGCTTTTTCCTTTTTATTTCTTAAGTGACTTATTTAGTTGTAAAGCATTTTAACATGAAATGTTTATGCATTTTTCATGAAAAAAAATTACTTAAAATTGAACAAACTTATAGTTTTTAAGCTTTTGCCAATCTAATTACAGTACTTTATATATTTTTAAGAGACCTGTGATAAAGGCTTTGAATTTGTAATAGGCCTCCATGTAGTAGTAAAGGGCACATCACACTGTATTGTACTTATTGAATATTACATAATTAATTATAATCAATCCATTTGAGTGTTTGTGGTGAATTTTTTTTTTAATTTTTCTAAGGTCTAAAGCATTTGTGTCTATTTTTACAGTTAATTTCACGAGTAAAGAATGAACATGATCATGGTCAAGTTAAATTCAAACTACATAATTTTCAATATTATATAAAAATCAAACACACACACACATTGGTTGGTTTAGTGCCGCCTAGTGCAAATTCCTTAAAATATGCTCTGAGATAGTTTGTCTAACTGCAGTGTGCTGGTGAAGATACAACAATTTCTCGATAGCGATCTCTTAACTACAAAAGTGAGCGTCGCCGTTGGCGTTAGCAGTAGTGTATCGAGACTTGTAGATTCAGAGTCTCTCCGATGCCTTCTTATAAAAAATACGTTGAAAGTAGAATGAGCGATTGTATTCTGATGGAGAGCGAATTATTTCTATTTTAGCAAACAGGATATTCCACTTACTTGTGTCTATTTACGGATTAAGTGTCTGTTGTATTTGTTGCGTACCTCAAGTTGAACTACTGATACACTTCCAACATAGAGGAGTTCTATGAAAATTGTATAGCTATTCCGTGGTCGCTACGCATGTACTTTACCCACTTCTTCCTATCGTACTCACTACACTATTACTGTTTAAAGAATTATTTTGACAGCTTCTGGGAAACGTGTTTACACCTCGCTCTGTTTGCCAAACGTACTTTTACAAATATGCCATTTGCTGTGTTTTTGGTTTATATCGTCACCATCCTCTCTCTCTCTCTCTCTCTCTCTCTCTCTCTCTCTCTCTCTCTCTCTCTCTCTCTCTCTCTCTCTCTCTCTGAGTCTCTCTCAGATGCATTATGACTCCCTAAAACTCTTTGTCAGCTGGTAAGCTGGAATTCGCTTGTCCCAACACATGTAATAGTAAACACTGATTGTTTTAACCACAGCCTGTTGATAAGAAATTGAAATTATCATTTTCTCTCAGCTTAGTAGGCCTACACACAGAAAACTAGTTTCTTCATAGTATGGGCTATCGCTGAGAGTGGCTTAACATTTGATCAGTATGATCAACTTCATCATAACCATTGCTGTATAGTTCACATAACCTAGATTTGAGGCAGCACTCCATACAACTGACATCTCGTTGCTATGTCCACAACGTTCTTATTGGCCTCTACTTTTCTATTAGACAACGCCCTCTACAAATGCCAAATCCATTCTCTAAATAAAACAGGTGTAAAACCATTCACTGCACAAACAATGGTGTTCACATTTCGTAGGCAATCTTCTCTTACACATCCGTTGGTATACCAAAAATTCTGTTAACCGCAGCTTGATTTTTGTTTATACACCTATCGTAATGACAGATCGAAATTTTCATGAATATTAAAAGTCTTTTCTTTGAGACAAATTTATAATAGTGCCACAAATTAATCGGAAGTGTTGAGGCATTGAATGCAGGCCTATGTTAACTTTATTTGTACATATTGGTACCTAATAAGGCTAGAGCTTGTCACTAATGTCTGCAATCTATTGCATTCTAAATCCCGCAAATACACGTTACTTGAAGCACATTAGTTGTTTCGTGCATGAGTTAATTTTGTACAGTAAAACTATATTTAAATATTAATAATAAAAAGTCACCTCAATTTATTGATTTCAAAGTTATTATTTTAATTGAATTCATAACGCCTAGAACACATTGCAAGAGTTATCAGTATAAAATAGTTCATGAAAACTAAAAAAATTACAGTTATAAGTAAAGTCATGTGTGGAACATTTCTGTGAATTACAAACAAAATTATCACTGTTGCACACCACTATAAAAAAATTATTCCGATTAGCGCTTTCAAGCATCTCAGCTCATCGTCAGATCGGAAAAACATTGATAATTCTGTTTGTGATTATAACTAACACAAATTTCTTAATTAAATTTTTGTGAATTGTTAAATGTAGTGTTATAGCTTAGTAACTTGTACGCAAAAATGTAATTAACAAATTATTTATTAAACTCTACATATAATTGTTTTAAATTAGAATAATTCTTACCTCAATCCCTACTTACAGTTAAATTGTAATGGTGGTTTGCAAGCCGCTAATTTAATTTTTAAGCTGTTTTCACAACTTTTCATCCATTTTTAACGAAAGCAATGTAGATCAACATTTCCAAAACTTTTTCCTGACCTTTTTGCTCCCACCCTCCGTTTTGGAAGCTAAATATTGGCCACATTATTATTGGTGTCTCATTAGGAAAACTGTATCCCTGTCTGAAATAATAATAAAATTACAAGTGTAATGGTGTTTGTAATTTTTGAATGTCACGTAAAATATGTAGCTTTGTGTTTTGAAATCCAAAAAGCTAGTTACAATATATTTTTCAAAATAAAAGAAGTTTGTTTAATGAATTATAATCATCAGGAGCTCCACAGCCCGCTGTGGGCCTCAGCCTTCCTCAGGATCCTCCTTCAGACTTCCCGATCCTTAGCCTAATGTCCACCAATTTTCACTCCAACCACTTTCACAACTTCCATCAACCAATCAATCGTAGTTTGGGTCTTCCACGTCCTTTCTTTCCTTCTGATGTGCATTTTGTAATCCTCTTAAGAACATCCTTCTCAATCATTATCTGTACATGTCCTGCCCATCTCAGCCTAGCTATCCTAATTGATGTCACAACATGAGGCAATCTATATAACTCATAGAGCTCTCTGTTGTACCTTATTCTCCACTCTCCACCTTCCGTAACGGGTCACCAACATTTCCTAAGCATTTTTCTTTCAAAAGATGCAAGTCGAAACAGGTCGCCCTGTGGCAGTACCCATGTTTCACTTGCGTACATCAGTACCGGTTTTACTAATGTTCTATATAGATTATCTTTGGTTTCACGGTGTAGATGTTATGATTTAAAGTACTTTATCAGTCCATAGTAGCATCTGTTAGCATTCTGAAATCTAATTGTTTAATGAATAATAATAATCATAATAATAATAATGGTGGTGGTGGAAAAAGTAGTAGTAATAATAGTAGTAGTAGTAGTAGTAGTAGTAGTAGTAGTAGTAGTAGTAGCGGTAGTAGTAGTAGCAGCAGTAGAATCAGTAGTAGTAGTATTAGTAATAAAAGTAATAGTAGTAGTAATAGTAGTAGTAGTAGTAGTAGTAGTAGTAGTAGTAGTAGTAGTAGTAGTAGTAGTAGTAGTAGTAGTAGTAGTAGTAGTGGTGGTGGTAGTAACAATAATAATTTTTCTTTTGTTATTTTATTTTACTACTATAAAGCTTATTAAATAAGCTATTTTAAAGGAAGTTATTAAAACGGGGTAAAAAGACAAAAGAGTATCGCTTGTGGAGTAGTTCTTGTTCACAGATACAAAGAACGATATACAGCCATATAGGACTTCCGTCACGACATTATATGTAAATGAAGTTAGGAGACGAAACATGTAAAACACAACATGACGAAATTTAATTATTGGATTTACTATAAAATTCTACACTTTAAAATAGGCAATAAAACACGAAAGTGGCTTCTTATGCATCGCTTATTTTTCAATTACTGCCTCTGTGATCAGCATCCTCCTTCAAGACCCCCCCCCCCCCAATGTATACCAGGGGACCATTAACGCGAAGTACGGGAAACTATGATTGGTTAAAGAATAGTAGTTACGCGATTTGCAAGCAAGCTTTGCGCCATTAATCGGAAAATTCCAGCGGTAGCATGACTCATCAATACGATTCTAAAACTGTCTAGAGGTTAACAACCCGAAGGCTCGTCCCCCAGCTTGAAAGTTTGTAAAACAATGCAACAAAAAATTAACGTAAAACTCATATCTGTAATTTTAAAGGCAATAAAGTGTCAAAGCCGATCCTTTATTTTACAATTATAAAAATGTTAAAAACTGTACAAAAAAGTACAAAATATATTAGTTTTTAAGTTTTTAAATTTTAAATCGTTTCTGTAATAAGACACACACACACACACACATATTTGAAGATATATTAGGGTTTATTAGCCGCTTAAAGAGCGGGCATAGATCTTAAAAAGCTGAGAAAATCTGGACTAGAAGTATAAATTTCACAAGTCTAGCACTGTCACTCCCTATTTTCTGCCCTATCGGACGTTTGTTATACTCCCCGTTTCTTTATAAATTCAGTGTGGATGCAATTCAATCAGTCACTTCGGAGAATTTCTTACAGCGGTTTGAGAGCGGCCTTAATCCATTTGGTATAATAGTTTAACTGTATAAAGATGTGTCGACATTCTTATTCATCAGTTCAGTTACTGTTACCATCTACTATATTTATGCTAATTTCATGTTTGTTTAACGTAGGAGAATAAATATGTAATATATATTGTCGTTTTGTGAAATTTTATTGCCGTATTACCTCATATTTTAAATGTAGATTACTCTGGTATTTAATAATTTGTTCCATTATTTTTAACATGGCTATCCACGTAATTATTAAAAATCGTACAGAACTGAGTACACGAAAACACAAACACCTCAGATTATGTCTTGCAAACTAATAGTAACGACATTTAATGTCTAGAATTATGCACACTTTAATGGCGATAAGATATGCCATTTTATTATTTTTATTAATTCCTAATAAAGAAATAACCAACACTACTTAGTTCCCAGTACATCAGAAAAAAAAGAAAAACGTTTCAACTTTATACACGTAAATAATGTTGACGTTTTCTGTGTAATTACAGAGTTTGTTAAAATTGTCATTAATTAAAGATACATACACGATTGTCATCCGTATCGCAATCACGTACACCAAACGTTCTTTGTACATGACGTGCGTGAATTATTTTCTGGCCGTGTACGTTATGTTCTAAAGTTTCGATACGGGCATGAATGAAGTGTGCGTACTCCCCACCCTATCAGTTTACTCTCCTTTAGGGAAATTTCAGTTTGCGGTAATGAAGGGTTTGCTGTTTTACCCTTCATTCGATTCGTTTGCCTGTAGTGGTCCGATATTCAACGCTTTAAATATTCCTGACCGTTTTCACCACTGTGAATCGCCGTACAACAGGTAGTCTGGCTGCCGAGTGAACGACCTTGCCCGCTGTCAGTTTTACCTTTTCCCTGCGAGACGCTTCGGCAGAATTCAATCCTTTTTGTTTGAAATAAGTTTCAGCTAGCTCCGAAATAGAAGTTTACTATATTCGTTCAGAAATACATATTTTCCGCTGATTTTCAAAACCACGTGCCTGAATAACAATTAATACAACATGACACGGAAAAGAAAGACTTAAATATATTTTCAAATGTTTGCCTTTTAACCAACAAAATAGTGCTACAGAGCAAATATACATTTTCCAAATAGTTCTTGTCTTTATAATTTCTTTTTTCTTACAGTTGAACACATAGATCTACTTATACATTCTTTGTCTATCGTAACGAAATAAGAATGTTTAAAAAACTTTGCTTCCAACATTTACATTTTTACCATGTGTATAAAAACTATTATCATTATTATTATTATTATTATTATTATTATTATTATTATTATCATTTTTTATTATTACCACAATTAGAGCATTACGTTGACATTACTTAGACATCTGAGGAATTGAGACAGTCCGTGTGCATCTCACCAAGCCATCTATAAATTCATGTATGTAACTTGTGGATATTACGAAACTGGAAAGGAACTGGTATTACATAAATTGTGTGTAAACAAGTTTTGAACCATTAATTAAATCAGCCACGCGTTTCTTTCTGATTTGACTAATGAAACTGTCTTTTTATTTAGACGACTATCTGTCCGCATTAAAACGAGAAAAATCGGCTAGTGCTTAAGAAAGAAGAACAAAACTATAGAAACGTGTCAAATAAGGACAGGCAAGATAACAGGGAATATTTTCTTCCAAGGCACCACAGACACAAGAGGTTTGCGGAGGAACATGTAAAGACGCTATAAGATAACGAAATATAACAGAACAACGAAGACCCAAACAAACAATGATGACTCCGAAGAAGACAAACCGACCTGTAAAAGTATCGTGACGTTCGTCAATATACACGTTGACATACTTACTGTATGGGGTATACAAGGTCATGATAATGTGATTGCAACCCAATATTAACGACGCTAGACTGAGCATATTTGTCAGACCTGTCCTACCATTAGACGTACAATGCCTTTGTGTATTTTACATCCGCTGACCATAATTAATTAATCACTCTAGTTGTTGCGCAGTCATTTTATTATTTTTTTTTTCAGCCATTTAAGGACCACATGCGAATTTCAATTATTTATTCTTTCTCCTTTTCTTTTTTTCCAAAAGAAAAGAAAATAATATATTCTATTATTGTTTATATAAAAATTTTAAACTATATAATTATAACCATAAATTTCCAGTAATATTGTATTTTATTGTTCAGAAAAAATCATATTCAGAATACAGTTGTATTCTGAAGAGTGAGTCGGATCGTATAAGTCTATGAAAACATCAGTAGTAGAACCAGACGAAGAATAATAACTATATTAAACGATAATAAATTTATTTTTTAGGTTTAATATCTGACATTATTAAAATTAGTTAACAGACTTTCATAAATAGTACGAATTAAATTAACGTTCAGAGTTTTAAGCGCGTAATAATATTTCAAGGTTATAGTCTTTAAAAAATTACTTTATTCAATTCTTACAGAATCGCTAAATATAATGTTTCAAAAATTATACTACTTGTGTGCGCGCTTGCAGTAATTAGCAACATTGTCGGTGGCAGGTAGGTAGCAGAAGCGAAGTGTTTGTGTGTAAGTTTCGGAACACTCTGTACAGCCCCACTTGTTGGATCAATATACGGTGGTAAGCTGCCATGACGTCAGCAACAACCCCCAGTATACCGTCTCTCCCTCTGAGTTCTACCTGCAACATTTCTGAATGAACAACCCTGTGCTGAACTCGATTCTCTGTCTACTCAATGGTGGAATTTTTAACGGTATTTTATTGCCGCTGAATGAAAACATGTTGATCTACTGGAATGCAAACAGTTCACGGCACTGTTTCAGTGCAACTCAGCGGTTTTGCACCACTAAAGGCGAACAACGTTACTTTTGCGAATCTAAAAACAGACCCGGTTTTGTGAACACAGGTAAGTTATGGTCAGAGATCCTCTGGTACCGCGGAAAGCACTGAGAACGCATTAGTTTTGAACATTAATTTTTCTGGTAAAAATACTGAGTAATAGAGCAGTACTAATACTGATAAAAATACTAAGCAGATGTTATGGAATGCATTTTATGGACACTCAAAATTTTGAGTAAAATTAATTGATGTTTTAACATATATTTAATTTAATTATTAAATATAATATGTTAAAATAAAATAATTTAAATTAAAATAAATATGTTATAATTGAACAAATTAAATTTGATACAGTAGAGAGTCAAAAAATTGAATTCCTCTGTTTGTTATTTAAATTCTTTAAATTCTTCTAATTTAATCAATGTTATAAACATTGTAACTATTTTAGGTGTTCATTGCGAGTGATGGTTTTATTGCAACAATAAGAAGATTTAAATTTTAAAAATAATAATAATTTTTGTCTGGTCCTCTTTTTATCACAAAATCCGATTACATAAGATGCAAATATGCGCAAGCATTTCCTTAATTCTTAAATCAGCCTAAAGTTTATTCTTAAAAGTTACTGGCAAGAGAATATTCAACGTGGTTTTAGACGTTTAGAGTAGTTTATATAAGTTCTGGAGATATGATAGTTCCGTATACTGTATTATACTCAATTTATTCAGCATCTTATTGTGTTTAAAGAATATTCCCCTCGTAATGATTAGGCCTAATCTACGATTTTGGACATCCCCATTTTATCCTCCTGAGAAAGCTTTCCCAGATAATTTTAAAATAACTTACGTTATTTTAAATAATATAAAAATAATTAAATTTATATAGTTTCATACATGAATAAAGTATTTTGTCACTAACTCATGTACAAAGACTACAATTTTACACTTTACACATAGGTAAAATTTACAAAAAGTTAATCAAGTTGTGCGATAAGCCATCTTCTTTAATTAAACTAAAATTAAGTGAAGAAGGTGTGTATAATAAGCATGTAATCTAGATTGACACACGAAGTGTATTATGATGACAGCTGTGACATCTCGCGCCGCTTTTGATTTGTTTACATGTATGAGCAGGCAGACAAGTGCTTGATACAACGATGTGAAATCTTGCTCATTTGGTATGTAATGCTCTACTAAATAGGAAAGCCTCATAGCATTTTAAATTTCTTTAACGTTTTTACAGCAAATGTAGGCTGTTTACACTAATCAAGGTGATATTCTAAAGGGAAAATTGCTACAGGCTTATATAAGCATAAACCTTTACTACGACTTAAACTAATCACCCCAAGCATCTAAGGTTACGGCAATATATGTTTCAGGACACGTAATAAAACGATGTTAAGAAAACAACTTTGATTTTTTTTCTAAACGCAAAGGTGTTAAGAAAACAACTTTAATTTTTTTCTAAACACAAACGTTAAGTTTAGCTATCTTGAAACTCCATGTGGCTAAAAAAAACTACGAAAGGCGATATCTCCTTAAGTTAATAGCAATTCTGGTAAGTCGTTGAACATATCATTTTTTACAAATTTACAAACAAATGTGAGAAAAATCCCCCATTAGGTTTTTGTGTAGATTGTGTCTCTGTATTGTTATGAGCAACAAGATCAAGGGAAGGAATGAAGAAAAACGATTATAGGATTTTGAGTTATGGTGCTGGAAGATAATGTAATGGGAAACTTCTTGGAATGACACTGATGAAATGTTTAAGAAAATATAAGTAAAAAACAATTTGTTTTAAAGCTTCGTTAAAATAACCTATATCGATGGCTTGGGAACAGTACGTATATGAATTATAGACATACTGCAGGATACGTGGTGTAAATATTTGGCCATAAAGGTAACCGAAAATGAAGGAAGTAGTGGCGAGATAGCCTCGAGATTGGCGCAATCAAGTAGCCTAATTCTATTAGACGACTAAATTCATTTTGTATAGATGAACGATTACAAGGATATTAAATCTTACTGCTAAGAATATTCGTGAGTCACAGCTACAACGTTTGGCAACTCACAGTTTAAAGGCATGGGAAACAGACAGGAAACGTATGTCACCAAAAATAAAACCAATAGAAACAAACTGCAGGAAACCTAGGATTTTGCAGGCTGACCTAGGCTCGGCAGAGTAAGGAATAAGGACATAATAGAACTAGATTTTTTTTAATTACAAGATGTAAGCGTACCAGAAGGCTAAGAAATAGGTGGAAGGATCAACTGGTTGCAAAAGTAACACAGGGTCAAAGGAATGGAAGAGATACCGGGATAGTAAACAGAAGTCAACGTTCGACGTTGTAAACTCAGGTGTTCGACGTTTAGACAAAAATTAAGGCTCTCCCTGAGCAAAAAAAAAAATGTTTATGAAAGAATTAAACATTAAAATAACAGCAGGAGTAAACAATGACAACAATAATATTGATAAGTAAAACACTAATAATAATATTCGTTGTAGTCGTGATTCCTTTATCGGATAAAGCGACTGGACTTTTCCCGTTTCGCCAACGTATCAATGGACACCCCACAGTAGCTTACTACGGCCCTCGCTCTTACAACGACGCGGCATTTTAGTCATGCGGTTCAGAGAAATTCTTTTCAATTCACTTTATATCTCTGCACTTTCAATTCTAGTGTCTCCCCACTTAACTCATTCAGTATAGTTATGATTGATACCTAACCTCTTTGGTATAGGCCCATCATTTAATTGTTCTAAGAAAATTCATCTCTAATGTTCGGAATCTTTGTTCCTTTAGGTTTTCAAAGTTCAAGTTTCACTGTAGGGGAACCAAACCATTATATAAGTAGACTCTGTTATTATTATTATATGATAATTATATAGGTTTATATATTACAATCATATTTTGTCACGTTATTCTTATACATTTTTTATTATAAATAATAAATAACACTTTCTTACAAGAATAAATTATATATTTTTTATGATGATTTGGACAGTGTCAAACCTCAAGTATGACACTGTCCATGCTAACAGAAACAAATAAATTTTATTCCTGTCCGTTTGCTAAATTTCCCGTCCAATAATGAGAGGATATTTCAATGCTGTCCGTGTCCCGTCGCACTTCCTTTTCTGCTGATATTTTATCTAAGGAATATGTGCTGCTCAATTTGAGTTTGTAACTATGTAAAGCTTTTCTAAGCACTGAAGAGCTCCAACGCTATCTGACTTCTACATATATTATAGTCCCTAGACACAATACAGGATCACTTAACCGATTCTTGTAGGCAGAAAACAGAAAATGCTATATTTAAACTATAATTTAAACTATAGAAACACTTTAAAATATTCAAAAAATAGTAATATACTGCAACAATACAGATATTTGCATATTTGCCCAGGGCGGCATGTTTTATATTGTAATTAGTGTAAATAGAATAAGGAACAGTTTTATACAATTTTGTGCAGGAAAATGCAGGCTCTGTCCTGTCGAGAGTGCACCTGTTTCGATAGTTAAAAATACGGCGTGTTTGTGTAACGCCAGCTGCGACAAGAATATGGGGTGACGCGTACGAATTGTTTGTTGCCAATTAATCAGGTTTTAACAGGATTACAGAAACTAATTATACGTTTTAAACCTGTAAGCAAAGACTTACTCCAGTTATAAAGACACCATTACATAAAGGAATATTTGATGAATATGGTGATATAAAATTTATTGCCAAAGGTGTATTATTAAAGATGATAACAATTAATATTAATTACTAGTGCAATTGAAGAGTAATTAATATATGTGGTAGATGTGAGTGACCAGAAAAAATTACGCAAACAATGATATCGCTCATGTGACGAGTATGTTCATGAGTTCGCGATAATTAACCAAAAAGTGAGTGTAATAAAAAGGACGCCTTGGCGCGGACTGACAATCCTTGACATGTCGAAAACGGGCCTATACCTTTCAAATCGCCACCAGTATAAATACCACTGGCAATTTTTGGGGATCACACACTAAGACTCAAGAAATCTACACACGACGTCACGCTGCCCGATAGCAGATCGACCAGGACACACACACTGTACCACACGCACACTAAGGCGTATGGAGGAACTCTGGAGCATCACCAACAGTAACAACAACCCATAGAGACAACGAACACCGCATCAGCATAATCATCATCATCATCATCGTCGTCGTCGTCATCGTCATCGTCATCGTCATCGTCGTCATCGTCATCATCATACTCTCAGGACACACACACACACACACACACACACACACACACACACACACACACACACACACAACGGTAACGGCAGATATACGCAGGTGATAAAAAACAATTATATTTTTTATTGTGAAGAGAGCTCTCGAAAAGAACTTAAGTATGAACAGTTAATAATTAGAGTTTTAAAGGTAAATAGTAGTTAGATAAGAGAGTTTAATTCAACAAGCAAATCTAGAAAAGAAATACAAATCTTTTGTTGTATTTTTGGGTGTGTCAGTATAAATCAATAATAGATTGGAAGTAAATGTAATATCATTTATATTTGTGTATAGCAAAAATAAGTTCATTCTTGAATCTTAATAATATTTTGTTTGTAAATGAGTTGCTATCATTATTTAAATTTGAGTTAATTTCAGACACAAAAATAAAAAGAATTTAAATAACTTGTTTAACATGTTTGTTTAGTTAGTAAGATTATGTGGGTGTTTATTTTTGTTGTATGATATGAATAGCATGGCAGGTTAGAGTATTTGTAAAGTTTATAAAGGTGAATAATTATTTGTCTAATGTTTAAAATTTTAATATTTTTCTATAAATTAATAAATCTAAAATGATTATTTTGAAACGGTTTTAATTGATTATTTCATGTCAACAACATCTCACTCCTCTTTAAAAATTATTTAATTATTGTGCAACTACATATAGTTGACGCAACGAGAAACAGAATCCTGCGACCTGGCCGGTATAGTTGCGTTGAGTACATGGTAATGTATTTGTATAATTGTTGTAACGTTGCAATATTCTAGTAAGAAAAGTGTTTCAATTATAAAAAAAATATTGCAACAATACATATATTTGCATATTTGCCCAGGGCGATATGTTTGTAAATATTTAGCATAGAAAGTATATGATAAACGGTTTTTAACAATATTATGGAGGCTAAGGATTGTCAGAGAGCATACACCTGTCCCCGTGTGAATACAGCGCTTGTGTGTTTGTGTGTGTGAACGCAAGCTACGACAAGAAGATGGGGTGACGCTTACGTCTGTAATCAGGTTTTAACCCGATAAAAATAAACTAATTAATACGTTTTAAACCTGTGAAAAAAGACTTACCCGAATTATAAAAACACCATTACATTAAGGAAATTTTAACGAATATAGTGATTTAAAACTATTGCTGAAATTTGCAATAAAAATGACGCTAAGTGATTTAATGTTAATTACTAGTGTAATTAAATAGTAATTAATATGAGTGTTATATGTGAGTGACCAGGAAAAATTTATGCAAACAATGATATCGCTCATGCTACGAGTATGTTTACGAAATCGCGAAAATGAACCAAAAAGTGATTTGTAATTAAAAGGACGCTTTGGAGAAAGTGACAATATCTAACAGGTCAAAAACAGTCCTGGACCTGTCAGATCGCCGTCCAGTATAAATACCAGCGACAATTTTGGGGCAGTCTCAGAATCAAGAAATCTTCACAAAACGTCACGCTGCCGGTCTGCCGATCGATCAGGGCCACATACACTTTACCACACACAACAAGACGTATGGAGGAACTCTGGACCATCACAAACAACAACCCGTAGAGACAGAGAACACACCATCAGCTTAATCATCATCATCATCATCATCAAATTCTCAGGATTCAGGACACACATACACACACGCATCGGTAACGGCAGATGTACGCAGGTGATGAATAAACAATTATATTTTTTTTGTTGGTGAAAAGAACTTTCAAAAAGAAAATTATACATGAACAATAAAGACTTCAAGTTTTAAATTGAAATAGCAGTTAAATTAAATAATTTAATTGAATAAGAACATTTAAAAAACTAATCTTCTGTTATATGTTAAAATCTGGGTGTGTCAGTTGAATTAAATAATAGGTTGAAAGTAAATGTTATTATTTTATTTTGTTTATAGCCACAAGTAATTTTATTAATGAGTTTAATATTATTTTTGTTTGTATATGAGCTGCTATTATTATTTAAAAATTGGAGTAAAAGTCAGACACGCTGAAATATAAAGTGTTTAGATAATTTGTTTAACATGTTTGTTTAGCTAGTAAGATTATATTGTTATTTATTTTAATATTTCATGAATAGCAGAGAAGGTTATATGGGACTTTATGTAAACTTGTGAAAGAGAATATTTTATTTATCAAAGATTTGAAATTTTAATATTTGAATATTTTCAATTAACATTAATAAATCTTAGTATGATTATTTTTAAACGGTTTTAATTCATTATTTCTTGTCAAAAACATGTCCCTCCTCTTTGAAAATTATTTAATGATTGTGTAACTACATATACTTGACGCAACGAGAATACAAAAAAAATCCTGCGACCTCGCCGGTGTAATACATTTTATAGTTGCGTTGAGTACATGGTAATGTATTTGTGTGAATTTTTGAAATACTTGTAATGTTGCATAATAAATTGGCGTGCCCAAAGTGGGGCCCGATATAAGTGAATTATCGTATATGTTCATAATTATATGTTCACATATATTAATATTATTGTTATTAATATTATTGTATTGTAATTGTAATATTGTTGTGTATTTCACAACTGGCGCTCAACAAAACTGAAAGAGGAGAGAAATTGTTGGTATGAGATAATTTATAATAATAAAAAACATAAATAAACAATATTAAATAAAAACCAATAGAGTCGCGGTTTACGAATAATAATTAATAATAAAACGAATTTAAATTTAACGAAATGGCTACACCGCAGAAAGGAGTTGATATTGAGGCTATGTTTAGAAGTCTCTAGGAACAAATGCAAAAGAATAATGAAGAATTAAAGAAGCATAATGAGAAAGTTATAGCTGAATTAAAGAAAAATAGAGCCGAATTTAAAGCTGAAGTTAAAGAGTTTAAAGAACAGTTGACTACAAAACTTGAAGAAACTAACACCAGAATAGAACTATTAGGAGATAGAGTAGAACAGTCACTAAACGAACAAACTTTAAAGATGGAGAATAAATTTAAATAATATAAAGCAGAATGGTCAAAAGAATTAACAGATAGTGTGAATCAAGTAGCGGAACACTGGAATGAGAAGTTTATTGTCTCAAAGCAGGAGCGGGATATGGAAATAAAAGCAGTCAGTTAACAAGTATATGAAAACCTCAATAAGTCACAGGAGTTGGAAGCCAGAACAATAACGTTGGAAACTGTCGTAGTAGAGTCTACTAAAACCAAAAAGGAATATTCAAGTGAAATAGATACACTAAAGAAAAATCTACGTGGAGAAGTAGTACGTCCAAAAACGGAAGTAAAGAGGGGACCAACACAGGTGATGGTGTATCCAACACAGATTGATGAAAAGACAAAATTGTTAGTCTGCAAAGGATTAAAGGGAAACAATCCAATTAAATTCTTACTGAACTATGAACAAGATAATAGAGTTAATAGGTAATGTTTTAACTGATAAAGAGAAAATTAACTTTATTAGTAAAGATTTTCAAGGTTCTGCTGCAAGATGGTACACGATTGGTCGAGATAATTCAATTACTAACGAACAATTTAAAAACTTATTTGAAGGGTGCTATTGGAATATTCACACGCAAAAATAAATACGAGACCAATTAGAATATGGTAAGTATCAAGGTAAAGATACACTCAAGGGCAACGGCAGATATACGCAGGTGATGAATAAACAATTATAAATTTTTTTGTGTGAAAAGAACTTTCAAAAAGAAAATTATACATGAACAATAAAGATTTCAAGTTTTAAATTTAAATAGTAGTTAAAGTAAACAATTTAATTGAATAAGAAAATTTAAAAAATACTAATCTTCTGTTATATGTTAAAATCTGGGTGTGTCAGTAGAATTAAATAATAGGTTGAAAGTAAATGTTATTATTTTATTTTATTTATAGCAACAAGTAATTTTATTATTGAGTTTAATATTATTTTTGTTTGTATATGAGTTCCTATTATTATTATTTAAAAATTGGAGTAAAAGTCAGACACGCTGAAATATAAAGAATTTAGATAATTTGTTTAACATGTCTGTTTAGCTAGTAAGATTATATGGTTATTTATTTTAATACGTCATGAATAGCAGAGAAGGTTATATGGTACTTTATGTAAACTTATAAAAGAGAATATTATATTTATCAAAGATTTAAAATTTTAATATTTGAATATTTTCAATTAACATTAATAAATCTTAGTATGATTATTTTGAAACGGTTTTAATTAATTATTTCATGTCAACAACATGTCACTCCTCTTTGAAAATTATTTAATGATTGTGTAACTACATATACTTTACGCAACGAGAATACAAAAAACTCCTGCGACCTGGCCGGTGTAATACGTTTTATAGTTGCGTTGAGTACATGGTAGTGTATTTGTGTGAATTTTTGAAATACTTGTAACGTTGCAATATATAATGAAATATATAATATTATATTATAATAATTATATTAATATAATAATATTGGTAATGACAGTAGTAATTATTGTAAAATTTGTATAATATTATTAACAACAAGCTGTCAATATTCAATTTACCTTATACTATTCAATGGTCATCAATAATTATTAGAGCTTTGCCGCAGCTCTAACTTCCAATAATAGTGATGAAACGTGCTTTACATAGTGTCTGCGAACAGCGAGACTCTTTGTTCAGCCATAGGATTTCTTTATCGCAAAATTACTAATGAGTCAATTCAGCATACTTGCTGTAGATGGCCATCGCAAGCATAAGCTGAGTATCTCCAAAGATGCGACAACGTTTCCAAAGAAGTGAATAAAGCTCGCGCTGAGAGTTACCGATTTGTAGAGACTGAGCAACCGTAGCGTGCGTGAATTGTGCACTGATAAAGTAATCAGCGGTAATCAAGTAGGCCTACGGGGGGTTGTATGGGTCAACCACTCACAGGGCTGTCGAACAATAGGTCTATATCTTTTCGTTTTCAGTAGTAATGAAGAGACAGTGCACATGGTGAACACATACGAGTGAACTCGTAAATGCCTCAGTGCACACAGTCTGTAGACGTGTGTCAATTATTGGGGAAAGGAGAAAAATATACAAGACTGTTGTGTATGGATTGTGAGATATCCAGTACTGTGGTGTCCGTGAAAGTCTTAGAAGACACTGGCAAAATATTAGGGGCACTCGTAATCGGCTATACTTACCATGTTAAATTCATCAACTTTGAGACCCACTATCTCAGAGCCTGTAAAAGATAGAAGTCTGAAATTTTAGCTCGCAGGTAAACACTTTATACACTAGAAGCGCTACTACATTTATACGAATATGTTAATTTCTTGATTTTTCATAATTGTTTTAATGTTTTGCTCTGAAAATGCTCATACAAAAAGCATGTTTATTAATTTTTTACTCTTTTATTTTTCAGTGACACTGTATAGTTCTAGTAGTGTAGTTTTATCTCTATTAACCCAATAGCCACAAAATATTTCAGCGTAATAGTTTATTTGGTGTTTGAAATAATGAGTTATTTATCTAAAAAAAAAAAAATAGATTTTCAAGAAATCGCGTTCAAAGACTTCAAAACTGATTTCAATTGTTTTTCCTGATTTAAAATAATCCAGCTCTATAGTCGGCGTTTTCCATATTTTATCCTGGTTGTATCCCCAATTTTCCTAAGACTTAACACTTACTTATATTACCTTCATTGAGGGTCAATACACCATCACGCACACCCAAAACCAAACTATTCAGTACAACAAATATATATGTTTTTCAATCTATTCCAAATCAAATGGTTTCAGCGACACGTTTGCATTCTGTGTACGACAATGGAGACATTTTGTTAACAAATTAGGATGGCTCAGATCAGCAAATATTAACTTTGTGACAGAAATTACAGACATTGGTAGTGAATGTTTAAGTGAATAAATGTCACCAGGAAAAATGGCTTGGTTATATTTTCACCAAGAGTCCTCATTTTTAGGGTAATAGTGGGAAGATTATGAGCACTTTTCACAGAGATTTCCTACAATCACAGATTTTTAAGTCATAAAAAATTTACTATTAGCCGTATCAACATAAATTTGATATTAAATTACTCAACAAATATTGAAAATTTTTTTAACACAAAAAAAATCAGTTTGCCGGTTACGAATGCCCTTAAGAAGAAATTTCAATTACGCATAAAGCATTTACGAAGCATTCGGAAAGGAGCTTTACTGAGCACTATGCACGTTACGTGAGACTTTCAAGTGTCGATTGAAACATAATCATTAAAAAAAAGGTTGTTAATGGTATTTGATCGGTTTTCACTTCCTTCTTCACATGCATATTTATTTTGGGTAAGATACGTCCCTCACAGTTATGTAAACATAAAGGAAAAATTTAGCATAAATGAAATTTAATAATAATAAATAAAACTAGTTTGACTTTACTTAGTAAATCACTTTTCTTAGTACAGTTTCTTTGATGTCTTACGATTAATGTAAATAAAGTGAACTGTGTGCCAACATTTACTTTATAACTAGAATGTGTTTATATTAAGTTGTAAATCTTAATAACGAGTGCATACTTTGTACTTTGTTTGTATGTAGATGCGGTTGAGTGTTTCAAAAAGAAAGAGAGAAAACTATAAAGTACGTACATACTTTAAGTACGTAAAAGAGAGAAATACATAAAGTAAAGGTAGAAATGAATTACACATTAGTAGTCTCAAGAGCAAACTAAACTAAATGCGACAGGTTTAAAAGCGTAAGTATGAGAAATGTTTGCAGGTTGATAACCTGTAGGTTAAGTAGTTTTGTACTCTGTGCCTGAGTAAATTGTAAGCCTGTGATATTTATTGGTCGAGAATAAGCGTAGTATTACCTTGAAACAAATTAAAGAATATAACAAATTTACTTTAATATTTTGTGATTGAAATTAGTAAGATTATAAACAGTTTCAAATTTTCTAAAACTTTTTTAACAAAATGCCCTTTACTTTGTGTGACACTGTCCATGATACTGGAAACAAATAAATTTTATTCCCGTCCATTTGCTAAATTTCCCGTCCAATAATAAGAGGATATTTCAGTGCTGCCTGTGTCCCGTCGTACTTCCGTTTCTGTTGATATTTCATCTAAGGAATATGTGCTGCTTAATTTGAGTTTGTAACTATGTAAGCACTGAAGATTTCCAATGCCATCTGACTTGTACAGATAGTACAGTCCTAGACACAATACAGGATCACATAACCGATTCTTGTAGGCAGAAAACAGAAAATGTCATATTATTTATCCATAGATAGCTGCACTGTGACCTTGAATTTGCTGTTCAGACACCTCCAGCGCGTAAACAAGCTTCTGCGAAAGATAGATTCTCTAGATATCCGTTTCCTTTTAATTATGTTCTTCCAACGTTTCCACTTTGAGTTTGTACAGACTTAATCAAAAGCTTCCTCGGACTCGAGGAATACAGTGTAAAGTGGTTGGCCTTACTCACTGAGCGTCCGTATGTCGTTTGCAGATGGTCTGCTGTGCTGTAGCTGTTTCCAACAGGTGACTTTTTCTCTTATTAAGTCTGACTTTTAGAGTACTGTTAAAACAGTTATAGACGGATGACTTCAATTAAATTGGTCTGCCGTTTATCACTTTACTATCTCAGTGTTTTGTTTTAAAATCACTATACATAAAGTATAGTGACTTTACTTTACATAAAGTAAACCATAAGTTCAATATAAAGTACTCGACTATACTTTATAAACAATTCATTGATGTGTGTGTGTGTGTGTGTGTGTGTGTGTGTGTGTGTGTGTGTGTGTGTGTGTGTGTGTGTGTGTGTGTGTGTGTGTGTGTGTGTTATGTACCCTGATAATTTATGCTAAACATATAATCTTAAGACGTAACATATGAGCGTAGAACAATTTAGCCTAATGTAACTAAATCATAATAGAATATAATGGTCGCCATTAAACATAGCAACCTAACAACGAACAAAAATTTAAATTGACAATAAGCATCTATGTCAATGGTTAAGAGAAAGTGGTAAACGAAATATACATATTAACAAGAAGCTAAAATAGCCTAACTACTTGCTTCTAAATGATTTCTAACAAAAATGTGAATACTGGTATGCGAACTGCACACGTAGTTGTGCAGTTACTAACATTTTGTTGCAAATATGGCAAGCGATTCTTAAATCAAAACTGACTACCTGATTTATATTTAGAGTTCTGCATCACGCAACGAATTAATTTATTTCTGTACTATAAGCTTTGTTTCTATAATAATAAATATCATCGCACATAACTTTGATGACAAAGTTACATTTTGCTCTTTTAACTTTTGCAAACTTTTCTATAAGACGTTATCCACTTTCCATTTACGATTAGTTACTTTATGCTAGTACCTACTAGATCGACGCGTTCGTTAAATTTACATTATTATAAGTGTAAAAGTGTACACGTAAAAAGTAAGTGTAAAAGTAGAAATTTTCCAGATAAGGGTCATGCACGTTGTGATTCATTATTTGACTCGTTCAAAATCAATATTTGGGTTATTTGAAATCAATCATCAAAACTCTTCAGTGCACTTTGTTAAGTTAACATTAAAATGATCCGATTAATTTTGCAAATTCGATAATGTAATTTTTACTGTTTTTTGTTAAGTATTATTTTATACTTATTTTACAGCTTATTTTATTCACAATAATTTGACTGACTATAAAGATGTGAATAAAGTTTAATGTTATCATCATCATCATCAGCGGCAGCAGCAGCAGCAGCAGCAGCAGCAGCAGCAAGGATTAAAGCAAACATTGTTTTGTTCCGGTCGCAAGCGGAAAGACTAGATCTGGTAATTCAACAATTGTTTGGAGATTCGGCATTCATCCATTTGGTTAAGACGTTCCAAATATTTTAACCCATACTGGGCAATCCTATCAAGTAAACTCATGATGTTCAGTTTCTATCGTGCATCGACATTTTTTTGCGATCTCGAGAAATCTCATTTTGGTCGCTTAATATGAGTGGCCTGGACTTTCGTTAAAGTTAAATTCTCAGACCCATAGAGAAGTGTGTGGAGAGTGGAGAGCCATCAACTTGTGGAACTTCAGGCGTGTTTCACAGACCCATAGAGAAGTGTGTGGAGAGCCATCACCTTGTGGAACTTCAGGCGTGTTTCTCAGACCCACAGAGAAGTTTTGGAAGGGCCATCACCTTGTGGAACTTCAGGCGTGTTTCTCAGACCCATAGAGAAGTGTGTGGAGGGCCATCACCTTGTGGAACGTCAGGCGTGTTTCTCAGACCCATAGAGAAGTGTGTGCAAAGCCATCACCTTGTGGAACTTCAGGCGTGTTTCTCAGACCTATAGAGAAGTGTGTGGAGGGCCATCACCTTGTGGAACTTCAGGCGTGTTTCTCAGACCCATAGAGAAGTTTGTGGAGGGCCATCACCTTGTGGAACTTCAGGCGTGTTTCTCAGACCCATAGAAAAGTGTGTGGAGGGCCATCACCTTGTGGAACTTCAGGCATGTTTCTCAGACCCATAGAGAAGTGTGTGGAGAGCCATCACCTTGTGGAATTTCAGGCGTGTTTCTCAGACCCATAGAGAAGTGTGGGGGGGGCATCACCTTGTGGAACTTCAGGCTTGTTTCTTTATTCGTTGATTTTAGAGTTCTCCTGATGGTCCCATAGTTATGGTTGAACTTATGCAGCTTCTTCACCACACCATTGTTTGTAATGTAAGTCACATTATAGCCCAGATATTCGAAATGTTCTGACCTGCTTTAGAACAATACCATCTACAACAATTTTGCTCGTAAGGGATTGGCTCCATGAAAAGCCATCACCTTGGTCGTCATTGTGCAGATCTGTCGTCCGAAGTCCTTAAAGTTTCGACTCAATGAGTGCACAGCCACCTGCAAGCTACTTTACGAATCCGACAAGATAGCCTACAAGACAGTCAGCAAACAACGACGTGTCAAACTGTACAGTTACCAATCAAGAAATATTCTGGAAGGTTCAGCTGCCAATTGTGTATGACAGCGTCTACACATAAATTAAACTGAGAAGGTGACATAGGCACCCTTGTCGTACTCCACAGTTGATCACGCCCACACTAGGAGTTGTGCTCCGTCTTCCTGTCTCAATTAAGGTTTTGTTTTCTACATACAGACTTTGTATGGCGCAAAGGAGGTGTTGTGAAAAGCATCCCTTTCTTTGTCATTATTGCACAGAGCCTGCCCGTATTCACTGTGTCGAATACCTTTCTAAAGTCGATGAAACCTATGTATGTGGGCAACTGATATTCTGTATTCTTTTCCATGACCTGGACTATTGTAAAAATGCAATCTAACACAAGACAAAAAGTTTAATGGTTTATACTACATTCCGTGTCAAATTGTATTGACAGAATAATATTACTTTTCATAGTAGATCAAATCCAGTACAAGATTCTTGGTCATGGTTAAATTGAACAGAAGCCTCTGGTGGGCAGAACGAGACAGACGACAGTAGCTGTACAAGTACTCACACGTAGATGGATGGCTCTGTTCTCATAGGTCTAAAACGCTGCTCGATCAGAACGTTGCTCCTGGCTGAACACTTCACTGGTAGGAGGCTCGCGCTGGTGCAACCGTCGCTGGGAATAAGGACCTGTCCACCTTTAGGCTTTTTACTGTACTATTAAAATTGTTGAAGAGTGTCAAAATTTCAATGGCTTCTGTGTGCATCTGAGCCTACAACGCGGCTAGTAATAACGGCAAGCGACGTCTCCTTCAGCAAGTCGATGTGCTGTGTGGTCTCCAATTCGTACTCCAACACAGCTAACTTCCGATCGCCACAGTCGGTAATATCGCTTGTGTTCACCGATGAAACTGACCACACGGACAATTAAAAAATTAATAGTATATTAGAAAAGTGATTTTTAAAAATATCTTTAGTTCCATTATTAAAGTTTACAATGTTCATTACATTCACAGCACTAGGAATTACCTGCTCGCCACATACTGTGAGCAGTGACAAGTTGGGATTTATTAAAATCCTTTCCAAATATTTAACCCAACAAAAAAAACAATCTTTCATAGGTCCAGTTAGCTCTTTTCGCCAACAAATTTGTCACATATTTATTGTGCAATCATTGAAATCTTATATAGACTATACCACTGGTTTTCAAAGTGGGGTCCGCGACACTGTTTCAGGGGGTCTGCAGACACTTTTCACAAAAATTAGAATATACCGAAATTTTCTCCGATTTTTTATCCTCTAAAATCTAAATTTTAGAATCTTAAAACAGTTAGTAGAAGATTCTAGTATTTGGGGGCGGGGTTCAAACTACAGTAATTGCAATTGTAAAAGTAATTTCAAACTAATGGCTTTAATAATATCTTTAAATCATGTCGTGTAGCAGATCTGTTTGTCAGCCGAACATACTTTATATTGAAATTTTCAGACATTAAACCCTATATTTCAGAACTAATTTTCAAAAGCAGCTTCATTGTTCACATAAAACTATGTTTGATATAATTAACATTATAATTTTGTAAGTTAAGAGAATTTTGATTTTAATACATTTTAATTAAAAAATATAAGAGTTTCTATCATATTTGCTGTTTTTTTTTTTATTTCAGAACTCATACGGGGTCCGTGAATTTTTTAAATTATTTGGGAGTCCGCGGACTGAAAAGTTTTGGAACCACTGAACTATATTATATTTTAACATATACTAAAAAAATATATCCTTAACATTTCAAAATTAAAAAAAATGACAACAATCTAATTATGTATAACAGTAACAAAAGATAACCTAACTAGCGCTGAGAAGTTTAATGATTGATTCGATGTAAGAAAATGTATTTAAAAAAATGACACAAGAATCGTACGCTACACAATTTTTTAATCAGCTGTTAAAACATAAAAATCGGTTTACTGTTGACTTGGAAATGGAATTACAAGCGACAACTATAGGCAATAACTAAACAATTGTAATGGGTTAGTGAAAACCGATTTTGTTTTTGTGCTTTGGGTGACAGATAACAAGAAAGTTTTATTAGTCTGTAGAACAATTTACAATAAATTATTTGTCAATCAACTTTACATCTAAGAATAATATTTATTGCAATATAAGAAAATTATATTTTACTTTAAAATTACAAAACGCATAGCAGCGTCGGTTTGGAAAGTCAAATTGTACACTACAAAAAAGCTTTTTCCTTTTTTTTAATCTTTACATTATCTGAGTTTAATTGTTAAACAAAGTTCTTGTTAAGCTTGTGATTCAGTATGAGGTATTTATTATTTTACTTCTGACAATGGTTTTGTTAATGAATAGTCTGTTAATGGTAAATGTGAAATCCTATTTGTAAGCTAAACAATAGGCTCTGTCCTGATCAGTCTTCATATGTCCAGTGTAACCATATTATTACTAGTCTTCAATGTTTATGTCGTTATATCACCAACGGGAACAAATACTTTATCGAAAACATATTGCTTTAATTTTGCCGTTACATATGTTATTAAAATGAAAATACAATTTCATTTTAACAACTTTTTAAACGAATTTAGTCTAAAATTTGTCATCACACAAAGCATTCATTTCTCAGCTCAGCATTCATTACAATCTTTCACTGTATGAGAAGTTCGTACACAAAAGTATAACAAAAGTTCGTAGTATACAACTGTAGTATCCTGTTGTACTATGTTTGTAGTACACTGTCCAACTTAAAATAAGCCAATTCGCAGGGTAGCTGTGTTAACACAACGTTTCCTAGAAATTATCCGATTCATTAATTATTTTTTATAGGTCTACTCGATCGTAATTAGCCCTACTAAACATGGAATTACCTCTACTAAGACATACCTCTTTGGATGTTGACAAAGCTGACTTCATGTTTGGTAGGATACAGTTAAGCTGTGCATGTAGATTGGCGTTATCATCCACAAGAAATGGCTAAACCAATGTTTTCCGTATAAATTTTCCGGGTACGATACAACCAACGCTATATAGAAAATATGCATAAATATAAGTAGTGTGAGCAATTGTTTTGCTGTATTACAGTTTTTAAACTTCCGAGTGAGTAAAAAAGCACACTTTCATTAAATTTCTTCTTCTTTTTTCCATAGATTAAGGGGTAATCTTGAATGTATTGCCATTTTATGAGAATACGAATGCACGTCTGCATTTCGGGCTCTATGCTACTTCAATCCATTCATTGGTTAAAAAGTAGAGTAACTTAGTTAAAATTTTTTCTTACGTTACTTAGTTACTTATTTTTTTAATTTACCAAAATATAAGACAAACTAACAGCATTCTTATCAGTAAATAATGAAATACGGATCTCTTGTGTTAAATTACGAATTTCTGCTTCGAAGGGTTGAATTTCCTACGACGTAGGGGGTGGTTATTCTTTGTGCATTAGTGCAGTCTAGAGTGTAATGAATACGTAAATGAGACCACTTGTTGGCCGGAGCAGCATTCTTTGTTTTAATAAAGTGGGTACTTAGGAAACTTTAAATCACCTCGGTTTTTTCTAATTTCCCGTTGCCATAAAAAAATTGTTCTTTCTTTACATAAAGCATTCATTTTTCAAACGTAATGTGTTGAAGTAAAGACAAGAAACTGATACAACGTCGGCACGGCAAAATGAAAGCGATTAATCTTATTTTTATACAGTGCACAAGTAATTTTCTGTTAGACACGCAAGCACAATGAAGCGGAGCCGTAACTAGCTTCCGGAACACAGACTGGCCGACAGGGTGGCCGTTGTTTCCTTTCTATCGATTTGCCGCGCAATAAGATAAATAATCTGATTAAGTATTCCCAGTAAAAACAAACAGGTAACGTATGGTAACTACTATACATTGAATTGCATTATATTTGGAATACATTACACTGTCAGTGTAGCTCGAATTGATGCATACGCACCCACATTGCATTTGTACACGACGTGCTGTATAAACGATTGTATACATTATAAACATCTACGTTTGGTATATAAATTATTTCTTACTTTAATATTTCCTTTATATATACTCTAATTACTTTAATTGCTTATAGACGCTTAATTTTATAATTATATTTACTTAAACATACTTTGTATTCAGGCTACACAGTGTATTCAACAAAGATATTCACGCTTGTATGTATTTTATTTAGGCGTTGAAGGTCAAGACCTAGAACTAGGAACGAAAGTGATAAAAAATACTATAAACTTCAAGTATTTCGGTGTAACAATGACATCGGATGGTGACAGCAACCAAGAAATAAAAGTAGGTATAGGAGAAGCCAAGACAGAAACAAAACATTTAAACAGTCTGCTTTGGAGACCACGGATAACAAAAAACAATAAAAATAAAAATATATAAAACTACAGTCGAAAGTATAGGCCTATATGGGGAATTAATAAAAGAAATAAATCCAAAATAAGAGCTATAGAGATGGATTACTGGCGAAGGTGCTGTAGACTAACAAGACTACATAGAGTGAGAAATGTAGAGATAAGACAAGCGATGGGAATCGACCTTGACATTATAGTAACAATAGAAGCGAGAAGACTGAATTGGTTCGGACACCTAAAAAGAACGTCGGATGATAGATGCCAAGGAAGGTATGGGAATGGACTCCACCCTCTAGAAGAAAAAAGGAAGACCTAAACATTCATGGAAAATGGACGTCGAAGGTGCAATGAATGCAAGAGAACTTATAGAAAAGGGCCGTTAGACGGGCGCCAGTGGAAGCTAGGATGCGAGAGGCGGCGGCAGCCGTAATTAAGTCGCAAAAAAATGTATTTTATTTATAAAATTATTGAGCTGAAATGTAGTGGCTTCAACAAAAGTTAAACAATACGTGAGGGGTTTGTTGTAAAACAATGGGAGGGGGTAGTTCAATAAAACATTTTGAAGTATTTAGGTAAACAAAACAAGTAGTATTATTAAAATTAGTAGTAAAATTTTATTTAGTAAAAAGTAGTCAAAATAAAAAAAATTAAGCGTGAAAGCTAATAAATAAATAAGTACGTATTATTTTATAATAGTTACATAACCAAGAAGACCTTTACTGGAATATGCCTACAGCTACACACTGATCATCATCTTAATCAATGGTGAATCTGCCTTAAGACAAGTTTCAGATAAACTGTCCGGCTGTGCTGCTTTCTTTAGTTATTCATAATTTCTCTCTGCCATAGTATCATATCTTCTTCCTTGCCCTCTCATACCTTCTATCTTTCCCTAATTAGTAACCCTTACAGACAGATTCTTCTCCAAATCTGGCGTATCCAGTTTGTTCTTTTCTTTCTTGTGGCTGTTATAACTCTTCTCTCTTAGTTTATTTCATAAGCATTTCTTTGTATGTTACCGTCCGTTTCAAACTAGTCTTCATTTTTTTCGTCACAACCAAGTGGCGGTTTATGGTTTTGACAGTTGTATGTTCAGTTTCTGAATGTTTCTAGTAACGTAAGAGCAATTTACCACATTCCAAATAACACACGGGGTGGGTCGCAACATGGAGAAATGACTGTTGTATTAGTAATATTAGGTTGTGTTTATGCTATTTGTAAATTAATGATATAGTTAAAATAGTAGGGTAGGTAAATTTCTATCTTATTTTGGAATCACATATTTTGTAGATAAATTGTTCAAGACCTAGTTGGTAGGTCCCAGAATCTTTTAGACTTTGTGTTCCACTGTTTATTGTTGAAGTTACTAAATGTTTATGTAAAAAAATCCACCCTTCTTTCCCTTTTAGCACCAAATTAATCAATAACACTTTCATTGAAATCTACAAGTTGGCGAAAACAAATTCTTTCCCCATTGACAGCATAGCACTATTTTGATTTTAAGACTTCGCTGCACACATTTTCATTGCAGAATGTATGAAATAGAGAAATTTGACACAAAACTAAAAGTAAACAAACAGATCAGGTGGTACAAATCACAATGATGATTTGCGAATTGGTTAATGTTCAGTCAGCAGTATTAATCTCACAAATCCGTTATTTAAAAACCGAAACAAATCCTTAAAAATATTTAAATTATTTAGGGTGTTCAGTGAACCGTTGAACCTTATGGACGATCCGCCACTACCATAACCATATTTGAAAACTTTTCAGATACTACGTTTCTCTATTTCTAATCATCTGTATAATACATCAATTCCTCTTATAACCGATAGGTTACACATTGGTACTATGGATAAGTTATACGTATCCGTTCCTTATTCAATGCTTTTTGGAGAATTTCTTTTCAGTAACCCTCAACCCCACAATAGTATTAAAGTTGTGTGTTAACATATATTCCTTTAAATATCCTTTTAAGGAGGAGTCACAAATACGTGTTAATGTGACGCATCTACGTATTTGGTAGCATTTATGGTGTTGCGTGATATGAATACATCAGCAGTCGCTGCAACCCACATTATAATCCGTCTTGGTTTTAGTTGCTTCTTCTCAACTACGCAAGGATATTGAATTACAATATCTAGTGAATTACTATGTGTCCTAGTAATTACAGTACTCTCTGCTTACCATATCAATACGGTATAAAGTGCGCTTGCCTACATCATACTACAGACTATGCTATAAGGAGTGAGCTTCATGAAGCCATGGGTTTCGAAAAATAAATCGATTTATCTGTCCTGACAACATGATTCATTAAAGAACACCATCGACAACATGACTTTTACATTTTGTTTCTTTGCTATTTCTGCATAGTGTTTAAGTTTTAGTTATTTAAAAATATTGTTTTATGTGAAAAAACCATATTGTTTTTATTTAAAAAATAGTGTTGGTATTTTTGTCATTAACTGTTATAAGGTTTGTTTAACTCCTTGCAATATTTTAGCTGTGCAAGTCCATAATAAAAAAAGACCTACATAGAATCAAAAGCGTACACTTCTTCGTGGGACACACACTGGATATTTACCTACGACAAATATGACATTTACGTGCGCAGAATAATATTAATTAACCCTGGATTTTTGTTCTTTTAACATATATATACATATATATATATATATATATATATATATATATATATGTGAGTGCGTGCGTGCGTGGCTCTTTGTGTTTGTTCCATTGTGTTTGGTCTGAAATCATTTTATTCTTGCTTAATTGTTAGAAGTATTTATTTACAATTTTTACCCGCCGTTTCAGTCTGTTTTATTCTAACTTGACATTTTCACTGAGTATTTGTACAAACTTGTATATAGGCCTACATATTTACACTTTATGAACACTGTTTACATTACACGCTACTCTGCTTTCGAACACTCTAATTAATTACCCCAACCCAAACTGTTTATTCTCTTGGGTCTTCACACCAGACCTTGGACGACCTTGCGCGTCAGATAACTGAATTATATATATACATATATAACATCGGTTTATAGCGTCTGCCGTCGCTGTCCGATTTCCAGACTTCCTCTCCAATATTTTTTGTCCTGAAAATGTTCTTCTGTCAGATTCATCGTACTTAGAGCTTTCTGGATACTCTCTCCCCATGATCGTCTGGGTCTTCCCCTCTTCCTCTTCTCCGGGGGGTAATCATTCCATTATCCTTTTTGGCAACCTTTCTCCTCCCATCCGTTTAACATGTACAAACAAAATTAACTGTCTTCTTTCTACTTTGTCTACTACTGAATGTTTCACATTTATCATTTCTCTAATCTGTTTATTTCTTATTTTCTCTCACCTGGATACTCTGCATGATCTCCTTAGTGCATCCATCTCTACAACTAGTATTTTCCTTTTGTCCGCTTCTGTCATTCTCCTACTCTCAGCACCATACAACAGAATACTCTTTACGATAGTATTGTATATCTGTAGTTTCCTTCCTCTAGTTATCTGGTCATGCCACCATATACTATTTAGCCTTTTCATAGCCCTCCGTCCCATGCCTACTCTCTCCTTTATTTCATCTGTATCTCTGCCATTCTCCTTTATCTGTACTCCTAAATACTTATATGCCTGGCAATTTTCAATTTAGATAACTGAATTGCTTACACGTAATCGTGCTGGTGAAGTCTTTCCTCAGGTTTCTACTGAACTTCCTATTCTCCTTGATCGCCACCTGTGGTTGATAATACAAATGTATGACACACCATAAAGGTGCTGATTATTTTGTAATATTTTAACATTTATTTCTATGTTTTAGGGAGAAATATTTTTATGTTTTCTGTTTGATTCCGCCCACACACAGCCAATGACTTGCAACTGATTCCAACTTGTAAGTGAGAACATTTTATTATATTTCTGTGTTCGAATATTCAGGTTTCTTCTGGACGCACTTGTTCCATTTACACCTTGCAAAAAGCCTAATCCCACAAAATTTTGTTTCTTAACAACTGTACGATTTGTAGATATGGTAATATTGGGCAAACTCGTGATAAAATATATAAAATACCAATTGTGCCAACCAAAAATTTTTAATTCGTTTTTCTGTTTTAATCTTTGGAAAGAATGGTTTCTAAGGACTTTACCGCACTAAAAAAATGTTGGATAAAACAACATATTATATTTATTTTAATTAAATTTTGAAAAAATGTTTTCACTTGGTAATCTCATGATATTCCAGGTAATCTCGTACCAAAACTCCGCTTTACTCGTAATATCACGACTTTACCTGGATTGAGGCAATTCCGTGAAACGTCAGGCATACTCGTGACATCTAAAATCATAAATAAAATAAAGTTTAAATCATGCTGTCTAAAAACATGAAAATTAAAAACGCCATTAATGTTAAAAGAGTACGGATAAATCCAATCCACGAAATAAAAACTATGGAAAATTTTAGTAGAAAACAATTTAGAAGATTTATATTTAATGAAAGTCTTTTTCAGAAGTAAATGTCAAAAAATTAAAGATATTCGTACATTACTAGGAAGCGTCTTTACTTGGAAAATAACACAAAACATTTAAGAAACTTTGATCCGGAGATAAGGTTTTACAACTTATACGCCGTCCATAACCTATCAAAATATGTACCATCGTATTCAGTATGTATTAACCGACAATTTAAGACTAAATTTGTTATTTAATATTGTGAATTACAATTATCGTAGAATCAAAATGCACGTCATATGAACAGATACAGACATATAAGAAATAATCTTTACCTTTCACTTCAAAACGTTGTAAAACAATAAACATGTGTCGCACTGCGCGCCTACAATATCTCAAACTGAACATTAGAATGGGCTGCGCTCAACTGGAGAAACTAGGCATTTGTGGGAGCATTGGTTAACCCGTGAGAAGCTTCACAAAAAGTATCACGAGATTATCTCTATCACGAGTATACCCCAGTTCACCATACAAGTGCACACCGTTCCATGTTATTTGAAAATTAAATATAAGGTTGTTTAGAGTTTTTGAAACCGACACCCAATGCCAAATCTCTTTAATGTGTTATGTTGAGGAATAACGACAAAAATAAAAGTAGAAAAATTTAATTTTTAGGATATCGTCGTTTACATATCGATTTGTGGGAAATTGGACTTGGAACGTGGACTGCATTTTTAGTTATCAACATAAGGAACTTTATTTGTCTTCAATTATTACATTTTGTTACTTTTTCTTTTTTTGATTTAAGTTTAAGTCAAAATCCATTTCGATAAAAGATGTATTTCAAGTCAGAAGATCGTTTAGGCATACATTTGATGGCAGTTATTGGCCGTACAATCCGTATTAGCTAATTCTGGGAGAATTTCTTTTCGATAACCCTCAACGTCTCACTGGTATTAAAGTAGTGTGACTATTAAATAGTTTTGAAGTTCCCCAGCAACACAATTAGCCACATTACAAAATAATTAATTCTATCGTTTTTCTTATAAATATTTATCATATTGGTAATAGTGCTAACAAGTTAATTTACAGATACTCAACCAGATTATACTTGATACTGTAAAAAATTCACAGATTTTATATTATAGAAATTTTATAATTAATAAATTAATTTAATGTCTGCAAAAAGAGATTTTTAATGTTTAAGAAATATTGTAAATTCTTTCTACTTCCTTGAGTTTACGTAGCGAGTTTTAGTTCCTTCACCCCGTCAATGCAGTTCTGTCGCTGACTATATCTCTCATTGTAGGTCCTGGACAGTCCTCTGAGATCCTGTCGAAACTTGACCCCTGTCCAGCTCTATTTAGCACGCCTTAGCTACTCAGCCCATCATGTTGTGCTAACTGAAGAAGGTTTTGGGACGTTACTGCTAACATTTCATGCAGGTTTGTAGTACTTAAATGGTCTCAGCTTCCGGGAAACCGAAAACATGCTCTAACGGAATGGACGCTTATTAGTAAGACTCCCCTTCCAAGCCGGGCAGCTTCTATTACAACACATTGCCCCGTGGGGCTCCCATGATGTTATATAACAACTTTCTAGAATATTGTAGAATATGTACACAGAAGAATTCACTGATCTTTGCCAGAAAACTTCAAATAGACCAGTGAAACCGCAACGACATACCTCGTCATTTATTGCATTACACGCTTATTTCCATTTTACTTTAAGTAAACAAATGTTAAATTTTCTTGTTATTATTTCCACACAAAATGGTATATTGAAAATATTAATACCATACCTTACTTAACACAAACTTATTACAAGTCCTTATGCTAATTATTACAACTTACGCGTTATTCATGCACATGCACATTCGTGTACATTGGTTCATCATATGTAATCTTAGAAAATTTTATTCTTTGTAGAATGCAATAATACTTGTTTCACACACACACACACACACACACACACACACACACACACACACACACACACACACACACACACACACACACACACACACACACACACACACACACACACACACACACACACACACACACACACACACACACACACACACACACACACACACACACACACACAAATAATGTGTTTATTTGTGTATGTGCAAGTGTGTGTATTTTGAATTAATTTCTTTTCAAAAATATTAAAACTTATAAACAAAAATATGTTTCTTTACAGCTATTACAAGTATTATTATAGTTTATATAATTAATTATTTAGAATACGTAATTTTATAATAAGTTATTTTACTGCTGGTGTTAACAATCATCGTCAAAATAACGTTCTGAAATATTATAAACTTTTATTAAAATATTTTAAAGTACTATTAAAATAATGATATTAATTTTAAAATATTTGAAGTACTAGCTTTTTTCGAAACGTCATTTAGAATGGTCATACTAGGAATCATCTAAACAGGTGAAATAGGGCTACGTCAAACATTATATCGTTTTTAAAAGCTTGTTAGTCTGTTTTCTAAATATTTTCGCATTTACGTCAAATATTTTCAATAAATATTAGTTTATATTTAATTTTATTTTTACATTAGAAATGTATTAATACTTACTTTTGTATTTACATTAATGATGTTTTTAAATAACTTTACTTTTGTATATAACTTGTACTTAACTTTTTTATTTAAATTAAGTATGTTCAGCATACTATGCTACGTCAGATTTTTAAGTTTAAGCTTACAAAGTTATGTCTCATTTATGACATGTACAGTGTAGTAAGGTAAAGGTTTTATCATCGTAAGTCAGAGCGACTTCGTATAAGTCGTATCGCTGATAAATTCTGTCTTTTCAGATCAAGATCAAGATTTCTGTCTAAGCAGTATCGAGATCGTGGACCGCTGAAAAAGCCCTTCCTTTGCCGGTCCTAAACATTTATAGGGTGAAATTAAAACTTAAGCGTACAGTATGTTAGGTGTTCGTAGTTTTACCTGTAGCCTACGGGTTGAGCCGAAAGCAGTAGTATAAATAAAGAAGGACGATTTATTTTTTTGTTACACGCTAATTAATCGTGTTTGCAATAAGTTACGTATATATACATTGTTATGCGGTGGAAGCGAGAAGAGAAGCGCAGTTGGAGTAACGAATGCGTACAATGATAATGCCGGTTTCTAATTGCCCTCGCAGGGTGTGGCTACAAACATTTATAACCTCTGCAGTAACGCTTGCGACGCAACTTCTGTTTACAATACCGTGTATGCTACAGTACAGTAGAATTACACTCTTCTAACAATAACAGTCTAAGAGGAAAAAATACTTCTTTTCATGGAATCGATAAAACCTTGGTAATTGTTTTTCATATTCTGCGAATTGAATTATGCACGTATGTAAGAATATACTATCTTTATGACTTTTGTATTAACATCGACTTGTTACTGTTATCACTGTTATTATTTATTACGGGTATTTCTATTACTATTACTATTATAATTACTATTACAGTTATTTCATTGAGTTTAAATATTTTTCCTCAGTCCCATTTCTCAAATCGTTTCACCCAGGCTTGTAACTTCACTAAACCATCTCAGCTGCATCCCAGTTTTCTTCCGACACTTTGCGCACCCCTTGTATTTTTGTCTGAACACCTCACGCCATAATCTTATCCGTTTTTCGTAAACCACCAATCTGGCGCAGCACTCTTGTCTTACGTGGCTCGTCCCGATTATTTAGACCAACCTTCGCAACCATATATGGGCATCGGTACAACTAACTAACTCATAAAATTCTGTCTTCATTCTTTAGATACTTTTTTCTTATTGAAGAATGGATTGTATAAGAGTTTGCATAAAATCAAATATCTCACTAATACTGAGATCAATAATAATTATATTTTAGCTATAATTTTCTAGTATCAAGAATTGCATTATTATGTACTTACCCACAATTATTTTATTTGTCTCTTGTCTTATATTTTCGGAGCCTTAGTCATGAATGACCAAATCCATATCTACGAGCTGGAGACATCATTTTTGTCTACATTAAATTAACCTCCTAGTTACATCTCATTAGCAATTCTTTCCATTTATTTATTCGCCTTTCTAAATAGTTTTTATTATTCACGCTGCCGTCTCCATCCTTAACCTTATCCTTACCTTCTTTTGTTTAAAGTTTCTACATCCCAGGTGGACTTTCTTGGTGCATGAGTTAACCACTGTAAAAAATTCTTCTATTCTCATCAAGAATAATATCAGATTCCCTGCCTAATTTTTGTTGTAGTTACAAAGCTCCCAGTCAACCACGTTTTCCGTTCAGTATATGTAATAATATTATCACATATTATTCTATGTTTAATGGATAATTTTCTACAATTTTAATGGGAAGATTTAATCCGGTGGGAAGATTTAAATAGAATGCGGTGAAATATGGTTACAACTTTCTTCACACTCAAAATCTTCTAAGTGTTTGCAGACGTAACACACCGTCTTGGAGTCCACACGTAAAACTTTGTGAGGTACTATTGTGTCGCTAAGGTTACACCAAAACTGAGTCATTTATAAAAACGTGAAGCTATGGAATAACAGTGTAAAAGAGCAGTCAATATACCCTCTTAGTTATTTCTCTGTCAGTTCCTGTGTCCATTGAAAATAATAATTTAAGCATATTCACATTATTATGCTGACATCGTGATCAAACCTGAAGTAGTGCTATTAACGACATTAACACTGATCATCATGTCTTGTTTTAACAACGGCTTATTTATTTAACGTTTCACGTATTGTTACGACGGTCTAACTGATTGTCGTATGTTCAGTGGAAAACAATATACAATCCACAAATGAGGTCACTAATAACTAGCTTTAATTATCACAATTAATAATTTGTAATCAACAAGACAATCTGTTACAACAATTCAAGTAAAATTTGTCCACACGCAATACTAATGTCAGCTATAAAGAATTGCGCACTAATTATAACACAAAACACTTCGCTACAATACTTCTACAAAACACTCGATCCGCCCCAAGGAAATAGCTTACTGTCAACTGACTGAACTAAGCCACATACTTTTATAGGTCGCGCATAGGTCTAGTATAGCTTTCCTTCCTTACTACACTTACTACACGTCGGCTTAATGTGTATCTCAAGTGTGCTTGAATACACTGGAACCTACTTGTGAGAGGCGTAACTGAGGTTACACCTGCCACACTACGCGGGGAGGGGTGCAGAATGTTCTAGGCCAGTTGTGGTTCCCAAACTTCCAATCTTTTCTGTCCACGGACCCCCCTCAAATAATTTAAAAATTAACGGACCCCGTCTAAATTCTGAAATAAAACAAACAGTAAATATGATAGAAACTCTTATATTTTAACTAAAATGTATTAAAATCGAAATTCTCTTAACTTGCAAAATTATAATATAATGATATCAACCATAGTTTAATGTGAACAATGAAGCCGCATTTGAACAATTACTACTACTCCCCAGCACTACAGCCCATGGTGAGCCTTGGATTCCGCTACGACCCGTCTCCACTCATCTCTGTCCATTGCCTTCAGTCTCCAGTTCCTAATACCCATCTTTCTCAGATCTTCTTCCACATTCCGCTGCCATCTTCTTCGAGGCCTGCCTCTTCTTCTTTTGCCCAGTATCGTTCCACTTAATATAGTTTTGGGCATCCTCGTAACATTCATACGGGATAAGTGTCCCAGCCATCTAATTCTAGCTGATTTTATGTGCCTCACCAGGTCTTGTCCACCAATCAAGTCATTTATTTCACCGTTATTTCGGATCCTATACATATTCCCTTCCTTCACCGGTCCAAATATCTGTCTCAAAATTCTTCTTTCAAAAATTCTTAGAGCGTTTATATCCTTATTTACGAGAGTCCATGTCTCGGATGCATAAGTAACAACAGGTCTGATCAGTGTTTTATATAACATCAATTTGGTTCTTGGAGTTAAAAGCTTTGATTTCAGTAATGATTGGTTTGCATAGTAGGCTCTATTGCCGGTTATGATTCTATTTACTATTTCGCTGCTCACTCGGTTTTCATTATTCAGAATAACACCTAGGTACTTAAATTCTGTAACTCCTTGGAAACAGTAATGGCCTGTGTGAAGGTCTAGCAGTTCTCTATTTTCCTTCGCAGACACTTTCATGTATTTGAACAATTAGCCCTGCAATATTGTGTTTAATGTCTGATAATTTCAATATTAAATCACTCTCAACACCAAGTTTATTTCTAAGCTTTGTCTTCAAGTACGTGAGCAGGGAGAATGTGGTTTCACCCAAATAAGTAGAGGGAAACACAGCTAAACGCTTCAAAGCGGTTTTTGCGAGTTCAGGATATTTAGTCATTACATATAACCAGAAGTCAGTTAGTTGTAATTTTAATGAATTGTCAGTTGAAAGTTCTGCAAATGAATCTTCTTTTTGTAATATAAGAGAGAGGTCTACTCAGTTCTGTTGACAAACAGATCTGCTACACGACATGATGTAAAGGCATCAAAGGTATTAGTTTGAAATTACTTAATTCCCCAAGAGTCCTGGAACCTTCTACTTGTTTTAAGATTCTAAAATTTAGATTTTAGAGCATAAAAAAACGGAGAAAATTACGGTATATTCTAATTTTTCTTAAAAGTGTCTACCTTTTTTTAGAGTTACTGTAAATCATACAAACAACAGATTTACTTCCATTTCGTTCATGCATTGAAAGGGTTATCGTATCACTTTTGAACTTCTTTTTACTAATGATAATGTGATGTATTTTATACTTACACTTATTGTTTTTTATTAATGGTACCTATAATTCAATTTTTTATTTTTTGTATTCTTTTTATATAGCCTAAAGGTACCATATAATGTTATTATTTATATTCTTAAAGCGATCGATTTCGGTCACAGACCATCATCAGGTTTGTGGTTACCTTTAGGCTATATAAAAAGAATACAAAAAAATAAAAAATTCTTTTTACTAGTTGCAAGCATAACATTTTCAATTTACAACGATCATATAATATATTTGTATATCGTACGAGGTTTTACGTATTTATATTATATTTATGTTACTTATATTCTCAACATTAATATATTCATGTAGGCATATTATAGTTAAATAAATATCGAGATCTACCGAATTTCAATGTTACAGTATAATTTAGACAGATAATTACGCTTTACGGTTTATGCTAAAATCATAAAACATTTTAATTTTATAATAGCATTTAACATACTTCGCGTTTACTAAATGTCATTCATGACTGGATACTCGTAATGTATCAATTTCAAACTAACCGGTTTTCAGGATCTACAGCCAGGCTCTTGATATTTGAATTAAACATCGTGTCTTACGAAAAGCCGAAAGTTTCACTTGTTCTAGAATGAGACATCTGAGTCAATCGGGATGCTTCATCCTACAATGCCCGGAACGTTTGCAATTAAGGAAAACAAAACGTGTCAAACCTAAACGCGTTGTTGCTATTAAGTGATAACGTCAGCACAACACGGAATGCCTAACAATCGTTTCAATCGTAACAATGCAACAATCACAAACGTACGTTTATGGAAAGACTACAAGACCGTATTCTTCGTACGACATAGCTTTCCTGAGAATCGAGTAGCGATTGCGAACGCGCAGTATAAAATGAGAGTTCCACGATCTTGTGATATCGTCTACGCTACACGAATTTCCTAAGAAACGTTTATTAATAAGCGTACTGTACGGAGCGGCATTTATATCAGTTGTTCTGTTTTAATCACGCCGCACGTCACGACTTTTCCAACAATCACTTGATAGAGATTCTGCAGTGACGTATTGACGTATATATAACGTACACGTGTTGTGCGAGAACGCCGTAATAGGCCTGAGGGATTCCCTTACGAGCGACAAAGAGATCGCGATGGCTGCCCGTCGAGGAACCCCCGTCGGTAGGTATCCTGACACATGACTACTCGTTTGGCAGTCTTCAAGTCGTTGCGATGTTGACTGGTATTTCAGCCGTCATGGATGCGTCTATTATATTCAATTTACAGATATTAAGGCGCTGAGCGAAAGTCCTAATCTGTAGTCGGAAGGAATAAGTTGCAGTCAGAATAACTCTTGGAAATAATTTTCTCCAAGCAGATAAAGAATATAACTTCTAGGAAGTAAAATCACAAGTGCTGGACGTAGCAGTAAGGAAATTACAAGCAGAATTAACCAGGCTAAAATCGCTTTCATCAAACAGAAAAACCTCTTTACTTCAAACATTGTCAGCCTAAAAATAAGGAAGAATCTAGAAAAGTCATACGTGTGGAGTGTTGCCCTATACGGGAGTGAATCTTGGACAATTGGAGAAAGTGACGCGAAAAGACCCCAAGCATTTGAGACCTGGTGCTACAGAAGAATATTCAAGATAAGCTGAAGGGAGAAGGTAACGAATGAGGAAGTTTTTAGAACAGCTCAGGAGGAGAACAGCTTTCTACGGAATTTAAAAGACGGAAGAGTTAAGTTTATAGGGCCTATTCTACGACACAATTGGTTGGTTAAGAGAATAATAGAAGAAACAATTGAAGGGAAGAATCACAGACGACTACCCCGTTTAAACTACATGAAACAGCTTATGGTCGATATGAACTGCACATCACATTGTGAGTTGAAAAGAAAAGCAGAGAAGCGTGAATAATGCCGAGCTGCTGCCAACCAGCCTATGAGAGAGAGAGAGAGAGAGAGAGAGAGAGAGAGAGAGAGAGAGAGAGAGAGAGAGAGAGAGAGAGAAATGGTGCTGAGAGTGTTGAAAGTAATCCAAAGAAGAAAAGGCAACTTTGAGGTGGAGATTTTATACCGTTACGTGAACCAAGCATTTAGTAAATGACAGGTCATATAAAGCGCATCACGGTTTTACGAAATCTATTAGTTTGTGCACAGTTTTTATCGATAACATTCAAGACGGGAAGAAACAAAACCTACACCGCCACACAAATTAGCTGCCATGTGACGCTGTCAGCGCTCCCTTGCCACTCTCATAAAAATGTAGCTCAGACGTTTTGTCTGTCGTGCGCGGCGCTGTATATAGCAGCTTGGGTCTTATTTCACCTCCGGCAGACAGCGACAAGTCGTGACAAAATAAAACGTGTTCCGTCATTTTTTGTCGTTCTGACTGTTTTGTCTCTCATGTGCGATTAGACCTAAAGCTAGAGTTTACTTCTACTTACTTCAAGATGATGAAAATGCAAAAACAATACAGTAACAAATAATACAGATAATACATTCTTATACAAGTAAATTCTGTTGTCTACATGATAATATTCAACGTTTAATATGTATGGTTCATCTACACCATATACCTGTCGTGAGAATACGCTACCAGTGTAAGTCTAGAGATCGTTTGTTAGTGACTATACAAACAAGTACACACTATGATATTTTTTATTAGTATCACAAAACTAGGTTAAAAAAAAAATTAATCATTTCAAATATTTAATTCTTTTTTTGCCTCGTGTAGACAGTGGTCAGTATGAAAGAATGTTTTCCTACATTTTTAGATCACGGTTTTATAATATGTCAGTGCTGTGTTTTTTACCTTTACGTATGCATTTTACACACTCATGCTGTCTCTAAATTTATTAGTTCTGTTTACTTTTATTTTTCATTTGTTCAAAGTTTGCTACTGTTATAATTGTAATTTAAGACGGTCGAAACTGTCTAAAAAACAGTATTATAAAAACTGTGTAAAATGTAAAATATTGTTTATTATTAATTTGATTAACAGCAATGATGAGAGTGAATATCAATTGGGTTTTTCTTTTTTATACATTCTTTTACCATTTATTAGAATGTGTAATGTTTAGTAGATTATTGCATCTAAACGCAGAAAACTATGTTGGACTTAATTATTCAATATTATTCTAATCCTATTTTTCAATTTTTTACGGGTCGTCTGTTCAAAGTGTTATTGTAACGTAAGTTTCACAGTCTTCAAAGTATTATTTTGATGTAATTAGGATAAAGTAATTAAGATGAGTCACGTTCAACGCGACTGTGACTAAATTTTATTACGTTTATTATTCACGGTATCTAAGAATTTATTAATAGGTTTCACGTTAATTTATTTTACAGCAATAGTGGCACATATTTGTCACTTTCACGATATGTTCGACTGATTTGTGAAATAAAATAAATAAGTGGAAATCTTACTAAAAAGTCTTCGCTGAAAATGTGTGTCAGCTAGCCTCAAGTTTATTTATCCAGTTAATACGTTGATAATACTTTTTATTTAAATTAGTCTGATTTTCTGTATCTAATTAATGTTGACGCGTTGGCTTCATCTAATCTGTGTAGTGTTGGCACGGTACTGAGCGCTGGTCCTTTAAAAAGACTTCATGCAACGCTAAACTCCTTAGTGGGAAACAAGTACAATTCAACATGGAACTCAATCACGGAAAACAACGTATAGTGTGAGCCCGAGAGTGCGTATGAGTCGGCATGAACTGGAGTTTGCTCAAGAGTTGGATAGAGCATAAAGATGAAAGTGTGGCAGATATTTATTTTGTTACGAAGGTCTCACGGATCGGCGTGCTGTACAGTGGAACCAGAATAACTGACACCAAATGAAATCTACAAGTAAATTACAGTTAAAATAAACAAAGACACTCTTCTACAACAATTCTTCAAGCTAAAGATTGTCCAGAAAACTGTAAACAGTAATATAACAAAGTTAAAATTGCAGTTGAATTCTTTCAATCACCGGTCTGCTAGATAATTTTTTTGTTATTTAGTAAAAAGTAATTTACTTTAACATGAAGAGTAATATCATTTAGATATAATGTAATTTAAGACTATAGTTAATTGTTGTTACTTTATTACAAAATTATTATCATTACTCTAATAAACATTTTGTTATTAATTTTAGTAAAGAAGTGACTTTCATAAAGTTCTGTGTATTAGATAAACTTTTATACAATTACGTATGTTTCTAGGCAACCTCACAATAATTTAGAAGAAAATAACGCAGTGTGAAAGGTACACTTTTGTTCCCACTCAGTGGCAACGTGTAGTAGTTACACGATATACAGTAAAAAAGAAAACCTTAACAATATTTTAAACTTTTGTAAAGCGAACGAAAGGTCGTGATTAAACTTGGGGATAATTAAACTTGATCTATGCAAAGAAAACTTATAAGCACGTTAAAAAGTAATAAGAGTTAGAAAACATTTCAAACATTTTTTTTTTAAATCCTCACAAATGCTTTACTTCCTAAGGCAACGTGCCGGTGTAACCTGAAGTAGATTAATTTTAAATATTTTGTATCTCTAATACATCGGGCAGAGAGAGTCGCGTATTTGTTTATGAAAAGATAAAGTGATTGAAAAACATGGGTAAAAGTTTTTACGGTTACACTTAATTTTTAACAGAGTTAAATCGAATTTTCCTAACCCTTCTGAGCAGTCTGTGATTTTATTAATCGTTCCAATTACATTTATAATCGGCAAATACTTTTTTCACAGTAGCAGATGAGGATACTTGTAACAAGCGTAGGTAACGGTTTCGAATCAAACGTTCATATTTCCGTGTCACTACAAGTCCGTACTACCATGGTGTCCGTTTGTAATAGTAGGAATTTACACTTCTTCGGAGATAGGCGTTCTACTTTCATAATAGCGGGTATAAGGTACACGCTGCCTCGAAAACACGCATCTTATTGCGTCTTTAGCAGGTGTTTATTTTAGGAAGTTCTTTTGTATAATCCAAATTTATTACAGTTTGAAAGATATAAACGCGTAAGCAAAATAGTAGAAATATTTTATTTTTAAAGAAGTAGCGTGTCCCTTACGCAAGAGAAAAATAAAACCGTGATTCTAAACTGTCTTCTAATTAATAATACTTGTTAAAATTTTTAAAAATTCAACATTTTAATTAATTATAAATTATTTTAAATAATAGATGTTTTTAAGTCACGATGTTAGTGAATCTGCAGAAACGATATCGGTTCTGAATACAGCTTTTAATAGTAAATTTAATTGCTGTTAATCAAAACTAAAATTTTAGATTTTTAACTTGCTAAAAAACGCTGACAGGACATGTGCATTAAAAATTACGTCTGAAACAGATATATCACTTATGTTACGTTCACAAATCCTCAATTTTTTCCTACAAAAAATGTTATTTTGACTACAAAAATTGAATTTATTTAAACTACTTTTGATTGAAACATTCCCATTGGCTTATATTTTACATGACCTATTCTGTTACCGTTTTAATAATAAAGGTAGGCCTACTACAGGTTCTATGTATAATTATTACGAGATCGTTTACATTAAAGTTTGTGTGAAGAATTCAATTCAGAAGTTTATTAGATATATGAACAAGAAGAGGTTTGTAATTGATAACATTAAGTGTGCAGACTCTTCACAACTTGTCGTATGATTTGACATTAGAGGACTAGTGTGGAAAATAGAACGCTAACTTTAGATAGATTTTGGTAACTGAAATTAGAACTAGAGTAATTGTACTTGATAAAGAAACTACCTGAATTTATTGTATGATTGTCTGGAACGATCAGTCCTCCTTTTCCTGTGGTTATTCCATTAGTACTTATTTGAATACGAGTAACAACAACAGAAAGTACAAGTTACTTTCTTGAAGTAAATTCTTAGTTACCGTTCACAATTCAAAACAAACAAACACAAGGTGTACCGAAGAGGCCGACTGTGTACCGTACGCCATCCGAGATAAAAAATTACCCCAAAATATTTTAAAACCATTCTTTACTGAGTTCGTATTAATATACCACTATCTGTGTAGGTGACTAAGTGTGATCCTGTAGTCATTTTAATAGATAGCGTATTAGGTCAATATATACCTGTAAGATGAATACAAAATTCATTTTGTACTTAATGGGTACAAAAAGTGTAAATTAATTTTGTAAATGATTGCACATTTTTTGATCAATCGAACAGGTATTTTAATCAAAACCGAAATATTAAAAACGACGCAGTCTTCTTTACTCTGACTCTGACGACAAGTATGTTTTGTTTTTTACGTATTTCTATATTGGCATGTACAAAAAAATACGCCATAGACATTACTTATAAAATATACATTAATAGACATTCTTATAAATAGGAAGGAGAAAGAGAGGGTGAGTGAGAGGGAGTAAAAGAGAGAGAGAGAGAGAGAGAGAGAGAGAGAGAGAGAGAGAGAGAGAGAGAGAGAGAGAAAGAGAGAGAGAGAGAGAGAGAGAGAGAGAGAGAGAGAGAGAGACTCACCCAGGGTACATGAACAATACACTTCAGGTCATAAATGCCAGGCAGGGAATGGGAGTTAGTAGTTACAAAGAGTGGATATATTGGTTGTTCATGTGGTACCATCAGCAAAGCGTTTGTGTACAGTGTCAAGGTATGTGTGTTGTTGCTCAATTCCAGGTTGTGCGGGCGGACCATGTACACCTGCCTGCGTGTAGTACTGCAAGGCCAACTGTTGAATGCCGTGTTTTGAAAAAGGGCGGGCGCCGACAGAGGCGCGAGCTGTGTGCGCATGCTTCCACCTGCACTGTTTTGTTATTGATAATGTCAGCTTATTTAACTTTGTGACGTCACATCACAAACTACACCCTGTTCTGTTATGGTCTCTTCTTCTTTGAGCCGATTTTATCGACGGTGATTATTTATTATTAACGTTATATTATTTCGCCTTAATTAAAGGCAACACAACTGAATAACCGTTGGCTATTCGTGGTAATACACAGCCCCTATACACACAATGTTTGTGTTGCCACTAGATGTCAGTTTCGGGTTTTTCGTAAAAACATTTTGTAAACATAAATTAAAATTTCAAAGGTCATTTCTATTATGAAATGAAATTTAATCTTATTACTACGTACGAAATAAACTTATTATTCTTGAAGATTTTTGATATACGCCTACATTCTATACTTTATATATTATTAATCTTACTTATTCCCCTTACATTACAAGTGATTTACTTATTACCTTCAATTTTATTTTAGGTCTTCTTCTTCTTTACTACATGGCTTGGGCTATAGCCCGTTCCGATTTCACAGAGTCTCTGACAATTTTTTCCATGGTCTTCCACAATCTCTAGTCCCCAATGGGCTATATTCAAACGCTTCTTTAGGAATACGCATGTCTACCATGCGTTCCACATGAGACTTCCAATTCTGCCTGTATTCCTTTATTCTCTCCAGAACCGTCTGTAACCTTCAGGTGTTTTCTTATGTCCTCGTTTCGTAGACGATCTCCCAAACTACATCCCTTAACTGCTCTTAAAAGTTTCATTTTAGAGGCCTCTATTTTCGAAACATCTTTTTGCAGGAGAGTCCATGTTTCACATCCATATATTAAAGTCGGCACAGCCACGACCTTATAGAACTGTAGCTGTGTCTCCCCCCACGTTTTAGCCTATTCTTCAATAGTCGTCTTATTGTTCCACAGATATAATTAAATTTATTAAATTTTCTCTGGATATCGTTATCCTTCCTATATGAGATATCACATCCCAAATAATTAAATTGTGATACTTGCTCCAAAACAATATCATAAATTACTGTACAACTTTTGTTCTTCCCTAAGGTTGTTACAATTAAAAGGTTCTTCCCTAAGAAGGACATCACTTTTGTCTTAGTATTTCAGAGCTTAATGTTGTATTTCTGGCAGATTATACGCAAGGTATAAATAGACCTTTGGTTTATTTTAGGTGTTTTAAAAATATTGGTAACTATCCCAATGATACACTCCATTGAAGATGCAAGTGCGTGCGAGCGCGAGAGTGCCAACGGTTATCTGACTGACATAGCATGAACGTTACTCTCACCTTGCTACTGGCCACACCAAACACGACACGTATGTAAAGTAAGGGTTTCAAACAATATATTTCGTCCAATATGTGTCCGCTATTGTTTCCAATCCACTGTTTGAACAATCACAACTCCACATTATGTCCAGCTGCGATTACTTCATCATTAGTTTAATGAACTGTGAGTGTTTCTAGCAATTAGGCCCAGTATCATTACGTTTCAGTAGAGTCAAAATTTTTGTTTATAAATTGCATTAAGTCATTTTCCCATCTGCTCGAAATAAAACTGCACAGCTTTGGTTATATGTAATGACGTTTGGTGTCTGTGATGCATCGAATTCTCTATCCATATATATCGCTTTTATTTTATTTAATCTCAGAATGGTTTTAATAATAAACTTTTTTAAGTCTAATGATATCACTTTCTCACCTCTCGTCTCTCTTTCCTGTTTCTCAATTCTGTCTCACTCAGCCCCTCTTTGTAAAAACAAATTCTTCTATTCATACAAACCTATCTATCGTTTCTTAGCAACTCAATCGATTTGTCTGTGAGAAAAAACAATTTTCCTTACATTTTTCATATTATGACTATGTGCGGTTTCCGCGACTTAATGAAAATACTGCATTAATTTTTATCATTGTGTAGTTGTGTACATTGTTAAAAAAATGCCTTGCAAAAATTCATAATCAACATTGATCTAAAGTTGTGTCATTTTTAGATCTGAGTGTGCGTCTTAACCTTGTGTGCACATTAAAAGACAATATGCATATATGTAAACACACACACACACACACACACACACACACACACACACACACACACACACACACACACACACACACACCAAAGTCACCCCTTTTAAACATTACTATTTTTGTAATACAGTAGTGTCACTTGAATTCGCTGATATTATCTACTGTCTCTACCGGCCACATGTGGAAGCATGTTAAAACTAAAATTATTTTATCACGTAATAAAATAAGGTATGATCAGCTCTCACTTAAATCACCCTACGTTTTTTGAGATCTGATTACTCTTCATCTTTGACTAAATGTCATTGGAGACAATACAACTACAGAGAACTACGAGAAGTACAAGGTTAAGGATTTGGTCACTGCAAAAGAATAAACTTGGATACGGTTGAAAACCTCTGCTTCTGATTTTTAGTCACATTTAACAGCATATTATATGAGAAAATTGCAATATAATTTCCTTAAAGCTTCAGCGTTTAAAATTACCACGCTTCGTGTTGTTTAAAAAGTTAAATTATATGTTGTATTAAATTACTCGTCAATATATGAGTCCGTTCTTACAGACCATAATGGGTTACAGATTTCAATAATCCATTATTAAATTACTCACGTGTTTCTAGTTTTCATTGTTATAGTTTTAAATTTATTATTTGCTAATATAATGAATAATCCCCACTTACTCCATGAAACTAAAAACGTCAAGAGTTAATTTTAAATGGACGTAACACTTTACAAGACAATGTGAAATTTTTAGTTTAAGCCGTTAATTTTTGGCAACCAGTACTACACATTGTCGTGACTGGCACGCAGTGTATTCGTAAAGTCTCCATTACGGATGAGCAATGGAGTAGTGGTATATTGTGTATCTTAGTTTTTTTCTTAACACCATTTATAAAAAAAAATGCCGCCAATGTCAAAGAGAAATTTTCCCTTTGAAAAAAACGTTCATATAATCTTGACAAGAAGTCAGGAATACTTCAGTCTACATCGTCATCAATTAAAAAAGTATAATAATAAAAAAATATCCTGAAAATCTATGAAGAAGATACATTTTTAAGTAAACGCGTTAGAGCTAAAGAGAATCAAGATATGGAGCAGGAACTTTTTATAACTTGGTTAAAACCTAATGGAAGCTAGACAACAGCAATTATTTGTTCTATTCTCCAAACTCATAAATTCGCAGAATTGCACAAATATAAGTTTGCGTGTTATACTGCGTGGATTTAGCGTCAAATATGCTATAGTACTTAATGGTATTTTCTTAATTACTTCCATATTCCATAAGGAAATGGAAGTATGGTGATGGCAAAAAAAATTATGTTCGAGATAAGGGCTGATTCTGATTGTACCACCCTCAAAACATGAAGGAAAGTAGTTTTCCGAAAAGTATCTATGTGTAGATTTTTATCTATCGCGAACGATAACTGCCAAAAATTCAAACAGAATCAAATAATTTTTTGCATATGTGCCTGAGTTGTAGAGGACTCAAGGCCTATTGATTTTGGTGAGGATCGGTTAAGAGAAGGGGTAGTTTACCTGCACCGTTTTATGTTTCAACAAGAATAAAGTACTTAATTTTTATAAATAAAATATCCGAATAAGGTTATAATACACTGTAAAAAAGTAGATGAAATATCTATAAATGGAAAGGTTAGTTGAAGGGGGGGGGGTAATTTTCTATAAATGAAAATGATACTTGACGGGGGAGGGGATAATTTTTTATATGTGTATAGTACCTTATCGGCAACAAAGAAGTAGATTGTTGTTAAAATTTCTTCCCGGGCTGTTTGGCCGTGGTTCAATGTTATCTGCAAAACCAGACGTTTCGGCAGTGCCATCTACTGCCATAGTCAGTGAAAATCGAGTGCGCTAACGTGAGGTCGTATACGTTAGTGACCACAGTGCAGTGGTTAAGACTGAAGAAAGAAGTAGAAAGTAGTAGTTTCTATGGAAATATTTTATTTCGAAAATTATTTTAAATATAAATCTTAGAAAATGGAAGTCATGCATGGTTCTCCACACCGATATTAATATAAATCTTATACATAGAAGTCATGTATGGCTCTCCATACCGATATTAATATAAATCTTAGACATGGAAGTCATGTATGGTTCTCCATACCGACATTAATATAAATCTTAGAACATGGAAGTCATGTATGGTTCTCCATACCGACATTAATATAAATCTTAGAACATGGAAGTCATGCATGGTTCTCCATACCGAAATTAATATAAATCTTATAACATGGAAGTCATGTATGGTTCTCCATAACGACATTAATATAAATCTTAGAACATGGAGGTCATGTATGGTTCTCAATACCGATATTAATATAAATCTTAGAACATGGAAGTCATGTATGGTTCTCTATACAGATATTAATATAAATCTTAGAACATGGAAGTCATGCATGGTTCTCCATACCGATATTTTTAATTAAGATAGGATTATTTTTCCCCCTCGACGCTGATAAAGCTATGAAATCTTGAAGCAAAGTACATATGTGAGGAAAATAGTCGAAAGTTAGAATTATCATTTTAGTCACAGCACGATGGCTGAAGATAAAATGACAACTGTCTGTGAGAGAAAATAAAAAAGGTGCAATGTTGTAATACTCTGAATGTATTACCTGTAACATCCCGTTTCAGGCGCGCCAAAGATTTCATAAATGACTGTGAAAATTTTCTTCTTAAAGAAGAAAGAAGAAACGTTTATGTTGCTCCTCGACAACTGTTCTTTCGTTATAAACTTCTCTGTTTATCACATTATCCAGTCAGAACCGCTGAAATTAGTATCCGATATATCAGTATGTACAATAAATCGGATACTGAAATGTGGTCCTTTAAATGGATCGTTTCGTAATTCGGAAGCATGAAACATAGATTTGGAAATTCAAAGCAATGCATTGCAATGCAGTGTTCAATATGCTCGGACAACGGGCAAAATCAATGAAAAGTAAGTAACATATTTCATTAAAATTATTTTTCAGGCTGTTGGGCTTGTCACTCACCGGAGGAGCAGAACGGAAGACCCACTGAAGATGACTGCCGCAGGTGCAGTCGAAACGTTTGTATTTATGAGGTGTAAATAAATATCCACGTCTCTACAGCCAGGAAAATGATTCTACTGAAATTACCTCCGGCCGTGAATTTAATTTTATGTTAATTAACTTGATATTTTAAAAATTCCTGGAACAAGTTAGCAATTTTGAATACGTAGGCTACAGTGTGTCTTATCATGCAAGCAACGACGTTGTAAATAAGTCGCATAAGTTCAACCTCATGTGCGGGACCATTAGGCGAACCCTTAAATCAGCAAGTAAAGTAACATGCTTAAGATTCTATAAGGTGATGGCTCTTCCCACATTTCTTCATGGGTCTGAGAATTGGACATTAACGAACATCCAAGCGGCTGAAATGAGATTTCTCAGGCACGTGGCAGGGTATACTCTCCATGATCATAGAAGAAACACAGATATACGGGAGGAACTGAATGTTATGAGTATACTCGACAGGATCGCCCAGTATCGGCTGAATTGGTGGGAACATCTTTGCCGAATGGATGACTTCCGCATCCCCAAACAACTATGGAACTATAAGGAGAGGAAACGGAGATGTGTCGGACGTCCGAGGAAGCGCTGGAGTGACCAGCTCTAATCTTTGCCTGTTTGAGACAGGAACAAACCATCCTTGAAGATAATGATGATGATGATTTTAAATATTACTTGTAGTTTAATGAAGGGAACAACATTAAATTAATAATTAAAATAGCACCTAAGTTATCGTTTTGTAGTTAACATAGTCGATTATTATATTATCGATTCTTATAGTATCGATAAGATATCTGTAGAACATTGTGATAATTTGATCTGTGTGGTATTGGGGGATATAACACAGCATATTGTACATAGTACTGTGTACAAAATACGGCCGTAAAGATTAAAGAGTGGATCCATTTCAGCATATTCCTAAGCGGTATATATTTCTACTCTTTTTAAAGCACAAAGTAAAAGATGGTTTAGCCGCACGCAATAACGGCACCAGGAGCGGTAAAAAGAACAGGAGAGAACTGAGAAAGTAGACCCAAATAAGGCGAGAAGTCCAAGTGCGAGCGGATATTAGATTGAAGATACAGATACAGATACATTGGTTTATGACCAGAAACATTGGATTTTGGAGGCTAAAATAGCAATAAACTGCTTATTATTTTATATTCTCGAATAATAGTAGACAAAAAAATTAAGTCTGCCAGATTTTGACTTGATAGTGTTAAGCGGAATGAAGATGGAAAAAATAAATTTTTTATTAGGCAAACACAAATGGATTTACTTTATTAATTACAAAATTCAAATTACATAACGATTCTGGAATATACAGATAAGCTCATCCTTATAAATTAAATAAGTGAACAATTATAGTTATTATACAAGATATACAATAATAATAATATACAGTAATATAATATATTTACTTACGCTTCAAAAATGTTTCGATAAAAATTTTCAGTTTTGTAAAAGAAAATAAAGGACATTTTTATCTGAAATTTTCTCTACTTTACGCTCCTATTTTTACTGTCACAATACACGGATCATTTAAAAGTTATAAATTAAACGCCTGATTTTTCGAAATTTAGAGGTTGTTTTGGAGTGGTTTGATACTGTGCTGGCAGTACAGATAATATGAAGATTGGAATGTGTCGAAGACAAAGAAAAGTGGAACGTGTTAGCAAAAAGTCATACAAACTTTAGTAATTAAAATGTAACGTTTAAAACAGTCGAAGTGATTAGCCACGAAAATATAATGACAGTGAGTATATGGAGTGGGCAAACAAATTTTAACTCTATCATAAAAGTATTACACAATATTATGCATTGCGAGTGTAATTCAATAAGACTGCGATTTCTATTTTACATGAAAACAAACGAAGTCATGTTACTTCCGTTCAGTGTAAATCAATCAAGCACAAGAGAATATTATTTTTAGGTTTATTTTTGACGCAAAGAAAATGCTTTCTTGATGGACTGTTGAAGTGGAAATGAAAACTGAAGGCGCAAAAACACGTTGAGCTTCAGGAAAATAGAAATTACCGTCATTCGAACTCACTCTCGCACGCACACAGAACACACGGGAACTGAATGAACGAATTAGTGAATGGACAGTGGGATTCCCAATGAAATAAAAGTCCATTAAAATTGTATTGTAAGAAAATAATTTTCCGCCCACACGGATCCGTAGTACCGCACAGTAGTCAATGGGTCAGCCAAGTGACCTTGGATTTTTGCCAAACGTATGATTGTAATTTTGTTTGTCTACATAAGCAGCCAGTGCAAACTTGTGCGCGCGCGCTTGTCTGTGTGTGGGCGTTGTTCATGTTCGGCCATAAAACATTCCCACTCACACTATTGGGCACTGTTCTATTTCCCTTGTTGTTGTTCTTCCTTTGCTAAGTCTGCAGCCTTAGCGTCGACATCCTTCGCAAACCTAACGTTTTACAATTGAAATAAACAGGAAACACACCCACACCGTTAAGTATCTACTCTGATGATTTACTGCCACACTGTCAAAATTGTATAAAAAAACATTAAATGCAATTCAAAGCGGTAGTTCGTTAGATTGCATCACTGTTTGTTGAAAATATGTTGCGAAATAATGACTTAAGCCTTCTAGTGCTCCAATTATAAGTGCAAGGATTTCAACAACGTAGAACTAAAATTTTCTTGAATTTATCATTATAATTTATAAAACATGGTGGAAAGATGTGCTTAATGTGTAAAGAGAATTGGGCCAAAAAAATTTCTCCAATGAGCAAATTATGGTGTAATAAAAATAAACCCAAGAAGGGTATTTACAACCTCCTCTACACCTGACATATCTGCCCACAGTCATTGTTGTAGGTTACAAAGCAATAGATCACAATTCACGCTCAATATGCACGGGTACGGTTCTCTCTCTCTCTCTCTCTCTCTCTCTCTCTCTCTCTCTCTCTCTCTCTCTCTCTTTCTGTCATAGGCCCGTAGGTGCTCCCCCCTCCCCCCCCCCACACACACACACACACTCACATGTTTGGTAGTGTAAATACTGTATTTCGGAATACGTTCATCGTTGTATTATCATTGTTGTACTAACAACAACAATACACAAGAGTCAACAGATTTATTGTCATGGATGTTCCAGTTTATAAACGAATAAATTGGATCGATTATTTTCTGAGATAAGCTGTTTTATTTACTAAACTTGTTACTGAATCTATTGCTTATTCTGTGTAGTATTTAAAATCGTACAAAGCAATCTTTTTCTAAATAATTAGTAGGCATAAGTTAATAAAAATTTAACTCAGTTGTTCAAAGTATGCAGTGTCTACACAAGTTTGAAACTATAAACCAACGTGATTGGTAAACTCTAATATGTCAGTATATAAACATTACTTAGTGAAAAATAAATTATTAAGAATAATTAGTGTAGCTCACACCGTTAGACTGAATTGTTTGTGTGCGCCTACTTAACGAACAAATTACCTTATATAATAAGGTATAAGATATTAATGTATATGTTACCGGCAAAGTATGTGTAATCCAGGCATTATATAGAATGCCTAGGCATTTCATACAATACAAGTTTTTAGGCAAAGTATAAAATAGAATACATTTCAAATGCTTTTTATACTTATCCTAGGTATTCCGTACATTGCCCAGGCATTCTATATAATGCCAATGATTCTTTAGACAAAGTGTAAAATAAGCTTACTGCGGTCAAAATGAAAACATTTTATTACAAAATCACATATAATTGTTTAATTTTACACAGAGGAGAACTTTGTATGACATTTCAAGAGTATCTATTCTCTACTTAATTATGTTCAGATTCTATTTTATTAAAATTATACTGTAAAAGAACGTTTTTTAACCAATCTGGTTTTAAAAAATACATTAGATGTTATTGGTGTTTATTAATTCTAAATAAATGGAATATATTCTATTTATTACAACAAGACAGAGGTGACATTTTGAAGTACACTTTCTTTCATTTTTTACACAAATACATTTTTTATTTTGAGATTTAGTCTTGCACACACATTTTATGAACCCTTGTCAGGATCCTGATGATTGGGCAGTAGCAGCAGAACGAAGTGTGGTTTCTTGTTCAGGAACATCTTCAACCCCCATTAGTGGTCTTGGGCATACAGTGAACTGCGATCTTGTGTACAACTGCTTTGACATCCGTTAATGGTTCCCAGTTTGTAAAATCCGCCTTCTCTCACACTCACGACGATTGCTAGGATGTTTCGAAGATCTCCCCGCCCCTTGTCGAATTGGAACACGAACAGACACGCCCACAAGGGCTGGAAGAAATTTTTTGTCAGAATCAGATTTCATCTTTTTGCTTGAAGTTCTAGAAATTATTTTGATTTTTTTCTTTCTTCAGTTGCATTTTTTGCTTTGAAGCAGAGAGTGCACATCTTTTTGCCATCGTCACACTTATCTCCACTATTGCTACTAGTGTTTAAAAAAACTCCACACGTACTATGCATATCTCTGGAGCGCTCTACACACTTTTCAGAACCAAAAGTTTCGTTTGAACAAACACAGCATGCCGTTGTCAGATTTGGGCGGGATTCTTGTGCTGAGTCTAAAGGGTGATTTGGGTCGGTGGTTTTGGCTGCGCTAGAATGCTCTACAGGATCAATGCTTACAGTTGAAGTGCTTGCAAGTTCTGTTGCCTGAATTAGGTTAGCCATGGTAGTGTCTATAGATTCAGTTATGCTGGTATCGGTATTTTGTGTAGTCTGTATATTGTTGATGACTTGTTCGAGATCTTCTTCACTTTCAAGAGTATCTAACACATCGTGGGAAATCGAGGATGTAGTAAGCCCTACCTTAACTTTACATGCAATGATAGCTTCATAGGGTGACCGTTTGATGCCAGAGTGTAAGGTTCTATTTTTCATCAACTTAACAAACCGTAGCCCTTCACTCCATTGGTCGGTTTTCTCATCTTGCATCCACGTTGCAATCATATTTTCAATGTCATGATTTGCCCGTTCGACACTGCCCTGACTTTGTGAATGACGGGGCTTATCATGAACAATTTTTAATGAAGGCCAATATTCTTTCAAATTATTTACAATTTTATTAGAAAATTCTCTACCGTTATCAGACTGTAAAATAGACGGAGCTCCAAATAGCATAAAAATATCAACGAGGTTGTACGCAACTTCTTCAGAAGTCTTTGTTTTGAGGGCCCGAAGGACAACAAATTTGGTTAAATGGTTCTGATAAACCATAACAAACTTAAAATCTCTGTCTGGCTGGGATTGGAAATCGATGAGGCCAACCTGGCAATGAGAGTTAAACTCGGATAAAATTATTGTAATAATTTTACGCTATACCCTTTTTTACAACTTTTTGATTTTTTTGACAAGGCTCAGACAAATGAAGGTATTGTTCAACATCATGACGTGTAATGTTTCTATACTTAATAGAAAGTTCTTTTAACATTCTGTTTCTGCTTCCATGGCCTATCGCTAAGTGAGCTTCATGCAGTACATCATACAACTCCGTATCACTGACATAAAACTGAATAGCACTATCACCTTGCTTGAGGGGATGAATTAGTTTGCTTTGATTTTCAACAAGCATAACATCGTACCTATTCAGTAGCCAGTAATCCCGTGGGTCCTTCTGTTCATTCTTCTTAGCAGCATGCACGTCCAACACTAGCTTATGATCACTGAGAAAAACACTGTTTTTAGCACTAGAACTTCAAAGCTGAGATATGTCAGCATCAAATCGAACTCGCATTAAAGCAACGTGGTCATTAGCACTAGACTCAGCACGTGATTGCGACATCTCGGACGTTACTGAAGATCAGCGGGAGGTAGGCGCGTACAGTGGTACGTGGTGACGGAGGGGGGATTCATGTTGTGACATGAAACCATAGAGGACACATTGTCTTCTATACGTTACCTAGAAGACGTCAGGCATTCTATACAATGCCTAGGCAATGTATGAAATGTGTTTTATTTCATACTTGGCCGGCTGGATTCACGCATTGTATAAAATGCCTAGGTATTCTATAGAATGCCTGATTACATACTTTGCCGGTAACATATATATATATATATATATATATATATATATATATTGTAATTGTATTAAACTATTATAAAATTTATGTTTAAGTGTATTTCTAATGATGCAATAAATAAGTACTGAAATACATTAAATACTACTACTAATTTATCTGTATATATAAAAACAAATGTCTGAGGATTTGTTTCCTTGTACTGAATACAAATCCACACCGTTCTACCGATTCCGACCAAATTTTGCACAGGCAACCTCTGACACAAGGCGAAAAACACTGTCGAACTTGGAATTTGATATTCCCCCCCGTTCGCACGATTTAGGCCCGTTTAATTATTCGGTTTATTCACAGTCGATGTGTGACGAGTATAAAGATGTCAATGACACAGTGGAGACTATAATTACTTAACATAGTAACAAGTAAATAAACAAACGCTACTTAGTGGCATCTTTTAACAGTCCGTGTGACCACCCTCGTGCGTGTTAAAAACATAACTAAAACGCAGCAGGTTGGGTTTCGATGCGGAAGACCTTGAAAATACAGCAAAGTTGACGACCGTGCATTTTTTTCAAATCCGAGTGACCAATTTCATTACTGCCTGTGTGTTAAATTCATTGCGTTTTCCACCTCTCAGAAAATCTCAATCCCCAACGACCCATGACAACAAAAGTGCAAGTAATAACGCTGTTAAAAAACCTTTAAATAGAAACAAAGCTGTGCAGAAAACACAATAATAAAGATAATTTGACGAATAATAATTAAAAAATTTTTTTTTTTAAATATGGAAATTAAAAGAAAACAATAAAGCGGGTGTAGCCGCGGGTTTAACTGCTAGTTTGTTTATATTTAATGGTTATTTTTACAAAGAGTTCATTAAGTTAGACTACCATACTTTCTTGCGCTTGCCATAAATGAAACGTGTAGTAAATAAGTAACTGTTACAGTTAGTCTTACTAGGATGGAAGCAGATAGAGCGGGCAAGAGAAAGAAAAGAGAGAGAGAGGAGGGAGCGAAATCGAGAGTGAGAGAGAGAGAGAGAGACAGACAAGCAGACGAACAGATAAACAGACGGACAGAGGCAGAAACGGACAAGTATACAGACGGAAATGACATGTGAAGAATTATATTGTCGTTCTAATGCTTCTAGTTCAGCTATATTTTATGGGTATTCTTTCGTAAAATGTCCACCTACCAAAACAGGCAACCTTACTAGCTCCACCCTGAAGGAACATTTGGGAAGCCTTTTTAACGAGAACAGCGAATTAAAAACGTATCGATACGACAATCACACGGATCGTGACCTTGTTAAGAGTGCTATAGACTGTTGAAAATGAGGGAAACCATTATTTACAATTTATTTAAAATTTAATAAGCCAAACACTTGTATACTTCAATTTTAGCTATGAAATTGCCTACTATAAACTATCACTACAAATTAGAATTATCACCCAGTTCCAAGTGCTCTCGCATAATTATTATTATAAGTATGATTATAATTATAATTATGAATATGAGTATGATTATAATTATAAGTATAAGCATTCAATAAATACTAATTATTAAAAATGAATTTGGTTTTGAATAAACCAAGTGCGCTCACATTTTGAATTTGGTGCAGAATTCTGACTAAAATTGGTAGCTATTCTTTGTATTCTTCCCCAAAATGTTACTTTATAGAAACTGGAACGTTCCACATTCTGAAACAATCTTTTAAATTCCCGAATAAACATTTTATTTGAAGATGAAAATATCAGTATTTATAAATTTTATTCATTATCGTTATTTAAATCATTAGAGCAAATTACGAAACTGTCTTTTCAGTTAGTATATGTCACAGTTATATCTGTAATGAAAATTACATTTTAGATACCAGACACCACGTTTAGATATCAGATTTCACGTAGAACGTACCAGAATATTTCTAATAAAATTATAAGAATTTATTAGTTATGAGTGCAATTTGTAACGTTGAAGGAAACTGTTAGTGTATAAGAAAAATTCAAAATCCTATGACATGATTTATACGTTTAATTGTTTCTAGGCTGCGTACATTTTGTATGTATTAGGCCTACTATTAACACAAATGTATAAATTTTTGCACGTACACACAATTTACGTAAACGTTTGTTGATATTGTGTTACTATACATAATTTTTCATGTGTAAAGCAGCACACATTTTAGTAATTAAAATAAGATAATAATATAAAAGTGGAAATAACGTATTTTTCAATAATTATAATACATTTTATACGTCAGTTTCAATTATCCAATTGTGATTATTCTCTAAAGACAAATTGTAAAAATTTGAGCATGAACGTCCGTATGTGATGAGAATGTGTATGTATGTCTATGTATGTGCTTGTGAGACATAACATTTACCGTATGTAAACACAAGTTTATACGCTTATTGTAAGTGTATCTGAATACGCTATACGGAATGTGATTAGTGTATATGTTAAAAACAATATTCGCGCGCCTGCGCGTGTATTGTTTCATGTATTTTGACTACTCTTTTTCACCGATTTTAAAGTAATATTGTAGTTGTTTTTTTTCGGTCATTTAAGGACCACATGCCAATTTCAATTCTTTATGCTTTGTTCTTTTCCTTTTCTCCAACTTTTTTTCATCTTTTTACTGTGTCTCTTCTTCCTGTCTTCAGACCACTTTGAACCTGCGTTTTTCTCTCTCCTAACCTCGACTCCTTCCATTTTTAACACTTTTGCCCGAAAAACTTCTCTTTCAATTGCTTTGTCTGCGTTTATATTATTTTTGTCTAAATCCTTTTGGACATTCTTTAATCCAACTTGATGTTGACTTTTTCCCCCACAGGTATTTGAAGATCTGCTTTGTTAACCTATTGTCGTCCAGTCTATATAAATGTCAAAAAAATAATAGTCTTCTTTTTCTCATCGGTTCTGTTATATTTTGTAATAGTTTTATTATTATCATTATTATATTGGTAGAATTTGTTTTAAACAACACTTACTTTTCCTTGCAAACCGCAAAATAGTTTATAACAAAATAAATAAAAAGTAAATAATGTGTAAAAGTGGTTTTCTATTGTCATATGTATATCATGAATTTTTTTATATGTTTTTTAAATATTTATTAGTAATTTTTAACAGAAATTATAAACATAAATTTAAACGTATAGATATTTATAGAAAATTTAACGTTGTATACGATAATAATTAAAGTTTGATAATAATTATTATGTTATGTATGTAATTTTATGTAATATTAATATTATAGTATGTGTTTAATACTCATACACATGTTATTATTAATGCTTATATACATATGCATTAATTGTACTCACATATATATAATTTTTCTACACTTTGATACAATTTCTGAGTCGAATACAAAATTACATCATCATCATACCTGTAATGCACAATATAATGAAAAATCAATACCACTAAACGGATTTTATTAAAACGAAAATAACAAGAATTCCGTGAAAAACAGGTCAAGCAAACATAATCCAATGTACAAGTAAACCACACAATAACGTCCTTGCACGTTACATATGAAAAGAAATCTCACCGACTCAATCGATATATTCCGTCGGCGGTCATCTGTAAGTAAAATGAACAGAAACGTATCAGAAACGCACAAGCACACAGAATAAATCATAAGCAATTGCCAACGCTTGCGAAATCCTGCATTGCAAATCTGACAGAAAACATAAAGCTAAATACGTGTACGTCGAAAGAATGGGAGTCGATGATAAACTATAGCTTAAGATGGTTTGATGTCACAACGGTCATTCCATAAGAAATAATTTTATTTTTTCTATTCTTAGAAGAGTTACAGGTTAACACTGAAGATGAATCATTACTAAATGCATTAAATGCTGATGCTTTCCTATCAACAAAAAATAATTTTTCCTAAAATTTTTTAGAATTATTCATATTCTAACAACGCCAAATTAAGACTGATAGTATTCCAATATCTTGAATAAATTATCATAATACAACAAAATATTATGGTTGAAGTATATTTTTTTCTAAATATTTGACAACAAATTAACTTCTTGGATTTTACCACCCTCGCAGTTTAGAGATAGAAAAGATATGTGTAAATTCACTAATACTAAACTCTTAACTCTGCTTGATGGCGACTCTTAAAATTATCTCAGTGTATCCAAGAAATGATTATTAACACAATTAACTTGAATGAATGCTAAATTTAATGAACATCTTCATTAACATATTACAAATTGCATATAATCTTAATGATTAACAAACATTGAAATTATACTTCTCATCAATTATCTTTGGAAGTAGGTTCATAGACCAATTGAATTGCCAATAGTAATAGAGTTACAAAAGATACATGAATTAATCTGAGTTTAATGTTCAATTTGGTTTACTTGTTGGTTGAATTCCTTTTGTTGGTGAATCCTTCCCTCGGAGTCTGCGATCTTGGAGATTGCGTGTAGGCGATTCGGATGATCCTGTTGTTGACACTCGATGACACTAACACTTGATTACTTCGGTTTCACTTTAATTACCACTGTTCACACCTACTCACTGATTCAGCATGTAACTAGTGTATACTACTATTTATTTTTGACACCTTAGTAACTATGTTATTAAGCTGAGTGCTCGCAATATCAGAAATTCATCCCGAATACACTCCCACGTTCCGTAACTTCCGAATGCACGTGTTAGATTATCGATACTATGAAGTTCGGTAATCACCACCAAGTTATATTATATTTATTCTAACAATTACTTTGATTTGGTATGCTTCGTTCACTGTAATACCGGGTTTAATATTATTAAACGCACGATACGAATACTGTACTTATTAATTATCGCAAATTTTAGTTATGAAATCGCAATGCGCGATAGCGAGTCTGATAGTTGTAGTGTTCGCCATAGACTTTTCACAATTTTCCCAACTACGTTTTGTATACTCCCGCAAACGTTACCCATACTCAATATTTACAATTCGCGTTCCCTTTGGTTTCAAGTACCGCGATATTTGGTTTCGTCCAACCCAACTAGCTAAATTCACCCGCTTAAAAGTGACGCTTTCTTCCATTCGTCAAAAAACAGCGCGTAGCAAACTATTATAGGAACCGACGCTACTTCGAGTTCTTTCTCTCTACCCTCTCTTTCTAAATTCTAACGGTACTGTATTGTCTGAGCACTCAATTTTCCCTCAGTTTCACTTTACTTTATGGCTTTTTTTAATACAATACATTTTATGATTTTACACCCTGTACGTGACTTGCTGTATAGTTTTCGCGCCGTGAGACAGGCGCCTCGCCAAGGTTGTGTGTGCTTTGAAAAACACCGCTAGGCAGGTTTCTAACCGTACATCAACTCACATTACTTGCATTTCTTATTCTAATAAACATTTAATAATCATGATTCAATATAAAACCAGCGTAAAATTGGGTAGCATTCAATTTTTACGTTATAATTTCGTTGTCCATGACGTGTCCGTTACTTAACTAAATACAAATATTTCATTAACGACTCAGAACACAAAGCTTTTTATGAGTAAAAACATAAAGTTTTACCTTACAACCTGAACCGGCTTTCACTTTTAAAAAGCTTCTTCAGAGGCATCAACCTCTGAAGAAGCTTTTTAAAAGTGAAAACCGGTTCAGGTTGTAAGGTAAAACTTTATGTTTTCACTCATAAAAAACTTTGTGTTCCGAGTCGTTAATGAAATAGTTGTATTCAATAAATTAACGTTGGAGGTAATGGTTAAGTAAACTCTTTATATTCAGCCTGAGCTCAGATAAAATAGTGTTACGACGGTCTCACTGGCACAGTGGAAACAAAATACAGTCACTAATTACCATTTTTTAATTAATCACAAATTAAAATTTTTGGGTACAACATACTCCCGTACAATAATTTTAATAAATTTTTGCACATGATGTCAACTATTAGAGTTCCACACTAATTATCACTTCGCCACAATATTTCAAACCGCACTTCAATAAATCGATAATTATAACTGACTCTAAGCGGCAGCTGTTGCATATATATAGCCTGCAGGGTTCCAGACTAATTTTCCATAATATGGGTCCTTAACAAGCACTCAAAAACTCTAATTGAGGATAATGGTGTGCGGCCTTGGCAGAAACACGCACCTGCTCGACTAGCCGAGACGTGTCCAGAACGACACTCTCAACTGTTCCAGATAGTTCCATCATTACAATAGACAGGATAGTTTCCTGCCAAATAGTGTATGTCATTAAGTACATGCAGATGAGAGAAACGACAACGATACCGAATTTTTAAAGGTTTTGAGATTATATCACTGTTTAGCGACACGATGATTTTTAACTAATTATGTTGAAACACTGAACGTAAAAAGTTGGGATTACAAACTTTATATACATAATTTTTACTGGAGAATGTAACGTGTCATTAGTTTTAGAAATTAACTACGCGGAAGTAGAAGTCATTATAGATTGGAAATGTGTGTGCGTGGGTGTGTGTGTGTGTGTGCGCGCGCGCGCGCGTACTCCGTGCTTCCTTTCTCGTACGTTTCTAAGTAAGCACACCCCAATAATCACGTCTTCATCTTCAATCTTCAACATTATAACCTTTTTGTTAATTGTGATTTGTGAATAAAAGAAATAATGATCTACTGCTTAAGAAGAGGACACCAGCTACTGTAGCTCCAGTGGATTTCATAAGTCTTCGAAAATCTAATTTAAAGAATAAAATTGAGGTAAAGGCGAATATAAAAACACAAACTGTAAACAAAGTCTATACATTTCTGGCTGACTGACTTCGTATATATTCATGTACACACACACTAGCAAGTTGCTTATGCTTCGCTACGGGTTAATATAATATTTTACTATTAATTCACATAACATAGCATTCGCAGTGTCTTAAATTAAGTAACTGTATAGCACTTGCTTGTTTATTTTTATTTCAGAAAAGTTAAAGTAATATCAACATTTACTTTTCTATAAATAGTGCCTTAAAATTTTACCAAAACGATTAAAAGTATAATTTACAAAATATCAATTTATGTCCAGAGAATTTCTTTGTCCACAACGTTCGAAGTCCCATCTAGGGTCGAAATGTAACCAAAGTCCTTTTCAAGCTAATCTTGGTATATGTAAGGTACAAATGTGCGTAAAGGAAACAGTAATTCCCAGATCCACGACGGGCGATTCCTGATTGTGTTCTAGACTTGTTTGTGGACATAAAAAACATACATAGACCGGGAACTGAGGCGTTAAGTTAAAAGTGGTAGGATGGGGGAAACGAAGGTTTACCCCTGGCCCAAGCCTGTAGTGAGGTTTATGGAGGGACCTGACCACATAATCTTGGTATTGTGCGGTAAGAATGTGCGGGCAGCTATTATGAGACAGACTGTGAGGAGGGATGCCTTGCGGATTGATAGTCTGCAGGCTCTCCACGGGACAGTACTCAATTTCCATACGGAATCCACCGACACATACTTCGCCGCCTCAGTAGGGATTTTCTCCAATAGAGTGCTACTTATACTTGCTGGTGTTTCGTTAGTCGGCGTGAGAATGGTCTCCTCTCTCAATCAAAATGTATATTTATTCCTCAAGTTGTTCAAATTCATATAAATACTGTCAGTTATACCCTTCAAATCTCTAACTACCTGATACACATTACCCTGAATATTTTCGTCACTAATCTCCTCTCTTAGTCTGGTATCCTCTATTTTTAATGTTGTTTGGAGATTTGTCTCAGTTAAGTTGTCTTTGAGATATATCTCATGTTAACTTTCAGGAATCGGACCTAGATTTTAGAGCACAGGCAGGAAGACTGACCATGAACTCTTCAGCATGAGTCCCCCCACCTCATAATAAGCAAGTCCCCGCCCAAAAGTACAGTCACCTATCCCAACAGACTCTCAACTCTTCCGATATCCTGAAGAGTGCTGTACAAAGCCTCTACACCTCATTTATGGGCCATAGTTCAATCATCCCAGACTATCAACTTGTACTTCAAATTACGAAGTCATGCTGCTCTGCTTGGATACACAGCAGCGTAGGATCTCGGAATGGTTTAGTCGAGAGGCAGTTTAAAGGCGGATTGACCCGTTTTTTCGTCGTTCAATAAAGGCGTGCATACCTAAAAAATCAAAAGCAGAATCATGTTCCTTATCTTTTCTGAACCTGGGAAGCAGTAAGTTGAACAAGAAGGTCTTTGTCACTTAGACTGTCAAGAAAGAAAGACGGTTGCCTCTAAGTGAACGATAGTTCTTATGGCATCATTGACAGCCGTCTGTTCATTATTTATTTTGTAATTGTTTACAACGACACAAAGATCTATGCTGTGTTGTAAGAGCTCCTTCAGATACTGGCGGTTGACTGTGATAGGCCTCAGTTCTCGAGACCACGCGGGCAGACCGTATTGCTGAAGAGGTTGGCCAGACATGGAAAAGATTTTCTCGTGTATCCCTCCTCAATTTGTTATATATAATGTCCATATATATATATATATATATATATATATATATATATATATATATATATATACATCTCTCAACAGTCGCTCTCTGCGTATCTCTAACCGTCCTCTATGAGAGTGCCTTTAGGATTTTCCCACAGTGTTAAGTGGTCTGCTACATGTCAAATACTAAAATAACAGCAAACAGCTCACCGATTCAGTAAGGAGCTTGAGAGATGGCGTGATTCTTCCAAAGTACACTCTTAGCGATTATCATCCGCCAACGAAACCAAGGTTTTGCAGAATGATTGAAATGTGGGGTGAACTACTTCCTGAGGTGAGTAAAGGACACGATCTCTCAGGTAGTATACAAATAGAGACAGTGACATTCACCTCTGTAAGAATTACATTCTGCACAATACAAAGTACCTTTTTTATCCCCAGATACCCTGAAGTGCAGATATTCTCTGCTCCCAATTGCAAAACGTATTATTTTTCCATATATAATACGTCGAAACCTCGGTGGATATGCTGCCTTTCAAAGGTGTTGATTTGTCACGGTTTTAAAAATGGCAAAAAATAGTTTTAAAACGATTTTGCACTTTGTTTTCGAAGTTGAGAGGAGTAACGTACACTCTTTGGTAATTCTCAAGATTCATGAGAGGCAGTATTGTTTCATAGATGGGCAGGCAGATGTACCATTCAGCGTCTGAGCGACAATTGTAGCTGCTTCATTCATACATGTCGTTGTCTGGACTCTGCCGTCGTTCACATGTTTACAGATCTACTTTATGAACTTAACATATTTGTATAACTCTATGTTTATTTAGCTACTTCTTTGATTACAACGAATGCTTTTAAATTGCATTATTGTTTTATGCCAATAAATAAACAAGAGTATCGAACAACACAAAAACTTCTAATTAATTTTTCTAATAGCTACGAAACACTTTCATATGTGTACGTATACACTTTCGTATATGGAGATATGCAAAATTTCATTTAGGGAAGTGTTGTCTAACATTAGAGAGCATGAATATTGTGGTTACTATTTTCTTTACAACATCTCTGTCAATAGCAGATTTCATGATTGGTCCAATATTATTATTATTATAATTATAATAATAAATTATTTTATTATTTTTTAAGAGGGGGAAAAATGCTTTATACACCGTCAGAGGAAACCGTGTGTTCCCTGGTATGTGAAACTCTCACCCACTAAAAAACCCACCTCTAATTCAAGCATTCATATCCATCCGGGAACCACTTAACGTATTACTTCACAGGACGGAGCCTATTGCGCACATATCGGGTTTCGTCTAGTTGTCCCTTAATTTCTACTGCCCGTTGGGTGCATGTTGGTCCCGTCTTTTAGTTTTTTAGTAGGACACACTGAAAAAAATACTAATAACTAAAACTTCAACATCAATAATTATACGACACAAAAAGCTGATATTAAATTGACATTCATTGATAATAAATATAATATGACGTATTGATATTAAATGATATTCATTTATTCACAAACGAATTTGAGTTTGCATCTAGGTTAAAGATAATAAAAGAACACAGAGTTTCAAGCCAAAGACACTCGTTTACCTATACCAACACATGCTCACACTTGATGTCAAAAATATAGTTAATTCATTCTAAATGATAGAATAAAACTGATATACTCGTAACTGTATTTTATTGATTCAAAAATTGGTGACACATAAAATAAAGTGAACTTAAACGTACCAACTTAGACGTTAGATAAAATGGTTTACCCAGATTATCAGAATAAAATGAATTTTAATATTCATTAAATAATTTAATAGACAATATTATGTATGATTCTATTATGCCACATGATACTAAACAGTTAAGGTAACAGGTTATTCCACGCTAGAATAACATCACGATTTCGAACTAAAAATGCTAGAGAAATATTACGATAAGCGAAAATAAGAAAAACTGCAGCTTGATAAAGCCTAGACTGCAGTCAATGTGTGATAGCCTAGAGACTAACAGGTCATTTAAAACAAGTCGTATTAAAATATAGTAGGTCAAACGTGAGCATAGCTTGCGAAATTTATTTTATTTAGCGAATGTACACCGAGAGGAAATAGACGCTACTGAACGCTGGCGCTATGTCTTGACGCGTTTCGGGCACAAAGTCCCATCCTCAGATAACACTGATATTAATTTTAAATTAACTATAATATAAAATTGTAACCATGATTTTGGTTATGTCATTTAAATAAAATAAAAACTTTAGATCGCATGTGAAATTGTTAAATGAAGCACGGCCGGAGCCCCCGCATGCGTGTACTCACTACCGCGATCGTCATGCGACTGGTCAAAGATTAAAATCTAAACCGATGGCAGTGTCGAACAAGTTGTTCGATGCAAAATTTATCTGATCGTTTAAGAAATTATTTTTGGTGGTAGTATTTTTTATAGCTTTATAAATTTCGAATTCCTCCAGACTATCCATCCGTTTACCTTTTTTAGAAAAATGTAACGCTGTTAAATTTTCTTCAAAGCTAGTATATTTGTGTCCGCTTGATATTAAATGTTGCGCAAAATTGGATTTATTATTATTTGGCTTGGGAATATGTTCTAAAAATCTCGTATAAAAACATCTGCCTGATTGACCGATGTAGAAAGTCTCACAATCGTCACATTTTATTTTGTATACACCGGATTTCTTTTTTAAAGGTACTTTGTTCTTGTTTTTGAAATAATTTCTCAAGTTATAATTTGTTTTAAATAATAAGATATAGTTTTTATCTTTGAGAACGGGTCTTAAAATATTCGGCATAATACCTGTGAAATTAGCAGAAAGATATTTACAATCTTTATTGCTTACTTTTATAAAGTTTGAATTTTTATTTTTTAAACGTTTTCTATGTTTATTTATTATTTTGTTCACTATTGTAGGGTTATACCCGTTGTTTATAGCTATTTTTTTAATAGTGCTTACCTCATTTAAGTAGTCTTCCTTTTCAAGGGGAACATTTAAAAGTCTGTTTACAAGACTGTTAAATACTGCCATTTTTTGTGTAACAGGATGATGTGATTCGTAGTGTATTACTGTGTCAGTGTTAGTGTGTTTCCTAAAAATTTTGTATTTTAAATTATTCCCGTTATGTGATACAGTTAAGTCTAGAAAATTAATATTTCTATTGTTTTCAATCTCCATAGTAAATTTTAATTTATTATGAATTTTGTTTAAGTAATTCTTAAATAATTCTATTTGTCTGGTATTCCCGTTGAATATAATAAAGGTGTCATCTACATATCTGGAATAATGGATGATTTTATTGGCGAAATAATTATCTTTTAAAATTTTTGTGTTTTCTAGATGATTTAAATATAGGTCTGCTAGGATGCCAGAAAGTGGAGATCCCATGGCAAGGCCTTCATTCTGTTTATAATATGAATCTTCAAATGAAAAATAGTTTTGATTAAGAATGATTTTTAATATCATCATCAGTTGGTCAATTTTCTGTATTCCCAATGAACCATTATTTATTAAATTGTTTCTGAGTAAAGTTAATGTTTCTTCAATAGGTACATTAGTATATAAATCTACTACGTCGAAAGGATACCAGCTTGTAGTTTGGTTGAATTTTAACATGGCTGACTTTTTTGATAAAATCTTTATAGTTTTTAACACTCTGATTATTTTCTAAGTTGGTATGCTCTCTGATGATTTTTACTAAAGTTTTTGCTATTTTATAACCGGGGGCAGTTATAAAATTAACCAAAGGTCTAATAGGGGTATTCTGTTTATGTACTTTCGGGAGACCTCTTAAACAAGGCGCACTAGCATTTATTGGTTTTAGTGAGGATTGTGTGCGTTTATCAAATAATTGCGTGCATTTATTTATTGTTTTGTTCAATTCTAAAGTGTATTTTTTAGTAGGGTCGGACGTCAATTTTGTAATACTGTTGTCATTTATAAAGTTGTATACTTTTTGTGTGTATTCTTCAAGCTTCAGCATGGCTATAGAATTTCCCTTATCTACCTTAGTTAGGTAAATATTATTATTAGAAAGTTTTTTGTTTAGTTGTATGGCTATACGTTGTTCGTGTTGTGCTTTAGTGTAAATCAATTTATTTTGTATATGATTATTGTTCTTGTTTTTAATTATTTTATTAAACTTATTGTTTATTAATATTCTTATTTCATATTGTTTATCTGGGTCAGGAATGTTTTTTATCACCGACTCGGCTTCTATTATTTCTTTAATTAAGTTATGTTTATTTTTGAGGTTGGGGGGGGGGGAAATTGTAATTTAGTCCTTTACTGATAAGTTTTGTTTCTGCGTCAGTTAAAGTGAAGTCTGTTGTATTTATTATTCTAGGGTAGAAATTGTGTGTGCTTTCGATGTTATCTTTACATTTACTGTTTCTCAAATGGCTGATTTTAATTGCTTGTTTATGTTTGTGAAATTTAATCTTATTTGTAATGCATCTGTTAATTTGCTCTATGATACTATCGATCAATGCAGGATGTACCTTGTTATATAGTTCCAATTGTGCCTTATACATAGCCGAATTCAATGATATTTTCTTACTATATAGAAATTTAATTTCTTCTTTGATTCTAAATGTACTGGCCAGTTTGGAGGAATTATTAATTTTAATTTTAGCGTAATTTGGAATTAAATTTTGACGTTAACAGATTTTATGAAATTTTATATGCAAATTAGTTTTGCATAATTTAAGTTTAAGATTTTGGTAAATATACGCGATACTTGCCTTGTATATACTCCATTTTATATTATACTTTTTTAGCGTACCGTGTCACTTATTTTAAATAATTATATAATTACCTTTTATCCACTCGAGTGACACAAAGTTTCGTCTAGTTATGACGCGTTTCGGGCACAAAGTCCCATCCTCAGATAACACTGACATTAATTTAAAACTAACTATAATACAAAATTGTAACCATGATTTTGGTTATGTCATTTAAATAAAATAAAAACTTTAGATCGCATGTGAAATTGTTAAATGAAGCACGGCCGGAGCCCCCGCATGCGTGTACTCACTACCGCGATCGTCATGCGACTGGTCAAAGATTAAAATCTAAACCGATGGCAGTGTCGAACAAGTTGTTCGATGCAAAATTTATCTGATCGTTTAAGAAATTATTTTTGGTGGTAGTATTTTTTATAGCTTTATAAATTTCAAATTCCTCCAGACTATCCATCCGTTTACCTTCTTTAGAAAAATGTAACGCTGTTAAATTTTCTTCAAAGCTAGTATATTTGTGTACGCTTGATATTAAATGTTGCGCAAAATTGGATTTATTATTATTCGGCTTGGGAATATGTTCTGAAAATCTCGTATAAAAACATCTGCCTGATTGATCGAAGTAGAAAGCCTCACAATCGTCACATTTTATTTTGTATACACCGGATTTCTTTTTTAAAGGTACTTTGTTCTTGTTTTTGAGTTCATTTTTAAAGGTACTTTGTTCTTGTTTTTGAAATAATTTCCCAAGTTATTATTTGTTTTAAATGATAAGATATAGTTTTTATCTTCTGCTAATTTCACAGGTATTATGCCGAAAATTTTAAGACCCGTTCTCAAAGATAAATACTATATCTTATCATTTAAAACAAATAATAACTTGGGAAATTATTTCAAAAACAAGAATTCTGCTCCAGTGATTGAAAGGATCAACAACAGAATTCTAACCTCAAAATCCTCTCCTGACTAGCCAGTTGGCTAAATTATTCGGAACAGTTCGAGTGGGCCAGAATTCGGCCAGTTCGCGACAAGTCGTGTGCGGGCTATTGTTCTTACTTTGTGCGTGGTGTTCTGTGCCGAATTTTGGTGAGTGCCAGTGACAAACTGCCAGTGCAGTTCAGAACGCGAGTTTGCTCTCTCCTCTGCCCCAAGAGCGTACCCGACACCCGTTGACGACGGCGATGTCGGGACGAGACCAAGGGGAGCCCCTGTCCGCGGAAAGTTGTGGTCCTAATAAGGGCCATAATAGATCCGATGGCAGGGTAGCCCCCTTGCTGAAGCCATCTGTGCTGCGAAGCGTTACGCTAAGCTCCACAGATGGACCAATGGTAAGAATCCCCATCAAATCAATCTCAAAATCTGAAATTGCTGCAGTCCGCGGCGATGGTCCTTTTAAGGACCACCCAGCATCTGATGAAGTTTCACGGGTCCAGCCTTCCGCTGGTCCTGCTACTAAACCCGGTACTGACCCAGTCCGCGGCGAAGGCCCTTCCAAGGCCCGCCGAGCATCTGGAGATTCTTCGCGGGACCAGCCTTCAGTTAGACCTGCTAAGGACCACCAACCAACTACAGCTACTTTGCAGGTCCGGCATGCTGCCGATCCTACAGAGAGCCACCATGCATCTGACCATCCCGTGGGGGACCAGTCTTCTGCTGGTCCTTCTAAGGACCGCCAATCGTCTGTTCTCTTGCAGGTTCAGCCTTCTGCTGTTCCTGCTAAGGACCACAAAACATCTGACCCTCCCGTGAGGGACCAGCCTTGTGTTGGTCCTTCTCAGGACCCTCTATCCATCGCTTATGCCGCAGCCCTCGGCGCTACGTCGTCGTCGGACTCTGAGATGGAGACGGAGGACGGCTTCCAGCCCGTGCCTAGCCGGAAACGGCGAGGTAGTGGTGGAAGCATGCCGACGTCCCCGAAACGGACTGTCCCGGCGAAACGAGCCGTGGCTGTAGCATGTAGCATGTAGCATTGTAGTAGCGGGGCGTCTTTGCACCCGGTGCATGACTGCAGCATCTGAGTCGAGCTCAATGGCTGCCTGTAGATATACATAGTTCTGGTTCTTCGACTGGTGCCTAATATCAGGAATGGACAACCGCCAACCAGTTAACTGAGAAGGCGGGGGAGAAAGGTTTTCAATTTTTATTTATTTTAAAAATTTCAGCAATCAGTGGGCACTGCCGCAAGGACGGGTTCAGGTGACAAATGTCGCCCGTTCCCAGTCCCGCGTGCAGACGCCGTAAGGCGTCGGTCGCTCCCCGCGAGGCAGAGAGCCTCCGTGCCAGTGATAGCGCGTAGCAGCGGCATTCAGCGCGGTCGGCATACTAGGAAGGGAGGAAGGAAACAGCTTAGCAGGTAAATTCTGGGGCATGGGCAGATAGTGAGTATGCAAAGTAGTTGAGTTTTAAGTTTACTTAAACTTATGGCGGGTCATCAAGAATCGCCCGAGGGCGTTTGACCCGGACAGGGGGAGGTGGTTGCGTGGTGCTGATCGTCCTGAGGTAAGGGAAGGAAGAGGTCTCAGCTGCGGCAAAGAGAGTCGCAGCTAATGACCAGACAAAGGCTGAGAGAGCAGGAACTCGTAGACCTCCTCGAATGACACTATTTCGAACAAACCAAGGAGATCCCGACAAGGAACGGAGGGTTCTGGATTGGAAAATTTCCAGCCTACGCCTGTTGGTGGCGGAGGCAAGTGACCACCAAACAGGTGCCGCATAGGTCAAGACAGACCGGAGAAACAACAGATAGAGGGTAACTTTCGTGCGCAGCGCCAGGGGGCTGCGGCACGCGAGGTATGGGTAAAGTTTGGCTCGAACGCCGCGAGCCTTGGCAAGGGTTTCCGTCACGTGGGCGTTGAAGCAAAGGCGACGATCTAGCCGAACGCCTAGATACTTCACCGACTCTTTATAGGCGATAGGCCTCCCTTCAAGGGAGAGGGGCTGGCATCGGGAGATGGACTTACGAGTGAAACAGATCGCCTCGGATTTCTCCGTGTTGATCGTCACCCGCCATTTCCGTAGCCAGTCCGGAAGCTGGTCCAACTGACGCTGCAACTGTGTACTCGCAAAACGCGGGGACACAGAGCTGTAATGATACATTGCATCGTCAGCGAACAAAGACAACGTGACTCCGGGCAAAACAGGCAGGTCGTTCGTGTACACGAGGTACAGAACGGGGCCGAGGACAGATCCCTGGGGTACGCCAGCGGCGACAGGACGAACTGCAGAGCAGATTCCGTCGACGCTCACCCTGAAGGTTCGGTCGCTGAGATACGACCGGAGGAAAAACACTATGGACGATGGTAAGGGGGAGTTAGCTAGTTTGAAGAGAAGACCTTCGTGCCAGACTTTGTCGAAGGCCTTGCTCACGTGCAGCAGTGCGGCGGCCGTAGCCGCTCGCCTGTTGGTGGCGTCAGAGAGTTGCGTTACCACGCGGACTAGTTGAAGCGTGGTCGAGTGCTCTCTGCGAAACCCGAACTGTTCGTTGCGGATAAAATTATCCAACAACGGCGAGATGCGGGCCAGCAGGAGCCGCTCGAACACCTTCGAGATAACTGGCAAGAGAGATATTGGCCGATAGCTTTCAGGAAGCATGCGCGGCTTGAGGGGTTTAGGAACCATAACGATGTTGGCATTTTTCCACAGGCGGGGAAAGTACTGTAGCCGGAGACAAGAGTTGAACAGCTCGAGAACGAGGTCAACGCCTGAGGCCGGGAGATATTGTAATGCAGCGGCCCCGATCCGGTCAGGATCGGGGCGCGACGGCGGTTTAGTCGACAGACAGACGAAACGAGTTCGTCTCTGTCGAACGGGAGGTCTGGGCCATCGGGAGGGCGAGAAAAATAACCAGATAGGAAGTCCCGGACTTCTGCCGAGTGAGCAGGGTCCGAAACGCCTCGATGAACGGTAAATTGCGACTCCATGCAGTCGGCGATGACCTCAGCCTTGCCTTCTGATGAAGACACAACCCCGTTCGGGGTTTCCAGCGGGTTGCGAGTTCTCTTCTCGCGGGTCAGTCTACTCACCGCTCTCCAGACGGAGGCGTGGTCGACTTCAAGAGACTCAAGGTATGAGTCCCATCGATCAGAGTTTACGTCCCGCAGTAGCTGCTGAACGTAAAGGGACTGTTGTTGAAATCGTCGCTTAACGACTGGGTCTCGGGTCCTTTGCCATCTGCGGCGGAGCTGGCGCCGTAGCCAGATGGCGTGGAGTACTTCCGCAGGTAAGGCCGATTTACGATGATTCACCTCGAGTGCGTAGGTGTGTCGATCCATGACACCTTGGACCAATGCCTGAAGATTTGTGGCGCGGCGATCCAGATCGTCACGAGTGACGATTGGGTCCGCCGGGAGAGATGGTAACCTTCGAGAGAGCTCGTCATGATAGGATCGCCACTTGACTCTCCTAACAATCTGAGCGGGAAGTCGGGGTGACGCCGACAGCTCTCGAACAGTTATAACAAGGGGATTGTGATCGGACGAAAGGTCCGACACAGACGAGACCTCGATGTTGCGGGCAACGTTCTTGACAACTACTATGTCAAGAACGTCCGGCCGATGGCCGTGAAAGAGGAAGTAGGTAGGGTCTTCAGGGCCGATGACATTAAGTGCCGGGTCGCCAGAGACGAACCGGAACAGAGAATTTCCATAGGCGTTGACAACGCGGCTGTTCCATGAAGGGTGTTTGGCGTTTAAGTCGCCGGCTACAATGGTTGAGAGGGGGTGGTCGAGGAGGGCGTCCCACTCCTCGGGCGGTGGCGGAGTTCGCCAGCCAGGCTGGAGGTACGCAGAAACAACGCGCAGCTCCGATCCGCCGGCGTCCACCGCCACCGCGCAGCCTTCAATAATAGATGTATCTAGAGGAGGCAAAAGCCTGTGGGATATCCGCCTGTGGACTAAAACAGCTGTGCCCCCCGAGGGGGGACAGCGAGGCCGTAGGGGACGATCCTGACGATAACAGGCATAGGCAGGAAGGGAAAACGAGTGGTAATGAGCCAGATGAGTCTCGGAAAGAAGGATGATATCAACATCATACTCCGTCACGAAAGTCATCAGTTCAGATCGTCTGGGGAGTAGCCCGAAGGCATTCCACGCAACGATCCTCAGGCTATTAGCCATTTAGGGGAAGTAGAGGAAAGAGGGTAGCTAACGATTGGAACACCAGGGCAAGCACAGTGGTAGTGTCGCGAGCAGTCCTGATGGATGCAACAAGATTATCTGCCCAGGCAGTCAGGGGATCCGCCGAAGCCCGGGAAGATTCCCGGGATTCAGGAGGACAAGCCTGACTGGCCTCGACAAGGGTAGCAGATGGCGCTGGGCTGGTGGTCTGAGTAGCAGACTGCTCACTGGTAGGTTGAGGACGATGGCTGGGGGCGGGTCGAGCCCGCGGAGAGGGTACAGGTGGAACCTGTGATGATTCAGGTCGGCCGGCGGAGTTCCGGCGACGACGAGAGCGCTTGGGTTTGCCCGGTCGGGCTGGAGGCGGGGCTGATTTAGCGGCCATGGCCGTGTAGGAAGGTGCGGGCGCTCCGGCAGGCGCCGGTGTTGAGGCCGCTGCAGGCGGCGCCGAAGCGACGACTGCAGGCGAGACAGCGGCACCGGAAGCAACCGAAGTTGCTGCCGGGACCTGGGCAGATGAACCAGTGAGAGGTGGGAATGCCTCTCGCCGGTTAGGGCCAGGACCAGCTACACGGCTAGCCTGCGCGCCAGGGCGCACAGGAGGTCGCTGCGGTTTCATGGCGGCGATAAAGTTAGGGCAGCCTCGGTAATTAGCCGGGTGGGCTCCGTCGCAGTTGCAGCATTTAGCTGTGTACCCCACCTTTGGCTTATCACAGCCACGATGAGGCTCAGCACAACGCACGCAACGCGGGGGCTGATGGCAAAAGATACTGCTGTGGCCGAACCTCTGGCAGTTAAAACACTGCGAGGGGCCGGGCCGCGGGTGAAATGTTCGGACTTGCACCCGTAGGTGCAGAAGATTCTGGAGAGTGTAAATCTCCTCGAAAGGGCCTACTTTCAGTAATTTTACAAGAAAGCTGTTAACAGGTCGGCGGTCATCACCTTTGACAACATGCAGGACGCTTACCGCGGTCGGCGCATAGCCGAGCGCAACAAGTTCCTGCCTGATGGCATCAGTATCTGTAAAGGAAGGAATTCCCGACAGAACGACCTTGATTTCTCGCTCTGACGGGAGGGCAAAAGTATGAAAAGAAATCTTCCGCTCTGTCAGGAATGACTGGACAGAGCGGAAGTCTGGGATCGTAGCGGTCGCCAGCTTTAGCGAGGCGCCTTGGCACCTCGCCTCGACCTTGACCGAAGGGAGAGCTCGGGATATGGATCTTAAAAGTTCAGAATAATTCCTATTATCAGGAATTACAATGGGAGGAATGCGAGGAGAAGACACAGTTTGGGTAGTAGCTGGATACTCACGTTGCACGCGCTGAGTGCCGCTGTTACCATGATTAGACGGCAGATCTGCAGCTGAGGCGGGCGGCGGGGTTTGGGCCAGAGTTTCTTACCGATCGGAAGATCTCCTTTCATACTTTCGCGCTTCCTTCAGAGCGCGAAATTAAAGTTGTTCTTTCTGGACTTCCTTCCTGGACCGCCCCCGATACCATCAGGCAGGAGCTTGTCGCTTTAGGCTATTCGCCGACGGCGGTAAGTATACTGCATGCTGGCAAGGGGGAAGATCGCCGTCCTGTGAATAGTTTTCTAGTGAAACTACTCAAAGTAGGCCAGTTCGAGGAGGTCTATGGCCTCCAAAACTTCCTGCACCTTCGGGTGCAAGTTCGTACTTTTGACCCGCGGCCAGGCCCCTCGCAGTGTTTTAACTGTCAGAGGTTTGGCCACTCCAACTTGTTCTGTAATCACCCTCCGCGTTGCGTGCGGTGTACTGCATCGTGGGTGTGATAACCCCAAGACGGGGTTCACGGCCATTTGCTGCAACTGCGAAGGAGACCATCCGGCTAGCTATAGAGGATGTAGAGACTTTATATCTGCCATGAAGCTGCAGCGGACTCCTGCTCGCCCTGGCGTGCAGGCAGGACGTGTTGCAGGTCCCCTCCCCAACCGCAGAGAGGCCTTCCCACCTCTCTCCGGAGCATCATCTCAGGCCCCGGCAGCAGTTCCGGCTGCTCCCAGGGCCCCAGTTCCGCCTGCAGTCGACGTTTCGGCGCCGCCTGCAGTCCCCTCTGTCCCGGCGCCTGCCGGAGCGCCCGGCCCTTCATACGCGGCTGTGGCCGCTACATCAGCCCCGCCTTCCGCTCCTCGGAGCTCCAAACCGAAGCGTACTCGTCGCCGTCAGCGACAAGTTCCACAGGCCTTGCCTGTAAAACCTCAGCGGGCCCTTCCGCCCCCAGCCATCAACCTAAGCTCCCAACTGAGCAGACCTCACGTCCGTCCCCGAACCCTGCGCCATCTGCAACACCGGCCGAGGCCAGCCAGGTCCGTCTTCCGGAATCTCGGGAATCTTCCCGGGCCCCGGTGGACCCCCTGACTGCCTGGGCTGAAACTTTGGTAAACAACATCAGGTCTGCTCCAGATACAACCACGGTTTTCGCCCTGGTGTTCCAATCACTGTCTACCCTCTTTCCTCTTCTTCCTTTGAATGGCTAGGAGTCTTAGGATCGTTGCGTGGAATGCCCATGGGGTAGTCCCTCGACGATCTGAACTGATGACTTTCGTAACGGAGTACGACGCTGATGTCGTCCTCCTTTGCGAGACTCATCTGGCTCGCTACCATACCTTCACCCTGCCATCTTACATCTGTTATCGTCAGGATCGTCCCCAACGGCCTGGCTGTCGCCCCTCGGGGGGGACAGCCGTCTTAGTCCACAGGCGGATATCCCACAGGCCACTACCCCCTTTAGATACATCTCTTGTTGAAGGTTGTGCGGTGGCGATAGACGGTGGCGGATCGGAGTTGCGCGTTGTTGCGGCGTATCTCCGGCCCGGCCTGCGGCTACCTCCACCGCCCGAGGAGTGGGACGCCCTCCTCGATCATCCCCTACCAACCATTGTAGCCGGCGACTTAAATGCCAAGCATCCCTCCTGGAACAGCAGAGTAGCCAACGCCTACGGAAAATCTCTGTATCGGTTCGTCTCCGACGACCCGGTACTTCAAGTCATCGGCCCAGAAGACCCTACTCACTTCCCCTTTTCCGGTCATCGACCGGACGTCCTTGACATTGTCATAGCCAAGGACGTGACCCATCACATCCAGGTCTCGTCAGTGTCGGATCTCTCATCCGATCACAATCCCCTTTTTATAACTGCCCGTGAGCTGTCGGCCTCACCCCGACCTCCCGCTCAGATTGTTAGGAGAGTCAACTGGCGCTCCTACCATGATGAGCTCTCACGGCGGTTACCATCACTCCCCGCGGACCCGATCGTCACTTGTGACGATTTAGATCTCCGAGCCACTCATCTTCAAGAATTGGTCCAAGGTGTCATGGATCGACACACATATACTCTCGAGGTGAATCATCGTAAATCGGCCTTACCTGCGGAAGTACTCCACGCCATCTGGCTACGGCGCAATCTCCGCCGCAGATGGCAAAGAACCCGTGATCCCGGCGTCAAAAGGCGCTTTCAGGCCCAGTCTCTTTACGTCCAGCAGCTACTGCGGGACGTAAACTCTGATCGATGGGACTCATACCTTGAGTCTCTTGAAGTCGACCACGCCTCCGTCTGGAGAGCGGCGAGTAGACTGACCCGCGAGAAGAGAACTCGCAACCCACTTGCAACTCCGAACGGGGTTGTATCTTCATCAGAAGGCAAGGCCGAGGTCTTCGCCGACTGCATGGAGATGCAATTTACTGTTCACCAAGGCGTCTCGGACCCTGCCCACTCGGCAGTAGTCCGTGACTTCCTATATGGACATTTTTCACGCCCTCCCGAAATCCCAGCCCTCCCGTTCGACAGGGATGAACTAGTTTCATCTATCTGCCGACTAAATCGCCGTCGCGCCCCCGGTCCTGACCGGATCGGGGCCGCTGCTCTACAAAATCTCCCGGCCTCAGGCGTTGACCTCGTTCTTGAGCTGTTTAACTCCTGTCTCCGGCTACAGTACTTTCCCCGCCTGTGGAAATCAGCCAACATCGTAATGATTCCGAAGCCTCGCAAGCCGCGCATGCTTCCAGAAAGCTATCGTCCAATCTCTCTCTTGCCAGTCATCTCGAAGGTGTTTGAGCGTCTCCTGCTGGCTCGCATCTCGCCGCTGCTAGATGGTTTTATCCGCAGCGAACAGTTCGGGTTTCGCAGAGAGCACTCGACCACGCTTCAATTGGTCCGCGTAGTTACGCACTTGTCAGACGCCACCAACAGGCGAGCGGCTACGGCCGCCGTACTGTTGGACGTGAGCAAGGCCTTCGATAAAGTCTGGCACGAAGGTCTTCTCTTCAAACTTGCCAATTCCCCTCTACCATCGACCATAGTGTTTTTCCTTCGGTCGTATCTCAGCGACCGAACCTTCAGGGTGAGCTTCGACGGGTCCTGTTCTACAGTTCGACCCGTTGCCGCCGGCGTACCTCAGGGATCTGTCCTCGGCCCCGTTTTGTACCTTGTGTACACGAACGACCTGCCTGTCTTGCCCGGAGTCACGTTGTCTTTGTTCGCTGACGATGCTTTGTATCACTGCAGCTCCCTGTCCCCGCGATTTGCGAGTACAAAGCTGCAGCGTCAGTTGAACCAGCTTCCGGACTGGCTACGGAAATGGCGGGTGACGATCAACACGGAGAAATCCGAGGCGATCTGCTTCACCCGTAAGTCCATCTCCCGATGCCAGCCCCTCTCCCTAGCGGGGAGACCCATCGCCTACAAAGAATCGGTGAAGTATTTAGGCGTTCGGCTCGATCGTCGCCTTTGCTTCAACGCCCACGTGACGGAAACCCTTGCCAAGGCTCGCGGCGTCCGAGCCAAATTATCTCCTTTCCTCTCGTGTCGCAGCCGCCTGGCCATGCGCACGAAACTTACCATCTATCTACTATTTCTCAGGTCTGTATTGACCTATGCGGCACCCGCCTGGTGGTCTCTTTTATCCACCACCAACAGATGTAGGCTGGAAGCTTTCCAGTCCCGAACACTCCGATCCTTGACGGGGTCCCCTTGGTTTGTAAGGAACGACGTGATTCGAAGGGGTCTCCGTGTTCCTACCTTGACTTCCTTTGTCCGGTCGCTGGCTCTAACTCTCTTTGCTAAAGCCTCGACCTCCACCTTCCCGTACCTACGAACCATCAGTGCATCAGAACCACCACCGCCCATTCGGGTCAAGCGCCCTCGGGCGCTTCTTGATGACCCGCCATAACGCCATCCTCTTTAAATTAAATAAAAACAAGTCATCATCAGTCCTTGACCAGAGTATTTCACCAAACTGTCCTTCTCTCCTTCCTGTCCACCTCCTAGCACGCTGAGCCGGCTGCTTGTCGCTGTCATCAATCACTAGCACGGAGGCTCTCCGCCTCGCGGGGAGCGACCGACGCCCTCAGGGCGTCTGCTGACTGGACTTGAAACGGGCAACATCTGTTGCTCGAATCGGTACCAGCGGCAGTGCATTAAACAAAAAAGTTATACTCCCCCGCCTTCTCAGTTAACTGGTTGGCGGTTTCCTTTTCCAGTTTTAGGTCACCAGTCGACAGTACCAGCACTATGTTTACTTCTGGCAGCCATTGGACACGATCCAGATGCTGCAATCAAGCCACGGGTGCAAAGACACCCCGCATCCATAATGCAATGCAATGCAATGGAGTTTGGGCCAGTTTTCGCTTGCGTTTGGCAGATTTGCCCTCCACAAGCGAGAACTGTCCGTCCCCTGACCCAACACTGCACATATCTACCGCACTATTATCACTTTTACTATCACTTTCACTGTCGTGAGGAAGTGGAGTGGAACGGAAGCCGGTTGAGCATGTTTCCATTAAGGAAACAAGCGGCGCCGGCAGAGGATTCGGGGGCGTATTCGACGCCATTTCGGACAAGCCGAAATGAACGTCTACGCTAGGTCTAGGATAGAGGGATCACCAGACACTGAAAACTATCCACAGGCACAATTGAACTCGACACAGGCCGCACAGCACACGGAAACAAAAACTCCCGCACAAGCTAAACAAAAACTGATTTGCACTGTTAATGCGAAGAATCCGATGAACTTGATGATGCTGAATACAATGGTGATGGTGAGAATGTTGTAAAAACAATATTTCCGCAGAAATTAAGAAAATTCTGCAGAGCAGAAACAGACACAGCCTACCCGGGCAAATGCTCTAGGTAGACTCCCTGCCGTGGCTGCTCGGAACGGGAGTTTGCTCTCTCCCCCGCCCAAGAGCGTACCCGACACCCGTTGGCGACGGCGATGTCGGGACGAGACCAAGGGGAGCACCTGTCCGCGGAGAGTTGTGGTCCTAATAAGGGCCATAATAAATCCGAGGGCAGGGTAGCCCCCTTGCTGAAGCCATCTGTGCTGCGAAGCGTAATGCTAAGCTCCACAGATGGCCCAATGGTAAGAATCCCTGCAGTCCGCGGCGATAGTCCTTTCCAAGACCCAGCATCTAATGAAGTTTCGCGGGTTCAGCCTTCTGCTGGTCCTGCTCCAAATACTGACCCTGTCCGCGGCGAAGGTCCTTCTAAGGCCCGCCGAGCATCTGGTGATTCTTCGCGGGACCAACCTTCAGTTGGTCCTGCTAAGGACCACCAACCAACTCCAGCTAATTTGCAGGCCCGGCATAATTCCGATCCTGCAGAGAGCCCTCACAAAGCACCTTCCCCTGGTAACATAGTACCGGAATCAGAAACCCCACCTAAGCAACCCAAGATTCCGCCGATTGTCGTGCCTCAGTGCACCGATTGGCATACCCTCCTTCGGGAGCTCAATCTAGTAGTGCCGTCTGGGCGAGTTGAGGCCAAAAGCCAAGGCTCGTCCATTCGACTGCTTCCGAAGTCGATCCAGGACTTTTGGGCTTGCCAGAAATTCCTGGCCGACTCCGGTCGCGCTTTTCACACCTTCCCCCTCCCTGAGGAGAGGGAACTCAAGATTGTGGTGTCCGGGATTCCCCATGACACACCGATCTTGTGGATCTGGGAGGATCTGGCGGAGAAGGGTTTCTTCCCTACCTCCGTTGTCCCTCTCCTATCCGGTGATCGGAAAAGGAAAAGTAATTCCTTTTACATCAGGATCCAGAAGGTTGGTTCCTTCGCTGATGTCTATAACCTGGAAACCATTCTGTGCCTCCGGGTACAGGTTAGGGCTTTTAGTAGTAAGCCTGGGCCTTCCCAGTGCTTCCAATGCCAGCGATTCGGCCATTCATCGGCCTTTTGTAAGATGCCGGCGCGTTGTGTACGCTGCGGAGAGGCCCACAACGAGAATTGTCCCGTTGTGAAGCCTCAACCCGCGACGTGCTGCAACTGCGGAGGCAGCCACCCGGCTAACTTTAAGGGTTGTAACCATTTTAAGAAAGCCCTAAAGAAACAGCAGCGGGAGCAAAACCGTCAGGTTGAACCTCCTCGCCCAGCTCCTAGACCCTCGAAGCGGGCGGCAGTCCAACCACCCGCCTCGGCATCTACGGCTCTTCCTGCGGCTCCTGCCGCTGGAGGAACCATAACGTACGCTGCAGCGGTCGCTACGGCGCCCTCTGTGGCCCCCAGAACGTCAGCACCTGCCGGAGTGCCTTCTCCTCAAGCGGCAACGCCCGCAGTACCCCCCTCACAGACCCAGCCGCCTAAGAAACGGCGCGCTAAGCGCAAGAATCGACAGCCACTTGTGGCAAAACAACTCTACCCGGAGGCTAACAACGCCCCTCCGGCTGCCCAGCAACTACCCGGCCAGGAGCCTGCTCCTGTTGCCCAGGCCCCTGCGACTTCCATGGAAATCTCGCCAGCCCCCGAGCAGCCAGCTCCAATTGCCCAACCTCCCCTGGAGGCGGCATCTGCACCTTCCGCGGCCCCAGCGCCGGCTAGTCAGGCTCCTGTGGCCGGTGGTTCACCATTGGACACTGAGGCTCAGCTGATGGCCTGGGTCAGCGGCATTGTCCCGCTAATTCTTCAGGTTGAACCTCCTCGCCCTGCTCCTAGACCCTTGAAGCGGGCGGCAGTCCAACCACCCGCCTCGGCATCTACGGCTCTTCCTGCGGCACCTGCCGCTGGAGGAACCATAACTTACGCTGCAGCGGTCGCTACGGCGCCCCCTGTGGCCACCAGAACCTTAGCACCTGCCGGAGTGCCATCTCCTCAAGCGGCAACGCTTGCAGTACCCCCCTCACAGACCCAGCCGCCTAAGAAACGGCGCGCTAAGCGTAAGATTAGACAACCAAAAAACATCTATACCCGGAGGCTAATAACGCCCCTCCGGCTGCCCAGCATCTACCCGTCCAGGAGCCTGCTTCTGTTGCCCAGTCCCCTGCGACTTCCATGGAAATCTCGCCAGCCCCCGAGCAGCCAGCTTCAATTGTCCAACCTCCCCTGGAGGCGGCATCTGCACCTTCCGCGGCCCCAGCGCCGGCTAGTCAGGCTCCTGTGGCCGGTGGTTCACCATTGGTCACTGAGGCTCAGCTGATGGCCTGGGTCAGCGGCATTGTCCCGCTAATTCTTCAGGTTGAACCTCCTCGCCCTGCTCCTAGACCCTTGAAGCGGGCGGCAGTCCAACCACCCGCCTCGGCATCTACGGCTCTTCCTGCGGCACCTGCCGCTGGAGGAACCATAACTTACGCTGCAGCGGATGTCCCGCTAATTCTTGCTGCTCGGGATGTCCCGACTATACTCATGGCGATCCTAACATCGCTGATCGCCGTGATTGTCCCCTCATCTAGCCATGGCTAGACAGTTTCGGTTCGTCGCGTGGAATGCAGATGGTGTTTCGGCGCGTCGGGCCGAACTGGCAGCTTTCCTTGTGGAGTACGACGCAGATGTCGTACTCCTCTCTGAAACACATCTTGCCCCTAACCGTCGATTCTCCCTGCCAGCCTATGCTTGCTACAGGAAAGACAGGAATGGTCCCGATCGCCACCGCGCATCTGGCGGAGTGGCGATCTTAGTCCACAGGCGACACTCTCATAGAGAACTCCCTGCCCCTGAAGCTACCCTCATCGAAGCATATGCTGTGGCGCTGGGGGTTGCCGGCCTGGAGGTGCGCTTTGTTTCTGCGTACCACCCGCCCGGCCATCGAGCTCCACCGCATGAGGAGCGATCGCTAGACAGCGATCTCCCAAACATCGTAGCCGGAGACCTTAACGGTAAGCATCCCACTTGGAACAGCAGAACGTCAAACCCCTACGGCAATTCTCTCCGTAGGGCTGTTGAAAATGATCCCAGTGTCCTCATCATCGGCCCGACCGAACCGACACACTTTCCCAATGCGGGTTATCCGCCGGATGTCCTTGATATTGTAATTGTCAAGGCCATCCCCTTTTACCTACAAGTCAGCGCGGTGTCGAACCTATCGTCCGATCACGACCCCCTACTTGTAACTGTCTTGCTGCCGTCGGTCTCACCCCGACTTCCCGATCATCCTGTTAGGAGAGTCAATTGGCGATCCTACCATGATGATCTGGCCAGGCAGTTGCCATCTGTCCCTCCGGACCCACTCGTCTCTTGTGACGACGTGGATCTCCGGGTACATCAGCTCCAGGACCTCGTCCAGTCTGCAATGGACAAGAACACCTATACTGTTCCGGTGAGTAATAAACGCTCCGGCCTTCCTGCGGAAGTTCTCCAATACATCCGTTTACGGCGCCAGCTCCGCCGCAGATGGCACCATACCCGTGACCCTGCCGCTAGACGGCGTTGTCGAGCCCAGTCGGAACACGTCTCGCAGCTTCTGCTTGACGTAAACGCGAATCGATGGGACTCCTATTTGGTGTCCTTGGAAGTCGACCACGCCTCCGTATGGAGAGCCGCTCGTAGACTAAAGGGCGAAAAGAGGACTCGCCATCCCTTGAATACCCCGGACGGCACTGTATACTCTGCAGAAGGCAAGGCGGAAGTCTTCGCCGACTGTATTGAGGAACAGTTCACCGTCCATAGAGGCATCTCTGACCGGGCTCATACGGCCGTCGTCAGTGATTTCCTATCTGGATACTTTTCTGCTCCCCCCCCATGATCCTCCTAATTCGGTCAACGAGGATGACCTTGCGTCTGTCCTAAGCCGACTGAAGGAGAGAAAGACCCCTGGCCCCGATCGCATTGGCGCCGCTGCGTTGCAGAATCTCCCGCCTTCGGCAGTTGACGTTCTTCTTGAGCTGTTCAACTCCTGTCTCCGGCTGAGGTATTTCCCACGCCTGTGGAAAACTGCTAATGTCATCATGATCCAGAAATCTGAAAAGCCGCCCACGCTACCTGGAAGCTACCCCCCGATAAATCTATTGCCAGTAATCTCGGAGGTATTCGAGCGTCTTCTCCTGGCCCATATTCGGCCCCTGGTGGATAGTTTTACCGCGAGGAGCAGCTTGGGTTTAGGCCGAGGCACTGGACTACTCTTCAGCTAGTACGGGTTATCACCTGTCTAGCCGACGCCGCCAACAATCATCAGGCAACCGGCGCCGTCCTGTTGGATGTGAGCAAAGCCTTCGTTAAAGTCTGGCACGAAGGCCTGCTCTACAAACTGGCGCATTCGCCACTCCCGACATCTATCGCCCACTTGCTCCGATCCTATCTGACGGGTCGCACCTTCAGGATCAGCGTAGATGGGACGTTCTCTCGGGTTCGCCCTGTCGCCGCCGGCGTCCCACAAGGATCTGTCCTCGGCCCCGTTCTGTACGTACTATACACGAACGATCTGCCTGATTATCCCGGGGTCACGTTATCTCTATTTGCCGACGACGCGATGTTTCATTTTAGCTCGCTTTCGCCTTGGCGGACGAGCGTAATGTTACAACGCCAGTTGGCTATGCTTCCGGACTGGCTAAGGAAATGGCGGGTAGCGATCAATACGGAGAAATCCGAGGCGATCTGCTTTACTCATAAGTCCATTTCCCGATGCCAATCCCTCTCCTTAGAGGGGAGACCCATCAACTGGACTGAGACGGTGAAGTACCTAGGTGTTCGGCTTGATCGGCACCTAAACTTCAACGCCCACGTGACCGCAACCCTCAACATGGCTCGTGGTGTCAGAGCCAAACTATCACCTATGCTTTCGCGGAACAGCCGCCTGTCTGTCCGTACAAAACTAACATTGTATCTACTGTTCCTCCGAACAGTACTCACTTATGCGGCGCCCGCTTGGTGGCCTCTCCTGGCGGCCACCAACAGGCATAGGCTGACTACATTTCAGAAGTGGACCCTACGCTCCCTCACGGGGTCCCCGTGGTATGTGCGAAATTCCGCCATTCACCGGGGCCTCCGTGTTCCCACCTTAGAGGTCTTCGTCTGGTCCTTGGCAACGAATTTTTTCGCCAAGGTCGGCGAGTCCCCTTATCCGCACCTCCAAAGGCTTAACAGCATGGAGAATGCACCGCCCCCTCGCCGCGTCAGGCGCCCTAGGGCGCTGTTAGACGACCTCCCCTAAGTTCATCACATAAACCCCCCAGAAACGAACCCCCCAACCTTCTGGAAATCTGAACCGATCACAAACATTAACTACCTGCGCCTGCCGAATCTGTAGTCAATCATGCTGCGGCAGATTGGAATGGATAGATTTATTGCCAGCATCGGCTTTGCCGATTCGGCAGGGCTTTGATCCAAGACACGGGCTCCCGCGAGGTTGTGCAAATGCCTACCTTGCGAAAGCCGACTGCCCCGCTGATGAGTCCCTTCGACTCGGCCGCCGCCTTCGGGAGGTCGAGCCTCTTGTCCTCGCCAGCGTGCCTCTAAGTTTCCGTGGGCTATGTCCTCGGAGACCAAGGAGCCGCGACCAGGCGTTGCAATTGGCTGAAGCCATGATTACCACCAAGATCCCCGTCTTCACCTGCTTTGCTGATTCGGCAGGGTAATGACCTGAGACACGGGCTCCCGCGAGGTTGTGCAAGTGCCTTCCTTGCGAAAGCTGGCTGTCTCGGAGTCATTACTTACCATTTCGGCCGACGCCCTAGGGCGCTCGAGCTTCTTGTCCTCGCCAGTGCGTCACTACGTTCCCAAAGGCTAGCCTGAGGGGACCATGGTGTCGCGCCTTGGCGGGACAATTGGCTGAAGCAAAAGCTTAAGCTTGCCTCCGTGGTGTGCCATGGACCCGCGGACTGCACCATAACTCCCTTGTGCAGAGCAAACGACCGCGCTGACCTGTTGGCACCTGGCGTTCATCAGGCCTTGGCCTGGACAACGCACACAAATTAGGGCGCAAGACGCCCGCGCATCATCCATCCATCCATCCATCCATCCATCTGAGGATGGGACTTTGTGCCCGAAACGCGTCATAACTAGACGAAACTTTGTGTCTCTCGAGTTGATAAAAGGTAATTATATAATTATTGACATACACTCTTGCTCTTTATTGTTTGTGTTGTTTTGCAAAGCGTGATGAGCTTTAAGTTGTTCAACTCAGGTATAAAGCACCAATCAAGTAGTAGTCGAATTGTTCACTACAAAATGTAATAAATACCTGTTGTTTCTTGACAACCTGACAATTTTGTAAATGGCATTTACTATTCAGTTAATAGCAGGCCGAGTAATTTTTACTCCTAAATGCCGTGAGCTTATTACCCAATTCTGTATGTTATGATAACGTGCTATTATCTAAATTAAGGTCGGTCTTTAGAATATTAAGTTAAGAATGTTGATATTTTTTAGCCTTAACTTAATTTTTTAATAGTAATTTATGACTATTGTTTAATATTAACCATTTAAGTCGTGTTAATAGAGCTTAAATTTTTATAATTTTGTGAAGGTTAGTTAAGAGTTTTTCAGTATCAAATAATGCGGTATCTCAAAAGGCCTAATTAGGTGGGAATCTAATACTTGACTTTTGTCACCAAATATGTAAGTAAACAGATAGGCCTATACGAAACGCATACATGCTATTAGACGTGTATTTTACAAGTAAATTACATTATATACGTACAACTTGTGAGATATGGGAAGATTCGGTTGTCGGTATGCGCGGGGACACATAAGCGTAACAGGTGGATGTAAGAGTACTTTTCATAAAAAATACTTTGAGTGATTTATGTAAATGTTTTATTTATGAATAAAATGTATGTTCACAACACATACAATATATGAATGTATTGTAAACATACATATTAGTCTTATTCATACATGTTAGATGTAATGAATTAGCTTATATATTGCATAAATACTACCATATATTTATATGTATTACAAACAATTTTTTATTACAATGGTATTTTTGGACAAGTCGGTAGTGAATAGACTAATTCTTTTACTATCGATTCATGACAATGCAAGAAAGTTATGTCTGTTTACAAGAAGTTGTTAATTTCACACCGTCATATAATGAGTCATCAACTGGTCGCTGATATTTTAGTACTACAGTATTTGCTGTCGTTCAAAATTATAATTTCGAAATTACCAAACTAACAATAAGAATACTAGGAAATTAAGAATCCGAACACACACACACACACACACACACATTCATACATATATATAAAACCGACGTCATACTTTTTTGTTATAACGACCTAGGTGTATAACAACTTTATTTTCCAAACTGCTCTAAGGCATTTTAAGCTCTTAGGATCCCGCTGTTGACAGAATTTCTGATTTCTTAATTCCAAGACCCGCTATTTCTTCATCCCAAAAATTTCTACACGAATACCTTTTCTACAATGAACAATCTTCTGCTATACTTGAAATCGTTTAGTCAAAGCCATTCAATTCTCGCTTCTCGATTAATTCTACTTAGGTTTTTGTTATAGCTATTACGGTGTTTACTTCTTCATTGGCCTTTCATTATTCCAACCAAGCGCCAGCAACTTTGCCGCTTTTTCTAGGGGAATAAGTTTCTACCTCTGTCAGTCTCTTTTCAGATCGCTTTTATGATTCATACTTTATAATGGAAAATGGGAAAACCGTTTTCTCAAGAACCCTTAAATAATATCTTTGCGAAGGGCATGATTCCCTCACCAATACTACTAATAGAGATGAAGCGTTGGTTAATCATATAACCCACACGACGATGACAATGTGTAGAACATTGTGACTTGGGTTCTCCATGAGAAAAGAAATTCAAAACAGCTGCTCAAGCACATAAAATTGTACGCGTCATTTATAAGACGTAAGAACATTTCTGTATTTTTTGGAATTGTACGGAATTTCTGTTTAAGGAAACGACGATTCCAATAGTGTAACAAAACTTCCCAGCCTTTAGGCAAAACATACTAAGAATTGAGAATAAAAGAAGAACTTTTATTTTTCGTCATGACAAATCCACAATATAGGCTAACCAAGAAACGTGAGAACTACGAAATGCCTGAAATTCATACAGCTCATATTTGGCACTCTCCGACTTCTTGCTGTTTCCCATAGCCTATTCAAAGACACGTTGAAATTTCAGAATTTCAATATATATTCGTCGGATAGCCAAGTTAATGTTTTGAGCGCAAGTTTATGGAAAGCAAATCACAAACGGACGAAATGAAAATTTTTATCATAAAAAAAGGGGGAGTGCGTTTGAAAATTTTGAGTTTTAATTTTCAAAATAAATACTTTTCCTTATTTTGTTTTTTTTAAACGTTAGTTGTATAATATTGGAGACCTCACCTATCAATTAACACTCGTGTGATCCCTCCATAAGGCAATAACGCTAGTGCATTCTTAAGTACTTCATTGTTTACAAATTTAGGCGTTTCAGAATGTTGACATGTTTGTTTCGATAATTTCGTTTATAAGCGCCTAAAAACTTACATGCACATTAGCAGCTCGTTACTCCGACTTCCGATATACTTAGTTCAAGGCTCTATTCCTTATATTCTAATACGTACAATCTATTAGTAACTAACCGTAAGTCATAGAAGTCTTGTGCTACAATTGTATACGCTCGTTGCAAAAATGAAGAGAATCAATGTCTTATGTCCATCCGAGATACCGATTCCATGTCGTGTAGTGTCTTTATCACGTCTTAAAGCTTCCCTCTATGTTCAATGTGAATAAAGCCGTTAACATGCAGCAGCATTGTCTGAAACGCGTAGTGGAAGGTGCCGATAGCAGATTACCCACCGTTTTTGAGAACTGTTTTCTTTGTACGCTTGTAGCATAATTGTAAACAGATATCTTTATAATTCAGCGACCGTAATTCCTCTTTCTGGCCAACAAGCTTTTTTCAGTTCTTTCATGCAATAGAAAAGTAGAAATTAAAAAAAGTACGAAATTAGTTAATTAACGTCTTGCTTTAACAGAGTTTAATTAAACAAACTAATATACTGAATCTTGAATGAGAGACAAAAGTTCAAGATATTCTAATATAAAGTGTATTTACAGCTTTCTAAAACTTTTGCTAAACTTAACCAAAATATAAATGTACGTATTGAGCTCAATAGAAAGTTGCTGCCGAAATCACTGAATAAGAAGGTAAAATAGGTATTTGAACACAGTACAGGCGACGGTTTGTAAATGAAATTCCATTTTTGTTTTCAACAATAGCATTACCTTTGAAATCCGCAGTGATTTTAGAATGAACGACTATAAAGCGTCCGCCCACTTTCATTAGCTCAGGAAGATATTTTTTAAATTACTACAATGCCATTATGAAATAGGATATGCCTATTAGTTATTAAAACGATTCAAATGAAACTCTGTGTGTGTGTGTGTGTGTGTGTGTGTGTGTGTGTGTGTGTGTGTGTGTGTGTGTGTGTGTGTGTGTGTGTGTAAGGTACCTACGCTAAAGAAATAAATTTGATGATACATAGGGATGATATGGGCAAACGGAAATAAGAGTGTAAAAATGATAAACACATTATAATTTTATCTTTTCGTCTTCTTCACTACAAAATTTATACAATTTGCCTATTTCATCTTTGTAGTATATTTAAACTTTCTGGATGTCTTTAAGAAAGTTTCATGTGTTACTTCGTCAGCTTGTTTATATTGTTTTGTGTTCTTAGACAATTTTTCAAGTTCATATTTCTAATTGTACTAACAGTATTTTAATATTTACTTACGTATTATTTATTCTTTCTAGGAGGCGTAAAGCGTAATTTAGCTCTTGTAATGTCTTAATATCTTAAATTTATCCTAACACAATTTTTAACTTTTCCAAAAATCTAATTTCCTCTCTCTACCTGAATGTGTTCAAATTTATTTGAAAATCAAATTATTAAGACACTGAAACAACGCATCTCCAAAGGAATGGAACCCTTTATGGAGTACAATAGTATCCTACGCCAGTGTTTTTTAATTAACCGTCAGCGACACAATTTTAGGCGGCCCGTGTCCTATTCTTAGTGGATCAATTGAATAACTAACTATTCAACTTACTTACTAAAAATATCTTTAAGATAATATTAAATATTTAAGGTTCTTTAAAAAAATTAATTGGCTTCTTTTCTAGTTGTCAGTATAATTTGATCTCTTCCTGCGAATAAAGCAACCAAATGGGTCATATTTCTTTAAGCTGCTGTTTCATTAACAATTTCCAAATCTGCGAAGTTTTGGACAGAAAATGACGTCGATGTTTGGAGGTACAAGTATCTGTGAAAGATGTTCTCCACAATGAACTTATAATAACCAGAATTCACTTCACGGATTCTTTTCTTCTTTATCTACCGAGATTAACAACAGCTCATCTTGATGTGGACATTGTTGCTTTAGTGACAACAGTAGGTCGACCACAGTTTTTACCTTCAAGACTTCATTTAAGTACATAGAGTTTAATATTTTTCTTAAACCTTTATTATTATACAGACATAATAAATAGGTACTATACGTTTTTATAGATGTAGTAAAGTACGTTAAATGTGCAAATTACCTGTTGTTAATTACTTACAATTATTTATACATACATATATATATATATACACGCACTCACACAGACATACACATACATATATATTCAAACTCTTTTTGCTACAGTCTATTTCTTGATGTATATAATATTTAATATTTAAGTTTATATTTACTTTACCTCAAGATGTTATTTTTCCCTTATTTTGAATATATTTCGGGGCCCTTTGTGAAAACTAGGAAAATTAGGAAGTTGATGATGAGAATACAAAGGGTCCCGAAACATGTTGCAAATAAGGGGAAAATAACATCTTGAGATAAAGTAAATATAAATTGAAATATTTGATATATAAAAATTCAAACACTTTTTGCTACAGTCTATTTTTGATGCATATATAATTTTTTCAATATTTATAATTTTTTTACCTCAAGATGTTTTTCCTTTATTTGGAACATGTTTCAGGAATCCTATTGTTGTCATCCTCAGCCATCCTAATTTGGTCTGTACAAAATTAAGTTGGCTGAAGATGGGAACAGTAGGATTCCCGAAAGATGTTCCAAATAAGGGAAAGACATTTTAAGGTAAAGAAATTATAAATATTAAGTAAATCACACACACACACACTCACACACACACACACACACACACACACACACACACACACACACACACATATACACATTGAAAAGTAACATTGCAGAGGGCTAAGTAAGAAATATTGTAGAACCCCTTTTTCATGCGTATCAGCAGGTATAGGAAATAAGTTTGCTGAAATTTGTTAATTAGGCTTAAGTATTATATTAGATTTAAGACTGTGTAGTGAGAGATCTGAAATCGTTCATATTTGTCCCTGATCAATGTATGTACATCCCTAGTACTTCAGTGCGCGTGTGCGGGAGTAAATTAAAGTGAAGAAATCTGTTATTTATTAGAGTATCAAAATGAAACTTTGACTGATTACAGACCGTATTTGACCCAACAGTTTTCCAATGTCGTACGTGTAATTCAACATCTTTAATATGTTTGTATACAGTTTTATATTTTAATGATGTCGTAAAATTTGCAGCTAACAATGGAAAATAATTTAGCGTTTTTGTGTAAAAACTGACAGTGATTTTAATTATCACATCTTTATCTGTACGTAGAAAACAATTTTAATCAGGACCCTCGATACCATCAGTTAGTTCTTGAATTTGTTCGGTTTGGTCTGGCAGTTCTTTAGAAAGCGTTGACCAGAGCAGACGAATCCTCCATGTGAGATTCTCCTGCGAGGTACCGCGAGCTTAAGTATCACGTTGTTACTTAAATCATTATTATAATTTTCAAATAGCTATGTGTGATTGATAGACAATTTCAAATCATATACTACGATTATAATAATGTAATTAATAATACGGTCAATGTTAATTAGTGCTGCCTGTGTGAGCGGAAGATGTCCGCTTAAGTCATCCGGAGTTATAACTTAAGTATACGCGAGAACACTTCAAGATCGCGATAAGTGCAAGTTAAGCGTACTTGAGTAACTAAGTTACTAAACCTGAATTAACTAACCCTGCAAAAGTAATATTATTAATTAACAAGTTATCGGACTTAACGGATAGATCTGCCAAATTAAGTGAACCCAACGCGGATTACTGACACATCGCAGCCAGAATCAACGCACTCCAGTAGAAGGAGTTCAGTGTTGAATTATCTTTCAAGTAACATCTAATAGCTATAAACACTTACAGAACAGTTGTAAACGCTTTAATTTTGGTCTTTACATGCCAATGAAATAATTTAACATGATTTATAAAAGAGTGTTGCAGACAATATAAGAGAATTTAATTTACGGATTTTCGATAAATATCAACCAAAGTTATACCTGCCATAGAACAACTAAAGATGAACACTTACCAATGATTCTAAACACAAAACTGTAACCAAGCACATTAGGAATCTGACAAGTAGAGACAAGATAAAAAAGTAAATTAAGTAGAAAGTTTTGTTCTTGTTTGTGTTTCTCTCAAGCACAATGCCTGTTTACAATTAACGGAAATGTACTGTTCGGTAATTAAACTACTAATAAATTATCACTTTATATCTTATTAGTTACCTCCCTTTGAATAAGGCCGTCTTCAAAACATAATTTGTTTATACATTCCTTATTTAATATCGCACATAAATACTAGTTAGATATCATTTATCAAATTTTACTCATACTATATAGTTCACATATTTCTCATTTCTCAGTAAACCTACTGCAAAATTAAATACTATCCAATCACTTTTATCAATCTAATGAAAAATCAAGACACTTGGGTATAACTATCACATCAACACATCGGCTGACAACAGGATCAGTCCTAATAGCTTTCTCACAAACGAACTTATAAGAAGTAAGAAGTGGTAAAAGAACTCACAGTAAAAAATCACACACACATATTGGCAATCGTGTGCATAATTTTATAAAAGTTGTTATTTTTATTTACCGCAATAACCATATCTTGTGGTTTTCACTTTATTCTCATCCGTGCAACGTACTGTCGAGTATAAAGCGACTCTTTTAGCCTAGAAAATGTGACGGTAGTATAAGTATATAGGTTTTAGGAAATTTCTAGATATAACAACTGTAGGAATGAGCCAAGGATTTAGAAATAAATATCAACATAATATTCGGAAATAGCTTATTACTTTATAGGGCCTACGGTATGTATGAATGTATTAAAAATACTGCATCATTAAATATATCACTAGTTGGGATTACAGTTTATTCCATAGTTTAAGAAAAGATAAGATAATTTTAAAATTTGTGTAACAAAATACAGTATGCGTAATGTTTTTAACTCTTCTGAAGCCAGATTAGTTGTTTTTAACTGTTTAGCTATTTTAGCTGCTTTACTGTCTACACAATAAAGTTGAGTAAGCGTTAATACAAACGATTATGTAAAATGTGTCACTGTATGACGTGAACAACTAAAATACGTAATATGTGACGTGAGAAAAATGTGTGTAGAAATATACAAATATATATAGGTTTCAGTTCATCAATGCACTACGTGGTACATAATAACCGCTGTGAATAAATATTTTATGAATGCATGTCGTTACTTGTTGCTCATAAATGAATTGATTAATTAAATTTATTTCTTTAAATTACGATAAACGTTATGGGAAAGTATGTACAGTGTTCGAGCCTCCAGAGAGCAGTGTAACATGCACAATGTAATTATAGCTGAAACAGCAGGAAAAACCCATGCGGAAAATAAACGTGGTTGCCAGAGATATATGCATGAAACTAGGTAGCATTTGTATGCGTGCGTGCGTGTGCCTGATCATCGAGTATCACGACACAATGGCTATACGTTTTGGGCGCAATAATGCTTGGTTTTCCATGACGCAATCAGTTGCAATATAATATCCCAAAGTTGGGGGGAACATTCCCCCATTATCTCATAACTTTACCAAAAACACACACACACACACACACACACACACATATACACACGTAATTTTTATTACATGTAAAACTTATAAATACATAGTTTAATAATTTAGGAATTCAATGAATTTTATATTTTACCTTTTTTGTGAAATTTACTGTTGTGTGTTTTTGAAATATTAAAAGTTTACGAACATATTTAACTAGGGAACTCTCTCGAACAGTCAAGAGTGTCGTTCTACATGTTTCTCGGCTAGCCTAGCAAGTGCTGCGTCTCGGTGAAGCCTGCACAGTGTACTACTCTCTAGACTCTTCGAATGCTTGTTAAATACGCATTTGGCTGGCACGCTGCCGAAAGAATGATAAGTTATTCTGGAACACCTCCCCTATATATAAGCAAGACCGGGTGATTTTGTCAGACAGTTACAGTGAGCGATTTCTTTAGCGCGGATCGAGTCATTGTTGGGGATTAGTGAAAAGTAATTATCGTGTATAATTAGTGAGGAACTCTTAATAGTTGACATTATTATTGCATGTTGACAAATTTCACTTGAATTGTTATACGAGATTATTACTTGGTCATTGAAATTGTTATTTGTCATTAATGGTAATTAGTGACTTCACGGGTATGTGTATTTTGTTTTCCACTGTACCATACGACGATCAGTCAGACCGTCGTAACAATATTACGTTGCCTCATGGAAATACGTTGTATTAAAAGTAAATGGTTTACAGCAGCATTCGTAGAGCTGTTGTAAAGTTACGAACTGCAAGTGACATTAGATTTTTTCGAAATATTTTTTAATATCATGGAACCTAAGTCTGCAGTATTTTCTCAGACTATTACACTCATATTATGCTGTATCAGTATTATTTAAACGCGTCATTCACTTTTAACGTACAGAGGATTTGCTGCAAGTAAACGAGCTGAACAGATGCCGGTGTTTTAGATGTATTTCGATTAGCACAATTTTTGTTTTTTGCTTCACAACCATAATGGTAGCAAATTGCTATCAGTAGTACACAAATTATGTATCTGCCTCTTAATTTATTAATGCGTAGAGAAAAGCATAATTTTAATTAATTTTGTAATATCATTCAACCTAATTTTGTTACCCGATAGTAAACAATTAGGTGTAACATTGTGAGCGATAAAAGAAAACAATATTATGTTACATAACAGAATAAATTGTTCGCCATTTTCTATCTACAGTTATTACGCCGTTCAGTTCAAAGGTAATTTAATATTTTTATTTATACAATTGTCTAGCTGTATCTAATTGCATTGTTTATAACAATTTACCTCTTTCCAAATTTAAAAATTTTTTTCCAGTATTAGATAGTGCTAGAGAAACACATTGGTAAATGTTTAATGCAAACATAAAGTGTGTCTTTTGAGGACATTCAGTTGTCATTTTTAGAAGAAATGATGAAAAGTAATTGTTATTTATAAACAATTTTTGAATTCAAATACGACAGCTGGAGAAATTTGTTTAGTGTTGTTTCTCTTAAATAGGTGTACATGAGTTCTCATGCATAGATGGCAGACAGGTAACGACAGTGTAATTTAATTTGTTACAAGCCTAAGTACTATTGCCTTGTTCTCATTTAAACTATTACATACGTATGTAATACACAAGACGTCGGTAAAAATATCGGTGTGTTTCTTAAACATTGTCTACATATATTTGTGCACGTATGTGTTATTAATAATTTGTTGTTATAAACACATACTTTATAATTTTAAAAGGTAGGAAATGTTTGAAAGAAAAATAACGTATACATAAAAAATACGTACAGCTATGTACAACAGAATTAACGACAGAAATGTGTAAATGCCCTAATTTATATACTATGTTTGTTATCTCTACGACCAAATTAATTAAGTACATTTCGAAGTACATAATTGATATAATTAAATACATTTCAATGCAAGATTACTTGCTGTACACACTCAACGTTTAAATGTGTATGTATTATATTTTTGCCAGTAATACTAACTGCTTTATTTTATTGAACATACAAAACATTAGGAATCTTTTATTAAGAATTAGGAATATTTCAATGCTACTTAACAACTAGCTTAACTAATTGAATTCTACAGAACGATAGGTCAATTTTCTTTACTGGGGCGAGTTGTTAAGCCATTTGCTTGTTTCCCTCACTCGTACATGACTTTCTCCGCCGTTTTTGATGAGCGATATACTTCTTGTTTTGGTGGCGCGTTCACCAGTACCTTACAGTTTGTCCCCGTTATGTGTGAAACGGAGGAGTTACATCACCACGACCTTGAGCGACCGCAGAGTGACGCCGTGTCCACTACCCTATTCCCAATGCGCTACCGCAGCGCTGTACAACCATCCGAGTGCTCACAGACTGTGGCACCGATCAGTCGTGTCTGACGTTATTCTATTGCACCATCGCAAATATTCTCGTTGTGGTGAAACTTCTTTCAATATAATGTAAATATTTCCTCGTTGATTGTAGAAAATTGTTTATGTTTAGTGTCATTAAATTACGGGAAAAGCAAATGAACCACTTACGTAAATTATAACGAAGTCTACTGCCTACAGGTTGTAAAATTCAAGAAGTGAACAACGGAATGAAGTCCGTATGTTCAGGAAATCATAACGGTGCAAAAAATAACGTTATCGCCATGACCGCGAACTAAATACATTATAATAGTTTTAGCGAGGTTTGCTTAAGAAAAGAGACATAATTAAAAGTGTTTTTTGTATGTATTTAAATAAAATATGTTGTAATTTTTTGCCTGTTATAAGACGAGTTCTGTTATATATGAATCAATGATCGAATAACATTTCAAATTTTTTGGTAAATAATATTACAGGTTTTCTAAGAAAATGTAAGCAGTTTTATGAAAATGTAAATACTACCATTGTCAACAGCGTTTGTCTATTAACTGTACTGCAGAGCGAACGCTATCCCAGTTATGTTGTCCTCAAAAGTTTTCTTTCCTGTCAAGACTTCGTCCATTTTACTGCACCTCAATACTTTACTAGACCATTCTTAAATCTTTTAAACGATATTAAAGTTAGATTATTTTATTCCTCCCTTTTTCTCTTTCTTAGTTTCTGACCTATCAAACTTCGTAACCATTTGTTATTCTCTCGCCTAGCCAAATTATTAAGTTGAGTTTCTTAATTCTGAAAACAGATGATTTAGTATTATGTTTAAAAGTTATAGCTTATCAATTTAATTATATGCCTGTGTGATATTATTAGTTTCGCTGTATTACTTTCGTGACTTCTCCAAGCGGTCGTAGTTTCCGCATCACACTCTCGTCGTTTGATTGTTTTTCTTTCGCAGAACACAGGAAATACAGACTGTATAAAAATTTTTCTTTTAATATACAATAATAGTTTGTTATTATTTATAATACTGCTCAATTTTTTAAAACTAGTTATTTGAAAATTGTATTAGACCTATCTAAAACGTGTATTACCTGTTTTGTTTTCCAATCCTGTACAACTATTGCATATTGGTTTACTCAGTTGCTCTGACTCTGCAAACAAACTTTATAATTCATTAATTTTCATTTTGTTTACAACTAAAATATTTTAATTTCTAATGCTAAATAACTCAGTTAATTATAAATCATTTTACAATGACTTCTTGTATCCATTATGCAAACGTTTTGTCATTTGCCTATTCAGATAAATACTATTTGATTTCAATAACAATGTGTAACAACCGTTGTTTTAAACATGCCATGGGGCACGATATATTTGAATTGTTATAAACAGGTTATTTTACTGTGAGGAGATTTTTATTTTTCTAGTACATTATGGGTTCTTACTAATGAGTTACTTTCAAACAACAAAAATTCATCAAAGCTCTCTTTATTCAAATAATTTATTTTAACTAATTAATTTGAGTTAATTTAATTTAAGTTGTTTCTAAATTTTTATCTTTTTTTCAAAACAAAGAATGTCTCTTTTAAATCTGTAATTTTTAGCCGAGGTAGGTACTTCTATAATTATGTTACAATAATAACAGTGGGTTAACCACTACATTCTCACTCAGATTTTTATTAATTGTTAAGAAACCGTTTTGCATGAGGACCAAATGCGTCATTCCATGAATTACGTTTTCATTATAGCGTTTATGTTCTTGTATTTGAAACTTTAACATTTTTTTTTCTTTATTCTTCTGAATAAGCAATAAACTTACTTTTTACAGAGTTCTATTATAAAGATAGCTTTCTGCAGAAGTGCCACCTATTTGTATTTCTTGATTTGTCTATTTTTACTTTATGAGTATTAAAACAAATTGCTTTTAAATTGAAAATAAGCTATCAAATTAAATTCTTGTTTAGCAGGAGTTGCGTTTGTCCCTTTTGAAGTGTTGACTTTAGCATATGACAGTATAAATTCACACTGTCACAAAATCTCACTAAAATTTATTTAAACGTATATTTCTGTATCACATCCATACTTAACATGTATGTGTTTTAAATAATACATTTTTTTACAAGAAGTAAAATTTTATTATGATTTTTATTATAAGGATTAATAAAGAAAATCTAAGTGTATGGTGATTAGCAGAGGAGGGAATAGGCCAAACATAAAGACAGGGCAAGGAAAAATACAATAGGTGGAGTTGTTTAAATATCTTGGAAGCTTGTAAGTGAAGATATGTCCTGCACTCGTGAAATTAGAGCAAGAATTGCTATAGCGAAAGAGGCATTTAATGGGAAGAAAATACTGCTGTGTCGCAAAATTAATAAGAATTTAAGAAAAAGTTTGGCCAAATGTTATGTGTGGAGCGTTGCTTTATATGGTGCAGAGACATGGACACTGAGGAAAGAGGATGAGAAAAAATTAGAAGCATTTGAGATGTGAGTTTGGCGAGCAATGGGAAAAGTGAGGTGGGTTGATAAAGTAAGGAATGGTGAAGTTTTAAGAAGCATAGGGGAAGAGAGGAGAATCCTGAAGGTAATAGAAAATAGGAAAAGGAATTGGTTAGGTCATTGTGTAAGAAGAGATTGCTTGCTAACAACTGCCATGGAGGGTGTCATAGAAGGAGAAAAAATATAAGAATAAATGTCATAGAAGAATGAAGTTAATATATAGCATTAAAATCAGAAAAATCACTACAAACTTTTAATGCCTATTTAATACTATAGATATTATGAGTAAATATACACGAGTTAATATAATTCTTTTAAGCATTATCAATCTGGTTAGCGTTTTAAAAATAAATACAGATACAGTATTCTTAGTACGAACTATGAAATATGAAATTGAAATATACATATTATTATTTGTAGTTCTGACCTAAGGCAGGTCTTCAAATGGTAAAAGCTCTCCAAGCTGTCCTGTCGCATGCCAGTCTTTTCGTTTCTTCGTAACACCATCTGATTTTAATGATATCTATTTACTTCATTCTTCTACGCCCTCTCCTTTTTCTCCCTTAATGACAGTAGTAAGCAAGCAGTCTATACTTAAACAATGACCTAACCAATTTCTTTTCCTATTTTCTTCATTCTTCTACGCCCTCTCCTTTTTCTCCCTTAATGACAGTAGTAAGCAAGCAGTCTATACTTAAACAATGACCTAACCAATTTCTTTTCCTATTTTCTATTACCTTTAGGATTCTTCTCGATTCCCCTATTCTTCTTAAAACTTCATCATTCCTTACTTTATCAACCCACCTCACTTTTTCCATTGCTCTCAAACCCACATCTCAAAATATATAGTCTGCTTTTAATCATTTCCTGCTTTACCAATTTACCAGCTTGTAAAAATGGTGCGAACATTCAGTGTCCCAATTCTCAGCTTGCTATCTTTCTACTTTTGAACGCTTCCTAGTTCTGTGTTATCTCTACTGCCTTTGGTATTTTCCTCGATGCATTCCCCTCCCGGAGATCCGACTGAGGGGATATTTTACCTCCGGAACATAAAGGAGTTCCCATCAACCAAGTGCCAACAGTCACTTCGGAGGGCGGATGAGCGGGTAGATGTAGGATACTTTCTTACCCTTTGGAAGGGAAGCTGTCTCTAAAGGCGGATGAACCACTTGGTCAATGGTATGAGGATGTGGAAGGCAACGGGATACCACCCCATTAAGGATCCATAGTTGCATTTCCCTTTTAAAGCAAATTGTACGGCCCTCTATGTATATACATATAATATCTGTAATATGTCTACATAACATGTTCTAAAGTAACCTCTAAATACATTTTACTGTTTTCAGCATAAAGTAATAATTTTCTGTGCAAATAAGTTTTATTAATTTGTACTATACACAAACTTGTGTGTTTACACTTTATTGCAAAAGATATTTTCTTTTTAAATTTTCTATATTATGTTTGTTTGTTAACATATTCTTATTATCATCACTTGTTTTATTATTAGCATTGACAGTACTATCAATACTTCTAGAAAAAAAACACAATTTTTAATATTTTAACGTTAATTTACAATGGAAGACATGAATTTATTTTTACTAACATACAGCTTAATAAAATTGAATATCACGGAAGGGAGATACTGGTACAATTTGTTTTGAGTGTAGTGAATAATATATATGCCCCAGTTTACAAACTTACTATTTTTAACTTTGGTATCAAAACACTGTAACCTCGTTCCTGTGGACACATGCAATTAGGTATCGATCCGGCCAGGCCCGGTGCTGCTAAATGTATTTTTATTTACGTGTTCGAAAATAAAACTCGTCGATAATTACATAATTAATATTGAGCATCGCGTTAAGCCTGGGGACACATTTATACTATAAACGTTTTTGATTTGTAAGTGTGTGTGTACGTGTGTGTTCATCTGCCAGATTACGGTTTTTGTACATACAGTACTTAAATGCCAGGCGGTACTTTGTGCTTTTAATTCTTCTTCCATATAACGTTCACAAAAGAACACAGAATATTCAAAAACATTTCGTCCGAATTGGTAATTTAATATTTTGTAAATTGTAAAAATTGTCCAAATAAATAACGAAATCTTACGTGATTCTAGGATCTAATGTCCTTAGTCTGGTTTTTCGGACTACATAAAACAAGAACGTTGGCTGTTTATTTCCTACGGAAAGTTTCGTATGTTCGACGGTCATTAGCGGTAGCGTATGATCTATAACGAACTTGCATGAATCGTTTATTGAGCTAATTTATCAGAGACGATATCGGGTGCATGGAAATTATAAGTTATGAGCATTTTATATTTTACTTTTTCTATGGGGATATTAAACAGAAGTCAAAATATAGAGAATATGTCGTTTTCTGAAAATTCTGTTCTTTATTAATTAAACATCTCTATGGATTTAGAATTTATTACAATAAAATGTTTATATATTCGTTCTCAGTCCGATTTGATAGATCTTACATAAAATCAAAAAGTCAAAGTATTATTACATATGTTACGTAGGGTACATGTGTATTATTTTACTAATTTATACTCCAGTACAACATTTTTGTGTGTCCTGTAATGGTCTTTTAATATACCGATATGGCTTTTCCGAAAGCAGTGAGAAGCAGAAGCGTATTTAAACACACAGGAATGACAATATATCTGGCCAGTCTGTTAATCCCTTTCATGTGAACGAGACCTTTCGTTGTCTACACAATTCTGAAGTCCTATTCTGTAAATTATAGATTATTTATTGACTTGTTCCGGCAGTCCTGAACTACTGCAAGTTTAAAAATTAATAAAGCAATTTCGTTTATTAAATTAGGGGTCAATACAGTAAACCATGGAGTAAAATTAATTTATATATAGCTATATTAATTGAGTAAAAGTAACAATTAAAAATTCGGAAATAAACTTCAAGCGTTTTTGTAAGCAGAAGACTAATTAATTTTCAGATAAATTTACATTTCCTTTCTTTTAAGGATCTTATATAAAAAGGCTTAGCTTTGCAAAATATTTACTTTTTTGTTGGAAGCTAAATTATTACATAAATATCGTTAAGCGGTTCTGAAGTAATTTCAATTAACACTCCGCGCTTTTACGCTTTTCATTTTACATAAAGTAACAAGTGTAAGCAATTAACGGCTGTAGAAATTAGAAACTTTCTCTTGATTTTACATTGAATCGTTATATTTGGTGTAAAGCCTGTGACACTTTCTGCAGTAATTAATGTTACACTATAATTTAATATTTTATAAATTATCTTCTATTCTAACTGACATTTAACATTAATATTTGTGTTAGTTTCGTAGGATTGTGTGCCAAGTCTAGCACGCATAAACTTTATTACATTAAATTAGTTGTACTAAATTTCAGTAAGCCTGATTATAAAAATTTGCCACTATCTTTAAATCATAGTGTTACGTTGCGCAAAGCACGGCTTTTCTTTTTTTAACGCATCTATAATTAATGTTATTTTATCGCCTTGGTATATATGTTACCGGCAAAGTACGTAATCCAGGAATTTTATAGAATACCTAGGCATTCTTTATAATGGCAGTGATTCTTTAGGCAAAGTGTAAAAAAGCTTTCTACGTACAAAATGAAAACATAGAAATTGTTTGATTTTACACAAAGGAAGGCTTTGTATGGCATTCCAAGATGCTCTACTTTATTATGATCAGATACTATTTTATTAAAATTACACTGTATAAGAACTTTTTTAACCAGTCTGGTTAAAAAGTGCATTAGATATTATTGGAGTTTATTAATTCCAAATATATGGAAAATACTCTACTTATTACAACAAGATAGAAAGCTGTGACATTTTGGAGTACACTTTCTTTCAATTTTACACAATCACATTTTTTTTGACATTTAGTCTTGCACACATATTTTACGAACCCTTGTCCGGATCCTGATGATTGGGCATAGCAGTAGCAGCAGAACGAAGTGCAGTTTCTTGTTCTGGAATATCGTCAACCCCCATACATGGTCTTGGGCATACAGTGAACTGCGATTTTGTGTATAGCTGCTTTAACAATCCGTTAGTGATTCCCTGCTTGTAAAATCCGTCATTTGTCACACTCACGACGATTGCTAGGATGTTTCGAAGATCTCCCCGCCCCTTGTTTACTTCAGGAATTAGAACACGAACAGACGCGCCCACAGGAGCTGGAGGAAATTTTTTCAGAATCAGGTTTTACCTCCTTTGCCTGAAGTTCTAGAAATGATTTTGACCTTTTTCAATCTTCAGTTAAAATTTTTACTTTGAAGCAGAGAGTACACAGCTTCTTTCCATCGTCACACTTATCTCCACTAATGCCACTAGTGTTCAAAAAATGTCTACACGTACTATGCATATCTCTGCAGCACTATACACGCTTTGCAGAACATGAAACCATAGCGCACACATTGTCTTGTATACATTACCTAAAAGACGTTAGGCATACTATACAATGCCTAGGAAATGTATGAAATGTGTTCTATTTTATACTTTGCCGGCTGGATTCAGGCACTGTATGAAATTCCTAGGCATTCTATAAAATATCTGATTTTGTACTTTGCCGTTAACACATATGTAGTTTCTGTTTCCTGACTAAGTCAGCTTTTTCAGTTCTTGGACTCTTTATTGTGCTGATTGGAAATCGATGCTCTTATGATCCATCTTATGTTTAAGATGGCGTGATGTGTAATTGAACTTTTATTTTGCTTGGAGTTTAATGTATATAAAGAATGTGTGCATGCGCGCGCGCGGGTGTTAGTTATTGTACCTATTCATTTTGCATATTCTTGTGCATGCATATGCATGCATAGTGCATATGCACTAATTTATCAAATATATGATTGTTATCTCACATTTTTAGTATTGTAACATTTTATTTATCTCGGTGCTTTAGAGGCATATTAGACAGATACATACAATTTTAAGTTTATTTAAAATTATTTGTAGCACCTTCGTGACGATATTATTTAACGAATTTAACCGATGATGTGTATTGGATTTAGTTTCTATGTCGGAAAACGCAAAAATCTTATTCTCTACCTAAAGTTGCTCCACCATAACCGGTACGCACTCCGCAAACCATTAATTTAAATGCAAATGCACATATTCATAATTGCTCACAGTTATTTTTCTTTTTAAATGAATGATAATAATAAATATTATTTTACAGAAGAATAAATGTTTTACACTTATTTCTATTTTGAAACAATTTTCTGAGAATTTTTTTACTGTCATCTTCAGATATGATAAAATATAATAAAGAAGTATTATATTCATCTTTAAAATCAGATGCATATAAATCAAACTTAGCTACACTCTCAATAGAAACAAACACACATTTTCAAATTTAAATAATATCAGTTTAGCAAAACAGATTTGCAAAGATCCAAAAATAACCTTATCGGAAAATTTAGAAATATTTAAACATAAAACAAGTAAAAAATTAATACCAGAACAAATTCAAGTTAACACAAAAAAATGATAACATTTTCAAATTACTAATTTAATAAAATAATGAATATTTGTATATATTTAACAATTAATTATATCACATATTTTATATACACACATAAAAACATTAAATTCAATCTACAAATGAAACAGTAGTTTTGAAAAATTTATTAAAATTTTGTATTATAAACTGTATCTGATGATGATAATTGGATTACTATCGAAACATGTGTAATTTACAAAATAAAAAATATACTTTTGTTAAAAGTTTTTTGTTATTATTACTAATAAAATTATAAATTATATTATTTGTTTTAGGTTTGATTCTTTCCATATACTCGTATAATTGTACATATTAAATGATAATGTATTTATAAGTTTGTATCCCAGATATTTTAAATGTTGTCACACAAACTTTGATTTGATTTTTGTTGTTTAGTTCAGCCGCTCATTTTACATTAATATGCAATCTTCTATTTTTGATTGGATAAGTTTATTTTCTGTATAAATTTGAACATACCAAAAATTTCTTTATTGAACTTCGCGAAGTTATTATTTTACATGGTATAATAAGCCAAAATTTTTAACTTTATACATTTCATACTTTATGAAGCAATGAGTTATTTAACCAAAAGATGTAATGTTGTAAAGTAAATATAAATATATACAAATATACCATTCTAAAGTACTGAAAATAAAATATGTTTAAATACAAGGCATAAGCTCTACAGTGTGCAACACATTTTGCACTGAAATATGGAATTTTCGTGGCTTCGAATTAATATTCCACTTTTCTTTTTCTTCTATTTAGGTTAACTAGCTCTTTTAGCAATGACAGGACGAAGAATCAGGAGTAAGTCTTTTCCTCATGTATCCCATATTTTTAAAATAAAAATCTATAACATAAATAAAAGTGACTGGAATTAAAGATATGTTAGTCTTTCACGGCCGGCGGTCACTCTTTCAAAATTCTGACTAATTGTGTATTAATGTTGTCGATAGCAACAGATGTTTCTGCCCCACCATTGGATGCAATCTTCAGCGTTGCGATTTCTAAGGTAACCGGTACGCTGTTCACTAGTTTCCACAGCAGCAAAAGATAAGTATACCAGCTGTGCTCTAGGAGAATAACAAATACTAAATAAGCACTAATTATTGCCTTTTGTTCAGTGTGTTTACCGCTTTTGCACAAAATTAAAAACAAACGAACACTGCGCAGTATATGCACAGGGGCCCGAGTGCAAGGAGGTGTATCTGAGTTGTGCCACGCAGAGTACTTGTTGAACTTTCGGAAACACGGGCTCATTCTCCAGATCACTCAGTCGACCATCACATCAGTTCAGCGTTAGTTTACCTTGATATCTAACACACATGTGCCCAACGTAAATATTTAATGAATCGACGTCTAATGTTAATTATATTAATGAGAAGACTGTGGTTATGGTCCCATGACATACAAGTACTGAGAAGCAGCGATAGGCCTATATTATTTCTATAGGTTTTCAGCTGAATCCGCTAAACTGAAGAGGAGCGTCTACTACAGTTTAGTTGGATATTCGGTGTAGTGGTGGGTGTAACTGAAAGCGAAAGACGTCAATGGGCCCATTTGTTCTTGATGGGGAGGAAGAAGAGAGAGAAGGAGGAGGAAACGGAGGAGGGAGTAAAGAGGAGGAGGAGGAGGAGGAGGAGGAGGAGGAGGAGGAGGAGGAGGAGGAGGAGGAGGAGGAGGAGGAGGAGGAGGAAACGGAGGTGGGAGTAAGGCGAAGGAGGAGGAAACGGACGAGGGAGTAAGGAGGAGGAGAAGGAAGAGACAACTACCACTACGAAGACGAGTAACAAGAAGAAGAACAACAAGAACAAGAAGATGATGGCAAACAAAATGAAGACGAAGAAGGAAGAGTAGGAGGAATAGGAGAAGTAGTAGTAGTAGTAGTAGTAGTAGTATTAGCAGCAGCAGTATTGGTAGTGGTAGTAGTAGTAGTAGTAGTAGTAGTAGTAGTAGTAGTAGTAGTAGTAGTAGTAGTAGTAGTAGTAGTAGTAGTGGTAGTAGTGGTGGTAGTGGTGGTGGTGGTAGTAGTAGTAGTAGTAGTAGTAGTAGTAGTAGAAGACGAAGAAGAAAAAAGACGAAGGAGAGAAGGATGAAGGCTTAATGCCTAGAGTTATCAAATATTTTGGAGGAAAGAAGTTACATTGTCAATGATGGCACATTGTTTCAGACAGAAGTAGAATGCAAAACCGCGAGAGAAACCATCTATGCGACCGTCTACATTTGCATATGTATATTAATGCAACGTGAAGTGTATATTTTTAAGGAATTTGTTTTAAAAATATTTATTCTTACGTTTTTACTTTGTTACATTATAAAAAGACAATGAATTTCCACAATACTAATACTTTCAAGAGTTACAATTAATTAAAACTTCTGATGCTTTGGTAATGCATCATCGTGACTAGGAAACGTTTGCAAGGGAAAGCAGTGGAGCGCGGCGTTTGACGGCCGTCATTCATCACAGCGGTGCTGTTAAATTGCGGCTTAGCGCCTGCCTGTCCTGTCGTACTACAATGTGTATGTCCCCTACTGTGTCCATTATCTGACAGCCATACAATCGTAACTACATCACATACATGTACACACTGAGTGAGATGAATACGGTTTACAGAGCCTAGAAATCACGTTGAAAGAATGATTGATGACATAAGAATATAAGCGGAAAATAGAGACGAGAGTGTTTTATGTGTGCACAAAAAAGACTACTGGACACAAAATATATTTATTTGTTGGCCTGGGTCAGTATTGCCCAATTTTTTTTTTACCTTCGAAGCTAACATGTGAAACCCCCCTTTTATTTTCCTAAGTTTTGTAATTTTTTTTGAATTTTATTTAATTTTATTTTTATTAAGTTTTTTTTGTAAAAGGGGAGAGACATCATATTTAGAACTAGGTAAAAAAAAACCTAGAGGAAGCAAAAGTGTGCAAGGCCCAAATACAATTACAGACATGTCCCCCCAGGTGAATGACAGGACTTGCAAATAAAAAACTTTTAACCAACAAGCGTGTGCTTTATTCAACCTGCAAGATTTTACATACATGGCAAGTTCGTGATTGTGTGAGCACACCATTAAAGGCAGAATTATATATATATATATATATATATATATATATATATGTATATATATGTATATCCATTAATTCATAATGTCACAAAGTAAGTGAATTGATATTAAACTTATTGCAAAAATTTCTGCCTGATTATGTATGAGTCAAAGTTAGTAATAATCTCATTCATAAAGCAATACCAGTCCATCAGTGTTGTATAATATCAAATAGGCTAGCCTGTTGTCTCAGTAAGCACATTTATGGTTATTCTCTTTTTTAAATCCGTTACATATTCCCCCAAAAAATATATATATAGTAAAATTACACACACAAACACATATACGACATGAATAATAAAACATCCCTCATTTCAACACTAACCTCCACATAAACCCATTCCAACTACAGTAAATGAAGGAACCCTAATGTGTATAGATAGGTACAAATATAAATGACAACGTAAATGGAATATCTCAGCTCCTAAGCATAGATTTGCCAGCATATTCACAAGCATAGTTCACACCAGAGAATGTAAGTGACCGCCCCGAAACTCAACCAGCCAAACGACCCCTTACCTTAATCATTAAGCGTTAAGTATGTGTGTGAAAGAAAATCGTTTCTCATCTACAGCATCAGACAACCCCCGCTACGTTATTAAAACTCAGCCATGACCAGATGATATGATAGCACGAGATAATTAACTCCCTAATGGTCTTAATTAGATGAAAGTTAGATCTTACAGCAAACTGCGGATGTGTGTGTATGTGTGTAACTTCTTACACATTATACAGTTATAAGATACTTCATTAGGTGTACTGTGGTAATGTTCACACATGCAATAACATAATTGAACACGAGAGTTTGTGCTAGAGTATAATGTTCAGAACTTCACGAGTGAGCTTCTGGCGGCTTCTGTGCATTCACATGTTGTAGAGAGAAAGAGAAATAGATAATCAGAATTTTCCCACCTGGATTGTCCGGTGTACTCAGTTCGTATAGGCGCGGATCAGTGATGTCACAGTCGTGTCACAAGTCCCTGGTGCAGCTTAGCATTGGAAAAGTCCTCGACTGACGGCATTGTGGCTATAAGATCGTCTCTGCCATTAGGGTGGACAGATGTTCGTCCACCCCTGACACCCATCTCGCCCTTGGTCGAGCACCTGGACATACAATAGGTTGTAGAGGGTGTCATAAAGAAAATCACGCCACTTAGGCCGTCCACATTAAATACCAACACTAACTTTAAGCAGCAACAGCGCACACACACATCGCCACTAATTCCGATTAAACAGTACTAAGCTCGTCTAGCAATTACTTTCTTAATGTTTCATTGAAATATTCAAATTGATTAGCTGTGTCTTTCGTAGTTATTAATTACATCAAAACAGCTGAGTGCAAGATACATTAGCATATTCTCTATTGAAATCAACTTGACCCACGACTCTCACATTCAGAATTTAATTAAATTTAATTTAATTTGATTTTGTAATAGCATTAATGCCCAGATTAAAAACTGCTCTATACGCACACACACACACAAGCATAACTCATAATGAAAGCTGAAACACAAAATATATTTGGGGTTAGAATATTTTCAGAACCCGCAGACTTGCACGTACCTGGAACAACACTTTATCTAGCCTATCATAGTGATAGGTTCGGAAGTCCTGGATAGAAGTTTGCCGCCAGCCGAGACCAGATGAACAGGTTGGAGGATCAAGCAGAAATGAGGCCGATACAACGTTTCGGTCCAGCCAAGTAACCTCCGAATGCAGGAATGTACAGACACAGCTGGCTGGCAGCGCCAGCTGTATTGCGTAGGTGCACAACCGTTTGTGTGTGTAACCGACCGGCAAGAAACTATCGTAACAGTGTGGCAGTGCGTGACGTCAGCGGCGCTCGTTTTTAAAATACTAATAATACGTTGCCGAAGCCAGTTCGGCACACCCTCACCCCAAAAGGGCAACATGGTTGACCCAAAACAACAAGTCCTCAAGCACGACGGCTGCGGGAAACCTGGAAAATCTCAGATTCTAGATCGCTCTTGGTGAGTTCAGTAACACAGGAAAACGAAAAGGCAGAAGGAAGAGGTGTGAGTTAGTGAGTGTGTGTCTGAAAGAGAAGATGTAAGTGTGAGTCCTGCATGCTCGCCGGGCCCTGGTCCGCATGCTGATATAAGAGACAGAAAAGAACAGGAGAAAGAGAAGAATCGCAGGATCCCGCTTTGAGTACTGACCACCAAGGCCTCCCAATTCCAATAACTGAGATCCAGGAACCCCAAATAGTATTCCCCCCTTTTTTTATGGGCCTAACTGTCATCCCTAACTCATGCCCTATGGCAAAACTTTAGCTTCGAAATGTGAGTGGTTACTCTTTCAACATCCCCTCCGGGATCACCCAATTTCACTGTGACGGGCGACACAAACCGAAGAATGCGGTATGGTCCCGACCAACGATAACATAGTTTAGCGGCCCTCCTATTTATGGCTGAGCTGATCGGATGGCTCTGACAGTAGACCAAGTCGCCAATCTTAAATGGGTTCGGAATTCGCCCCTGATTGTAGCGACTACGGACGCGTTCGTGCGCACGAAGCAAATTCCTCCGGACCTCCCGCCATCTGTCCACAGTCGTGACCTCAGGATCGTTCGGCAGAAGATCATCAATGTGCCACAAATTGTCCAACGGCAAACTCGGCGAGAACCCAAACATGACTTCAAAGGGTACGGCCTTGTGACTCTCGTGTAGGGCCGTGTTAAATGCCAATTGCAACCACTTTAAATTTTGGTCCCAACAATCCTGTTGTTCAGCATGATAGGCGATAAGCGCTGAACGGAGATTCCGGTTAAATCTCTCCGCGTGGGACGGTTGAGGGTAGTACGGGGAAGTGGTCACATGTTTGATGCCGTTAGCGAAACACATTCGCCGGAAATCTTTTGAAATGAACTGTGGTCCATTGTCAGAGACAATGGTGGACGGAAAACCGAAATGCTGAAAGACATGGGTCTGTAGCATAAGGATAGTTGAGCGAGTGTTTGCCTGTCGTAAGGGCAGTAGCCAGACAAACTTGGAAAAAGCATCCACGCAAACAAGTAGGTAAGCATTACCTGACTTGCTACGAGGGAAAGGTCCCACGTAGTCTATGAATAACTTCTCCATAGGTTTGCTCGCCACATCAGATGACAATAGACCCAATTTAGTGTTTTGAGCAGGCTTACTCAAGCCACAGAGATGACATGCTTTCACACGAGCCGCGATGTCCCTGTCCATGCCCTTCCAGATGAAATGCCTCCTAATACTGGAAATGGTCTTCGAAATTCCCTTATGGCCACCTATTGGGGAATCATGATAGTAGCTGAAGACCATTGGCACGAGCTTGCTAGGCAGCACAACCTTCGGGGCACGTCCTTTTCGTTCTCGGCAGCACAGGACGCCCTTGGACAGAAAATATGGTACCTGCACGTTACCCTCTTTTAGGTGTTGGATGATAGGACCCAACTCTTCATCATTTAACTGATGGGGTAACACATCAGTAAAAGCCAAAGGAAAATCCAGCAGAACGGAACAGGGTTGCTCAGAATTGGCCTCGCTGGGTTGGGAGAACATACGTGACAAGGCGTCTGCAACAACATTTTGTGTTCCCCTGATGTGTTGCACTTTGAATTTAAAGGATGAGATCTTGACCACCCAACGCCCTATTTTACCCAGCTGCCGGGGATGAGCGAGAAGCCAGGAGAGACCCTGATTATCGGTCTCCAACAGGAACTCAGCGTGTTCCAAGAAACGCCTGAACTTATCTAGAGCGTACACAACAGCAAGACACTCTAGTTCATACACTGAAGACTTCCTCTCTTGTTGGGTCAAGGTCCGGGATATAAATGCCACCGGCTGCCTAGCACCATCGACTTCCTGGGACAGAACCGCCCCGAGCGCAACAGAACTCGCGTCCGTTTGCAAAAAGAATGTTTTTGAAAAATCAGGCATCCTCAACACAGGGGGAGAGACGATCGCCTCCTTGAGGGTATCAAAGGCCCGCTGTTGCCTCTCTCCCCATACAAATTTGGTACCCTTTTTCCTGAGTTCGTTTAAAGGTACAGCAATCTCCGCGGCATTAGGGATAAATCTACGATAAAAATTGACCATGTCAACAAATCTGGCAACACCTTTCGCATCCCTAGGGGGAGGAAAATCCCGGATGCCTTGTGTCCTCTCCGGGTCGACCGTCACACCCCCATATGAGACGAGATGCCCTAAAAACGAAATACTCCTTTGTGCAAACTTTACCTTGTCTGGATTGATAGTGAGGCCAGCACTCCTCAATCGGCACATCACCTCTCTCAGGTGACCCAGATGCTCCTCGAACGTTTTACTGTAGACCAAGAGGTCATCAAGATAATTAAAGATGAATTTAAATTTTACGTCATGGAATACAGTGTCAAGTAGTCGCGTGAGGGTTTGAGCCCCCACTGCCAGACCCATGGGTACCCTAGTATATTGATAAAGATTCCATGGCACACAGAATGCCGTATAAGGGCGGCTTTCCTTAGACAGAGGAATCTGATGATAAGCGGCATTGAGGTCAAAGATGGTGAAGTACCTGGCCCCACTAAACCAATCGAACGCGGAATGTAAATCGGGAAGAGGAACTGAATCCACTTCAATATTAGCATTGAGTTTGCGATAGTCAATGACCATACGCTGTTTACCTCCAGGCTTGGGCACCAGAAATGCTGGACTTGCATAACTAGAGTTGGAAGGTTCAATGACCCCTTGTTTAAGCAACTCTTGAACCTTCTCTCTTAGGACATCCATCTTTGGAGGGGCGAATTTGTATGGGTGTGAGCGGACTACGGCGGAGTCCGTTAAACGGATCTTATATTCCAAAAGATGTGTGAGCCCCAGGTTGGGAGTTAATACAGTTGGGAACTGCTCACACAAATGATCTAAAGCATGCCTCTGGGACGGGGTGAGATGGTCTCTTTCTGAATCGGGACACACAACCTCTTGGACACCTCCCTTAGCTCCCTGGTATCCAAGGAAAGGAATGACAACCTCCCGATTGAATTTAAAATAACAGTGGTGCGCTTGAAGATCTAAAACGAGACCACTCTTGGAGATGAAATCGGCACCCAAAATGCAGTCGACTCCCAGAGCCGGAGAAACCAAAAATCGCCACACCCATGAAAAACACTCGATTTTAATACTCAGGGAAACCACCCGGGAGATGGGCAGAATTTCCCGCGATGCAGTCCAGCATACCACGGAAGACCGATCCGACCCTAATAGTAAGCCCTGTTGTTCAAGGTCCTCACATACTCTAGATGAAATTATGGATCGGGCTGATCCAGAGTCAACCAAGGCTCTGAGCTGACCCTTTTTCAACTCGACCAACAGGAAGGGGCATACTGAACTGTAGTTGCGGACAGTTCGCAGGACCTTGGAGCCGGATGACCCGGGATTAGCTATCCGCCTGGGGTTAAGTGAAACCGGAAGAGAATGGCCTAACGGGGAAGACCACTCCCGACTTATCTTCCCCGAGAATTTACGTTTTTTGAAAGGTTACCTTTTCGGGAAGTCCCTTGACGCTGTCCAGCATCGTTACAATAGCGCGCGACGTGACCGTATCTATGACACCTAGAACAGAATAATTCTCGTACTTCACAGCTCTGAACCGGCGCAGGCCTAGGACCCCAAGACCCGGGCTGCCCGACTCGTCGCTCGAAATTAGGGCGTTCTGAACGCCTCCTAGCCTCGCGGGCTCTAATATCGTCATTACTCTGTATAGTGGTCGACTCGGCGCACAGCCGGTCTAAATCAATAAAACTTTGGGGACGGGCAGCGAATGTCAAACGTGACCGTTCCTCCGGCGTCACGCCCTGCAAAATAGTATGAATGACATCAGACTCTGACAACCCCAGCCTCAGGATCCGGGCCGCGTCTTTAACACTGGAAATGAAATGAGCAAGGGACTCTCCGCTTGCTTGAACTCTATAGAAATGTTTGTGTCGTAATCGGTCGTGTAACCTTCCCGGTACGAAAGCGTCCAGGACTTCCCGATGGAAATGGTCTATGCCACCACCATCCCTAAGGGTACTTGTCACGCGCTCAGCCATAGATCCCCGACAGTACGGGTAAATGAGCTCAAGCAAAGTCCGCTCCGACAGCCCAGGGAAATCGGCCAACTGAAAAAATACGCGCAAGAATCTCAAAAGCGCCTCAGGATCCAGACCATCGACAACTGGGAGACGCTGAATGACATCCGACAGTGGGTTAGGAAGCTTGTGATAGCTTGCGGTGGCCATATCGGAAAAGGCAGGAACATGCACAGGGGGTTCCACCCTGGCTGCCGTCTCAACAGAAGAAGAAGAAGAACCGGAATTCGGATCTACGTGGCGACGCTGGCCGAGAGAAAACTCCCGCAATGCCATCGCCACTTGCTCCCTAAGAGTGACAACATTTTTCTCTAATTCCGAGGTGGTAGCCTGTGATTCAGCATTCTGTAAACGGCATAGAACGTGTTGTAAACGTTGGCGCACCCTCTGTCTAGCCGTAGAGGTGGGTGCCGCCGACTGCAGGCCTTCGGCCAAATCGAGCAGTTCTACAAATTTTTCCGAGCACAGCTCGACCTCGGCGGTGACATCCGTAAGTAATACTCTCCCACTCGGTGCCTCACCGGAGGCAAGAGCCTCACGGAGTTGCTTCCTTAATGAAACAACAGTCTCCTGCGGCTTCCGTCCCCGGAACCGGACCTCCCACTCGAGCTCATCTTTTACAAACAAATCCACATTTACCGAAATGGACATGACCGCGCAATCCACACACACACCACGTAAAACCAAGAATTAAAGAGAACGACAGGAAGAACTTGATCATACAAGTGGCTCCAGAATGCTCTAGCGATACGACGAGATGGGTGTCATAAAAGCAGAGCAACAACCATGCAAAATGCCCAGAAGAGAACACAACACAAAACAACCAAACTACCTCACTAAATACAACACACAAAGTACACATAAAATTCGATATAATCGAAAATATAAACTATCACATCCATGCCCTTGGTCGGACCATAACCGCATTCAAAATACACGATACCGCAACGCAACGCCCTCAATAAACAATTACCATATAACTGGGATGCTACCAAACACGTTGTCTAATCCAAGAGACAAGTCATAATCAAACTCAACAAGTACCGACGGCCCTCATCATGTCCAGACTCCGTATGAGCTCCAGGGTATGTGCAAGTGCAACCAATCAGCACACATTCATTAAAAAAAATTAATCACATTCTTATAACCCCTTTTCAAAATTCATCTTACACTCAACATCACAAAATAATCACTTAAACACTAACACATATTAAATTATTTTAAACTTCATTAACCCCTTATTCATTTTATAAAATGTGCTCTTTTTTCTGGTTGTTCATTCTGTTAATTTCTTACACTACCATTAAGTTTTCTTACAACACTTGGATTCTAATCAAAAATAATTTGAATTAATTTGCAAGTCCTAACACCAGCTGACATGTCTGTAGCCACACTAAGTTTCATTTAAGAAAATAAATATAAGTCCCCAGATTCTAAAATTTCTCAAGTTCAACAGAGAAAAATAAGGCAGAAATAATACCTACTATCCACCCGGAATCATAACAACCACGCTCTGAACTAACATTTGAAACCCCCCTTTTATTTTCCTAAGTTTTGTAATTTTTTTTGAATTTTATTTAATTTTATTTTTATTAAGTTTTTTTTGTAAAAGGGGAGAGACATCATATTTAGAAATAGGTAAAAAAAAACCTAGAGGAAGCAAAAGTGTGCAAGGCCCAAATACAATTACAGACATGTCCCCCCAGGTGAATGACAGGACTTGCAAATGAAAAACTCTTTTAACCAACAAGCGTGTGCTTTATTCAACCTGCAAGATTTTACATACATGGCAAGTTCGTGATTGTGTGAGCACACCATTAAAGGCAGAATTATATATATATATATATATATATATATATATATATATATATATGTATATATATGTATATCCATTAATTCATAATGTCAAAAAGTAAGTGAATTGATATTAAACTAATTGCAAAATTTCTGCCTGATTATGTATGAGTCAAAGTTAGTAATAATCTCATTCATAAAGCAATACTAATCCATCAGTGTTGTATAATATCAAATAGGCTAGCCTGTTGTCTCAGTAAGCACATTTATGGTTATTCTCTTTTTTAAATCCGTTACATATTCCCCCCAAAAAATATATATATAGTAAAATTACACACACAAACACATATACGACATGAATAACAAAACATCCCTCATTTCAACACTAACCTCCACATAAACCCATTCCAACTACAGTAAATGAAGGAACCCTAATGTGTATAGATAGGTGCAAATATAAATGACAACGTAAATGGAATATCTCAGCTCCTAAGCATAGATTTGCCAGCATATTCACAAGCATAGTTCACACCAGAGAATGTAAGTGACCGCCCCGAAACTCAACCAGCCAAACGACCCCTTACCTTAATCATTAAGCGTTAAGTATGTGTGTGAAAGAAAATCGTTTTTCATCTACAGCATCAGACAACCCCCGCTACGTTATTAAAACTCAGCCATGACCAGATGATATGATAGCACGAGATAATTAACTCCCTAATGGTCTTAATTAGATGAAAGTTAGATCTTACAGCAAACTGCGGATGTGTGTGTATGTGTGTAACTTCTTACACATTATACAGTTATAAGATACTTCATTAGGTGTACTGTGGTAATGTTCACACATGCAATAACATAATTGAACACGAGAGTTTGTGCTAGAGTATAATGTTCAGAACTTCACGAGTGAGCTTCTGGCGGCTTCTGTGCATTCACATGTTGTAGAGAGAAAGAGAAATAGATAATCAGAATTTTCCCACCTGGATTGTCCGGTGTACTCAGTTCGTATAGGCGCGGATCAGTGATGTCACAGTCGTGTCACAAGTCCCTGGTGCAGCTTAGCATTGGAAAAGTCCTCGACTGACGGCATTGTGGCTATAAGATCGTCTCTGCCATTAGGGTGGACAGATGTTCGTCCACCCCTGACACCCATCTCGCCCTTGGTCGAGCACCTGGACATACAATAGGTTGTAGAGGGTGTCATAAAGAAAATCACGCCACTTAGGCCGTCCACATTAAATACCAACACTAACTTTAAGCAGCAACAGCGCACACACACATCGCCACTAATTCCGATTAAACAGTACTAAGCTCGTCTAGCAATTACTTTCTTAATGTTTCATTGAAATATTCAAATTGATTAGCTGTGTCTTTCGTAGTTATTAATTACATCAAAACAGCTGAGTGCAAGATACATTAGCATATTCTCTATTGAAATCAACTTGACCCACGACTCTCACATTCAGAATTTAATTAAATTTAATTTAATTTGATTTTGTAATAGCATTAATGCCCAGATTAAAAACTGCTCTATACGCACACACACACAAGCATAACTCATAATGAAAGCTGAAACACAAAATATATTTGGGGTTAGAATATTTTCAGAACCCGCAGACTTGCACGTACCTGGAACAACACTTTATCTAGCCTATCATAGTGATAGGTTCGGAAGTCCTGGATAGAAGTTTGCCGCCAGCCGAGACCAGATGAACAGGTTGGAGGATCAAGCAGAAATGAGGCCGATACAACGTTTCGGTCCAGCCAAGTAACCTCCGAATGCAGGAATGTACAGACACAGCTGGCTGGCAGCGCCAGCTGTATTGCGTAGGTGCACAACCGTTTGTGTGTGTAACCGACCGGCAACAAACTATCGTAACAGTGTGGCAGTGCGTGACGTCAGCGGCGCTCGTTTTTAAAATACTAATAATACGTTGCCGAAGCCAGTTCGGCACACATGTAGTTGCATGGGACGGGTTCTTCCATGCGTATGTATAACGCTTGCTTAAAGTCATCCTAACATGTAAATTGCTGAAGAAAGCTATGAAATTGGTTAGGGAATTTTATAGTCATTTCTAATGATTGGTTTACTATAGGCTTAACTTAAATATTTTACAGACAAACGTGTAAATCATTAATTCAACTAGCGGTTTGCGGCCACGTCCTGGCCGCGTGGGCATTTAAACCTAACCTGAAATAAACTTCAAATATTACAAAAACATTAAAGGAATAGTGCCTACCTTTACAACATTTCGTAACGAAACATATATTCTACGATATTAATTGATGACTCGTTGGGAGCTTGGTGAAACATATTAAGCTTCAGCTCTTTGACAATGGCTTAAGAAGTCGAAACAGCTGTCAGAGTTAAATAAAAAAACTGTGAAACGTACCAAGTGTTTATACGAGGTATATTAAAAAGAAACTTATATTCTATGTTTGCTAGTACTTAGTTTTGCGAATGGACAGTTTTCTACAATGAAATTATTAAAAGGTAAACAGATCTATAATTTATCAGAAAGCTATGAAATTGGTTAGTGAATTTTACGGTCATTTTTAGTGACTGATTTATTATAAGCATAACTGAAATATCTTGCACACACACTTTAATCATTAAATATTAAGCATGTAAAACTTGGTTATAGTAAAAGTTCTTGAAAACGTGTTTTTCCAGAAGACAAGTTTTAGAGCTCTGCATTTAGTAGGCCTAAGTCTAATGTAGGCCTACCCACACTTTTAATGCTGTTTTACTGAACTGTATTTTGACTTAAAGACGGAATATTTACTGTCATTTGTGTAGTGGCTAATCACAATGTTGACTTCAGTAAAGTCTGTAAATAAATTACATTTGAATATATATAGTGAAAGTATACGTGTGTGAGTGCCTAATGTATATGCTAATAAATGTATTTTATTCGAAATTGTCTCAATTTTTATTTTCATAAATGCTACGCCTACATAATTAAAAAACGTTTGTGAGAGTAAAATTGCAAAGAACAATTTAAACAATTTTCCAGCATTTTGGTATTAAATTAAACATTTTTTTAGACTGAAGTTAAACCAAATGCAGACATCTAATTTAAGTTAAAATTGATGAGATCATAAAGGCTCGTATGTTGTGACGTAAAAGAAAAGCTGATTTCATTAACCAAGTAAGTTCGTGTAACGTAATCAAAACCTTTTATTTTTCTTTTGAGTCGTTCGTAGCACACAAATACTGCAATTCCAATGGCAACACCAAACACAGTTTCTCATTGCTTGTCCTACCAATACATTGAAAAAGTGTAAAGCTATTTAGAAAGGGGAAAATTTTAGAAACGTCTATCCATACGTTTGAAAAATGTATTACAAAAGTGGAATAATCGTGAAAGTGTTATTTCAGTAGCCTTTCATGGATATACGTACACCCATAACGAGTTCAACTAGCGGATAAAGGGGGTAGTTTTTTGGAGGGAAGGTTATAAAATTAACTTCAATTGGCATTAAAGAGGATTTATTATTTTAGTAAATTCATTTAAATTTAATTATAATGATAATAATTCTATTAAAAATATAAAAATAAATAGTAAATTATTTTAAAGCAAGTAAAAATTTTGAAAACAATTTTACAAATTCTGAACATAATTTCAGCCGTTCTTTTTTTATACTTTAAACTTTGTTATTTTTATTTATTAGAATACTTAGCCTACAGAGGGTAGTCTTTTTTATAACTATTCTTTAATATTTCTCTCTCCGTTCTTCTGTTAATCATATTTATTAATTTTATCCCCTCTAACTTTCTGCTTTCTTTTCGTGAATTTTTCTATTTGCTGGCGATTAATTATAGAAAAGTAAGAAGGCCTAGTAGGTGTGTTGTGTCCAAGGTTTCCGTAAGTGTAAACTTTGAAACTTAGATTACCATGAGAAGTACTCTGGCTATTCTTGCTGATGAAAGATTCTTACCGTTTTTGCTAATATAACATTTTTGAGGGTTAGCAGATGAAGTCTATTAGACCATGATTATGGCCTTAAACTTTAGAGCCTTGAAAGTATCGTTATTCAAAAAGTTCTTATTATCTTATACCTACTATTTAACGGTAGATTATATCGTTGGATCCGTAAAGTCCTATGGAGGGTTGTTAGCATCGTGTTTGACTGCCAGTCCTTGCGATTTCTGGTAATTCTGTGGTTGATTAGTAAGTACCATGTTAACTATATGACAGGTCAAATGACTGTAAACTGTAAGAATGAAGAAAATATACTTGGCAGGAGAGGTTTTCATTTGGTGAATGTGTGAATGTATTGTAGTTTGTTAGTATGTTGGGTGTTTGTTTGTCCCTTGATTTGTGTTTAAGGAAGGTTTTCTTTTTTGTATAAGGTTGTAGCTAGAGTAGAGTTCTTCTAGTAATCAGGTAAGACGTTAGTCTTGTTGAATATAAAGGTTTCCTCTGAAGAACTGTAACTGTTGTAGCGTAAGGTGAATGTATGTGTTGTTGTAAACTTTGATCGATAACATCTTTGTCTAGATCAGTAATTTGCTGACTACTATAAGATGATGGCCTCAGTAGTTGTTTTCTACCTTGCTATCACACACTTCACGCCCTGGATGATTTCCGAATTATATTTTATATTATAGGATTACACTCTTTATTGTGTGTATTACCACTTCATTCAAAACATATTTTAAATTGTATGTTTAACGTGTAAGTGAAATCTCACCCGTCATAATGTTAGTTTCAAAACCAACAAAACAGAATAATTTTATTCATTATGTATTACAATTTTACTGTAATTGCTAACTGATTTTTGCAGATTTCAAAATAATATACTTTTACATTTAAGACTAGTAGTAGTTTTTTTAAGTTATGTATTACATTAATGGAACTAACTTTTCTGTTATGACATGATTTTGCTGTTTTACGTTATGCATTATATTTTTATTTTTCTCTTGCTTTTGTCTAACAATGAATTGCTAATATTCTTAGAATGTGGTTTCTTATTTATTTTGTTACTCTATTTATTTATTTATGTTTGTTTATGTATTACATACTTGTGAAAAATTGGTGGACATGGGCTAAGGATAGGGAAGTCTGGAGGAAAATCCTGAGGGAAGGTAAGGCCCAGAGTGGTCTGTGGAGATACTGATGATGATTACAATATTTATTACCTTGTATACTTTGTACTTTGTGTTTGTAACTAGTGTAACTACAGTATAGTACAGTAACATTATTTCCCTATAATTATTATCTTTCTGTTCATGCTTATCACATTAAAGTAATTTTTATTATAATTCATAATTAGCATAATTAATGTTAAATTTATAAAGTATACTCTTTCTCATTTGTACATTAATGTATGCAGCCGTATTACATTTTGAACAATTAAATAATTGTTATTACGTACGAACGTAAATTTTGTGTGTGTTACATTTATATTGGAGGTATAGACTTGTACATTTTAATTATTATTTTATACAATATTGCCATTGTACTTAATTTTTTGATTCTGTTCCTGTATTCCTTATTTTACTGTATTATTTATTCATTTATATCTCTTAACGAAATATTTAGTACATGATAATTCTAATGAAACGATAATCTAAAGTTACGTATGCAATTAGGAGAACTACAAACGTAACAGTTTTATAGATGCGTATTAAATTTATGAGTGTCTTCTCCGGTGTTCCATTGCTTTAAATAGACAACGATTAAGGCGATCCTCGTGACAGTATGTATATATTTCTACTTCGTGCTATTTTAGCCTATCAAAAATACTTCATGTAATAAATAGTGACAGTAGGGGAAGCTAAATATGTTTTTAAAAATTGTTTTTTCCCAATTGAATATTATGCAATACGCATACTTATTATAAATGTATGTAAATTAACAACAGAAAACTAGACTGAACCGCGTAAGTGCAAACAACAGCCAGCCAACTGTAAGTAAAATCTGTACTTGCAAGTCAAACGTGATGTAAGAATATTAATTTTAAATATTTGAAACATAAAATTGAAAAGTATATTTACTGAACTATGATAAACATAATTCGAATAATTTTAAAGCTTACAGAAGTTATTGAACAAGTAAAATTACCTTGCACTGTTGAATATATTACAATATTTGTTTAATTTTCCAGAAAAGCTGTAAAAAGGCATTAGAATAATAAAGGATTATAAAGGGATATTTTAATAAGGGATAATTAATATATATAAAGACAACTTAAACATAGACAATAATAGTTCAAATAAAACAATAATTATTCTATTTATTCAAAAGAGAATCAAAAATTTTCCCTTGAATTAGTGAATTAATGAACCCTAATTATTAAAGAAGGAAATTCACACATTATCAAAGGCCTTAATTTATGCTTTATGCAATCATAATCATGCACTCACAAGGACGTGTGTACTCATATATACGCCCGTACAGCCATTATTAAGAAAATAATTTTTAATTTGAAAATATGTTTTGTGGAACAAGATGTTTTAACGCCAGGCAACAAATACCGGCAATATACTTTTAAGACATTTTTATTCACCCGAAATGTGTGTTGTTAAATTTCCAAGTTCTAAGAAGAAGTTTCTTAAGCCATAAAAGTGATTAGTTTCAGTAGGATTTGAGGAAGAACTGTATGCAAAAAATAGCCAATGGCCACACAAAGGAATGCAAAAGGGATGAAGAAACGGTTCCGACTGTAATATGCAGCGTGCCACAGATCTGAAGACGGAAAGAAACTGTACAAGATAGGTCAAAATGGAGCCACGGTTTTGTTAAGGTCTATAGTTGGACGAATTTTTTCAAAGGAAACTTTAACATGTATTTCTAACAGAAAAAGAGTTGTCTAAGTAATTAACATTCGACATTAACAGTTGCAACGGAAATACAAATTATATTAGTTAACTACCAAAAAAACTGAAAAGCGAAAAGATAAGATCAAACGGTACTTTTCAACCAAAACGTTTAAAAGCTTGTCTAATTTAATTCCAATTTAGCGGCGTAAACTTTAGTCCTTAAAAGGCATAAACAAGTTATTGACGTAAGTTTTTCTGGCACGGTTATTTTACCACATCTTAATAGTCTGACGTAAAATTTCCATGTTCAAAGGCAAAAATTATACTGTCGTTAAATTATATTTTAATGAATAAATTTAGAGAGCGCTATTTATTAGCTTTTCTTTTTCGTAATTTTTATTTTCTTGTTCTCTGTATTCAGACCCCCCCTTTTTTAACGAAACGTTAGCTGACAGCATTGTTGAATTAATTTGCAATTGCAAATTTTCCTCACACCTCGCTAACGAAATTACAAAAGTCATTTCTTTGTCTCTTCTCAGTTGAAACTATTTAATTATTACCAGCTATTTATTTTATATTTGAAATCAGCTTTCTTGCTACTAAGTCTCGTATGTCTCCAGAACGTACACAGGATAATGTTATTACAATATTCTCGTATACCGAATATAATAACATTTATTGCTCTATATTACTAAGTGTATAGTCTTGTAATGTAGTGTTTTCTATGTAAAGTTTAAAATTGTTGTGATACTAAGTGATTTTTAAAATATATTTCAGAGTTTTTAGGAAACCATATCAGATATTTAGTTAGATAGTAATTGTAATATTTTAACAAGAATACGTTAGAGAAAGTCATACAACTTATTCAAAACAAATGTTTAATATGACTTTTTAAAAATTTTGCATTTAAATCAGGTGAAATTATGATAATGCACATGGCATGCAAGCGCTGTAACCTTTTTCAGTAATGCTTACGTTTTTTAAAATATATCTCTTGTCGAATTCTGTTCCCAGTGAATACTCCTAACTGAACGACATATATCATTTTTGAAACTATATAGAGGTCTACAACAAATAAATATAACCAACATAACGTAATTACAAGATTTTTGGTAGCCACCGTGTCAGTTTCTTTTCTTTATCTCTCTGTTGATTGTAACTCGCAATCTCAGTTAAGCCTCCCTGAGAAATCAAACCAATCCAGTCATATATAATTTCTTTTCCACGTAGGCTGCTGCTACAGTTCAATTTTTTTGTGAGTGAATTTAAGTGACATATTGCTTTACTTTGGCCTACTGTACGATTGCATCTAGGATAAGCATTTGCCTAGAGCTAAATTATTGTATGAAAAAGACCCAAAACACTATAAAAGTATTTTATAAATTTCATGTGACTGCTATAACAAACTACTATATTAGTCACTGTTACAAAACTAGTACTTTACAAATTTGTTTATACAAAATCTTTAAATATATCTTGCTTTAAAATGTATTTATAAAACAAATTTTTACTCCCTCATAAATGTGTAACGAACCTTCTCTGAATCTTTTTATCTTTTCACTTAGATATTGGAGATTCCACTGTAAATATTAGGCTGGCTAAACACGTTTTGTTCAATCCAAAACTTTATTATTATAACAATATTCGTCTTTTCATAACTCTGACAGTTCTAATTGACTTCTTCTTTAATTGCTGACTGCGTCAAGTTTATCGTACCCTATAATTTGTTGTTCGTATTTCATTCTTACTGAAAATTTTACCATACCACCTTACCTTAAACTACATCTATTGGCTCAAATGCATATACTTCAAAAGAAAATGTGGTGAAAACCATGTGCATCAAAAGCAACTAGTGTGTAGGAGAGAAGGCTTCTGAAGTCACACTGCTGATTCACCATGAAAAATGGATTTAACAGAAAAACTATCTGGCTAATCATTTCTATAGTCATTTATTTAAATCTTTACCTAAACATTATAATGAAGTCAGGAAACATGTTGTTTTGTTACTTTATCGTACAAAATACATTTTTGTTTTACGTACAAGATATATTTGCCTTTTTACTGTACAATCTGATAGTTTATGTTTTTATGTATCGAATATTTTAATTAGGGAAGTGATGCTGTAAAACAGTATTACATTAACTAGGGTCATATAAAAAGTACATTGTTTTTTATATTCTCTGGCAATTATTAATACCTTAGATTTTTAATTAATATAATAACCACATTAACTATTAAAAAACAAGCTTAACATTTTAACCAAATATGTTAAGTTATTATTGTTTTGTAAAAATTATTTATCCGATACTTCATCTGTAAAATTGTGTAGAAATAAAGATTTCTCTACATACCGTGTTCGTTCATACACATTTAAATAATGTAAGTTTATATTTGGGATGATTGTTTCTCAGTAACTAACTGGCATAACAACATATGCGTATTTACGTAATAACATGAAAAGCGAGCTTAAGCCGTATATATGTCTGAAAAAACATTAAAATTTTACGATGGATTATGTTCATTAGATATCCATGCATTTTGCTTTTATTTAATTAAGTTTGTACTTAAATCGTCGAGGTCACTATTTCTCTTCTCTTTCATAACGTTCTGACATCAACTAATTTTTATAGATGTAGACAAACATTTTTTGTTTATTACATCAAAAGAATACAACAGTTTTTTTCATTTGTTACTGTAAGCATATGCAAAGGAAAATATTTCCTTTGTTTGTTGCTTCGAAAAACATGTGCGTATTTCCTAAAATAAAAACAAAGTTATTCATTAGGCAAGAATTATTAATACAATTCATCTTCCTGAAAGTTAATATAAATGTAAGCAGCCAAGGATCGCTTGCAGAACAGGGAAGCAGAGGAAAGCCATGAAACCGACCCCAGCGGAAGTGTCTCTGCAAATTAACTGCCACAAGGGGACTCCTTGTCTCTAAACTGGCATACTGAATTTAAACACTAGGGATGCTACTAAATTTACAGTTTGAAAAATCTTTCCTTTTTTATTTATTTTGCTAGAATCTACTGACTTATACAAAAGAAGTTATTATAAATTAATATAAAAAATAATAAACACTAGAGTAGTCTACCAATATTTGTTTACTAAATTTACTTTTATTAAGGTGTACTTTGCAATTAGTCATAAATTTTTTACTATGTAAGTTGTAATAGTATTTAGTTGATAACGTAAGTTATAGGCTTCTGTATTGTATATTGGTGTAACTGTTAAACATAAATATTAATTTTTCTTTTATAGAATTGCTAAACTGCTATAATTGTTTTTATTATTTAGACAAAGCTTTTCGTCATTACTGACATCTTCAGGTCTTAAACAACGTTTATGTTGTTTAAGACCTGAAGATGTCAGTAATGACGAAAAGCTTTGTCTAAATAATAAAAACAATTATAGCAGTTTAGCAATTCTATAAAAGAAAAGTAAGGATGGCTGCTAATTTAAACAATACGAAGAATAAATATTAATATTATAAAATAAACAAGAAACATTTTACAAACGGTTTTATTTAACAAAATAAAATAATATATACATTAAAAAGAAATAATAATTACTTGTATCTAAGTAACTTTAACACGAAGTAAATCTTTTTAAAACCAATAATCATATCAGATTTAAATCACTAGTAATAAAACCGTAGACCCTCCTAAGCATTTCAAAGAACTATACGATTTTAAAAATTTGTGTGAGCCTACATATCAAAGGCCTACATAACAAACTTCAACCGGCTACTGATTATACATACTGATTACAACTGAGAGTGGGGCTCTTAATTTTTCCTGTACTTGATGCATACGTCAAAGCTGTATCTAAATATATCGGAATTCATTGTACTTCACATCCCAAATATTTTTCAATTTTTTTTTATGAAAGCTGATGAGGTTTACATGTTTTTATTTAATTTTTATAATAAAGCATTAAGACTAGTCAGTTAAACCTAGATATGAAATTATTGTTTTAAAAACAAATACAAAAGTTTTAAAATTATTTGAAATTAAATAGCTTCTTGAAAATGACATTCGGTTAATAAATTTAATGATTAGGAGCATTCACACTTTTATTATTAGTAACCTTAAATGTAATATGATTGTTCTATTTAAAACAGTTATTTTGTGTTAATTTTATTAGTGCATGTATTATTATATTTTATGTAAATAAAAGCGTTTTCACAAAAGATTTTTTATTTTTTATATTATACATTTAACTGTAATTTTATCTTTACACAAAATTTTTCATTAATAAAATCATCACAATCTTTTTTTTGGTTTGTAGCAAGTAACATAAGCATATTACTATTATTCAATTAAGTTCTTGAACTATTCAATTTGGACAGTGTGATCGCATTCTATCCATACTTCCGTTATTGCATCATTTTTACAAGCCTTTTTTCCAATGATATTTGTTATGTCTAGTTCTCTAATTCGTATTCCTTTTAACGATCTAACTCTGCTGAGAATAGGGTGTGCTTAACCTTCTGCACATAATTTTGGTGCAAAGTAAATAACTGCATGAACTACAGTGCTGCCTTGAATCTTCTGAAGAACTGTTGAATCCCATGATGAAACCATAGGCAGCATTCTTCTTTCAGCAGTGTCATAATTGTATTTCGCTGAAAACTATTTCGATATTCTATGTAAAATATGTACTCCATCTTGGCCAAAGCTTGTATAGTTGGAAAGTGAAGTACTAATTAATGGCGATTAATCTTATACGTAGATAGAACTTTGAAGTAGGCATGGAGTACAGAAAAAGTTAAGAGCCCTGTATTTACTAGTTACAAACCTTAGACTATATTTTACTTACACAATTTATTTTATTAGGATAATATAAAACACTTATTTAGTCATGTCTGTTTTTTCTCTTTGTTCTTCGTATAATCACTAGTCTTCCTTAAGCAGACTTGGAATTACTATGATTCCTTACATATTTCACAAATGTTGAAAAGTTTCTGTTGTGTTAAAATATTCTCATGATTTAACCTTCTTCTTGTTTACTATTCATTGAGAGAATTAATGCATTACGTACATAAAAATTGTTCCTTCCCTCACTTCTTCTTCATAATACTACAATTTGTTTTATATACTCTATCTGTATACACATATTTGAATAATTTTATATTAAAATATATAAATTTTACATAACTTTTGATATTGAAACATGTATTGCAAATTTTATATTTTTACCAATATAAATGTATACATATATAGACATAAAAGTTTGTAATATACATAGAATATGCACTTATACATACATATACATACATGGAATAATACAATTCCATTATTTTGATTTGGTGACCATATAATTTTAACATTCACCACTATGCCATAACTGCATTCGCCAGCCGGATCTAAGTAAACAACTGCACGTATAATCAAGCGCATAGAATTTAGACTGACATGGAGCACTTATATATGTTATCACCCGCGTTGAGTGTGTACGGAAAATTTCAACTAGCTAGCTTATTAAGACGTGAGTAAAAAATTTATTTTTCAAAAGTTTGATCATTGTAAACGACGGATAAGTGAAGTTAAATAAAATTGATTAAAAAGATTTTATATATTTCCTACCTAACTCAATCTATGACTGACAATATGTTGTGCTTATGTGAGCACATAAACTTTTTCATACCAAAAAAGCTCAAAAAAGAATACATTAGATATTTTAGATACCTCGATACCTCGATACCTTGATACCACTATTAATACCCTAACAGTCACATACTCTAAGGTAGACGCGCAGTTGCAATCAGTGATAACGAAGTTAATTTGTTTTGATTATAATGCAGCTAGCCAATGTGTTTTAATTAATTCAGTCTTTACAATAAGAAAGACGTGAGGGAAAAATAAAGAAGTCATTCCGAACTGAATCTGATTGTGTTTTATTCCCTGAACATACTGTCGTACGGACGATCCATACCGGATTCAAATTAAAGTGCGAGAACTTCGAACAAAATCAGTTCAGAGTGGACAGAACATGTGTGGTGGGCAATTTCAAATTTACAAATCAGATACCAGTAATTCTTTTATAAGGAATTGTAACTCATACGTAAAAATACTAGGAAACATTTTACAACCAAAACTCGATTATTTAGAAGATGTAATAGTGGTTTTCATAAAGTGGCGCAACTGCCACAAGACAAGAGCGTTATGGATTTTCTCGGATAATTATTTCCCTTGCATTTGATTTCCATGATCGCCCAATTTTAGACTTCCTATTTGAATGTAGTAGGCCTTATTCAAAAATTGACCTAAAGTATATTGTCAATAAGAAATTGCAGCAATACCAAATTTATCAATAAATTAATACGCCAACAAAATTATTGCGTTAAAACAAAATCAACAGATTTACAATCTTTACTCGACCATGTCATGGAGACAACGAAAATAATTCGAATAGACTTACCTTACAAGAAAACCTCTACTTAATCGTACAAAATTGCTCTAACGGAGCTTCGTCGAGGTAGAAGAAGGCGGGAGTTACTTTGAAAGGTAGTAACAAAAGAGTAGATGCACCCGTTAGCTTTAAGACACCCATGGATAAGTGAGGATAATATTAATCACCACTTTTAACAACTCCTTGGAATACCAACTATAAGAACAAACTAGAAAATGTCACCACTCGTGACTCAGTTACCTTACTTATGTTAGTATAGCAGACTTAAGTTTGCACTTTATGATAGACCCATAGTTAGACGTACGGGAACAAGATTATACTGAAACGCTCCATCTGTTGTATCAACGCAATGTGTAATTAAATAATGACGATAAATCGTTATATACCTACTAAAGTCCATTGGCGAGATCCATTAAATTGTCGAACAGATTTTGTGACTGTGAAAGCGCTGACTGCTTCACACAAAAATAATATTGTTACGACGGTAACACCAATCATCGTGTTCTACAGTGGAAACCAATAAGCTGACACCAATGAAGTCACTGATTACAAACTTTAATTAGACACAAACAATAAATAGAAATCAACAAAGCAACACCCACTTCGAAACACACTGTAAAATTGCCAGGTGTAACTAAACTGAGCAGTTTCGAAATCGAGTATTTATACCTCCTCCGTCTTGCATTGTAGTGAGATAGCGGGCCTCGATGCCAGTAGAGTAGTCGGGTAACATCCGGAAGAGGCCTGTCACATGACCTAGAACAATAGAGAACATTACGTAATTCTGCAGCAAATATGCGTGCAAAGAGTCATGTAGTCTTCAGCGTGGTTGCGGCACTGTCTGATTCCTCAGTGTATCAATATTAATGCCTCTAGAAAGTATGACTGAAGGCACTGGAGAAAGAATTTGACTTGAATATCTAATATTTTAGAATTGTGCGTTGTGTGTAAATTCATGGTACTTGTTTTTTTTATATATATGTGTAGTATATTTCTCTGTATTCTACGGTATATCGACGTTCCCCATGAAAGACTTCCCAGTTAAGTAGAGTGCATACCCCCAGGTTGTGTTGCATTGTTCTATTCACTCTATTCACATCAAAATACAGTCATCAATTATTTTCTTGGAACGTTGTTTTTCACGTATGACAGTGTTTATCCGGCGGTATTACTTAAGAATATCGTGTAAATGAGGTTAGTTTTTGTAGTCTCATGAGATCACATTAAAGGAACTTCTTAATGCAGCTGCTATCGCTTCTATTTTATTTCTGCAGGTAAAGCGTTAGTTGGGAATTGTAAACATTTAGCGATGCAGTAACATTATTACTTCAGGGCTTTCCGTTAGCGCTGACGTAATTCGCTTACAACCGGCTCATCAAATTTTCATTGAACGTAATTTCCTTTATACCATTAAGCTCTAAAGATATGACACATGAATCAGCTCCGACACAGGAAGGATATATTCCATAAAGTCTACTATATTACATACTTCTGATGCAAAAACAACATTCTGTAATGTAACATTTTTATAATGCAATTCATTCGTAATTTATTTTTATATATTATTAGCCGATGTATAGGAAATAAGGTATAACTTAATCAGTTTCGTGACAGTAAATGACTACCCACTAATTGACTGCCACCTGAAAAATTAATAATTTGACTTCCATGAATATTCCAAAATCGCGTAACCTACACCTTGTCTTTTTGACGGTAAATTTAGTGTCTACAGCATGATTGGTGACCACAGGAATTGAGTTTATGAGGCCGTGAGACGCGGAACCTGAGCGTAAACTACAAAGTAGGACTCAACCATTATGTAATTCATTTAAAATTAAACTTGGAAGAATAACGCGCCATTGTACACACTGAATGAACTAAAGAACATTGATAAATTAGCGAATGTTTTTAGCCGATCTGCAAAACCGTTTAATAAAAACACTAGCTCAACGTAATACTGTATACGATACATTCAGGATACATGCATGATAATTAGTATTTTCCTTTGTGACGCATCGTATGTGAGTCACATTAACAATGTATTGACAAAGATTCTGTTTACCAAGATAGGTATAGATCGAATATAACAATATTAGGACAAATTATTTAAAGGTATTCGCGTTATTTTGTCTTCTTCTTCCATTAGGAAGTGGGCGAATCGACAATTCCGCATCCGCTTGAACAAGGCTTTCTAGGTTTTCTTATACTTCTTTGTCCAAAACGCTTGTATTGCCAAACTTTCTTAGGCATTCTGCTATTCTGCATTGTATTCGGATGAGCAATCCATCTTTCATCGTTTTGTGCAACGCAATCTTGGATATTATGCAGAACAGGAATACCAGAAGCAGTGTAAATCTAGGTTTGAAGTAAATGGTTTCCAAGGAAAATTTTGCCTTTAAATTTATGTAGTCTATTGAATAAATAACAGAAGTTGGACAAAGCTCCATTTTATTCCATCACTCTTTTTGATTGTGATGGATGATGTTATGAAGAGTGTCATGAGAAGAAGGAAAAGAGGCATTCAATGGGATTTGACTGATCGTTTGGAAGATCTTAATTTTGCAGACGATATCTGCTTGCTCTTGCCGACATACAGTGGTATGGAAGGGAAACGGAAAGATCTCAAAAAAGGAGCCACAGTGGGTGGACTCAAGATAAACGCTTCAAAAACAAAACTAATGAAACTTAACACAAAGGTCACAAGGTACTGAAGGTGCAAGAAGAAACGTATAAGAAATAGCACAGTTCCCTTACCTTCATAGTGTGATTACAAAAGAAGGAGGAGCGGTTGCAGATGCTAAAACAAGATTTCGCAAAGCTAATGCGGCCTTTAAACAATTCTACCCGGTTATGAAATCCAGAGAAATATCAACTTCAAAAAGCTACGCATTTTCAGGACCAATGTCACAGCTATTTTATTGTATGGGAGCAAGACTTGGAAAATCACAATGGAAATTACCAAGTGTTTGCAGGTCTTCATCAATAGGTGCCTGAGGAAAATACTTCTAATATTCTGGCCATTGTTTCAAATGAAGATTTCTGGAGGAGGACAAACGAGGAACCCATTGTCACCCAGATCGAAAGGAGAAAATGGACGTGGAATGGGCATACCTTGCGGAAGAACCAAAATGCAATTGAGCGACAAGCCCTCTTTTGAAACCCTCAGGAAAGAAGAAGACAAGAAAGACCAAGAATCTTGTAGAGGGTGACTGTCGACATGGAAGCAGAAAAGGAGGTGAAGTCGTTTACAGAGCACAGAGTCCTCGCCCAAAATAGAGTCCGTTGGTGTAGCTTCGTTGAGGCCCTATGCTCTGAAGAAATAATAAATAATAATAGTAATTGAATAGACATATTGAACATAGTTAAATAAATATTATAACATCGCCAAATTCAGATCATATTTGATAGCTATAAGTATGTAAGAAATGCTAAAAAGTAATATATTTTAATAAATAAATAATGAAGAGAATAAAAATATAAAATGTAATTAAGAAAGAAGGAGGAAGAATTATAAACTAAAAGTAATTATTAAAGAAACTCACAGACTAGACTGACAGACAAACGACTTTGACCCAACCCCAGAGATTGGCCAGATAAGAACCAAAATAAAAGGAAACAAGATGAGAAGTGAAGGAGAAGAAAAATGAAAATAAAAATGGAACAAACCAACTATAAAGGAAATCAAATGACAAGGTGAGAAAACACAGACAAATAGTAGAGAATAGAGAAGGGAGAAATAATACAATCAAATATAATAAAGGAAATGAAACCGGTAAAGAACCAATATAAAAGATAAATGTTAGTATTGAATAAGTGACAAATGTAATTAATAATTGATAAAACCCGATAAATAAAAATACACTAACCAAAGAATTAGAAGTATATGTAAGTAAGAAATCGAGAAATACATGAACTTAGTAAGTATAAATAATATGTGTAAAGAAAGAGAGAGATACTGAGATAGTGAGAAATAAACTAAAACTAACTAAGTGACAAAGAAAAGTAATGATAGGGATTACCCACTATGAAACACTTAAATAAAATGTTTAAGAAGTGCCCATAATGAAAGTGAAAAAACCCTAAAGTAAAATGATAGAGAAAAAACACAAATAAATTAAAATAAACACAAGATAATTTAAAAGTGAAGGTGATGAGTACATAAAAATATTGTCAATGATAGCAATAGGAAAAATAGTGAAAGCTAAGATAAACACTTAGAAAAAATTAACAAACACTAAAGGTTTAATAGTGAACAATAATAATAGTTAAGAAAGTTGTTAAGAATAGTATTTAAAATAAACCATTAATTAAGTAGTAATGAACACTGAAGAGTGATGTTAACTGTATTGATTAGAAAAGAATCTTGTCGTAAAGCTTAAAAGTATATAATAGTATTTAAAGGGAGAATCCCATGAAAGAGTAAATAGATAGTGTTACCATGGAGTGAAGGCAAAGAGTATTTATAAAATAAGAAGTTTAAAACAATCAATAAAAACCCATGTTATAAGGGATGATTATTGAAGTAAGTTCAAAAGAGGTGAGGTTGTTTATCACCCAAAAAATAAAATAAATGTAATGAATTGTACACCAATATTGTTAAATAATAATTGTTAAATAATTGTCTAATCAAACTTATGAATAGAATATTGCTGGGGTAATTATACCAACCATAGACCTAAATGTTGTATTTTATTTGATAAAAAATAGTAAATAATAGCCATATTGTTGACATTGGCGGAGTAAATAAGTAAGAAAGGAAAGCAATGTTTGACTTAGAAAACGAGAAAACCAGTTAGTAAATAATTAGCAATACATGATGTATAAAATAGTAGTAACATACAAATGACACAAAAACAGAACCAAAACACATCAATATGTAACAAAAACCAGTTATAAGAACAAAATAAAGCATTAGGCTAAAATGAGATGTAATGTATATGAAATAAGTAAAAGTCAGTAATGGCTACTTAGTCTTAAGAAAGGCCTAACTGCCAAACACCAACAAATTCAAATTGTATGAAAATAACAAAGTAATTAACAAATCCAAGGTGAATAATCAACCAAGGATAAATTATAAATCTTATTAAAAGCAAAATATTAGAATAAGGATTAAAATTAAAAGAGAAATGTAATTAGGAAATATTAAAATAATTGTAAAATTATAAAACATGAAATAACCCAATCTTGTGGGATACCAAAATAATCTTTGGAAGAAAATACAAATAACAGTGATAAAAATTAATACTTAGGAAGGAAGATAACGGAAGGAAAGCAATCAGAAGATATACAAGGATTTTGAAAAGAATTTAAATTTTGATAACAATGGATTTATAGCCAAATTAACCAATCAGATTTATTTAGTAACCATAGCAACTGCCGTTAGGTACGAATTACCGTTGAATATCCTTCTCGCAAAGTGACGCTCTTGGAAAACAGAAGCCAAATTTTGAACAACCATATATTTAATTTAAAATGTTATAAAAGTAAACCAAATTACCAAAAATGAACGAGAAGGAAGCAGACCAACCAAACCAAGGAAGGATGACTGAAACCAATTAACTGATGTCGAAGACCATTTCAATCAAAAAGAAGTGAATAAATTATTCCGATTAAATTGAAAAAGATGCCAGAAGCCCAAACAATTGAAAATTGAATACGATTGCAGCACCAGTCATTTTTTACCAGACCAACTGCTTACCCCCAGTCTACTAAGTTGTTAAGTATCATTTAAATTACCCAAATTTCCGAAAAAACGCACTTTAAATATTTCTCACTGTACTATGAAATATCACTGAACTGAATTTATTCTCTTTCAAAGATTAAATAAAAAACTAAGACACTGAAAATATGTCAACTTATAAAATTAACCTATTGTTAGTTTACGAACTTTTGAAACACTTTTACTACACTCCAAAAACATATTATAGCTACACGTTATATTATTTCAGTAGAAATAATGTAAGGTTGTGTATTTTTATTATTGTAATTGCATCTAATCCTTTTATCGTAATCTCAAGAATCCAGACGATCGTACGAAAACATTTTGTATACTACTTCGACAGACTCCATTATGGTGTATCTGTTACGTCAGTATCGATTCGTCAAAACCCAGAGAAAATTGTCTTAGATTAATTGCCGGTGCAAAATAATATAACAAACCAAATATAACCTGTGTCACTGAATAAGTAATAACCATTAACTAATAAACCAATACTGTGTGTAACCAATGTGTTTTATTTTCATTAGGAAAGTGTATTATAAATGTTGTACATTGTAGCGAACAGCTATGAATTGGCGGCAAGCGCTCAAGCAGTAAACACAGCAAACTGCTGTCTTGATTGTAAAAATCGATAAGCGGCGGGAACAAGTTTGAATTCTCCCCACCGACAGAGCGGACTCGCCGATAATACTAAATATTTTAATTTTTAAAATAATCAATTTGGCGCCACCCGAAATACAATTTGACGAATCCCGATGTATACACCCCTAGTGAACCTCAGGTAAGGACTTTGATACCTGGTTATTCGTACGTTCGCGACGGACTCAATCAGCGTAAGTTACGTTACCGAGCGACGACGAATTGGTAAGACACCTATTACACTCTGACACGTTTACACTCTTGCAGAAATTGGAGGAAAAGAGATCTGTTATAATAAACACATACTCATTGTAGTGCATTACATTTTTACAAACAATATAAAGCAAACACAGTTCTGTAGACCTTATTTTCAATAATGTATAACTGACTATTGCAAAAGCAGACGAATTAAAAGATGGCTGACAATCTGTTGCAGTAAATGCAACGTTGTTATTTTTCTGTTGAACATTGAAAACATTTGGATAAATATGTACAATAAATATCAATTCACGCATATCCGTAAGCATAATTACACAGCGGGTTTTTATTTACGGGAGTATTAGGACTAAGGCATAATTCATTGACATACAAATAAACTCAATAGTTTTATTGTACTTCACTTATTAGTCAATATCATATCAAATTGTTATATATTGTGATAAAAATTTTATAATTAACAACTTTGATAATGTATAAATTAAAGTATTACTAAAGTTAATTAACGACTTTTAACGGACTAGTAGATTATACCAATACAAAAAAGACCTTAAATTGTACTATCGCTGATAGGTGAAACTGTTTTGGTATGAAATAGTATTATTTATAAACATTAGCTAAACTTCTCAGAATAGGTAATGTAAAGTGTATTAATGAGGTGGACATGGCCCGTAATGAGATGAGTCCCGCAACACTGCGTGGGCACAGCCTATACGTCTAGTACAAAGCGCTAACGAACAGACTTGTTGTTTCTCAACGTTGTTGACAGACAACATTATTTCTGTATCCCCGTTGCTGATGCCTTTGTTGTCCCATTGTTCATATCGCTGTCACTTTGCGGTGAAGTTTGTTGAGGGAAATTTAATCTACGCAAAACATCTTGCTTTGTCATGGTTTTGCAAAGTTCACCGTCATGAAGTTTGGACTCAGCGGTAATCATATTTCGGAAACGCCTCTTCATCTTTCTTTGAGTATAATTTGTTCAGTGCCTGCCGAAGGAGAGGAATAGTGCCAACATTATTTTCACTAGCTGTTTATATTATTTACATCACAAAAATAACGTACAATAAATTGTTGGATTTAGTCAAAGTAATATTAATATTTTCACTAATTTAAATAATATTGAAACAACTCCAATCAGTTGTTTCGATTAGTTACATCTTTACTGAGTTTATAAAACAAGTAATTTTTAATTTTTAAATAGTAACGTGTATTTGAACAACTTATTTTCAGTAAATTAACCTGATACTTAGATAACGTTATGTCTGCTTGAAAGATAAATGGAATGTATTGATACAGTAGAATCTCGTTAAGATGGACTACTTTAACTCGGATCTCCGGATAACCCGGACCGATTTAAGAAATAATATAATCATCACCATCATCATCTTCACTGATTAAACCAAGGATGGTTTTCTCCGGTTCCAAATAGGCAAAGATTAGAGCTGGTCTCTCCAGCGCTTCCTCGGGCCTCCCACACCTCTCGGTCCCCTTGGCTTATAGTTCCAGAGTCATTTGGGGATGCGGCAGTCATCCATTCGGCAAAGATGTTCCCACAAATTCAGCCGATACTGGGCGATCCTGTCGAGTATACTCAAAATATTCAGTTTCTGCCGTATATCTGTGTTTCTTCTGTGATCATGGAGAGTATACCCTACCACGTGGCTGAGAAATCTCATTTCAGCCGCTTGGATGCTACTGGCCTGGTCATTCGTTAATGTCCAATTCTCAGACCCATAAAGAAGTATGGGAAGAGCCATCACCTTATAGAATTTTAGGCGTGTTCCTTTACTTGCTGACTTAAGGGTTCGCCTAATGGTCCCGCACATAAGGTTGAACTTATGCAACTTATTCACAACGTCGTTGCATGCATTAAAAGACACAGTATAGCCCAGGTGTTCAAAAGTCCTAACTTTTCCAGGAATTAATATAATGTAAAATATAAATATGAAGGTTAAGAAGCCTTCCAAGATAATCAGAGACACCCAAAGCTTACAAATAAACAGAGGATTACAGGCAGAGTTATTGCTTTAATTGGTGCGCACAATCCTACTCTACTGTATAGAGAGCGTGTATTTGCTGGGACTGCACAAGATGATTGGATGGTCACGCCGCGCGCCGAGACGGGGTTGGCGTACACAGGCGGTTGTTGTGATTGCGCACGCACCACCCTTGTCACTTCCTGTCAGTTCAGTTATGTTATTCTGTGAGTTCAGTTCTGTGTCCTGCATTATTGTGCGAGTTGGTAAATTGTTCGCAATAACGACAAAAGAAGAAAACGTTATTGTAACAATGGAAAAAAGATTAGAAAGTTTTGAAAGAATTTATAAAAGCAAGCTATTAAAAAAGATTGCTTTAGAATTTTAAACTGGAAGGAAAATAGAAAAAATATTGAATTATTTTTTAAATGACAAAGACAGTTTGGATAATTGGAATAAAGCTAAACATCGTTTGGTTTTGTGCCGAAAGAGAACGTGGTTTACCAGTGTCAGGACCAATTATTCAATAAAAACGCTGAGTTGGAATTAACAGTTGCCCAATGAAGGCTACAAGTCAGAGTACCATTCAAGTACAGATAAAGAGAAGAAAATGGAGGTGGGTCGGTCACACCCTGAGAAAACCACAAGACAATATCGCTAGACAGGCACTGAATTGGAATCCGCAAGGTAGCCGCAGACGTGGAAGACCGAGGATCACCTGGAAGAGGACCGTGGAAGGAGAGCTGGCTGGTGTCAACAAGACATAGAGGGAGGTGAAGGCCATGACAATGGACAAAACGCGCTGGAGAAATTTTGTCGAGGCCCTATGTTCCACCTAGGAATTTGAGGACTTAAATGAATGAATGGAGACTTCACTGCTAGTCAAGGCTGTTTGGACACTTGGAAAAAACGGCATGGTGTGCGCCAACTTACTGTCACGGGAGAAAGTCTGTCGGGGGACAGTAATGTGTCTGAAAAACTTTAAAAAAGTTTAAAGATTTCATTAAGAAAGAAACTTTAATGGCAGATCAAATTTACAATGCCGATGAATCGGGTTTATTCTACTGAATGTTACGGAGTAAAACCTTAACCGAAAAAGTAGAAGAATCCGAAAAAGGTTATAAAAAATCAAAGATCACCTTACCATAATGGGTTGCAGTAGCGGACTGGGCAAGCATAAATTTCCACTGCTTGTAATAGGGAAATCAGAAAATACCCAAACACTTAAGACCGTTAAGTCGTGGATCATTATCGGTTATGTGTTGTTCACCCTAAAAGCATGGTCGGGCAGTGCAATTTTTAAAAACTGGTCCTCCGAGATTTACTGCCAGGTGTAACATAGTTTTTAAAGGATTGCGGAGTACCTATAAAAGCTGTCCTGATATCTGACAATGCGTCAGCACATCCGGCAGCTGATTTACTGGTCACTGGGGACATTACAGTCAAATTTTTAGCACCTATTGTGACTGCATTGCTGCCGCCAATGGAGCAGGGGTTTCTCGAGAAAATAAGGAGAGCTACAGACGGCACGTGTTAACCAACTGATAGAACATGAAGGAGAACATGGTGTGGTGGGATTCTCAAGGTATTCAATGTTAAGACTGTCATTTATATGGTTGCCGAATCTTAGGAACAAGTGACTAGAAGCATCCTGATAAAATTATGGAAAACGCTAGGTCTTAGTGTGTGTGACTTGTCAGAGAACGAGACTGAACCAGTGGAAGAAAAAGTGTCGGAGAAAAAGACGCCAACGATTTCCAGAATCAAGAATTTCTGGATATATTCAGAAGATTGGCGGTTCCTCGTATGTTGATGCCAATGACACTGAAAGTTGGTTGAAAATAGACAATGACGTGGGTTACGGCACGACTACTGACGAGGAAATCGTTGCATCGTGTCCATCTAAAGAAACTGAAAATAGTGAGAAGACATATGTAGACAACGATGAACAACCAGTAGTTATGAGTCACGCAGAAGAAGTGTCCTAGTTAGATTAACTGATGGTCTATTTCGAGCGGCAGGCGGAGTTAACACCGGCCAGTCATCTCACGCTGAAAAGGATGCGTGATCGTGCGGCTCGCAAGCGGTACTCCAAACTGATGCAGCAGAAGCTTACGTGTTACTTCAAGAAATAGACTGTAGGCCTACATGTGTTTGTTATGTGTGATAACGTGTTTGCAGTTTGTAAATATATTTCAAACGTGTTTTGTTCAATATAAAGGAAATTTACTGTACGCTGTCTTTTATTGATTTTTTTACATTCTCCGGTTAGGTTAGGGTAACCCGACACTCTCCGAGTAAGCCGACTTTTGTTATCCGGGATCGGATCCGGTCCTAATTGATCCGACTTAAACAATGTTCTACTGTAATTACCTAGTAATTGTGCTCTATATATTATATGAGTACATATATTTATATGATTTATATATATTTATATATTTACATTAGTTTAAGTGACACGTAGTTTGACTTGTAAATTGTTTTCATATCAAAGCTAATTGCGTATCGTTTATAATGTATACAGTAACGGTACTTTATTTTGTTCCAAACTGTTGAACTCATACCGATTTACTAGGTCTTTAAGTACCGAGCTCACACCTGGAGGTTCGCCTGAGAGTAATTTGTACAGTTTAAAAGCCAAGGAATCTATACTTTCTCTGCTGTAGTAATCTAATTGTAACTGGGCGAAGGAATATAAAGATAGTCATCCACAGGCATGACTTACAGTTGCCTTTTCTTGAGACATTTAGTTTGTAATGCTCAATTATCTCTAAACGACATTGTGATTGCAAAGAGCGAATACGGAGGGTAGTAATTCGTTCTCCATTATTATGATCAATTTTGGTTTATATAACGTGAAAAAATGTAAAGTATTACATAACTATTACACTTAAGTATATGAATTTGTTAAATATTACTCCTACATATAGATAACACTTTCATCACCAAACTTAACACGTTTTGTATTGCGTATACTGTTATGTCATGATGACAATGACATCTCAAATTTTTAAAATTATGTGTGTAGTTTTCTATGATACTGTACCAGCTAAAAAAACACGTTAGTTTTATAATACTAATAATAAATAATCTGCCGAGAAATTAAATGAATGCAATTAATATTATTGCTACAACAATAATTATGTAACGCTCTCGAAATGTCGAGAGTGTCATTCTACACGTTTCTCGGATAGTCGACCAGCGTCTCGGTCAAGGCCGAGCCCTTACGTAGGTTCCAGACTGTTTGAGCTCTTGTAACTACGCAAATTATGTTGGTGTGTCGCCAGAAATATGGAAAATTATTGTGGAACATCTACGGGATCTACACGAACAACAGCGGCCGGCTTAGAAGTTAGTTACACCTGGTGTTATTGTAGAGCGCGTACCAAGTGATTGTTTGCGGATTAGTGGAAAGTGATTATTGTGTTAATAAGGTGACATTATTATTTGCCTGTGGGCAAAACTTGAATTATTGTATGAGAGTACCCTGTTTTTTTCAACTTCCTATTTGTGACTAATTAAAGTTGATAAGTAGTGACTTCATTCTGTCTGTATTGGTTTCCCCTGTACAATACGACGATCCATTAGACCGTCATAACATTATATTATGTTTAGAAAATACATATTACATTTGAAAGAACAATTGACTGAAAGGTAACTGTCACTATCACCATTGTCATCAACCTGTCTACCCAATGCTGAGCCTTCTTCTCAGACCTTCCCTGTAATTTGGGTAGGTTCTCTCCAGTATTTCACTCCTGATCAATCTTGTCCAGTTTAAGATACCGACGAAATTAACGAGATAATCTCTCCGTGTCTACACAGCAAAGGTGTTCCCCCTCCCCCCTCTCTCACACGCACACGCATTACTATGTCTCTCTATTCATACACATTTTATGATAATTTAAGTTAGTAACGTTTCATAAATATAAACTTTCTATAAAACTATTATATATTTTTAAAACTAAACGTTTTCTCGGTTTAGTCATGCTTCGTATTTACGTTTATTAAACAGGAGACTTGTTTCAATGCTATTCAGTTTGCACACTTTGTGTGTGAAGTGGGGCTGTCACATTACAAAAGGCCTAATTAACTCGATAATGGATCGCTGTTTGCATTGATGATGCTACAATAATTATCAAACAATAGAGGCAAAACCCCTCGAAAATCTCTGCCACCCATTGTTACCCACTGTAATGCAAACAAAAAACGGAACCGCCTGATTAGCTCGCATGTTAAACTCGAGTAGAGTAGGGTGTCATTAATTTATCAGTTACATAAGCAAGACAGACTACTAAACATTTGGCCTATACGCTCTCAGAGTATGGTGTATGGTGTGCAGTATTGTAAATAATGACTGCTGGCAATGATTTAGGTATTAGTGTATTGTCCGTTAGTGTTTCTTGAATTTCTAATAGGTAGACATATTATTTTCTAGATAACCTATCTCTTTTTTCAAATCTGAGATGATGGTTGGGCATACACAAAGTCATTTAATGAATAAAGGTATCATGAATAGGCCTTAGAAACTGGTGTTGGCTAAGGATTTTTAATGTAATAGTCTTCTTTTTATATTATGTAAAACAAAAATATATGCTACGCTGAGGAAAAATAGATAGTCGCGCATCGCTGAGTGACTTAGTGACTTCTCGCACTTATATTTGCGCGAAAAACAATGTAACACTCTCGCTTATTCGAGATGCGCCTTCCGGACGATACTCAGCTACACTGCCAGCATCCACACATTCTATATGTCCGCGCTACACTGCAAAGCGCGGGAGATAAATACTGGCAAGGTAATGTTATGGACATAAAAAAAGAATGTCACAGGAACAAGGAGAGTTGTGGAATTATTTCCAAGAAAGAAGGAAAAGATGAAGACCACCTATCACCTGGATAGAAAAAATGCAGACTATATTGAGAGAAAGAAAATTTGATAAGATCTTTGTATGGACAAGCAGCAGTAGAAGATGAGAATTCAATGAATCCTGTAATCTTTTGTTCCGGAAAATGTGTAAACATAGCACAGCCGAAATAATAATAATAATAATAATGTTATGCACTGCTTAAATAACAGGTTCAGAAAATCATTCGGTTAAGCAATTGACGGTGTGTGGAGATGAGGAACCCTTCGTAATGAATGCGTAAGCGGAAAAGGAACTGGCGTATAAATTAGCAATTTGTGTGACGGCAGAAGAGGTGACTGAGAAACCGTAAAGGAAGTAAAGAAAGAAAGATCATGTAGGAGAAGCCGCTGGAGGAAAAATTTAGCTGTAAGTGACCAAGATTTTGAAGTGGGAAGAAAAGACTGGTTGGATGTAGAGAAAGGTTTGCAAGTCAGTGGTTTTGAGATCAGAAAAGGTTGGATAGAGAAATAGAAATATATAAAATATTTATATGTATATAAATTGTAAATGCAATATACCACTATCACTAATGAGAATAACTGCCTGGACACACAAATAGTTGTGCGCGTGTGCGTGCGCGCGCGCGCGTGTGTAGTACGAAATTGATATAATTAACGACACACTAATTATACTTACGGACACTTGATTACCTTAAAGGGCATCTAAGATTCTATTTTATATTCTGTCTTGTATTTTGTACAGAAAATATATTGAAAAGCAGAAACGAATAGAAAAACAAATATGTTTTTTTTAAGCAGAAAAACAGTTATTAATAATTAGTTTGTTTTTCTTTGGGTAACGTAAATGAAATAATTATGTATACCGAATACATTTTTTAAAACGTATTCCGTTTCTAATAACGAAAACGGAAGAAATGTTTACTAAGTAAGACAGAAGAAATAAAGATGTTAATTGGGGGTCGGAGTTTGGAAATTAATATTTAAAGACTGTAGGCTGTAGCCTGTAAGCGGAAATTAACTGGAAGGAAGGAACACGCCGGAACTGCTTTCAAGAGAAGTGTCAAAATGCCAGCAGACACATTGTTTTGACTTCGCCCGCATACAGACATCCCACTCGTAATATCTACATCTCTTGTGTCAAGTGTTGAAACGGTGCCGTCAGATAAGACTATGAAAACAGTAAGAATCACAAATAGCAATGTTGAATGTAGTATTTATAGGTTTTCAAATAACGTTTTTATTGGACACAATTATGCAATAAATAGTACCATTGCTACGTTCAATACATCTCACATTTTACTAAAATATTAACTGTAAGAATGTACACATAATTGTACACATCATGAAATGTGTGATGTGAAATAATCTAGCAAAACATGTGGAATAATTTCTCTCTCCTCACTCTCTCTCTCTCTCTCTCTCTCTCTCTCTCTCTCTCTCTCTCTCTCTCTCTCTCTCTCTCTCTCTCTCTCTCTCTCTCTCTCTCTCTCTCTCCCTCTCTCCCTCTCTGTCTGTCTCTCTCTCTCCCTCTCTCTCCTCCTCCTCTTTCCCTCTTCCCTCTTTCTCACCCGCTATGTATAAAATATAAAAGAAAATAAACTGCAAACTACATTATACTTCATGAATGTTACTGTAGGTAAAGTACAAACCTATGTATGGAACTATGAACAAAATAGTACATTCACTGTAAACCATCTGAAACGGCAGTTAAAAATCTATATCACAATTATTGGATTTATATGTTTTTAGTTCCATATATCACAGTACATTGTGCACATTCATACGTACCGCAAGAGTACTGTGAATATCTTTGGTATTAGCACGTTAATAATACAACAACCTGTAAGACGTGAAAATCATTTAAAAAGTTAACGTTTATGAACATACACACATCATTTCAACGACTGTGTAAAAATGTGAGGTAGAACACAAGTGCAAGAATAAGGTAGGACTTCTAAAATATAAGTAATGACTATTGATATAATTTTCAACCTTTGATATAAAATCAGGACTCTGTGACTAAACAGAATTTTATAAGTATACTGGCTTAAAAGCTAAAAGTTTTTATCACATTGTTATAAAGTAAACATTTTTATTTAAGGCAAGAAGAGGTTCTTTTAGAAAATAAATTAAATTTGTTATACAACAGGCCGTACAATTTGTAATAATAGATAAAAACAGAGTCTCAGTGCAATCCCTTAACATACACTATGACAACGTATAACTTGTCTAAGTTGTAAGGAAAATTAAAAGATATTCGACTGATGTATATTGAAACAGCGAAACAGTGTATAGGTTTTATATGAGTACTTCGGCTTGGCGGGCTGAAGCCGTAGTCCATGGTCGTTTTGTGCAAACGTTGTGTCCGTGCCTTTGACGGCCATGTTCAGTGCCAGAAATGAAATTTCTCTGATTGGTCAAAGGGCGCACATTACCAGACAGAATAAGTAATGCAGAGATAAGGCGAGAGTAACACGTTTTTAAATTACAGGATAGAATTAGAGAAAACCAGGGCAACTGGTGTAAGAATTTGGGAAGAACGCAGCAAGATCGCCATCCCAAACTTTATTATTATCATTATTCCGGCTGTACAATTACCGGGGTTTACACATTTACCGGACCTCCAAACATTACAGAATTGATTGAATTCTTATCTTCCACTGTTGCTTGTCCATCCAAAGATCTTCTTCAATTTCTCGTTCCCTCAATATACTCTGAATTTCTTCCATCCATGTAGTCTTCCTCTTTTCCTTTTCCTGATGGGGTCCATTTCATAACTCTCCTTGGCAATCTTTCCTGTGCCATTTTTTCGTGTGTCCACACCATTGTAATATTTTTGTTTGTATATAATCAACAATTTGGATTCAACAAGGCCTTCCCAAACTTGAATTATAATCCCACAGGTTATCGTAGTGTGACGCGTTCGAGGATGAGATGGTTTCCAAGACAGGTAGTGAAGCCTAATCAGTAAAGTAGAGATGATGATGGTGATGATCAAATGCTAATTTAGTTATAAGTTTGAAGTCTATATAAATAAAATCCTCTTATAAAAAAGTTGGAAGCAGGTACGTATAAATGACAGGTGGAAGATAGATCACTTCAGCTGTGGTAAGTATGAGTTTAAATGACTACGCGCATGCGCACCTGAACGTGGGACGGGAGTGTACATTTTTGAAACATTTCATTTTCAAATTCGCGGAATATATGGGATTTGTTATATTCTTACGTTCTTAAGTTGTACGTTTTAAAATTGTTTTTTGTATTTATTAGGCCTATAGGCAAACTTATAGTTGTTATTATCAAGTCACATTTATTTCTGATTTCATATTGTGTATTATTATTACTTTTTCTTTAATTTGACACCTAAGCCCTTTAGCCCAACAATGTCGACCAGGAGTGCTGCTTGACTATATTTTCGGTTATCACCAACAGTGAAAGTAAAAAGTCATAAACATACAGACGTAAAACAATCGTATCAGAGCCGATACAGTAACTGTTCTTTCCGAGGTCTTCTTTCAGGTTACCCTCTACTCAGTGCCTTCGCAAGAGCGCTACAGTCTTTAATTATACGTTTCACTGTAAGTGCTCCTCCACAGGTGTAGACGGGGCGTTCTTATCCTTGTAAAAGGTAAATAGACGTCAAGTTAGTGTGCCCAATTCGCAGTCTAATGGTTCTAACTTGTTCACGACGACTGCGATCACCTGCCACTTGCCATTTACGGTCGCTCTGCTTCACGGCAGAAAGTTTGCTCTGCAGCGTATTCCACATCCACTGCCACACATTAATAATGGGGATTGTGGCAGCTATTCTTGCCGCGTCAGGTCTTATGTTAATTGTATCGGCCCAAACAAAATTAAACGTGTCGTCAACACACACACACACACACACACACACACACACACACACACACACACACACACACACACACACACACACACACACACACACACACACACACACACACACACACACACACACACACACACACACACACACACACACACACACACACACACACATTAAACAAGGTTGAAAGTTGAAAGTATTGAAATTTTAGAGTAAACTTGTCGAACTCGCTTGTTAGTTTAAATGCTACCTAATAACCTACTATGCACATCCAATGCCATAGACGTACGTTGGTAAAGGATTTTAAAGGAATTTATTCAATTTAATGATACCTTCTTCTGCCTATAATATTACATAATTTTTGAAGGTGTACTTTATCGAACGCTTTTTTTCATATTAACAAAAGCGATACGCATATCTTGGTTATATTTCCGCCTTTTCTCTATTCTCTGTTGGAATACAAACAATGCATCAGCAGTTAACCTACGCTTTCTAAAACTCATCTTCGACAAGTAATACATCCGTAATAAGTCTTAACATCTGACTGAGAATTCTCGTGTATATTTTGTACGTTGGGTGGGGCAAATGTATCATTTGTGTCTCCTATCCCTTTTATTACACAACGAAATTACATTTGCCCTTCTCCACTCTTCTGGACTTTTGTTTTCTGTCCATATGTTATTTATAAATTTAGAATAGTAAATTCTATAACATGCCACCGTATTTTATTAACTCAGCATTTGTTTTGTCAAATTCTCGTTCGTTTTTACCTTTCATACCATTAATTGTTTGTTAGTTTATTTGTTGATAACTTATCTAGACTTTTCCATTTTATGTAGTTACATATTCCTCATCACTTTCTCTTGCATTATAAAAATATAACTTCTTTATCAGTTCTTCTTGGTGAACCATATTAACATGAACCTTTTCTCTTTAAGAGCTATTCACTGTTTTTATCACTTTGTATGCAATACAAATCGTGCCCCATGAAGCTATGAAGCTTTCCCACTATTCTTGATTGGTTTGGTTAACAATTCTCTTTGTTTTATTTATTATTTTATTGTATGCTCCTTTTACTCTTCTCTGGGATGCTCTCTCTCTCTCTCTATATATATATATATATATATTACAACGATACATGTCATATATAATTTATTTTGTGGAGCCCCTTTGTTCGTAGGGCTCAACAATTATACTACGTTAAAACTTTATGTGTTATATAACGATACCTTTTATTGTATAGTGATACCAGGTGTAACTATAATAAGAGTAGTAGATTTTTTAGTAGTTAAAATTTAATGTTTATTGTTTTAACAAGCATTATAAAAAATAAACATTGTTAATAATCTTCGATCAAGATATCACTCATTATTAAGTGTTTATCTCTTAAGCTATACGGTGTTACACATATTTAAAACACTCTTACATCTAGACATGTTAATAATCTTAATCTAGACATTTATTCAATGTGATTTACTAAAACGAGGAAACAATTGAAGTGGTGGACAATTTCACGTATCTCGGAGTGAATCTAGCAAAGACTGGCTCAGAGGAGCCGGAGATCCAAAGACGGACCACCATGGCTAACAAGGCGTACTTCGCATTGCTGCCATCACTTAGGACTGGGGATGTGCACAGGGAAACAAAAATGAAAATATATAGGACTGTCATCAGACCGGTGTTATGCTACGGGTGTGAGGCATGGACAATCACACAGAAAACAGTCGACATAGTAGACACCTTTGAAAGGAAAATCCTCAGACGCATTAATAGGCTCAATACAAGAAAATAGCTCATGGAGACTGAGATACAACCACGAACTGTATCAAATATGTAAATAGATACCAGTCTCAAAATTTATAAGAATTCAAAGACATGTTATGAGAATGGAGGATGGCAGGAACCCTAAGAGGGCTTTGCTGGATACATGGGAGGGAACGAGACCTAGAGGTAGACCGAGGAAGAGGTGGGAAGATGGCGTTGCAGAGGACGCGAGAGACATGGGGATAAGAAACTGGAGGAGGGTTGCAGTGGATAGAGTGGATTGAAGGCGGAGATTGGTGGAGGCCATGGCTCGATTTGGGCTGTAGCGCCATAGGAGAGAGAGGAGAGCTTTACTAAAACAAAATAAAATTTAAACGTAATTTTAATTGAATTCATTTACTCAGATCTGACCTCAGCTTGCTCAGTCTATACCAATGTTTTTTAAAAATTAAATTCAAAATTATAATATTTACTCTTAGAGTGCCATTTTTACATATTAAAAATTTTAAATTATTCTCTTCTACAAAATGCAAATATCTAATCATTTCAATTATTTTACTTTGATAAAAAATATACTATCTCAAAATTAAACTCTCTTTTTTTTCTATATATTTCTCTATATGCGATCGCTCATTCTTACGACTAAAATATTTACCTAAGACTCTATTACATTATTTCTAATTATAAACCTTTTTTGTTTTAATTCATTTTCTCTTTATATAGTCTTTATGAGCTCTTTTAAAAGAATCATTTAAAAATGCATTATGCATGTCACCTCGAGTTTTGATGACCTTACGACTTATTGACGGGGTCCAGTGTTGTCCAGAGTTGGCTTTCCGTTACTCCTAGCTTGGCGTGGTCCTGGATATGTCCAGAGTCCAGCGTCGTTCTCCAGTAGTGAGTGGTCCGTCCCAGAGAATTACTATCTGCTGCGAGGTGGATCTCGTACGGCTGTTAGGCGTTTCAAAAGCATCTCCTAACGTCTCGTCTCGTGTCGCTCTTGTAGTTTCTCTGTTGATACTCTTGCTGACTTAAACGGTCCCGGTACTCTACGTTTCCCATAATATTGTAAACATAATTACTGAACGTCTTTATTCGTTCATAGATGAGACTTATAAAACATAAACTGTTCTGCCGACGGACAGCGTGTCCGACTGCAACTGTGTTTTGAAAAGAAGAGAAGGGTTTCCAGTCGAACCTTTAATTTATACCCTCTCGAGATGCCGCACCTGTTGGTTCTGAAATTGTCCTGTCGAGACCTGCAGATCACATGCTAGCCCCCACTCCCATATCTTTTCATATATTTGCAATTTTTTACAAATGGCAATGTTTTGTATGGAATCGAGTAGCAAAAACCATAGCTAATTTGATTAAGCACTCACTGTATTAATTTGAGCGTCTTAGTGTAATTTGTGTATTTTTGGCATATTTATTTCACACTGACTTCGCGTAGTGTGTCCTATTAACGTCATTTTCTTACTGTGGATAACTATAAAATTTACACACACTTTGGTGCCTTTTGTTTGTTTATACACTAATTAGTTTTCACACAGTGAATTAAAATAATTATTTTAGTAATTACTTGGGGAGGGTAGCTAAGATTCCTGTCTGTACATGCATCACTAACACACACAAGATACACGCGTAACACATAGAATCGAGCAGGTGTTCTTTGCCTGTTAGAACAGGTTAATTTCTCCCCTAGTATAACTATGAAACATTTTTACAATCCCTGACCTGTCCATTTACCCCAGACATATAATAATTTACAAATTTTATATTTACTTAAACCAATGCTTAATACAGCATATGGCTGTATCGTTGCATTATTTCTCTGCTTGAAAAAAAAATTTAATAGATATTTATTTATTAAATTTTTGTCTATTTGTTTTAGACAAATAAAAATAATATTATACTAGCTTAACTTAGTTTACATCAGTTAAACGACACATAATAATGAGTAGGTCAGTATAACGCTCGCCGGTGGTGGTATGCAATATTTTCGTTGACCTTGGACGTGCTCAGTGGCATTGTTCTTCTTACTCCCTCTTCTCGTTATTCATACGTAGAATTTCTTGAATGACGTCGCATGATATTTGGCGATGTCCTTTACCTTCCTCTCATCATATACGATGAACGTGTGTCTTCCCACGCGTTGTTTCCACGTATAAGGTCCGTTGTACAGCCAAAAGAATTTCTTTGGTGTGTTGTCAATGCGTTTTCCGACGGGATTAGCTTTCAACAGAATTTGTTCTCCTACGTCGAATCGTTGTAATTTATGCGTTCTATTAAACTTTTCTCTCCTCTTGTTACCTTCTTCTATGATGCGTTGTTTAGCATACTCAACCTTTACACTTAATGGAATAGGTACGTTTTGATTCTCTGGTTTGCTTACATATTTGGTCCAGAATCTAATAGGTTTTTTGTCTTCATCTAGCTCGATTGGCGTATAACTTGTTGCTTCGCTATAATTTCCATTTATTGCTTTCTCAAAGAAAGGTAAATACTCTGCCCATTTGTTGTGTTGGTCGTGACAGTAGATTCGTAGATATTTACCCAACTCTTTATTTACTCTTTCCGCAAAATTTCCCTGTGGGTGTCGTACTGATGTGAGTACAGATTGGATTCCATTTTCACGAAGAGTCTTCTCCCATACATCGCTTTGGAACTGCACTCCTTGTTCGATAAGTACCTTCTTCATTTTTCCATATGCAGGAATGTATTTCTGCAAGAGTATTTTCAAAACAACTTTAGCTGTGGGTCACATAATTGGATACAGATGGACGGATTTGGAAAATACATCAATACAAACAAGTATGTGTTTCACTCCACGACTTGATCTTGGAAGTGGTCCCAAAAAATCCACTGCAATTAGCTCTCCCTTAATTTCTTTCTGGATGCTCTGCATTTGTACGTATTTATGCCATCTTTCACTCTGTAATTTTACGTTTCCTTAATCATAACATTCCTACCTTTGTTCCTTAACTCTTTTCTTAGCCTATTATTCCAATCTTCATTCTTTACATTTCTTAACATTTCTTACATTACTTACATAATACATTAACTTTCCTTACCCTCTATTACATTTCTTTAACATTATCTTCCTGATCGCTCATAATTTTCTTCATTTTCAGCATATGTGCTGAAATACACTTCCGTACAGAATACTCTTCGTAGTGTGTCGCATTATCGGCTACAGATGACTGCCTTAGAAACACGTCTATATACAGACTATGACGTTAAAATTGACTATAAAGCAACTTTACGGGGATAAAGTCATGTCTTATTGATATTAAATAAAATATAGCTATAGAAACTATACTAAGAAAGTACCGTTATGAAATAGAGGTGCGGGGTTTTTCAAAGAAACGCAGCCTTGAGCTGGCGACCGGTAGACGGCTGGAAAGTCTGAAAAAGTCACGTAGCAAACACCCTATCATAAAATTATATTGTGTTAAAAACTAGAAGAAAATAAATGAAAGCTTGTGAAAGTTGTGTCTTTCAACAATCGGACCGTTATGTGTGAGGGAGAGGGTCGAGAGAGAGAAATCATGTAACGCGTCTTTTCCCACTGTTTTTGAACGCGCAGTTGTTGGACGAATAAAAAAACGCGTCATCTTTTTTGCGGGAGAATTTTCGTGATCGGTTGGGTAGAATTGAATTTCGCGGCACATGTAGCCAATCGGGAAATGTTCTGTAAGGATTAGGTGAGGGTAGTTCTTAGTTGAGTATAAAAAAAACGTAGTTGGAGAAAAGGGAAGTCTGCGGAGAAATTACATTCTTTAGACTCGCAAATAGTGTTGTTAAGAAATAATTATTAGTGAACATTGTATTCAGTATACGGTAACGTTACAATACGGATGAAACTAATAACTATATTGAATCGTCTATAATAATAATAATGAAAGTAAATCAGTAGAAAAGTCAGATGTAATTAACGGTATCGAGTAAAATAATAAGTCTTTATCGAATATACAAAAAATCGTCTGAATCTAAACCATATTTCGAAGTGTGACCGTACGGTGGCAAATTAAATGCCACAACGGAACTTATCACGTATCAATTAAGCTGACGATTGCTGCATATTGTCCTGTGTTGAAGGCACTTAGCGTCAATAACTTATATATTATGTGCTCAGTAAATAGTGTGTAATACAGTACATTCGCATTCTCTCTAGATCTTAAAAGTGAATGGTATCTAGTGTATGTGAATATTGTGTATAAGTGAAATGGTAATCAACGAGTGAAATACACCAGGATCTACGGCTCAGCAGCGGACCTCAGTACTTCAAGTACGGACAACGTTCAAAGGAATTTGGCACAGCGCTTTGCAGATTTGTGGAATTCAACGAACAAGTAAAAAATTTTAATGAACACTCATGTAATATTGTAATCTAGAGTCAATTCTTGAAATTTTACTCTTAGTGACTCAATCAGTTTCAAAGAACCCACAATCAAAAGAAATTTGTCATAAAATTTACATATTGATATTTGTAATCAATCAATATTTTTAAATGTAATATTTAAATGCAAAAGTTATTAAACATATAAGTTATAACATTAATATTGTGTTTATTTATTACTGGCGCCCTGGGATAAACTATAAGTGTCGCTGCCCAAAGCAAGAGTTAAGTAAACAGTTATTTATTAGTAAAATTATACCTAACATATCAATTACAAGATAGGTGTAATAATTAAAATTTCAATAATTATTAATATTAGTTTAGTAGTGATTCCATTCAATGCTTGATTAAAATTTTATAAATTAACCCTTGCTTTGAACGGCTCAAGGTGTAGTAAGGTTAACCAAAAAGAGCTGAAGGTAGTAAGAATTTTATGTGCTTAACTCACTCGATGCGTTAATTGTAGTATTTGAGCTCTAAGTAATCTCTGCCCTCGACTTTCCACTATCGGTTTCTTCTGTGTCCTTGCATTTCCACTAAGGTATGACGTTTTCGCTTGATCAGCCGTTCTGACAATTATAGTATTTATTTCTCCTCTCTAATCCTTTCTTCATATTAATAACAACGTCTATAATAACATTCCTTTCATTTCTTTTTTAACATATTTTTAACACATTATCATTCCTTACCATTTTTCTTTGAATACTAATATTTCTTACATTTCTTACAAACATAACATTCTTTATTATTTAATTCCTTAACATTTTCTTTTCAATTATAACATTTTCTTAAATATAATTTCTAACCTTTTTACACATATTATTCCTTCTTATTTAACTCCTTTTCTAACATTAATAATTAACAGTAATATTTTTCTTTTAAAAATAATTATTCATTCACATTCAGGTATTGAGTGTGGTTCAATTTACACCCTCCCTAGTATAAGTTAACAATGTATTGTATTGTTTGACCAGCCATCGGACATTGTTTCCTGTGCCGTATAGTCGCCGACACTTAACGTTTCCGTCTCGTTATTGTGCGTATTTATCGCATGATCCACTTGTCTATAGGGTGACGATTTTTCTCTAGCTGGCAGCCACAAATAACCCCTCTCTCTCTCTCTCTCTCTTTCTACATCCTCTCTCATTCTCACTGCTGCGCCCCTCTTGTCGAACGCATTCCTTATGTTCAGTTTGTATGCGGCCTATATAAACAGCTGTCGACGGTTTTTCATTCGTCGATTATGATAATCTCTGTAGTGTTTACCATTATAATTATTGAGATTATCATTATAATTATCGTTCAATCGATAATTGCTGTGCGTACCCTCGTCGCGTGTGATTTGTTTCAATTGTGTTACTTTTTTAATTGTTCTACTAGTGTGTGTGTAACCAACACTTTGGATATTTTCGCCAACACGGTATGATTGTTAAATTTTTATTTTGCATTCTCCCCTAGTGTTAATTATTGCATTAGAATTATTGTCAGTAATTATGAACGTCTGTTCTCTCTTATTTTAAATTACAATTGTTTGTTCATATTGTTTTGTTTCAATTGAAATTTTTACTGCCGCTATACGCGTATTTATTTCTTCGAGGTTTGTAGTCAGTTGCTCTTTAAACTCTTTAAATTCCCCTCTACTTTCTTCTCTATTCTTTTGTATTTGTTCATTAGTTTTCGCTAATTCAGCTTTAAATTCTTCATTAGACCTCTTTAGTTCTTTGAATTCAGCTTTAGATTCTTCCCTACTCTTTTGCATTTGCTTTGTACTAAATTCTTTTAACTCTTCTATTCTCTTTCTATTTTCCTCTTTTTGGTTTGTACTTAATTCGTCCACCCAGGCACGCATCATGGTTTGGAGTGCTTCCATATTTAAGCCTTCTGGTGCTGCCATAGTGAATTATTATTAAAATATTTATTTATAATTTATTATTGTTGAACCGTATGTGAGCTTTTATTTAGTTATTGTTTAAATTTTATTATTTATTTATTTGTATCTACTCATGTTACAATTACACCTGCTTGTTGGGGTGGGCGCCACTTTTGTTACAATCACACATATTACAATACAATACACACAACAATTTTAAAATAACTAACATACAAAAATAATTAAAATATAATATTAGTTAAAACATATAAATTATCAAACACTGGTGATGATAGAGCATACATTAATTATTAAATGCAGGCGTGTCCTGCTCCACGTTCATGGGCGAAATTTCTATAACGTAACAAATTATATAATGTAATTTACATTTGCGGACCTCCACGATTTTGGAGCGCCAAATCTATAAAACGATACATATCATATATAATTTACTTTGTGGAGACCCTTTGTTCGTGGGGAGCAACAATTATACTACGTTACAACTTTATGTGTTATATAACGATACCTTTTATTGTATAGTCATACCAGGTGTAACTATATTAAGACTACTAGATTTATGAGTAGTTAAAATTTCATGTTTATTGTTCTAACAAGCATTCTATATAATAAACATTGGAAATAATCTTCGATCAAGATATCACTCCTTATTAAGTGTTTATATCTTAAGCTATACGGTGTTACACACATTTAAAACACTCTTACATCTAGACATGTTAATAATCTTAATCTAGACATTTATTCAATGTGATTTACTAAAACAAAATAAAATTTAAATGTAATTTTAATTGAATTCATTTACTCAGATCTGACCTCAGCTTGCTCAGTCTATACCAATGTTTTTTAAAAATTAAATTCAAAATTATATTATTTACTCTTAGACTCGCATTAGCTTCATATTAAAAATTTTAAATTATTCTCTTCTACAAAATGCAAATATCTAATCACTTCAATTATTTTACTTTGATAAAAAAATATACTATCTCAAAATTAAACTCTCTGGTTTTCTATATATTTCTCTATATGCGACCGCTCATTCTTACGACTAAAATATTTACCTAAGACTCTAATACATTATTTCTAATTATAAACCTTTTTTGTTTTAATTCATTTTCTCTTTATATAGTCTTTATGAGCTCTTTTAAAAGAATCATTTAAAAATGCATTATGCATGTCACCTCGAGTTTTGATGACCTTACGACTTATTGACGGGGTCCAGTGTTGTCCAGAGTTGGGTTTCCTTTACTCCTGGCTTGGCGTGGTCCTGGATATGTCCAGAGTCCAGCGTCGTTCTCCAGTATTGAGTGGTCCGTCCCAGAGAATTACTATCTGCTGCGAGGTGGATCTCGTACGGCTGTTAGGCGTTTCAAAAGCATCTCCTAACGTCTAGCATCTCGAGTCGCTCTTGTAGTTTCTCTGTCGATACTCTTGCTGACTTAAACGGTCCCGGTACTCTACGTTTCCCGTAATATTGTAAACATAATTACTGAACGTCTTTATTCGTTCATAGATGAGACTTATAAAAAATAAACTGTTCTGCCGATGGACAGCGTGTCCGACTGCAACTGTGTTTGAAAAGAAGAGAAGGGTTTCCAGTCGAAACCTTAATTTATACCCTCTCGAGATTCCGCACCTGTTGGTTCCGAAATTGTCCTGTCGAGACCTGCAGATCACATGCTAGCCCCCACTCCCAAACCTTTTCATATACTTGCAATTTTTTACAAATGGCAATGTTTTGTATGGAATCGAGTAGCACAAATCATAGCTAATTTGATTAAGCACTCACTGTATTAATTTGAGCGTCTTAGTGTAATTTGCGTATTTTTGGCACATTTATGTCGCACTGACTTCGCGTAGTGTGTCCTATTAACGTAATTTTTTTACTGTGGATAACTATAAAATTTTCACACACTTTGGTGCCTTTTGTTTGTTTATACACTAATTAGTTTTCACACAGTGAATTAAAATATTTATTTTAGTAATTACTTGGGGAGGGTAGCTAAGATTCCTGTCTGTACATGCATCACTAACACACACAAGATACACGCGTAACACACATACAATCGAGCAGGTGTTCTTTGCTTGTTGGAACAGGTTAATTTCTCCCCTAGTATAACAATAAAACATTTTTACAATCCCAGACGTGTCCATTTACCCAGGACTTATAATAATTTACAAATTTTATATTTATTTAAATCCAAGCTTAATACAGCATATGGCTGTATCGTTGCAATATTATAACAAATTATATTTTATATAATTTATTTTGTAGAGCCCCACGTTCTTTGCGAGCCAAAATGTAACAAATTAATTTTCTGTAATTTATGTTTGTGGTTGAGGAGCACCACGTTCTTTGGGACGCCAAAATGTAACAAATTAATTTATATAAATTATTTTGTGGAGACCCACGATTTTGGGCGCCAAAATTATAACACAACCACACAATTTGATAATTTAATTTAATCTAATTTGTGAAGTGTTAACACTCATTTAACAGTACTGATACCGTATATGTATAATTGGAGTTCAGGTGTAATTATAATAAGAGTAGTCCTTTTAGGAATCGTAATATATTTTCATTTATTGATTCAAACAAACAAAATAAAAATAAAAATTATATGATAATAATAATAATTGCTTCGCCACAAGATCTTCATTATCTATTGTTTCGATAGTTCTTTAGTTGCCGTACATTCATCATAAAAATATATTTTATCTCTTTTGTCTTATAATATTAATTCTACCTAAAACATTTCTTAGTCATATTATAAATTCTCGATTACTCAGTCTGAATGTGTGCTTTATAATTGGTAATATTTAACTTATTATTCTATACAAAAATTTAATTTATTAAATCAATTATTACTTCTCCAAGCAAGGATTTAAATCATTTTTAAATTGATTGTTCATCATTACAGAAAATATCATTAAAGAAAATTCTGATTACCAGTAAATCACATTCTCTTATCTCTATCTACATAATTATTCTTTAATTTAAAGTGTTTTTATTAATGTCTTTGAATGTCTTTATTCTCTTATTATTACAAATTGGTTTTTCGTCACCTCAATTCTGCAGATTGTCCCATGTCCTCCAGTGGTCCGTCGGTCTTCTCCTTCTGGATATCCTCTTGCGTTCTCCGGTTCCACTGGTCGTCCTCCCGTCTCTCGTTCTTTATGGTCCCATCGGCTGGCTGTAGAATGGAATGACGTGTTGCTCTGGATCGGCTGCTGTTGCTATTTAAACCGTCTCAATTGCTCTGCGTATCGTTCCTCTGGTTGATGTTCTCTGGCCATCTGTCTAGAGTTGATGTCCGTAGTTGTAGACTCATTGTAGACGTCCGACAATTTCAGTTACGGTACTTTTTTTATTACTACTTGAAATAAAACATTTTCCGTAATACTTTACAGTTTATAATATAAAAATCTTGTAGATGTTACACATAGCGTCTAACTCTGTCTGAAGTAATTCAAAATTCGCGTCTCGGATGGACATAGCGTACCGCCACGACGGAAGACTGATAGAAGAGTAAATTTGGCTCTCCTGGGCTCGTATGTATATTCACCAAGAAAACCACACCTGTTGGCTCAGGAATATGCATGTCAAAAACTGTCCGCAGCGTCTGTGCCCCCACTCTCGTCTCATTTCACATTCGCAATTTTTCGCCAATCGCAATGTTTAATGCGGATTTCAAGGTGATCTAATATTGTGTAATTTAATTACGCATATGATATGTAATTATCATAATGATCGCATCACTATTGTAATTACCATGCTTTAAAAATCGCACAGAATTCGCACTGTTGTCAGAATTACATAGAATTCGCACTGCACGTGTGTCTGATTTTAACAAATTTTTAAAAGTCTTTACACTCTTTCTAATATTTATGGTTTGCTTATAATTAAACAAAATCTTAATCTAGCATTTATTTGGGGTGAGATTTCAAACTTTCAGGCTCGAACAGGCTTCACGCACACACTCTATTTACTTGCGTACATGCTTTCAGCGGTAATCACGTGATGTTTCCTGTTGATTCCTGTCTATAAGCCAGCTTGAAATTTCACACCTGCTGGTCTATTACATATTATTAAAATTAATTTAAATATCTATTTTATTTTATATACGCGCATTACGGCATATGCTTGTATTGTCGCAATATATATATTCTAAAGCGATTATTGTTCTTATATGTCGTATTATCTATTTCTCCTGTCCAATTTATAATACCCTTCCTTCGTCCATTTCTTTCTGCAGCCTGCTGGTTCTTTAGCTGCTTGTATTATCTTTTTTTTATATTATCCCATTCCAACTCTATATCTTTACTAGTACTGCAACATATATTTATAATACATAGTAACGATATATAATATCTATAATATATTATCTATATTACTGCAATGTAGTGCTTGTTAAAGATTTCTAGTGTCTACATTCTCCGAACCATAAACTATCCTTTGTTGTTGTCAAACAGTAGTATTTTGCTTTTTCCATCCCTTATGTAATATACAGTTGATGTCAAAAGAAAATGATCAGTAAAATTGTATAACGCCTCAGGGGGTTCTTGTATGTTAAACGTGTATAATAAAGGTTTCTTATTAACTTTTGTGTCGTCTATGATTAATCTAGAAGGTATCACCGACAAGATATGTTTAAGGTATATCATCCTTACTAAAAAGTCCATCTGTTATCTTTAAAGCATTACAAATCACAAATTCAATTTAAAGACTTGCCATTTCTGTTTAATGTTGGCTTTCCATTCGGCCCTATAAGTTTTTGAATGGGATTACTCTTTGACTGTAACGTTTACATCACCAACAAGTATTACACTGGAGTTCTTATTATACTTACCAATTTTTTTTTTGTAGTGTTTGATGAAGCAAAAGTTGTTTCGCTTCTTTCGCTTCTTCTGGACCATAAAACTTATTATGGTAATTTATAATCTTTTATACTTATGTTTCATGATTATTAGTCGTCTACTCACAGCACTATAGTCTTTAACACCTTTTCCAATTTTTAAACCACATGTATAACCACGGCTTTCATTCCCGTAAATTTTGTGTCGAGACTGCTATAAAATATTGCATAATTCCCTGCTAAATGTAGATGTAGCTAGGCAGTAGTGACGTTTGACTGTCACACTGAGTGTGTTACATCAGCAATTCAAAATGTATATATTTAGTCATTAGCGCTATTCTAACTGCAGATTAGATCTTTATGTAGCTGATTGTATCAGGATAATAATAGAATTAATAGTTTTAAGGAACTGATTGGCAAAATTGATGTAATATGTAATGATTCAACTGAAAACAGTAAGGAACTGGGGGAAACAGTATGTCAGATAAAGAACACGCAAGACGTTATACTTCCAAGAGAAGTAAATACAACGGCTTGCTGAAGAAAGCTACCTCCACAAGTTTTATTCTGTGGTGAACTCTTTGCGCTGTCCTTGAACATTCAAAACTTACTGTGTGTATATATATTATATTATTCATTATTCAGAGAGAGAGAGAGAGAGAGAGAAACATACATACATACATACATACTGTTACGAGAAGCGTACAGAACAATCCAGAACATTCTCCATTCCCCCTGTCCAGTGTGGCTTGTGTTGCGCCATTCACGTAGGTGGTTCTAGTGAGTTCCAGGAACACTTGAGATACGCAGTAAGCCGCTGGCGTGCAGTAAGGAGGCAAAACTGTACTGCACCTCTGCGGGGCCTATATAAAGCCATAGCAACCGGATTGTCAGTTCCGTTACGTGAGCGATTTTCGCTAGTGCGGATTGCGTGTTTGTCGAAGCGAAGCGTAACGTGTCTTATAATTGTGCGGTTCGATTGTAATACAATTGTTTTTATATCAGTTCACATTTTTTATTGCGTGTGAACAATTTTTATTGATTTGTTGGAAGAGGCTGTCTTTTTAATTGCAAAGTGTTTAATTGTGATAATTAAAGCTGGTGATTAGTGACGTAACTGGTGTCTTGTATTTTGTTTTCCACTGTACCATACGACAATCGAGTAGGCCGTCGTAACAAGACATACAGATAGACAGACTGACAGCACCGTCATATTGAAGTTTTAAAATTGTTTTAACATATTTCAACCAAGTTAATCTAATAAAGGCTATTTTACAAAATGGCAACTACTGTAAAATATCTTACTTTTATGGGGGTCGAACTACATGATCATTTAGGCAACCATGTTTTGTCTTTTTGAATCCATAATCTTTTCCTCAAAAGATTTAGTTTCATAAATAAAAAAGAATGGGAACTAGTGATGATGGAAATCTAATTAATTGACGTAATCCGTGTACTAGATGTAGAAATGTGGCAGGAAAAGAATATCTTTGCAGAAAGATATGCAGGATACTTCGTAGACCGCACCTAATTAAATAAACAAGCAGTGATAAGAAAGTTCTGTGAATTTCTTTAAGACAAAGAAAAACTAGAAACTCAAATACATTTTCAGAAAAATTAATTCCATTTTTAAATTTAATTAAGGCAATGCCTGTGTTGTCAGACAAAGTCGAGAGAGGTTTTTGCAAGCAGATTTTACTGTGACTAACAGCAAAGTTTCACTAATAACTGAAACTGTTTCCTTCATAAAGCTGTTTGGATCCTTTATAAAACTGCTACACGCGGTTTCCACAATTATATGTTCATTGGATCTTATTTATTTTGTGACCGGCATTTTGTTTTCAATGTCAAAGTTAAGGATATGTATAAAAAGACAGCGTATGACGAGGGAATGGAAAGATCGTGAACAATTTTTAATTACAGAGAAACATTTGAAATCGTTAGTTCTTCAAACGATTTGTCTGAATTTTACAAGCAGTCTTTTGTCATCTGAAACTATTTTCTTTATACACAGTACTAGTTTAAGGACAGATAATACATTTCAGTGAGAAGAAATCAAACAATGGAATTTAAGCAAACATTAGAAAAGCCTGACTTTGTATAACAATGACCATCTTAGTTTAAGCAAACAATGGATTTGATATACAAATTAACTTAGTAAACAGCTAAGACAATACTAATATAATGATATTATTCTCTATTCACTACTTGTGACATTATCAGTTGGTCAGTTGTTGACTTCAGTATCGGTAAGTTGTTACTCGTAAATACTAGGAAGTAAACACTTAAGTATTACAATCCGTAAGAGGTGACCAGATGTGTGAGGGCATTCCACACTTAACTAGACAGTAAAAAAATTATCTCTCTCTCTCTCTCTCTCTCCCTCTCCCCCCTCTCTCCCTTTCCCTCTCCCTGTCCACACACACACACACACACACACACACACACACAATTAACATACTTCATAAATTAAAAATTTATCAGATTGCATTATTAATCTTATGATGTGCTAAGTTGAGCTGGAAAATAACAAAAGCACCTACATGACTCTTTACGCGCTCAAGGCACGAAGGCGTTTGGAGTTCATTCTGCGCGGAAGACTTGCGTAACACTCTAGATCAGCGTTTCCCAAATGCCGGGTCGCGACCCGGTACCGGGTCACGAAAGCAAGATGCAGAGTCGCAGAAAAATTTTACGAAAGTTACGAAAATATGTTATTTAAAAAAATAATTTAATTAAAATAAGCGCCTAATAAAGTCACTAGATATAAATCTATATCAAGTGACTAATAATACATAATAGGGTCTGTATATAATTAAATAGATAAGTACATAAAAGTACAGAAAACCTGAAAATTTCGCAACGTTTTACTGATTAACTGATTTTTTAAATAGGAGCAAGAAATACATAGTTTAAAATAGCTAAAAAAAACACAAGAAAATCTAATCACGCGTGACACTGGACAGTCTTAATATAGCGTTCATGGACGTATTTTGGTTTCTGCGCAAGTCTGCGCAGTGATGACATTTGTGTACTTCCCTCAGCGTTTCCGCTATAACCTTTTATTAATAAATACGTGTTCGGCGTGTGACAGTTTAGTTCTTATTTTCATGCGTGTATTCTCACTCTCAGTGATTATTTGTTAGTTATTAGTTCAGTTACTACGTACTTTTTTTGTATTTATTACATACTATTACATCTAATTTATCAATGGATAAATGGTTAATAAAACAACCAAAAAACAATGTGCCGGTTAGAACCGGTAAACAATGAAATGATGTGCAGACTAAAACAATTTTTGTGGGTGATACTAACAATAGACAGTTAAGTGACAGTCAGCCAAGCACGAGTTCTGAGAGTAGCACTATAAACGGCCGCATGATGTGTTATCTATTACACATGCAAAAAAGACGAAAACAACCTGGATCCGACAGTATTTTGACGATTATATAAAATTTGGTTTCATGAAAGGTGCTGATGAAAAACCATTGTGTGTTATCTGATGTACGGCACTATCAAATGAGTCCATGAAACCTTCAAAATTGAAGCGCCACTTAGAATTAACACACCCGATCTACATTAACAAGCCGATAGATTTCTTTATAAATAAAAAGAAAGAATTCATAGCTAGCAAGAAGACTATGACTTCGAATTTTTCTCAAGGTGCTTTGTCTGAAAATCTAGTTATGGCTTCTTATGAAATATCCCAATTAATTGCTGAAACTGGGTATCCTCATACAGTTGCGGAAAAGTTAATAGTTCCAGCAATGAAAATATTGATATCTCGAATATGTGATAAAAAACAGCAAAACAGCATAAATATGTTGTCTCTCTCCAATAACACAGTGAAGCGTAAAATTGTGGAAATAGCAGATAATATCGAGGAAACTGTTGTAGGTCGCTTAAAACGGTGCAGTTTTTTGTTCTCTTCAAGTCGATGAAAGTACAGACATATCGGACAATGTCAATTTAATGTGTTTTGTGAGATATGACTTTGAGTATACATCTAATGAAGAATTTCTATTTTGCAAACCATTAAATACAAGAACAACAGCAGAAGAAATTTTTATCTTGATTTACACTTATATCAATCGAAATGACATTGACTGGAAAAAATGCGTGGGACTGAGCAGCGATGGTGCCCGCGCAATGGCAGACGTCCGTACGGGGCTTTTTCCAAAAATAAAAGTCATGGCACCAGAATGTGTATGGGTGCATTGCAGCATACACAAAGAAGCTTTGGCCATAAAAAAATCCCATTGCTTTTTCAAACTGCTATGCAAGAGTGTATAAAAATTATAAATTTTATAAAACATCGTCCTCTGAATTCCAGGTTATTCACTGCATTATGTAAAGAAATGGGTAGTGAACATAAACATCTTCTTTTACATTGCGAAGTACGATGGTTATCCAGAGGAAATGTTTTGAAGACACTTTTTGAAATGAGAGAAGAAGTTTTAATGTTTTTAAACCAACATCCCCCAACGGGTAAGGATGCAATATTTGAATTTAAAGATAGTTTTAGTGATGTTAATTGGTTGATTAAGTTGTCCTTTGCGACATATTTGATTTTTTAAATAAAATAAATCTTTCGTTACAAGGCAACACTGTTATTATATTCAAAGTGCAAGAGAAGATGGAAGATGCGATGAAAAAGCTCAGTTTGTGGATCTATCGTGTGGAAGCAGGAAATTATAATGCTTTTATCAAGCTAACTGAAGTGCAAAAAGAGTACAATATTACTTCCATGCCTGATGAAATTTCAAGTGCTCTCAAGGAACACCTGATAGGATTGCATACAAATCTGAAAGAATATTTTCCTCCAATTAATCGCAACAAAGCATGGATAAGAAACCCTTTCACAATTAATATAGAATCAGAAACGGAATTATTGGATTCAGATATTGAATCCATAATTGAACTGTCTTGTGATACAGCGCTTAAAGACAGTTTTGACAAAATACCGTTGATGGATTTTTGGCTATCCTGTCGCCAGGAGTGTCCATTTTGAAACCTTTTGTCACAACTTATAAGTGTGAAACAGCCTTCTCAACACTTGTTTTTCTAAAAAATAAATACAGAAACCGATTAGATGTCGAATCCGATTTAAGAATAAAGTTGTCATGTTTTTCTGCAGACCTGAAATTTCTAGTTGACGAGAAACAGCATCAAACTTCCAATTAAAAATTTTGTTATTGTTTTACTGTACTTTTACATTTTTGTTACTTTAATAATAAATGAAAAATCTTTGAACAATAAAATTTGTTTCATTTTACCAATAAGGCAAAAAATTTTTACTGAATCACGAAGGAAAAATATTAAAATTGCTCCTGGTCAGTTTTTCCCAAAAGCATAATTTGCCGGGTCGCGAAGTTAAAATGTTGAAATAACCGGGTCACGAACAAAAATGTTTGAGAAACGCTGCTCTAGATAATTCGAGGTGCACTTCCACATTTCTCTCGACTGTTCTATCTGCATCTAGGCCCGCTACGTCACTACAACGTTCGGTGGGCAGGGTCAAAATTCATGGCGGCTGAGTTTAGTTATACCAGACGATACTACTGTTGCGGAGCGAAGTGATCGTCGAGGGTTAGTGAAAAGTGGTTATTGTGTTAATTAATGCAAAACTGTAATAAGTTGACATTTTTATTGTTATGTGTTGGACAAATATAACTTGAATTATTGCATAAGAGTACCTTAATTCATTTAATACTGTTGTTGTGTCTAATTAAAGTTTGTAATTAGTGACCTCATTGGTGTCCGTCATTCTGTTTCCATTGGTCAACACGATGATCCGTGAGACCGTCATAACGATATATTATTCACTTACCTAATGGCAAATTTAATGGTAAATTTCATTTTCTTATTTACTTAGTAAGTTAGTCAAAAAGAGACACGTAATAATATGTATTTTACTAATATTCACTGTGTCCGACATACTATTAAAAATAAATTTATATAAGAATTAAATAAACTTAAATATTATTCAATATTTACGTATTTTAATCGCAGGTGCTTGCGCCGTATTTGTACACAAATGGTAATCGCATTCATACCATAATTATTTTTCGTATGTGTTTTTAAACAAAATACGAATTATACTCATTTCGGTTATAATTCTAGTTACATATTCAAATACTAGTTTCCCAAAGTAAACGATCAATTAAGTGTAGGTCGACGTTAACGCTTAATTAAATTGAGCTTAATTGTAATTTTCTTGTATTTTAATATAACACAGAACATAAATAATTTTGGTTTTGTGTTTCACGAATTAGATTCTATTGATCAGTATTATCTACTATCGTTTACGTGCTGTCTAGGAAAATTATTGGAGAGAATGGCTGGCAACCGGCTCACCTGGTGTCTTCAGAAACACGTCCCACTGACCGTACATCAGTGAGGGTACTGGAAGAAACATTTTGCTACTGATTAACTAGTATATCTCGTGTCGCAGTTCAAAACAGTTAAATGAAGGCAAACGAGTGGTTGCTGTATTCTACTTGATAAAAGCATTCGATAAATTTCGGAGATACAAACTGTTGAAAAAATTACAGTATTGGCGGTTAAGAGGTAATTTGCCAAAATTCATCTCCAGCTTTCTCTGGGAGTTCAGGTTGGACAATCACTGCTGAACACGAACTGAAAACTGGATTAGCGCAAGTATCTCCTTTAAGAGGCACGCTTTATACTGTAACCGTCAACGGGATCTTTGGGAGTATTGAAACGTCAGTTGGGACATGTATGTTAACAATCTTGCACCGTTCTACTTATCTAAGGCAAAGGCAATGATCAAGCGGAAAATGCTAGACGCTATAGACACATTGATAGAAAATAATTTAAGATGAGATTTATGATCTTCTTTATACTGTCACCTTCTTAAAATAAATGCATCTATTGTGGCTAGCACTACGCTTCCCACGCCCCGTATTAACCCAGAATGTTACTCCAGGTTCTCATTTCCACAAATTGAGCTGATGTGGAGACTGTATATTATTGTGGGTCCGGGATTCAAACGCACAATGTCTAGATTAGTTAACAGGCACAGTGCCCACTAGTCTACTGAGATCCCACTTAAAATGTGTTTGCTTACTAGATTTTAACTAAACCAAGTCACTAAACAATGACCAGATGATGCTATTGTTTGCAATATCACTTCCTTTTAAAAATGTTTTGTCAAAATGTAGAGCTCTACTATTAGAACACCATATTTGACTTCACCATCAAAGACTGAGTCTAACATAATGTGATCAATCTCATTGGAACGTAATTACTCTTAAAACTAAAGAACTGTAATTACTCCTTCACAACTGTTATGTTTTTATTTGTTACACTTTTCGCTAAACATTTTTTTGAAGAAATATTTATAAAAAAGGTGGTAATGATATGACCATGTCTAAGCATGTCTCCTAATGTGCACGATAGTATAATTTGTTTAAATTATATTCAGTAGATAATTTTTATCAGCGTTTTATCATATTTTAAGAGGATCGGTATTTCCATAAAATTTGGAGGCGAATATACAAGTTAACTTTAATCAAATTAAGTGTACAAAATAGAAAACTGTAGAGTCTTACAGTTATATAATGTTAAAGATAAACTGTTGCGACAGTTGACATACGGCAACGCTGAGCTACGTTCAATACAGAGGATCGTATTTCTTCATTACGGTAAGCCTCAACAACACATACGTCTGCGTGCGTGCGACGTCTTATGTATGTCCACTACAACACGCTGCTGCATTTATGTCTTGATGTATGTTTTTGGAATTCGGTTATAATCGCCGACGATAACGACTAATAACTCTAAGCAAAAAAGTCTTTATAAAATAAATTAAATTACTGAAACAAGCTGATAATTAAACTGAATCCGTTATCTTTTCACGATATTAATTGATGACTCGTTGGGCACTTAGTGAAACATATTAATACAAAGGTTTTTAAAAATATATAAACACTTGGTACGTTTCACAGTTTTTATTTATCTCTGACAGCTGTTTCGACTTCTTAAGCCATTGTCAAAGAGATGAGTGAACACTAAACAAATGATATAAGGGTGGTGGACATCTATTTAGGGCCTGTATCGGAACATGTCTGATGTGTGAAGATGGAGAGACACTTGACCTTCCCTTAGCTCCTGCAACCCCCTCTCAATATTCACACCTCACACATGTTCCGATACATGCCCTAAACAGATGTCCACCTCCCTTACATTCTCTCTTTAGTGTTCACTCTACTCTTTGACAATGGCTTAAGAAGTCGAAACAGCTGCTGTCAGAGTTAAATAAAAAACTGTGAAATGTTCCAAGTGTTTATATATTTTTTAAAACCTTTGAATCCGTTATCTTTAGTGCCGCTTGGATTTACTACTCTATTAGTTTTAAAACGTATAGCCTGGTTTCAATAACGAGAAAAGAGAAGAATATACTGACGTTATGTTAAAATTACAAATACTAATTTTAGAAATAAGAATTCAGTTCTAACTCCATACAATGTGAATGCGAAGTTACTAATACATCCATTTATTAAAAATACTAGTGTAGCAGGGATAAACTGTATAACTTTAACAGGTTTGATATTTCCATAGTCACTGTTGTGTTCCTGTTTGAGAACTTTCAGATGGAAGTATTTTGATTACATAAAAAGAGTCGATTAAACAAGTTTTATCGTTGAACGAAAAAAGCGAGTTCTCAGTTTTAATCTCTATCGTTTGGCATTTGTCTGTATCTCCGAGTATGAACTGTCCGGCTGCTTGGGAGTAGTATGTCTCACAATAACTTTTGAATGCGCTAACCAACTGTTGTAAGTTGTTGGACGCATGTCCTAACTTTTAGCCCAACAGACCCTTCTTGTTTTTGAGATTGATTTCCACAAAAAGTAAGGGGGGAGGGCAGAAGACAAAAATGCGGAAGGTTAAAAGTTTACAAATATAGCAGAAATTCATGTAGGGCGTCAAATTAAAGAGAATTTTAAACAAATTTTCAACATAGTGTTCATTTTCTTAAATTCCAAAATTTTAGCATACCAGAGCCTTCAACGTAATAGAAATCAGAAACAATTGTAAAATTCTATGCCAGGTATCGAACTACAGTGAATTTAAATCCAAAGACAAACGTAAAATTTACTCTAGACTTATTTTAATTTCAGAAGACATAAATGAAAAGCAAATTATTGAGAAAACTGTAAAAGTCTAGACGGGGCATCAGATTATGAAGAGTTTTATTCAAAAAGCAAACTAGTTATCTTAAATCATGACAAAATTAATATCTTCCAAAACACTTACAAAGTTTGGGCCTCTTTTAAAACGTAAACTATGTAATAATGCAATAAGAATAATTTATTTATTGGTATCAGTTATGAATATTTTTAAAAAGTATTACATATAGGCTTATAGGTATGAAAACATAAGTTAAATAAAATGCAAACCAAATGCAGTAAAATGGTGGAAGAATTATGCTTCAGGCAGATTACTAATGACATAGTGTTCCAGTATTTTGCTCATATACTAAACCAAGTCGAAAGAGATTCAGTTAACAACACACGCAAAAACGCAATAGCTACATGAATGTAAAAAGAGGTAAGCGAATGCCCAATGTAGTTGTTTGCTTCCTGCCATGAACATTACCTGTCCAGAAAAATTAAAATATCAAGAAAAACCTTCGTGTGCTTGGCGACAATTAAAAAATTCACCATAAACAAATTTATCTCATGGACGTGTTTGTCCTCTTACACGTTTTTTATAAACAGAAACTTACAGACAAACATACAAAAGTAGGTAGCAGATAATAAGAAAAAGCAGCTGAGTGGCGCCGTATGAATGAAATAATATTGAGAGAAGATGAAGTCAGGTGGGAGTAACGAGGGAAGTCGGGGAAAACAAGACGCAGAAGCTTTCTGTGTTGAAAGGGTTCAACGCGGAATGGGACGTGATGTGAATGTAGCAGAGAAGTGACGTCAGCACCTTGCACGTAATTCGATAATATATCACAACTTTGGTATTACGATTTGTTTGGAAACTTCAGTAATTTACTTACTTCATCTGTATTCACCAGCAGCCTCTTCATAAGTCTGTCATTTTAGACAAATAAATTGTATATTTTAACTAAATTCTATGGTATTACTATGTTCTCCTATATTATAGGTAACTATTATGAAAATTTTACGAGTTAAATTTTTTGAAAAATACTTTTTTACGAGTTATTTCTAATATAGCTTTTAAGTAAATATTGGCATACTTATTGGCACAATTCTCAAAATGTTTTGGATATTGGTATTTTGTTATTTTCAATTAATAAAAATTGGAGTATTATTAAGTACTTTTAAATGTTTTGTAGAAGATCAAAGTAAATTTGAAAATGTACAACTATTTTACTTACAACTGTTACAATGTAAAACAGTGATTTTAATTTTTCCTATTTTAAAAATTAATTCTTAATCTGTCCGAAAAGTGTTTGCACGTACAAATATACTTTGTAACTTCTTCACTTCCGCAACAAACGTATTTGGTCTGTTCTGCCTCTGTCACCTATCTATCGCGATCCTGAACGTAGGAGTTATTTGTGTTTGAAAACGTGTGATCAGCCAACGTTAAAAGTACACAAAAAGCATGTAGTAGTGTTAAAAATATAAGTACAAAATCATAATAATTGTTTTTGTGTAAAAATTTTACTTTAAAATTTATTGTATATACTTTCATAATATGAACACATATAGTGTGCATTTTCTTGATTTATCCTCTTCAACTAATTAGAGTTTCGTTGATTGGTTGAAACGTCTAGACACATTACATTAACGTAGTTTATTGTTACTGAACAAATACAATGAGCTCTAAGTTTGATATTAACACATAATATATTATTAGCTTATTATTAAAATTTATTTAATATGTTGCTTGTAGAATTGTTGAGTCTTTGAATTTGTACACATATATAATAGGGCTTTTAGCGGTACCTGTGTAGCTGTGTAAATGTAGGCCTATTAGCGCTTCGCTGCATGTGTCAAACGTAGCGAGTTTTGTAAAAAAAAACGATGTATGTCAGCAAGAGCTTAGAAGTGAGTGCACATTGCCAATGGAATGGAACGCATGATTGAAGCATTTACAGCAAACGTTAGCTGAGATATTTAAGGGACCGTTTCAATACTACCACAGCTAACTTCCAACTAACGGGATCATTTCAGAGTAAACCACGTTTGTTTCCCGCTGGGATTGAGTAGATATAGGTGACGCAAGGAACTCACGCATCAGCACCCACATGAACCTGGCCGTGGGAGAGGCAGGGCGACATCAAATCAGTACACTAACAACTCGTTTATCCGAATCGCGCTTATACGAAAATCGGGTTAATCCGAAACAATTTTTAGCAAATTTTAAAAATACACAAAAGCGTTTTCCTGTCGCTATAATCTATATTTAATAGCGTAGACAAGCGATTCCAAGTGATATAAAGTAGAAAGTCAATAATCAGAACTAATTGGGATAAGGGGTACACTGAATTTAACGATTTGTTCGGATTTTCGAACATAAAGTGTTATGTTCATATATTGTAAACATAAAGTACTGTATAATGTTATTGTTTAAATAGAAGTTTCGGTTTATCCGAAATTTCAATTATCCGAAACGGGCGCGGTCCCATCAAATTCGGATAAACGAGTTCTTAGTGTATCTGTAATTTTTAATGACTGGTATGGTCTCTAAGGAAGAGCAGTGGATGTCTGTGAGTCACAGAATTTTTTGTTAGTTTGATGTGATGGCCAGGGGGGCTGTAAGTAGGGACGCCCCTCCGTTCACGTTCATGCTCTACTATTAATGTTGCTACTTAGTTGTATGTGTGAGAGTCACATTCAAACGTCCTTTGTGAGAGTTTTTAAGGACTTTGCGTGGACGATACCGACACATCTCCAGATGAGTTGTTTTTGAGAGTGGTTTTGAAGCTGCTGGCATAGGTGTTGTTATCATGTAACATAGTTTGCAGACCTTTCACAAGACTGAAGAGAATAGATGGGTTATTTTAACATTGAAAATGTTTATAAGGACGTGTCGCACATTTGATAGGACGTGTTTCACGCGGCCTATCGCTGGTGCGTGATCGAAAATGGGAACCGGTGAGTTTCCATAGAAACTGCTTCTTTGTTGTCAATAACATAGTACACATATAAAATTCGCTTATGAATGCGACTACATTTAACTTATAATCTGTACATTGGTAAATGAAGGATGAATTCATTGATTCGTGAATGAAGAATGAATTCATTGATTGGTGAATGAACATAAATATATATATTTTTTAGATTTATTGAAGCATTTTCAATGCCCTTCTCTGTGCATTGCATTTGTGCAATGGCTGTAAATTTTTACAAAGCAAGTCTGTCTCATCGTTGCATGTGAAACATATCTGCAAAAATTTGAATTTAGATTTGTCAGGAGATAGTACAGGAGATTCGAGGAGGTGGTAAACCTGTCCTTGCACTTTAAACGTTGCCACAAATTTGAATTTAGATTTGTCAGGAGGTAGTACAGGAGATTCGAGGAGGTGGTAAACCTGTCCTTGCACTTTAAGCGTTGCCACAAATTTGAATTCAGATTTGTCAGGAGGTAGTACAGGAGATTCGAGGAGGTGGTAAACCTGTCCTTGCACTTTAAGCGTTGCCACAAATTTGAATTCAGATTTGTCAGGAGATAGTACAGGAGATTCGAGGAGGTGGTAAACCTGTCCTTGCACATTAAACGTTGCCACAAATTTGAATTCAGGTTTGTCAGGAGGTAGTACAGGAGATTCGAGGAGGTGGTAAACCTGTCCTTGCACTTTAAACGTTGCCACAAATTTGAACTCAGATTTGTCAGGAGGTAGTACAGGAGATTCGATGAGGTGGTAAACCTGTCCTTGCACTTTAAACGTTGCCACAAATTTGAATTCAGATTTGTCAGGAGGTAGTACAGGTGATTCGATGAGGTGGTAAACCTGTCCTTGCACTTTAAACGTTGCCACAAATTTGAATTCAGATTTGTCAGGAGGTAGTACAGGAGATTCGAGGAGGTGGTAAACCTGTCCTTGCACTTTAAACGTTGCTACAATTTTTCCTTGCTAGAAAGATTTTAGCACCAAATGATGTCATATGGAAAGCCGAACTATACTTCTTGGTCTTATCAAAAAATCTTTAGTGTGCGGTTGAACACAGGTTAGAAGTCTGTGCAGAGGGTCAGTTGGCTCACGTATTTTCTCTTCAAGCCAGCAAGTTCGAAGAGGCTCATAACGTCACTTAAGAATTTTATAGTGCTGACAGAGTACTGTCATCCACCAATTTCCAACAGCTTGGTCAGTGTTGTAAGCCAGCTTGGGGTTGTAGTGGAATCCTGTATCTTTCTTTACTCTCCAAAGTCTGAACAATCTATTTTGAAGTTTTGTAACCGTTTCTGGCGCTCAAGCTCATTCTCATTTTAGACTCTTTTTCGTCGTCTACCTTTAATTTCTATACTCTTTTCCTCTTTTCTGTATTTCTTCTTCAGATTCATTTCCTATTCTGTTTCTGCTCAACACTCTTAAATTGTGTAATCCTTTCTATCTTTTTTCTTCAGTTTTATTCTATATTGTTTTTCAAACCGCACGCAAAAAATTCATTAATTGTTTTCTCTACTTTAATTTCCTTGTATTTTTCTCTTTATATTTTGCTTTCTTACATTTCCAATCCCCTCTTTCTTTTCTTCTCTGTCTCATTCCTAAATCTATTGTTGTGTTTTTCTTAAGTCTTTCTATGTCATCTCTCTTAATTCTTCTGCCTCAACCTTAAATCTTCTTTTATTCCTCTTCCTTAAGTCCTTGAGTCTCTTTTCTCTTTTTCTTCTGTTTCAGAATCTTCCTAACCTTATTTCAAATTTTCAGGAACTTTTAAAGAGGCCTATAGAGTATACCTAATATTTCTGTTATTTTTTGAACTATATGTTACATGAGGTATAGTGTTATTTTTTTGGTTACATGTTTTTATACCTGCTTTCCGCTTAGATGGAAGAAGAAAAGTGTCAGGTTAAGGGACGCTGGAGGTTTGTGCATTTGACTTCTGATACACGCCGCAATGCTCGTCTTATGGGGTTCCAGAAAATCTTAACATTTTGTCGCATTGCCTTCTACAGAAGATACAGTATATTCTCTGTTAGCGTACACTTTGTTTTGTAATCGAGGTACACACCTGCAGCTGCCTGCACCCCACAAGCAGGGTCACAAATAAGTGCACATATAAAGTACTTCTGTAATATGTCCTGGACGCGACATACAATTTGACTCCTCACCTCCACTGCTGTTCAGCATCGCCGTGGACACTGAACGCCAGAGCCCGGAATAAACATCCCCATCACCCTGCATACGAACAACACAGAGTTCAGCGAGTGATCGTCTTTGGCTTTCACTTTCTCCATGGGCCAGTAACTACGAATTACTTAAAATTACTGAAGTAAGCCAGGGAACTGAATAGCCATACAAATAACCGGAACTACGGTTCTCAATGGAAATCGGTAACATAAGCTTCGGTATCGAATGCAAATGAAAACAACGTAATACAATAAATTAAGCTAAGGTATTAAATGCAAATAAGCTACTGTACTGAATAAAACTGGAAAAATTTAACCCTATAAATTGAACGGCTAACAAAATAAATTCGAAAGAATAAAAGAAAGTAAGGAATGCAAAAAAATAACGGATAGAATACTAAAGAATGCAAAAACTAATAACGAAAATATGCTACGGTGAAACTAATTATTGAACTAAGTCACGGAACTGCTTTGACCTATGAACAATCTAATTAGAGATCTAGATCGATTACTTATGGTAAGTAAACAATTTTACTAAAACGAGAATCTTGAGTTGGCCGACGTCGGGTAGGTGGTTACTTGTTTGGTTTACTGCAACAACCACGTGATAGAACTCACACTCCAGCATACCCAGTTCCACCTATCCACAGGCAAATCACAGCTCTGTAATAACTTTTCTGTCAAAGGCGATTGGAATAGTTCTGTCCGAAATGGGACATTTTATATCTTACTTCTTAATCTTCATGAGAACTGTTATTTAAAATACGTGTACACTTCCATTTAAAAGTTAATAAGTGACAGAATTTAAAGGATAACGGTACCAGTGCGCTTCGCTGCACTATGAGAATCCTGTTTACTTAATATCTCGAAAATTTACCTGAACACTTTTTCGGGTTTTGATCTTCAAGTTTTAACTGGACCTTCAGGAAACGTTTGAGAAAAAAAGTTTTGATCATCGCTTTGGGAGTAACTTCTCCACTAGATGTAATATGGTTACGCTCGCGAACTAGAGCTATTTGTTCTTGTAAGCCACTAAGGATGGCTAAGGGGTTATTTTTGAACCCCTAAGGATAGCTCACTCTGGAAAGATCGGGAATTTTTTAGTTTTTAGTGATCTTGTGGGTATAAGCTTTTTTGATAACGACGATAAAAATTTTGACATGCCTGGGAGTGTCTTATTAATAAAAATACGTATGTTTTCCTTTTTATTCTTTTATACGTACTTACCAACATTGCTACACTTCCATTGTGTTTTAATTTTAAATATATTATACTATTCTATTCTATAAATATAGGCCTATCTATTCAACAATAGAACGTCTCTTATATTTACATTCTTTTCCTAACACATTTAGTTTCGCAATACTTCTGTATCTCATCATTACTTAACACAACTATTGGTAAGTAATTGTCACTTGTTCTGCTTTATATTGCTCTAAATTATAACAAGCAACGAAAATTAAAAATAAAATATTTTAGCAAGAAGATAAAGAATAGAAAGAGATCATGCTTTTCCAGAAACTAGAGTTCAGAAGTTACTAACCTGAAATTAAAGTTCCACGAGTGTGGCGTACAACCTCAATCAGGATATATCACTTGTAGGAAGCTCATTCCCATCATTACAGGTTATAAACGAATGTCGGACTCCCAAGTAACAAAAAAAATTATAATTTCAGCCTAGTTAATTTTGACTACGTACATAGTGACTGATACACATTATATCTATTTGCCTCGTATATACTTCACATACACCGTATACATACATCGATTTTTCTTATTTGCTGTTTCGCTTCTTCGCTTCGTATGTTATGAACCAAAAACATTGTAAAGTATACAATTCTTCTTCTTCTTCTTCTTCTTCTTCTTCTTCTTCTTCTTCTTCTTCTTCTTCTTCTTCTTCTTCTTCTTCTTCTTCTTCTTCTCTTTAAGGATTAGGTTATACAAACCTGCCCGGCACCCATCTCATCCTCGGTCGACCTTCTTATTACAATTTTTTTGCCTGTTATTATTCTTCTTACAAGTATTAAAATTGTAACACATTGTGACTCATGGTCGCAAAAAAAAATTAAAATTTTGCTATCACGTTCTCAGTAGGTCATAAGAGAATAAAAGGAAGAACGTTTCGGAATATCAGTAGCTGTCCACAACATAACCATAAATATCGTGTTCAGATCAATGTCTTTCAGTTGTCATTTTCATTATATGTGTGTCATATGTGAAACACAGAAAATTGCGTTTAAATTACACGTTGTATACAACAAAGCGCCTGTGGCAGTAACGCCTATAATTTGGTGATGCGGACGGACTGTGACACGACGTCCGTTAATGGTATGTTATCTCTTGATCCTCTGAATAGCACACAATTTTATATAATCGACTTCATTGACAGGGCGACAAATACGCCTTGAATTAGTTTAGCGAAACAGAAAGTGATTTGTTACTGTACTTATGCACTTCTGAAAATTCGTTTTTAATGACAGTGCAAATGCGTGAACAGTACAAATTCTAAAGCACCAAAACAAGTCTTACGTTGATCTATAAAATTGTGTTAAAGCCTTAAAATACTAAGGTCTGTCCAGTAAAATGTAAATTATTACAATATTTTAATTTGGCCTTTTTAAAATAAAATAAAGTATTTTCTACCGCATTAACATCAACAATATCTTGAACATGTTATAAGCATACAATATTATATAAAACCTTTATCCTTTAGTGCACATGGAATTACCAAACAATTTACTCCAGGATTTCAGTGAACAGATCAACGTGACTGAACTTTGTCATTGACATCTAGTACAAAGCTAAAATATATATTTTCCCCAAATTAAAAGTTTATTAAATTTATTAACTTCCGGATTTTATACACGTACTGTTTTCTTCTTCTCCTCAATCCAGAAGTTGGTGGGCTTGTAATTTCTACCCTTCAGAAGAGAGTCTTTCAATATCTTGTACTCCTTTGGTTTCTTCCATATATTCCTGTCTGGGCCTCCCCCCCCCGCAATATGCATCTTAGTCTTTTCGTCGTTCAGGGTGACGAACTAGTTTGAATAGCGTAGCAGGTGACCAATCCAACGGCTTCTATTTTCGCAATGATTTTAATCATAAGCCGTCGTACACGTAAGTACATTATGTACCTCTGTCATTGTATAAGTACCTTAGTGAATTATTTCGCATTATGTAACAATATTAAGGATTGGTGCTAATTCTCTAACGACCGTCTGTGCGAACAACAACAGCTCAAGCAACTGCAGGGTTGCAAAGAGAAAGGATGTTAAGTTGAATTCATTTAGTTCTATAAAACAAAAAAGTAATAATACATTCAGAAGTATCATGTAAAAGCTGTTTAGAAGTAAAAAGATATAGTGAAAACAATTAACAGACCCACAAAAGAAAATTATAAAATTTCGATAATAGCATATTTATAATGTACTCCTCGTTAGTATTGAATGAAATGTATATTAATATGTCTTCTCTTGGTTACCGTGTAACCAGGGTTAGGCTGCCTTATGTGAGACGTTTTGAAATCAGGAAAGTGTAACCATCATTATGCTACAGCAGCCTTTTATTTCCCCAGAATTTCATCCCATGTACTCATTTCCACAGGCTGATTCGACCCAGGGACTCAAAAACGCACCTTGTTTTTTTTATGCACCCGGGACTCAAATCCGGAACATTTAGATTATTAGCCAGGCGCCATACCCACTAGTCTACTAACCCGCAATCAAATTATATAGCAGCTTTTAACATTTTTGATAAGCAACTTTGTCACTTAAGTACTGATGAAAACTAATAACTATTCTAATTAATGTTAACGAATATAACATTCAGTACTTCAATTTCTAAAAATAAAAAATCAAATAAGAATCTGTAAACTTTTATATTTAAAATTAAAACTAAAGATATGTTTTTACAACTAAGATATACGAGTTCTAGGTTTTATAAAAAACACGATATATTTCGTATAAGATATAACAAATGAAGAAAAAGAAATATAAAGATTAAAACTGGCTAAACGGTAATTTCGGAGTAGTGATCACGTTATTCAGGAACAAAAATATATCAATATTCATATTAATAATATTCATTTTAAAATGTAAGTTAAAAATTTAACTTATCTTGCATAGTAATTAAATATGTTTGGCAAAGAAAATATTTATTTAATTTGTAACGTTTACAAAATATTTAGGACTTTACTTTCAAACAGAAGGAAAGACGAATTTTTCACATTTTCAGTAAGTACTGGAGTACAACAGCTTAAAAGTAACGATTATGTATATATTACAATTGATCATTATTAACTAAATTTGTAATAATATTCATGAATAATGTGTATACTTCTATTTTATTGTTGATTAACAGTTGTTCTGTAAAAATACTGATACGCTATTGACCACGTCACGGAGCGTGAGATTGTTTCAGACGTTCACAGAGTAGTCTACGCGGTAGAATAACGTTCTAGGTCAACGAGATGCCCCCTCCAGACTCGACAACTCTAGAAGCATCCGGATTCGCTATCTGACTATCCGTCTAAAATACAAGGCGGCGGATATTATATTGGATTTTTGAGGCGGCCCTGTCAATGATATGATACACCAGAGATATGACAGTGCGGTTTGCGGAGTTACAGGTGGCTATTTATTAAGTACAAATCAAGTGATTGTTGCGGATTACTGGGAAGTCATAATTGTGTTAATTAGTGCAAAACTGAAGTAAGTCGACATGTAGTATTGTGTGTTGGACTAATTCAACTTATTCTTCGTATTGTTTAAATTAGCAGCCATCCTTACTATTTCTTTTATGAACTTGCTAACTGCTATAATTTTTTATTGTTCGACTAAGCTTTTCGTCATTACTGACATCTTCAGGTCTTAAACAACCTTAAGACCTGAAGATGTCAGTAATGACGAAAAGCTTAGTCGAACAATAAAAAATTATAGCAGTTAGCAAATTCATAAAAGAAATAATTCAACTTATATTGTTCTATAAAATTGTAGCTTATATATATTATATTTATAACAGCTGTTTGTGTCTAATTAAAATTTGTAATTAGTGACTTGGTTGATGGAGTTATTCAGTTTCTAGTGTACAACACGACTATCGGAGTCACCATCGAAACAATATTTTCAATTCTCAGTTTATTAAATGGCTTAACCTGATACCATGTAAACCTTATTAAATATTTCATTGACAGAATTAATTAAACTTAGGGTGCCAAATGACACAGTGACTACCCTTGCATGACGTAAAACCTGCATGGCTTAAAACGTAAACCATTGCAACTTGTTGCAGAACACGAATCGCTGTTATCCACAACAGTGTGTTCCACTTGTTACTAATCTATTAGACTAGTGTTTTGGCCAGTCTCTAGGAAGCGTCGTCCCCAAGAAATGAGTAGATTACTAAAATTGTTTGCAGTCAGCCATTAATTGTCTCAAGAGCGTGCGGCAGGACGTAAGCAGGTTTGACGTAGAAAAGGTTTGAATAATAAAATCGGAAGTTGCAGTGTACGGAAACAGCGACCGACGATTTAAAAATCATTCCCAGTATCGTGTCAACTATAATGTTATATAAGTTCTGTATACTGAGGTGTAGTCTACAGACCACTGCCCCCACAGTATACACCCACAGAAAAGGAACCTGTTGGGGCAGCTCAAAATCCGAAGGTGTTGGTAGTGTGGAACAAGAGACCGAAACACGATGGAGTAATTATTGCTACCGGCGTACTGAAAACGTTATGAAAGACGAAATTGCTTCCTATAGAAGCTTAAAGCAAGGTACTTTGTCAATGAAGCGTAATTATAGATTAGCAGGTGACAAAGATGAAAATACGACTCGCAGCGTAGGTAAATGAAGTTACTACGTAATCGCATTATCAGTAGTGACGTCAAACGCAACCCTTCTATCTTAAACGTTTCTAATTTCTACACTCAAACACAATCTGTATTTAACACTTGTGTTAAGAGACGAAGGACAAAAAAATAATTATTTTGGAATTACTCGGAGCTGATTACTGAATATGTTCTTCGCTATTTTAAAATAAGTTTAAGGTGGGCCATTTTGGCTTAACTAATGTAAAAACATACTTTAGTTCAAAGTTCTAATAAATTGACAAAATTGTATATAACATTAAGCATTTTCCTTGAAAGCAATATGAAATTATTAACTCCACAACAACAGTTTATGATCGAAAACCGGATTTGAATATACAATTAAAAGAGTCTTTAAAAGAAATAATAAAATGTTAAAATTATTATTGAGATATTATAACTCAAAAGACAAATAGTTTATAAGCACTAATTTTTTGTGAGAACATAAAAATTATTTGCAATAGGCAAGAATACTCATAGAAAGAAACATATAATGGAAGCCGTATAACTTCACACCCGCTATGCGGATACATGCTGGAAAATGATCAAAGCTAAATCAAAATGGATTTAAGAAGTCTTATCCACTTCTGTAAGACTTTTCTTATTGATACGTAGACTTTCGTACAAGTAATAGTAATAGTGTTAATTGAACTTTTTAAGCGCTTAAATATGTGTAATCATATAAAAAAAACTTCATCAAATATTTTCACATTAACCAGTATTTACTTCCTTGCAACTGGTTGAACACAATTACACCGATATGAACTCAATTTCTTCTCTAGGCGCTAACATTATTCTGCGTTCTTCCAGTAATCCAGTAACTTAGAAAATTAATTTTAATATAACCTACTCCTAATGTGCCGTTTGGCGGCACAGTGGTTTGTTTGGGTCTCGCAATCGTAACAGCTGTGCTGCGGTCAAGTCAAGGTCACGAGTCGGTCTGCCAGCCTGCTCCTATCGGTGGGAACAAATACTACAGCGGGCTTGTCTAGCATGCCTAGGTTAGATAAGTGACAAAGGCACACTTACACTACACACGTACCGCACACAATTCTAAGCACATCGTGCGGCTCGATACAGTAAATTGTTACTGTATAGCTGATGTCTCCCTTACGGTGATGGAACCTGAGTTGTACCACTGTCAGCAGGCGCAACAAGCAACACTAAAAACAATTATTCTATGTTAGTCGATTGAGGTGACGCAAACTAACACTACAAAAGTCGAGGAACGGATATTTATCTTTTTTTAATCACTTATGCTCAATCGTTAGTTTATTAAATAAAATAGTGTAGAGCTTTGGTGTTAAAAATGTCAAGAATTATTATTTCAATTGGACTGGTACATGCTTCTTTAGGTTGGAAACTGTGCGTTTATTACGCACCAGTGAGCGAACGTTGTCATAGCGATAGAGAAGTATGGCATGTCTAACAGTGTAACGCAGTTACTAACAAAATAAACAAAGATCTCAGTTACTGGTCACACTGATTACAAATATATAGCTACCTGTCAACACAACGAAAGCAGCAAGTAAATAATGTCTCAATATATACAAGTTGCTGTGAAATATAACTAAGAGGTCTAGAAGACTAGGAATTCCTGTCATTTATATGTATTTGTTCTTTTAACTTCTGTTGTTAACACGCTTAACGTAGCCGTTTTTCCGGCAACCACAATTTTATGATATCTGACTACGCGAAATTATATTTTGTAATTAGTAAACTACACGCATCTGTAATAACTAATTGATGTTATTATTAAATGTAATATTCAAATCGATAACTGATTCCTAAACCGAAAATGTATCTTCGGAATATTGTAAGCCTACACTATTGTAGTAAATAGGCTAACATCGAATAAAAACAAAAGTCATCAAATGTTTCCACATTAATCAGTATTGACTCCGTTGCAACTGGTTGAACACAAGTACACCGATACAGATACACAATTCCTTCTCGAGTGGCTAAAATCACCCTGTGTTCTACCAATAATCGAGAAACTTTGAAAATGAATTTTAGTGCAACCTAATCATAATGTGGCTTTGCCCAGCACAGCGGTTTTGTTTGGGACCCTCAATTTATAACGACAGTAATTTAATAATAAAATATAATGTTGTAAATAATGAAATGAAGTAACATCTTTTAATTCGAAGACAAAATTTCATATAATCCTAATTTCCTTGAAAATAATGTTATTACAATTTTGACACTAATATAAATGACTTACAGTGTGTTTGTTAATTTGCTTACTGTTAAATTATCTTCACACAATTCGTTTCGCGCATATCACTTATTCACTTTCACTCTACACTGCACTGCTGTTTTTTATTGTTTATTATTGTCTTAAACTACTTTAACATGCACAACTTATTGTAGTAACAATAGTGTCTTATCAAATTCACGTAACAATTTATCTAATTTGTGTGGTCTTTGAGCTGCTGAACTCGAACGAAATGACTCGTTCGAAAATCTCAGTGAACTATTGTAAACGCAATACATTTATTATTAGATAAAATCAAATTAATAAATTTATTAGTTTAAGGCTGAGAGTAAAGCTATTTGAATGTATGATTGTAAGTGTTAGCTCAGAAATACCACGAATTAATTTCTATGACAAAGTAAGCAGACTGATTTAATTGTGGTCGCTGCAAATATATACAGAAACATTTAAAACTAAGACGAAGTTTTTAAAAATTTGCTCAAAACATTCAACACTGGCAGCATGTGCAAGAGATGGAGACAAATTTTATCCTAGTTTTCTGGTAGCGTCTATTTTTATAATATTTTTAAATAATATGCTATTTTTATTGATTAATGATTTTTGTTAAATTTTAAATATGTATTAGTCTAGACAGAGTACAATGCATGTTAAATATGGATTTGCTCTGATTGTTTATGTCAACTGTTACAACCGTTTCCTTTTATAATATAGCCTATTAAAAATTTGTGAATAACAATTACACATATGGAGGTTTTTTAATATGACTGAATAATTTGGGTAATACATGGACTGTAAACGATTTTGTAAGCATTAAAAACATTGATACACATTATCTAATTTCTAATACATTCCTGGCTTTAATTTTTTTTTCTTTTCATGACTGGCCCTTATGTTTTTACATTAATCTTCTTGACTAAACAAAGTCAATAGGATAGAACGTATTAATTTTTATTTAATATTAGTTGTCTTATTCACAGAAATCTAAACACTATAGAGCCCTTTAGAACCCCCAAAGAAAATCCCGGCTGCGCTCCTGATTCACATTAACATTGTGTTATTATAGCACACTTGCAAAAAATTATATCGTTAGAAAATTAAAAATCATATTCATGTAAAATAGATAAATTGATAATTTAAACTCTTGTGCACATCGACACCATATTGAAAAATAATAGAAAATACAAAGAAAAGGTAAACCCCTTTCGTTCATTCAAACATTGTATCCATGCAATGCCTACAGCGGATACAGACATTGTAGTGGGTAAATCCTGTATCTGAACTGCTTTCATCGTAACTTTTTATCGCATGACTTTAGGATCCCTGCAATCTGGGGTCGTCCTCAAAAGCTAAACAACATAAAGCAACTTACAACAAAACATTATAAAAAATATTAGCAATATATACATACCTACGGTTAAGAAAAACATTTCTAACAATATAAGTTAAATAAACATTAGCCACACGTATATAAAAAGATAAGACTAAACTACAAAATAATGTAAAATAAAACGAACCTGTCTTACCTGCGAGTAGCGGTTGGATGACCGTGTTGAAAGACCTAAAAATGGCTGGACAGATGTCTCCTAGCCCCGTCTACCTGATAAAAACCACGACACCTACCCTACTTCTCAATCCATCATGAAACAAAAAACACCAACCTAAGGAAATTTCCAATCCCTACCAGAAATTTCCGATCTACTAACACCTGTCCCAAACGTCAAGGGCTTTCATCTCATTCCTCAAAATATTAAACCAAATCTGAGGAATGTCTTTGGTTGCTTAGCTCAAACAGTTCTCGTTACCATTACGACAGGCATCTACTTAAATATGCGTTGTTCAATTTTATACTTTTTACCTACTAGAGACAGGGCATCCCATTGTATTCTATGTTGTTTGTCCCAAGCATGTTCCGCCAATCTCGAGGTATTCGTCTTACCTAACTGGACGTTCTTCATACGCGTATGTTCAAACACGCAGCCGCCCAGAGGCCTGCCCTTGTCTCCACGGAATACTGTGCCTCACACTACACGGAAGTCGGTATATTACGTTTGTTGTTTCTAAATGAGAAACGCTAGTTGTGGTTCTATTCAGCAAATTGCCTATGATATTACGGGAACGAAAGACAGTCCATACATCGCACTTCCTTAGAACCCTCCTTACCTCGTTTCCACTGTGTTATCACGAGTCTTCCATTATATATCGGAACATTCTTGGGACAGACAACATAAGATACAATGGGGTGCCGTGTTCATAGTAGGTAAAAAGTTTAAAAGTCGGTTGTTTTTTCGTTTCATGATTGAGTGAGAAGCAGCGGACGGGTCGTGGTCTTTAGCAGCTAGGCGGAGGTATAATACTCAAGAAGATATCTGTCCAGCCATTGTTAGGTTTTTCAACAGCCATTCACAGGTAAGGTAGACTTATTTTATTTTACATTATGTTGTAGTTTAATTTTATATTTCTATTCTATATGTTGTGCCTAATGTTTGTATAACTTATATTGTTAGAGACTTTTTTTTAACAGTAGTTATGCATATATTGCTAATTTTACTTCCATGTCCCGTAAGGAAATGGAAGTATAGTGATGGCGAGAAAAATCGTGTTACAGATAAGGGCTGATTCTGATTGTACTACCCTCGAAACATGAAGAAAAGTCATTTTCCGAAAAGTGTCTGTGTGTAGAATTTGTTTTATGGCGAACGATAACTGCCGCAAATTCAAACAAAATCAAATAATTTTTGCATATGGGCCTGTGTTGTAAAGGACTCAACGCCTAATGATTTTTGTGAGGATCGGTTAAGGAGAAGGTACCGGTTAAGGTTAAGGTAGTTTACCGGCAACGTTTTATGTTTTACCTGGAGTAATTGTTTCTATGGCGAACGATACCTGTCGCAAATTCAAACAGAATCAAGTATTTTTTTTGCATATGTACCCGATTTATCGGGGATACAAGGCCTATTGATTTTAGTAAATATTGGTTAAGGGGAAGGGGTAGTTTACCTATAACATTTTATGTTTTAACAAGAGTAAAGTACTTAATTTTGATAAATAAAGTATCCTGAAAAGAAGCTCATAATACTCCATTGTAGAAAGGTAGATGAAATATATATAAATTAAAAGGGTAATTGAAGTGAAGTCGGTAATTTTCTATAAATGAAAATGATAGTTGAAAAGTAAGGGGATAATTTTGTATGTGTACTACGTTATCGGCAACAAAGAAGTAGTTTGTTGTTTAAATTCCTTCCCGGGCTGTTTGGCCGTGGTCCAATGTTTTCTGCAAAACCAGACGTTTCGGCAGTGCCATCGACTGCTTTCATCAGTGGAAATCGAATCGAGTGCGCTCACGTGAGGTGGTATACGTTAGTGGCCACAGTACTGAAGAAAGAAGTAGAAAAAAGTAGTTTCTACGGAAATATTTCATTTCGAAAATAATTTTAAATATAAGTCTTAGAACACGGAAGTCATGTATGGTTCTCCATACGGATGTTTTTTAAATGTTTTATTGTAAGTTTTTTTTACGTTGTTAAGTTTTTGAGGATGATCCCAGAATCAAGGGATCAAAACGTCAAGCGATAAAAAATTACGATGGAAGTAGTTCGGATATGGGATTTGTCCATAAGAAGTTACGATGGAAGTAGTTCGGATAGGGGATTTGCCCACAAGAAATTACGATGGAAGTAGTTCGGATAGGGGATTTGCCCACAAGAAATTACGATGGAAGTAGTTCGGATAGGGGATATGTTCATAGGAAATCACGATGGAAGTAGTTCGGATAGGGGATTTTCCCATAAGAAATTACGATGGAAGTAGTTCGGGTAGGGGATATGCTCATAAAAAATTACGATGGAAGTAGTTCGGATAGGGGATATGCTCATAAAAAATTACTATGGAAGTAGTTCGGATTGGGGGTTTGCCCATAAGGAATTACGATGGAAGTAGTTCGGATATGGGACTTGCCCATAAGAAATCACCCAGCACTTAGAAGTTTTAAAGAAAAGACATTTTTTTTCTAACAACAGTTTGAATTACGGTGTAGAATAATTTCGGAATAATGTAGTAATAGTAATTTCGGAACAGTGTAGAATAATAGAATTACGGAGACTAATGAATAATTTCGGTTCATTCAAATTGTCTAAATATTTTATAATCTGCAGTGTAAACGCTAAACAGCACTGTATCGTATTTCATTAAGAATGTTGTAATATGTTTTAATTATGATGACTCACTTTGGATCTAACTACAGAACGTGTAATCAGAGTTCAAGAGACGAAAATTCACATCCGCACACAAAATCACTTTTACCAATACATCGTGCTCCGGTTTTCATTATTCCAGATGAAGAGTATGGTTGCCAAATGCTATGCTATGCTTTCATCCGTGTGCGCAATTTCATATACAGGCTGTTTCCATTAAGTAAATTGGTGTTACAACAAATCTAGATTGAGTAGAATGAATGTTAAATACGGATTTGCTCTGATCATTTCTCAAGTGTTGTAAGTTACCTTCTATAATATTACAAATTTAAGAATTAAAATTAAATATATGGAGGTTTTTTAATAAGTCTGAATATTTCAGCAATACATGCATCGCAAATGATTTTTTAGGCATTAACAATATTGACACATATTTATAAACACATTGATACACGTTTCCTTCTTTGTAACACATACCTCGCTTTGATTGCTTTTTCTTATTTTTTTTGCTGGCTCTCTTTGAGGCTCCTGAACTATACTCGTCGCACATACAGATAATAACATATCCTGTTTACATTATCACACACATATTTTTTAAATAATATTATACTATTTTAGAACATTTAGCAGTATAGGTCCATTTGAACGTTCTACATGAATACGGTATTACGTGTTCTTTACAATGGATACTTAATATAACTCGTTAGATAACAATTTGTACTTAATTACGAATAAAATTAAATGATTTTAATCTAAATTAATTTTATCATAGTTTGAAATATTTTTCTTTTACTGCCGTGTAGATTAAACATTTTCTTCCTGTTGAGATTTATAATTTAAAACAAGTATATAACCGTCTAGTAACAGTTTGTTAATTTAACAGTTTAGTTAGTAATTACATTTACCTTATTATCTGCTTCCGATGAATAGGAGAGTGATCTGACAGAGATCAAAGCTTGATATTATATTATGTGTGTTGCAGGAAATGTTTCCTGGATTTGGTAGACAGTACGCTTGTCTCAGAAAATAAATATATTTTCTTGCGTTAACTACAATTCAGTTTTGTTTTATCGTCATTTTATTTTGTTAACCTGAGCGTATAATATATGCTTTGTATCCTAATTACTTACAGCTATAAATGCCAATTACTTTTAAGGATATTGCTGGTAATCAACCATATTAAACAATAATTTAAATCATCCATTTTAATGTTGTTTTGTAAAGAGTATTACCTCGCTGCGATCGCTAATTCGTTAAACAAAGTTTAAATCTTCATCGATAGCGCCTGAAGAGAGTTTGCCAGGTGTAAATGATCAAGTGACAAATAGCACTCCGGAATGCAGTGCTATCCAGATTATAAACTTATACATACATACATACATCCTCGGCGCTACAGCTCAGTCCGGGTCCTGGCCTCCAAAAGAAATCGTCCCCACTGGTCTCTACTCCCGGCCAATGTCCACCAGTTTGCTGCATCCAGACTCACTGCCTCCTTACCAACCTGGCCCAGCCATCTTGCACGCGGTCTTCCTTTCCTTCTCCTTCCCATCGGGAAATAATACATAATTTTTTTGGGGATTCTATCCTCCGCCATTCTCTTTACATGTCCAGCCCAACGCAATCTCTTAATTTGTATGAGTTGCACGATCGGAAGATCTTTAAACCTTTCGTACAACTCTCGATTATGCAGTCGCCTCCAAATGTCGTTTTCCTTCACAGGGCCATAGATTCTCCTCAGTACCTTCCTCTCAAACACGGATAGTTTCTGCTCATCTAGTTTTTTAGCACCCAGCATTCCGAGCCATACATCAGGACTGCTCTGATCAAGGTCTTGTATAGTGTGGATTTTGTCTCTTTACTTTTTAATTTTGACTTAAATTGTTTCACCAGTCCGTAGTAACACCTATTAGCAGATAATATCCGTTTTTCAATGTCTCTAGAGGAGTCATTTCCAGAGTCCACATATGACCCGAGATATGAAAAACCTTGAAATTTTCAAATTCATAATCATTAATGCGCAGGGACAGGGCACGAGTGTTGGCACATACAACCATATATTTGGTTTTGCTTTGGTTTATAACCAATGCCATAGCCTTAGCGGACAACTTCAGTTCCTGAAAGGCTTCCTTTAAGCCAGATTCAGACCTACTTATGACGTGAATGGATTATAAACTTATTCGTGTGGTATATCATGTAACTTTCTGCAATGAAGTGAAACTAGCTTCTATGTACCATGTCTAGGACATTTCTTTGAGAAAGAATATTACTTCTTCCTAATCTCGGGCTAAACCTTATGCATTTTATTGTGGAACCCTGAGAATTTAGTCACACTTTTACTTTACTGGTCTGCATGCTTAGAAAATTTAACGCTATGTTTGTTGTAACAACTAATTAGTCATTTATTTCAGTTGTTCTATGAATTGCATTGTGCAAGATCGTTAGCGTTTATAAGTGTTGAATGACCCTTATTGTTGATTGCCATCATCATCATCATCTTCACGGATTAAACCAAAGATGGTTTGTTCCGGTCTCAAATAGGCAAATATTAGAGCTGGTCACTCCAGCGCCTCCTCGGACGCCCACACCTCTTCGTCTCCTTGGTTTATAGTTCCAGAGTTGTTTGGGGATGCGGCAGTCATCCATTCGGAAAAATGTTCCCACCAATTCAGCCGATACTGGGTGATCCTGTCGTGTATACTCATAATATTCAGTTCCTGCCGTATATCTGTGTTTCTTCCATGAGGAGATTATACGCTGCCACGTGCACAGGAAATCTCATTTCAGTCGCGTGGCTGTTGATTATGTTATTTTAAATAACATCTCTTAATGTCTAGCGTTTACTGAAATGTTGGCCTGACGCATGTTTAGTATAAGAGCTTGTATGTTTGCTTTAATATTGACAATTATTTTTATACCAGGCCTTTGACAACATTGACAATATTGATATGATTTATACCAGGCCTGTTGTGATAATATTTCTAAACTATTGTGTAATAATAAATATAGTCCTTTCAATGAACTAGGCAAGTCCCATAAAAGAAGTGTAACACAACCTAACCTATAATTAGATAATAGAAACAACTGATTGTACAGGCTGTGACAGGAGTGGAATGAACGTGCAGCAGAGAGAATAGAGAAGGCTGTGTGAAAACAAAAGGAGAAACATCAGTCGTTCCCGAAATAACGGAATCATAACCTACAAAATATTTTAAACGCGAAAAATATGAAATGCACCTTTTAAAATTAATTACCGTTAATTATTAAATTTATAAATTGGAGATTACAAAGATTAAAAGTAGTTGCAAATATAGATTAGTTATTGTTTTATTACTTCAGACATTTCTTTTGAAAAATTGGAAATAGCGTTGATTCTAATTAAAGATTTCCAATCTTGAATCCGGAACTACAATATAAAATTTAAGAGTACCTGTAATTTGCGATTAGTTATCACCTATTGTCGCTTAAATTGTAACTTAATATGTCTCCGGTCACGTGACATTATTTACCATCATTTTATTTGAATACAACTGACAGTCTTTCTAGCCTATAACTAGTCGTACCATTAAGGCAAATCCCAAGGGATTAAGTGGAATACACACATGTGTTAACAATCAGGAAAATTTGTTTAAGCGAGATAGTATGGGTTCAGCATTCACGATGCGCTGTTTCACATTTAACAGTTTTGTTTACATGAAACTTCCATTAAACAAATTGACTTTTGCAAACCAAATTAAAGACTGAACGGAATGAATGGCAAATACGTAACCGCTTTGAAACCTGCTGTTTACCAACGTCACTGCTTTTCCTGTAATTTGCAGTTATTAAATATATTTTGTTTCTAACCAAATAGTGTGAAACGTAGTAACGTTTTTTTGTAAAGGTACATTTTTTGCCTTTAAAATAAAATGCATTTCTTCTACAAAAAGCCAAACTGAATTCTATGGTGTTCAAACAATAAGTACGTATTTTTCACGTAAACGAATTTAAGTTACATATTTCGTCGGTTAATATCCGTAACAAACGCTGAGCACCACTGTGTATTATATAAAACATAAGGAACAGAATATTATTTCATCACTTACTATATTGTAATAGTTTATATAGGAACTGATTGTAACACTGTATATAAAAACGTTTAGCTTAATTATTCTTGTTTTCTGTTTATACAGTCGAAATACAGTTTTGTTTTAAGAAATTAAATAAAACTTTATATTGTAATTTCACTCCTCGTCTGTTCAGGAGTTGGAATTTTTTACGGTTCCGCTAACACAAGTTTAGATTTTCGAATCCCTACAGTACTGCCATAGACATTACTACTATACATTGCCGTAGTCATATATTCATTTCTAGACTATATGCGACGAAAAAGGCCCAAATTGTGGGAAGACCAAAACTCGCTGTTGCATCACGACAATGCACCTGCTCACGCTTCACTGAAAACAACAGAGTTTTTGACCAAAAACAATATGGCCACCGTCCTACACCCTCCATATTCACCAGATTTAGCCCCTGTAATTTTTCTCTGTTCCCAAAAATAAAAATTCACATGAAAGGTCACCGTTTTGACACTGTAGAAGACATTAAGACAAAAACGCAGGAGGTGCTTGACAGCTTTCAGCAAAAGACTTTTTTGGCACTTTCCAGGCATGGAAACAACGCTGGATTCGTTGTATCAATTCGCAGGGAGACTACTTTGAAGGAGATGGAAGGTAATTTGAAGGAGACTTTGGTCTAGGTAAGCAAAAAGAATTTATTAGACCTAGTCCGGGAACTTTCTGATAGCACTACAGAAACTTGTATGGTTTCTACAGCTGGTATCAAAATAAAAACATTCTCCGAGATGACATTTGCCGACTACGAATTCTGCAAATTTTCTATTTCATATTGCTAGTCTTCTTTATTTTTCAGGAACAATTTTAACATTTTTCAGGCACTCGTTACCACATAAAAGATAATTTAAAACTTGCAAATAGCAGAATTATTAAGTATTAGAAACGGTTTAATAAATAACAAGTGAAACAATGCGACATAGTTTGTATAGAAAACAGGTATGAGTATTGACATAACATTAGAGCTTAAGGCTTCATCAGATTTGAAAACAATACAATTTGAAAATCTCCACTAAAAAAAATGGTAATGACATTTCGAGGTAACAAGCCAAAAAGAACAAAAATAATTATTAGTGATCGAATTTTAGAACCGGTGAGCCATTTTAATTATTTAGGAGATGATATTGGCTGTGATAGAAATTAGATATTGATGTTAAGTTAGGTAAGTTCCAGACGATCTGTGGAACAATCAACCGTAATTTTAGAAACAAGGTACATCGAGATACAAAATTAAAGTTTTACAAAGTTGTGTCAGTCCCTGTACTGTACTATGGGTGTGAATTATGGACAACAACCAAAAAACAAGACAGTAAAATGGAGGCCTCGGAAATGGCATTCTTAAGAAGAGTTAACACGTATTCTAAACTCGACCGTATAAGAAATGAGGCCATAATAGAATAGTTACAAGTTTGTAACTTGAATGAAAAGTTAAAAGATTACACACAACGGTGGAAAGAACACTTATAAAGAACGTCAGATTCCAAACCGGCTTAATAAGTCCGGAAATACAAACCTGTAGGACAGAGGGTTGTGGGTAGACCCAGGAAAAGGTAGGCGGAGAACTTTGTAGGCGGAACGGGGAGCAACTTTCCTATTCTGTTTTGTTAAAATGATGACGATGATTATAGCTCGAGGCATCAAATCATTTTGGTTTAAGTAGAGTTATTGGTTAGACATACAAAAACAGTTATTTCTGCTGGTGGCATCAGACCGCAGTACCAGTTGAAGCTTGCGCATTTTCGCGGAGGGGTGTTTGGTATCATTGCCACCGTTTGTTTACAGTTACGCTACAATACATACGTACAGCGTTTATTGTGGATAACAGCTAAGCAAATAAGTCAGTAAATTACATCAAACGATTTAAAGATAGTCGAAATTCAGTATTACTTCATTTTCACATTAATTTCCTAAAACTCACTTACTTGTCAGATGTTCTCAAATGTTTACTTACGAAAATTTTACACGTACGGAAGTGTTGACATGAGCACTGCTTACCGTCTGCGAGATGATCAATCAGTGACATTTGTTTCAAGTCCAGCATAGGGGATCGTTGATCAGTTGATCAGTGCACACACAGACGCGCGCGCGCGTTCTGTACTGGCAGGCCTATATGTACCGCATATGTTACAAACGTCAACATGCAGTTGCAAACATAACCGACTCAGAGACGACCGACCGCCATAACTCGCCTTGAGAATCTATTGTATTTGACGCATTATTCACTACAGGGCATAGCCCGGCGAGTCGGAGAACTGTTATACCATCTACTTCATGTCACATTACCTGTGCGACAGTAAACTTTAGACATATATAGCTTTCATTAAATCAGTTTTCATTCATGTTTAAAGTTTTAATTTTCATTAATTTTATTTTGTTAAGATAACTTGTAGATTTTTTACAATATATTAATTATGTTGCTAATCAGCATAATAACAGCAACCTTCTTCTGTGTTTCCCACAATAACAACAAATTTCTCTCCAACGGATAATGCTAATCACAAAAAGCATATAAACAGAAAATAATATAATATAAACCATTAATTTAATAGTCACTTCAACAGATGAAATTTGTATGTTATAAATCCTGTTTTTAGAGGAAATTTAAGATCCAAGTAAGTAAACTACGATTCGATTAGATAATAAATATAAATTATTCATTATATTGTTACAACGATCGCACGGATTATCGTGTTTAAACACAGGATATAATAATTAAATACCAGAGGATATGTTACTCATTACTTTATTTATAGTTTTATTAGACAAAACCAACAATAAACGCTAGTATAAAATAATTCTTTCAGTTTACGATTATCTAACACACGCAATAATGTAACAAACAACAAATATAACCAAAACAATACTGTCATAAACAACAATTAAGATTAAACTGCTGTAAACACACTTATTGAATTGCAATATGAAACTGCCTAGCTTTTTTATCACTTTGCTTCGCCGTACTCGACTGACTGGACGCCCGCTTCCCAAAACACCTGTATTATGGCCGACCGCCAAGGTTGCGAGATGTGCGATCCGTTCAGAATGATGGCGTAGCTAAAGACGCCTTGAAAGCACTGGCAAATTGTATATTGCGTCGATTGCCGACTTCGAACAAGTGCACACGTCACGAATATTACTTATCTCTTACACACAAGACAATTTTTAAATCAAACGGATTCTTTGTATATTTTATTCTTCCAAACGGGGTTGCGACAGTGAATCCTTTTTCTGGAAGATAAATGACGTGATATCTTCCTGAAATAGAATTTGTGTGCATACATTTGTAAATTATTACATTTTCACTATTACAGAAACATATGAAAACATGAATACGTTAAGCGACTGTAGTCATATAACTACATCATATAACAAAAAACAATTTGTGTCTGGCGTTAGAGCCTTTGGTGGGCTTTAGCCTCCACAACAAGACTCCTCAACACTTCCCTGTTCTTCTCCCTTCCTCGCCACCCACTGATTCCCATACTAGCAGGACTTTAATTACGTCATCCAACCATCTCACCCTTGGCCTGACTCTACGTCTAGTAGTATATGATCTTTCCTTCGGCATTCTTTTAGACATTCTTTCTTCAGACATTCTTTCCACACGTCCCACCCAACTACCAGACTTGGTCATCTCCTTTCTGACACATAAAAATGTACATGCAGTAGTATATTCATGTGATGTCTTTACAGGATAATTCCCAGTCCTACATTAAACCTTTTGAGATGTGGTACTGGAGGAGGGCCTTAAGAATACCGTGGACAGAAAGAGTGACTAATGAAGAGTACCGAAGAAAGTGGACGAAAGTAGTGGTCACCTATAACGTCACTCAGATTATGGTTAACTACCCTAATCAAATGAATGTTTAAGAAGTGTAGTGGCAGGACAAGCCTCAGATAATACGCGCGCCAGCTTTGCAACCGAGACGCCTGACGAGCGGAAGGACTACATGAGGAATGTGCGTGCTTGTGTTGGTGGTGTATTACTGGTTCTGTAAACATTTTTTACTTGTAATTTGGTGTGCGTATTAGACCAAGCGTTTGTACATTATGTTATCAGTGACTATTAATTTTAATTTGTGAATATTTTGTTAAAGTGTGTTTTCTTGTTTACTACGAATTTCTATTAGCTTACCTGTCAATTATTTTATCATTCGTTGTCAATTACTAAGAAGTTAATTTAACCTTATTAACTATAATTTTTTATGAGCAGTTCTGTTAAAAACTAATGTTAAAACGACTTCGCTAAAAGAAAATCAATTCATTCAGAAGGGTGTGAAATTATAACGTCTGTTACTTGAATGAGTTTAACCATGTAATTGACGACTTTTATAAAGGAAAAATATACACGGAGATATACACTTATTAATATCAAATTCATACGTATTGTTCATAAATATCATCTTTCAAATTGTGACACTGTGATGTTTAATGTAAATATTGTGATACTGTACGACAAAATACAGTTTAGAAATATTATTTAACCCTATACGTATTTATAACATTAGAAACAAAAGGTATTTCGCACATTATGTTGCTGCGACTGTTGACTGCAATCATCTGAGGTCAGTAGTTTGACGAAAATGTATGTATATTACATGTTGCTTTTGAAAAAATTTCTTATTTTCAGTAATTTATCTAGGATAAGACATAGAAGACAAGTATGAAACTTTTCAAAACAAAGTAGCTAGTTCCTTAGAAGGGCATAAATTTTACAGATTATGAAAATACCTCTAAATTCAAAAAATTTGAGTTCCCAGAAGACACCAAACTTTAAATCAACTAATATCTGCAGAAACGTTTTCAGAATTATTTGCAGAAACATACGATAGTCCATTTTTAATAGGATGTACTTAATCTTATAAATTCATGAAAAAAGTACAACCACGCATGCGCGACCGTTTTTGTAGATTGTTGTAGTCAATTTGAAGGAGCAGACGGGTTGCAACGTTGCAAGAAGTGAGTGTTAGTGTTTTAATTGGAAAGGTTAGTAAAACCGCAGAAACCCATCTATCCTGACGTGTACGTTGCCGCTTTAAAATGATACACTTACTATTGTCTATTAATTTTTTGCTAAATATATTTCCTGATTATAGTTACAATACTTGTTTATTTATTTATTTATCGATTTGTGATTTAATTTACTTAATTCATTAACGTAACATGTGTGAGAATGTTATAATATAAATTTTACTCTCTGTAATGAACTCCTAGATACAAAAATGTAATGCATATGTTATTTCTAACAAAACTGTCGCATTTAGCTTCTGCAATAAATTCAAAATAACAGGTTTCTAGTCTGTAGTATTTATTCCATCGGACCTCTTCGTTTCATTCCTTTTAGATGTATGTTCTGAAAAGGTAGAAATTGAAATACATTTATCTTAAATGTTTGATTGTGTCTTAGCTTTTACCTCGGCAACCACAAAAAATTGGAGCCGTATATTTACTCCGTACTAGTAAACTACAATATACTTGTATATTATATACTTGTTTTACGAATACTGTGAAGTGTTCGTAATATTTGAGCTCCTTTTGGTGATTTGATTAAATCACAATCTTTATTTATTTATTATTTTATTAAATCACAACATATGTCGTTTACAAGCTTTACATCTCTGTGGTTCACAAACACAAAATTTCTTCGAATACGTATTAATGTTGCTGCTGAAAGGCTCATTTGCGCTAGTAAATTATGAATCATTATAATAACAAAGTATCTATAAAACACTGTGTTTTATTCGTTGTTTTTCACGTTGCTGCTGAACTAGTGTTCTCAGCTTACTTTCAGTCGCTGTTTACGTATTTATTAAGCAAAACACTTTGTTTAATCTTAAAATGAATTATTGGAAACATATCGGGATCTGCTATTAGCTTATGTTTTCGTAAATATTAATTAATTTTCCGTAACCATTGATAATAATTTGTGTTATCTAAAAGCTTATTGCATTATTATGAACAAACTAAAACTATCATCGCATAAAATATATTGTAACCGTTCGTACAAATAAAACTAAGAGGTTCGTTTAAATAAACCTCCACGCTAGTAAGGTTTCGCTCCGCTGTGGGTAGTGTCGCTTGGTAACAAGCCGCTGTTGACTCTTTTAAGCCCCACTGTTGCGAGCGTCAATTTGTAACCAGACCCTGTATGCAGTCGTTACAAATAAATATAAGAAAGAACAAATTTTATTAAAAAAAAATTAAAAAAAAAAATTTTTATGTTTGTTTATAATGTCTATGACTGAGAATAAATTCAATTTTACTGTTTTGATGGAAATTCTAAAATTTAATAAGGCAATTATTAATTATTTAGCACTTCTTGAAGATCTTAACAAAGTCCGGAGTTAATCAGATTAACTCCGGTCAGCAATCGATTTATGATTTTTCGTGCTGGTCCAATATCTCACTACCTATAAATATTTTCTTCTTCAGGAAGTCTCGTTGCAATAATAAAACCTTAAACTAGCATGTGAAATAAGTTATAGATCCAAACAATTGAAATAAATTGATTTATTAACAAAGTTAAAGAATGATCGATGTTTAATCGACTTTGAGCAATTGTCGACTCCGTCTCAGGAAATAATCGATTTGTTCATACAGGTTAAAAATTATTACAAGTATTAGAAAAGGTTCTTGGAGCGATTATATTATTAATAGTCAGAGAAGGGTAGACTAGAAAGTATAACATTTACAAATAAAGTGTTTTCAATAACTATTATCTAACAAAATGTGAATAAATTTTATAAAATATGTAATATTGTTGAGTTGTCAAACCAATTCTGCAAGCTCTGTAGTCAGGCGATGTTGTTGGCACTGGTTGGCATTTCCAAGATGGCCGCTCAAAAAGATGACGAGGTTAACTGCAATGTCGTCGCGAGAAAATCTCTCCGCAAAATTAACTTCATATATGTTTTAAATGTCCCCGAACTTGTGTAATCTGTCTAATATGTCGTTTGGTGTATTCTGGAAGAATGTTTAGTGTTCACTGGTGTTAATTATGTTATATGTTTTTGGTGTTCACTTCTCTTTGTTCGCTACGCAAAAAACGGTTATACTGTTGAAGGTTGAATTATCACAAATATGTCATTTTACTGTTTTTATGCTCTGGTATTATGTAGTGTTGGTGTTGTTTTCACTGTTGTGGTTAAAGTTTTCTGTGGTTTTAATTGGAAAAGTGTTTAATTTCCGTAACTCTCGTTTCACTGAATTTATTAGGTAACCTTAGTACTCCATTTACTCGGTTTCAAGGAACGCAATCTTACTTAAACTGTTCAGCTTGATCATTAACAAAGAACTAACTAACTTCCTTCACGTTAGTCAAAATCTGGCCCAGTTAATATTTGAAAAGTATTGTTAAAATAATTTCGACTTCCCATATACATGATACAAAAATACATTATATATGGAATTAATTTAGTTTATTATTCACTTTCATGAATTATTAACCTTATCATTGGTTTAATTATCTCATTCTATTTAAATTGATATATTATAGTTCATATCTGTTGACATTATTGTCAAAATTACCAAATTTCTTTCTTTTTGGAAATCTAGGCTCAAAAACTGGTTTCCACCTTCATATATTTTTTTCTGCCATTTTAAGTGCTATTAATACCATCATATTAAATTTCAAATAGTCATAATTCCCTTCCTTTCCTTAATTACATATAAATTGAACATTTGAACTGGTTTTTAGTGATAATTTCTGAATTTAACACTCCTCTTTTAAAATAATTAATTTATACATTTCAAAAATTTACAATAATTTAAGGTATATTTCCATATTATCATTTTAACTCATAGGTTCATTCACAGTAGTTGTTAACTGATTTACCTTACCTAAATCTTGCCAGTTTACAGGACTTATAAGTGAATTAACTGGTTTATAGTGAGTTTCTGTGAATTCATTATTTGGCCTAGAGTTTAGAATTTTACATGTCTGGTTTTTTTCTAATAATTTAATCCTACTCCTCCTCTGACTTTGAACAGTTATTATGACATAAAAATAAAATGGTTCATAAGCTTATTGTGATGTGTAGCATCTAATTCATACTACTGTTACATAAAAATAATAATGAACATTACTCAGCATTCTAAAAATTTGAACATATTGCTGACATTGTTTGAAAACATACATTTAACTCTTTTTTTAATTAACACAGCATACCTACTGAAACATTTTAAATGGTATGTATGCTGTTATTTAACAAATATAATAAATTCTAAACACATATAAATCTTATTGACTAAGAACTCCTTCACACATATGGAATTCATGGCTGTGAATAAATAGCCATTTTAAACATTTTAAACCTATAAACACTTAGATTAATTCCAGTCCTTTCTGGTCGAAACCATTATTATTGATTATCCCCTTATTGAGTAAACAATTCCACCCATACTTTAGTTATTATCATTTCTACAAATGTCTTGTAATAACAAAGTGACATTAAAATAATAAAATATTGGAAATCTTCCATTTTAGTATTTTATGATTTGTGAATTATTGAATATAAAAGTTGTTATCTAGCATATTGTTAAGTCATAGTATCACTACAACTTTAAGTTTATTGTATTTCCAAAAACACTTGCACTAGTTCACTTTCACTGGTGGTTCTGATATTTTGAGTCTTATTATCTCAGACCAGACCTTTAGTCATCATGGACTGTTAAGACTTGTTTATTTTTTTTATCACACAATAACTTCAGTTGGTGCACCTCTTATCATATAATACAACACTTTTGGTTTATTAATACTTATAATTTTATATGGTTTTGGGATGTTATACTTTCTTTAATTGTCTCTATAGCTTTGGGGTTTATGGTTAATAATAGGTTTTATAATGGTGTTTCTTCCATACTATTTCTTTCTTTCTTCTTGTCTTCTTTCTTGTCTTCACTCTTGTCCTTCTTCTTGTCTTTCTTCTTGTCTTCACTCTTGGGTAAACCAAGGTACTTCGTGTCATCTTGACTGATGTTTGGTTTGGAGTATCTAATTTATTTTCTGATACTGACTTTGCTCTTCGTTAAAGGTTTCAGGGTATTGTTTACTTCCTTTTAATAAACTCTACTCTTCTTGTGTTTGGGGTATTTTGTTGTTTCACCACTCCTAAACTGATTCTTTCTTCTTGATTTTGTGGTATCTAGTTTGTTTACTGCTCCTAACTTCCTGGGTAGATTCCTGATTTTATAATATGAGTTACTCTTAATTATTTCTTTAATTTTTTTATAGTGGTTTTTATATAATGTAATTATGGTCTTTAATATTTTGTGGTTTTTTCCTTTGAATTCATTAAATTTCATTCGATATTATATTAGTATATGTAATGTAATTATTGTTTATTATCTTAATTGAATTAATAAGTAGTGGATTTTCTGTCACGCTACAATATTGACAACGGAAAGGAGCGATAATAATACTGATGGATGACTCAGATGTGTACCGAAACGTTTGGTATGGGAAAAGAAAAGGAGACATCACTGGACAGATCATGAAGAAGTTCCGATGGTAGGGCTAAGATACGAGGATGGGGTGAGAGAATACACAAGGATATCAGAGAGGAAGAAGAACAATGAGGGGCTACTGTGAGCAAATGAAGAAATTCCTGAAAACCAAAGATGTCGTAATATAAATTGTGGTAGGCTGTACACTGTAAGCATGCTTCAGTGGTTTTTACCGTAGCTTATCATTGATTAGTAGAGGAAGATATCAGCACTATATTTTACTTTGATTGAAGCTCGTCGAATAAAATACATTTAAAACTTTTATGTCACAAACTTTGCCTGTATTATGTTACTTTGTTCAGCACAATAATTGCATTATATGACTAAATTAAAGAGAATTTTATTAGGTAGTTAGTAAGCATTACAAATTTATTTAAAAATGAATCCAGCAAACAATTCATGGAAACGCTGCGTATATATAATTTTAATATGACGGTGTACGCTGCAGAAGAGGCGAGGCTCTCCAATTCTATATATAAAACAATACCATTCCGCTGTGAGAAAACGATACACCTGTTATTACAATTTACTGTAAAAAAATTACAAAACTATGTAGAGGAAAACACAACAACTGGAGATAATTATAAAGATCACGAAATGTGAACATTAGCGGTCCTCGTTTATCTACGTCTGAGAGACGTGATACTAACCGTGAATAAAGCGTGAGCTCAAAAACTACACGTTGTTTACTTTGACGAAAGAAAGAATATTCATTAAAAATTGTCTTATCGATCTTTTTATTAAATATAAATTGTGCGTTTAAAATATTTCAATTTTAATTAATGCTAAAAGACAGAATAGCCTGACGAGAAATTAACTGTTGAAAGTGACTCAGATGTTTGTTAAATTAGTTGGTTAGTCCAAAAATAATAAAAATAAAATTAAAAAAATTATTTGTAAATTTTAGAAGTTAAAATGTTAAGTGAAAGTGAACAGCCTTCACAAAATTATACGTCTCGGCTAAAGTCGAACTGTTGGCACATAGTTTTCTATAGCGAATGCAATTAGAAGCATAAAACAATCACAGGCGAAAGCACGATGGGAGTGTGGAGTCGTAATTTATCTCATGCTACTGAGTTTAAATTTATGGAACTTTTTAATTTACGGAGGAATTTAATTCCAGATTACAACGGTATATGTATTTTACATACGGAACTATATGTACAAAGTGGTTTGTTCCAGTTTCTTAAAATAGATTTTAGTTTGACATACATATTAGAGGAGTATACGCTCCAGATGAGTTCAAAATTTACAAGGCATACAATAACACACACACACAGTCGGAATTTCATATTGAATGACCATCTGAACTTTAAATCGAACCCACTGTACTATACAGCCTTGAACTTGCAAAAACATACGTAGACAACTTCAGTATCCGGTCAGCCTTCATAGGGTGCACACCCATACTGACGTATGTTTTTAACAATTGTGTATTTGATTTTAACATTTGACGATCTCAACTGAGTAAAGGAATCTGATGATGGAACATATGTTCAGAAACGCGTAATTCTAAACAATAAAACAAAGTCACACGACAGATATAAGGTAATTTATTAATTTATAGATTTTAGTGATAAAACTACTGTCCGGAACATGATAATATCCCAGGTACTTATAATATCATGACCGTACACGATGAGTTGACTCTGAGTTTTTGAAAATTTTAATAGTACTTGTTTGGAGTAAACCTCGCCTGTCTTCCCTTGGTAACAAGAACATGAACCTCTCAATAGGACTATCAAGCCAAAAAGTGCTGCCAGAACTACGTAACATGTAGCTCAAAAGACTAATTAAAAAGAAATCAATAATTAAGTCTGCAAAAATAATATTATTCTAATAATTAAACAAAATTCAATCAATTAAACTTAACTGATTGAATGCATTATTTGCGTTCATGGAAATATGTCTGAACGGAGAAGAACTATAATGCCAGAATTTATTTTATTGAAGATGGAGTGTTAGCAATTTATATGATCAACGGAACATATAACTAGGTCAGTAGAACAGATAATTCGTTAGTGTTTCGAGCGCAAGTGGAAATCTTAAACTCAAGGTTTAAGCGATTGAATAGATTGGATTTACTCAGAGTGAGCGTAATACTTACAACCCTTATATAAGCAAGGAAAAGCATTGCACAGCAGTCACACTCAAGGAGCACACTGGCAGATTAAATTTTATTGTTGGTAAGCTTTTTATTTTTGTAACCCATCGTTTCCAAGCATTTACTTTTAAAGCTCTACATTTTTGTATCCCTCTATTTTTATATAATATCTAACGAGAATTTCGAAATTAATTTCATTTATGGATTCATTTTTTGCATACCCGTTTTTAAAATAAATGACAGAATCAACAAAAAAGATTGATTTTGTTTTTAAAATTAGTATAGAAAAACGTGTCCGCATAATTAGTAAACGTGTTAGACTAAACAGGGATTCATATAACGTTTTTCAATACGATGGTAGTAATGATATTAGTTACACGTCAGAAAACTAAAATAAATAGCTATTTGAAGACGTAGCATAGCCTAAAACACCACTTACAATGATTATTTGGGAATTAAAATATTGTCACAATGTACGTTCTTAAACCGTGATTATAACGTACTCGTTGGTGTTATCAGGCCTATTATTTCATGATATTATCATGAGGACTTTGATGTTTAAGTTTTTGAGAACTACAATGTTATTGTTACTCTGATAAATTTATTTTTTAATTAATAAATATTAATGAAGAAATTTGTGTTAGTGGTTGAAATCATGAATGATTTTGAAAAGCAATTAATAACTTCCACTAAGTATAAAGACAATATAAAATTATGGTCTAGATAATTTGATGATGTATTAGTAATTTGGGAAGGAAGCATAGAAGAAGTGCATGAGTTTATAAAGGAGGTAAATAATAAGGATAAAAACTTACAATTTAAGGAATAGATAGAAGGTAAGCAAATAAATTACTTAGATTTAAACATAGAAATTAAAGATAATGAGAAACTACAATTTGGGATATTTAGGAAAGAGTCGTATTCTGATATAATTATACCAAGAGAGTCTTACCACCCATACAGATATAAAATGGCGGCAATCAATTCCTTTTGTTACAGAGCTCAGAAGTGTTTAAAAGAGACCGAATCAAAAGATAGGGAGTTAAAAACGATAAAGGGAATTGTAAGGAATAATAATTATAGCACCAACATAGTGGATAAAGTTATGAAAAGCGTCAACATACAAAAAGCTAAAATAGAACCAGAACAAAAGAATTATGCAGGGTCATTGACATACAATACAATACAATAGGTTCACATACTAGAAAAATTATAAAATGTTTTAATAAATATGGAGTAGATATAGCTAATAAAAAATGTGAAACGGTATTTGATAAGATAAGGAATAAGAATATAGAAAAAATTCCAGTATTACAGAAAAGCGGAATTTATAAATTAAAATGTAAAGACTGCAACAAAGTGTACCTAGGGGAGACAGGACGAAAATTCGTATGCAGGTTGTCTGACCACAAACGTGGAGAAGGTAACAGAACAACCAATTCGTTATATGCAAGACATTTCATAGAAGACAACCATAAGTTTGTTAATCCTTTGGAAGAATACGAAATTGTAAAAGTAGTAAATAACACAGTTGAAAGGAAGCTTAGAGAGGAGTTAGAAATATTGAAAGAAAGAGAAAAAGGGTTAGACAATTTAATTAATATTAAAATTAAATTTGATAATGAAGAAATATTTTATAACATGATTAAGAAGTAAATAATAGAGGGCAGATAGATAAGATTAAGAATTATATTGCATAGTACTAATTGGATGTTTTAAAATAAGGGTGTGTGACTGACCCTCGTGTGTGGAGAGGAAGAGGGTAAGTTTAAAAGGATGCACACACACACACACACACACACGCACACGCACGCACGCGCACACACACACACACACACACACACACTGGAACACAAGGAATTTACTAGAAAAATATGTAACTGTACAGATGGTGAGACAGAGTTTAGGGGGTGGGGAAGGGTCATTAATTTTTAGTTTGTTGTGGGTGAGCAGGGTTGCGGAGAGGGGTGAAGGGTTGGGTTTCACATATTTCCTGTCTATTCCCGATCTGACGATGAGCTGTGAAGCTTGAAAGCGCTAATCGGAATAATTTTTGTATAGTGGTGTGCAACAGTGATCATTCTGATTGTAATAAATATTATTCTCTTATAAATTACAAAACATAATTTAATTACCCTACAGATAGATGGTAAATACTTATACAGTTAGTACGCTTACACTATTAGTATAACCAGTTTTTGTTATTATCATTAGCAATGTCATTTCCGACGATATATGTATACGTTTTCGCTGTTTACTTCAGTGCCTAGAAATGTAATTCAATCCGAAGTGAATTGAGACTGGTGAGTCATACGCTAGTATTGGTGGCACACGTGGGAGTTCCATAAAACAGCCTGCTGGTTGCGTTCAACTATATCCAGTGAAGTCACAATTGGCCGCCCAAGTGTCGTTCGCTCCCACGTTGAATTTACTATTTATATCCTTTATCGTACAGCCGTTTACGATAGTTTGGTAAGTAAAAACTCAAAAAAAGTACTTGAAAAACCCTCAGAAAGGCTACTGAACATTTCTTAGAAATTTACTACTAAACATTTCTATTTGTATGAAATTATTATAAAGCAAGATTTATCTATGTTTCATACATTTTAAAAATTATAATTACGGAATAGTCAAATGTATTAGGAACAAAAAATATAAGATACTCTGACGCCGCTTCCACTGGCTTGTAGAGACAATTCTATTTGAGATGCAAGACAGTGGCTTTCAATTACGACATCTGACATCGCGTTTTAACATCGTAAGTAACAATTTGTGGGAATCCTGTATTGGGAAACTCATATTTAAAACAGTCTCAAACAGCTACTAATACGACTGTGTAAACAACATATACATATGTGTGTGTGTCAGAAAAAGAAAACACTGATAACTAGATCTACGTATATATGTGACCAATACATATTTATATCTTGGGCTGGAGTGAAGCGAAGACATTGTCAATGGATAGAGTAAGATGGAAAAAATTTGTATATTGAGTGTAGTTGATGTAACCTGACACCAATATGGTGTAAGGGTATTTTGATAATAAATAAATAAAAAAACATATGTACATTACACATACGTATATATGCGTACATACGCATACGTATACATATATATACGTGTATGTATATAATTATGTATATGTACATATGTTTTAGATCGAGTCCTAGGCTGAATTCTTTTTTACCACAAAGAGTTTTTCGCAAAAATCCATCTTTCCTGTCTTTGTTTCGTAGACTTTTTTTCATGTTGTACGACAATTTTGAATAAAACCGCCATTTGATCTCGCATGGAGATTTGAATGAAAAACCTTTTGAGTGAAAAAATAGCATTAAAATATTAATTTCTATTAATTACAAAAACAAAAGATTTACATGTTATGTTGTTATTTGGTTGTCTATTTAATACGATTACCAATGGTGGATGTAAGGGAAGGAAGGAGCAAACTAAGAGATGCAATTATAAAAACTTCACAAGAGAGATGGAGGGTGAAGAATGAGAAATATAAGATAAAAAAAAATCTTATATTGTTTTGCCTGCTCTAACGTCAAATCAAATATTTTTCTAGTTTCAAGTTTGTCAAAAATCTAACAACGTGCTCACGGAACTGGTCTTTACATTACAAATTACGGTGTATCCAAGAAGTGAATTTACAGTTAAAACATTACGCATAATGTTTCTTTTGATAATCATCATCATCATCATTATCATATTCAAGGATTAAACCAAGGATGGTTAGTTCTGGTCTCAAAAAGGCAAAGATTACAGCTGGTCACTCCAGTACTTCCTCGGACATCCCACACCTCTCCGTCCCCTCGGCTTATATTGCCATAGTTGTTTGGGGATGCAGCTGTCATCCATTCGGAAAAGATGTTTCCACCAATACAGACGATACTGGGCGATCCTATTGACCATACTCATAATATTCAGTTCTTACCGTATATCTGTGTTTCTTCTATGATTATGGAAAGTATACCCTGGCACGTGCTTGAGAAATTTCATTTCAGCCACTTGGATGCGACTGGCCTGGCCTTTCCTTAAAGTCACCAATTCTTAGACCCATAATAAAGTGTGGGAAGAGCCATCAGAGGCGTGTTCCTTTACTTGTTGCATTAAGGTTCGCCTAATGATCCCGCACATAAGGTTGAACTTATGCAACTTATTCACAACGTCGTTGCTTGCATTATAAGACACACTGTAGCCCAGGTATTCAAAATTGCTAACTTGTTCTAGCAATAACCATCTTGCTATGTTCCAACTATAACAATTTTTGCCCGTACGGGATCAGTTCCACGAAAATCCATCACCTTGGTCTTAAGTGTGGATATTTCGTTGAAAGTTATATTCTAATTTATATTCTCAGTGATTGACCTGAAAATTATGATTGCGTTGGTAGTGTAATGAAAGTGATGACTTTTAGCTGTATCATTCAGCTGTAGCTTAAAAGTGCATGTTTTGTATCAAATCATGGTAGAAACTAAAATGATCGCATAAGCGTGTTTTCTACTTGCGAGGATAATTTATTTTTAAAATTTATTTTTAAAACACCTCATCTCGGTTTAGGGAAGCTGTTGTTGCAGTGTATAATATTTTCATAAATAACATACGTTTAAAAAAATACAAATTATATAGCTTGAATATCAGCATATTTTCAAAATATTTACTTCACTATCATCATACCTATATGTCCAAATTATTAGTGTAGCTTCTTTGTATTGTTTAAATTAGCAGCCATCCTTACTTTTCTTTTATGAATTTGCTAACTGCTACAATTTTTATTGTTCGACAAAGATTTTCGTCATCACTGACATCATCAGGTCTTGAACAACCTTTTTTTTTTATTATTAATTAAACACTGTTTATTAAACCAAATTTTTCCTAGCGTTTTTTTCATTTTTGCTTTAATTTTTAAATACTTAAAAAGTTTCCTTACATTTTTATATTTATCTGCTTGCAATTCGTATGTTTTATTCTTCGTATTGTTTAAATTAGCAGCCATCCTTACTATTTCTTTTATGAATTTGCTAACTGCTACAATTTTTATTGTTCGACAAAGCTTTTCGTCATCACTGACATCATCAGGTCTTAAACAACCTCATGAGGTTGTTTAAGACCTGATGAGGTTGTTTAAGACCTGATGATGTCAGTGATGACGAAAAGCTTTGTCGAACAATAAAAATTGTAGCAGTTATCAAATTCATAAAAGAAATAGTATTAGTGTAGCATTAAACAGATTTGTTTTATTATAAGGTTAATGATTCATGGTTTGATTTTGTATTTCCTATATTATTCAATGTTTCGAAACGGCAGAAAGTGTTTAGTACTTTTAAATATTGAATGTCAAGCACGGAATAAGTCATATGTCACCCGTGAAACGTTTTCATGTTTCAGACAAAACGTGTAGATATTAGGTAGGAAAAATTTTGTTGTACGTAAACTTTACCCTTAACCGCTGTGTATTGCTATTGCTTCTTTCAACAGGGAACAAAGCAGCAGATACGGAACGTTTGTCAGGTTTTGAGATTTTTAAACTAATTACCTGATATCGTCATTTTAATAATTAAGCAATTGTCTTTTCACTTCCATGTCCCATAAGGAAAAGGTAGTAAGGTGAGGGTGAAAAAATTGTGTTAGAGATAAGGGCTGATTCTGATTGTACTATCCTAAAAACATGAAGTAAAGTCATTTTCCGAAAGTGCCTGTGTAGAATTTTGTATATGGAAAACGATAACTGCCGCAAATTCAGACAGAATCAAACAATTGTTTGCATACGCACCTAAGTTGTAGAGCACTCAAGGACTGTTGGTTTTGGTGAAGATCGGTTAAGGGAAAGAGGTAGTTTACTTGCAACGTTTTATGTTTTAACAAGAGTAAAGTACTTAATTTTGATAAATACCTTATCCTGAAAAGAAGATCATAATAATCCATTGTAAAAAGGTAGATGAAATATCTATAAATGAAAATTGTAGTAGAAGGGGGAGCGGGTAATTTTCTATAAATGAAAAAGATAGTTGAAGGGGGAGGGGATAATTTTTTATATGTGTACTACGTTATCGGCAACAAGTAATTTGTTGATAAAATTCGTTCCAGGGCTGTTTGGCCGTCGTCCAATGTTTTCTGCAAAACCAGACGTTTCGGCAGTGCCATTGGATGCCATCGTCAGTGAAAATTGAGTGCGCTAACTTGAGGTGGTATACGTTAGTGACCACATTACTGTGATTAAGGCTGAATAAAGAAGTAGTTTCTATGGAAATATTTCATTTCGAAAATGATTTTAAATATGTCCTTACCGATATATTTTTATTTTACGCAAAACATACCGTTCAAAATTTTAAGTTGTTTTGTATTTGTAAACGTAAGAACATGTTAAACCAAAATTATGCCGACTTTAAATTAAAGTGATGGTCGCGTCTTTGGGTTGCGTAGCGATACCACTGACGGCGACGACGTCTAGGGGTGTACAAAATACCTGCGTCTCTATTCATAATATATGGAAGAATAAAATCTTTTGCTATCTTTCCTCGCCTTAGCATCCTAGGGTGTGGTACTGGAAAAGGTGACTTCTAAAAACATTAGTTAGATAACGAATATGCTAACTGCAAAGGAAATTACTGAAATTAAGCTGCGTAAAAGAAAAGTTCACCATTGTGAAATGATCAGCTTCTCTTGTGATACATTTCACTTTCTTTAAGAGACGCAGTGAAAACTTCGTTTACTTAGATTACAAATGTAACAAATATTAGATTGGAAAATCAGAGACGTTTACTGGAAAATGTTGTATAAGTGTCAGTGTGATTGCTTCCTATAAGTTTTGCACCTCTAAATCACATAATGAAGTAAGCTTACTAAACTTATTACATTGTTAAATTTGAAACCCGTTTAGCTGGGTTGATAAAATCAGTTTGAATAAATGAGAAGAATGTGATAAATGTACTTACATCCATAAATTAAACCTTACACTCAAGTGTTCAGAAATATGTTATTAATATTTAAAAGATTGTGGTAGCTAACTAGCCAATAACTAACAATTTTTTTAATACTGCATTGCTTTCTATCCACTGCGCCCAGAAGTACTGCGTCCTTACAAAAAAGTTAAATGCAAAATTAAACATTTTATAGTTGCAAAAAATTGTGACGTAAATACTCAGAACCAAATGCAGAATAACCTATTTATATATGGTACGACGGTCTCACCGATTGTCCTGTTATTCAGTGGAAACAGAGTAACTGACACCAATGAAGTAACTAATTCACAAACCTTAATTAGATAAAAATAGCGGTTTTAAATCAACAAAGCACTCTTATATAATAATTCCAGTTAAATGGAAAATAAACTACTAATTGTTATAAATAGCGTGATATACATTGAATGCAATAAATACATGAATTAATATAGTATTTATAACCTCTTATGTAGCAATGCGTCCACCCTGGTGTTTAAAGAAGCATTCCTTATAATGCAATAGGCCTGTCGTTCAATTTTCGGTCTTCCCAATTTTATGAGTGAAATAATTGACATTTGTACCTCGGGACTGGGTAAAACAATTGAAAATCATTTAGCAATAAATAAATCGGAAAAAATTTAGCAGGGTAAAAATACGGTTAAATTAGACATTCACGAGCAATTTTAAAATAATTGCTACAGAAATTAACTGAAGAGAGACTCGTACATACGATCAGTAATTGTGTATTGTGGGCCATGAGAATGAAGGACAAAATGTACCTACATAAATAGGTAAGACAAAGCAATGTTTTGTATTTTGTTGATAAAATATCGCAGTACCAAACATATCTAAACAAGAAAAAGAATAAATGAGAATGGTAGTAACAGAAAGCTAGGCGCCTAGGGTAAAACAATTGGAATAGAAAATCATGAAACATCCTATAAGTTCACGATAATTACAAAAAAGATCTAAAGAATTGCATGTTATAAGAAATAAAACCTAAATAGAAAAATTACAACAGAAAAACAAGTGTTAATAGAGCAACAGACAAAATTCCTTTATGAAACACGGTACGCAAAGGAAAACAAAGAATGGACAGTGTAAAGATATTGCAGCAAACAAATAATAAATATATCAAAGTGAGGAGATGTAGATAGTATTACAGTGAACGCGATGACAGTAGGGATCAAAATTGAAAAGTTTGTGGACACATAGAATGTTCCGGAACGTTGAAGTAGGTGGGTAGGACGGCCGTAACACAATTATGTAAAGTACAGAGCTGTTTACGGAAATACCAAACCCTGAGCAATAGGAAAAGTATACGGATACATAAAATATGCAAGACAAATAAGGTACAAAACTGTAACTGTAGAATTATCTTAAGATATGTAACCCTGTTAATCACACCCCTGAAAATATACAAAAGAATACCGGTAAAGAGGTTGAAAAAAACTTTGAAATGAAGATTATCATTTACCATATTTTTTTCCAGGTTACAAAAGCGAAAATTTGATCAAAAGCAAACGTGGTATTTAACTTTACGTCGTATACGTGGTATTTGTCTTGGAACATAGCAAAGACAAAATATTTGTGATATACAAAGAATGTTAGATAGGAGAAAAAGTATAAGTAAGAGTAGTTTATATAGTATACATTAAACTTTATAAAAGAGAATAAAATTCAATTTTCTATTGTATTCTTTCTTTATAGCCTAAAGGTACCATATGATGTGTAATAAAATTTTTTATTCACATTCTTAAAACGATCGATTTTGGTCATAGACCATCGTCAGATTAGGCCTATATACAGCACATTTGCGGTCACAATAATGTAAAACACTACTATTTACAAAAACAAATTCGTAGACATTGTTCATGAATTTGATACATATATGTTGTTGTCTAAAGCTTCGTAAGAACTGATCCTGTCAGTTTAAACATAAATAACTGATCCTGTCATAGAGTTTTACCCTGGATTTTAATATATAACGAGTTCCTTTGGAGTGAAGATCTGAAGATGGGTCATATGGCCACAAACGCGTAACCCAGCTCACACTACGTTAGAAGTCACTTGACGGAAATCATAAGGTAAATTATATCACTGTCATAGAATGTTCATGTTCCATTTCGTGTACGCAGAAGTAGGCAGAGCTGCTCGTATTATTCACTCTATATACTGTTACAAATATTATATACGCTGTATATAACCTGACGACGGTCTGTGACCAAAATCGATCGTTTTATGAATGTGAATAAAAACTTTTATTACACATCATATGATACCTTTAGGCTATAAAAAAGAATACAATAGAAAATTGAATTATAGGTACCATTAGTAAAACAATAAGTGTAAGTATGTAACTGTAAATAATTTGTTTTTCTTGCCAAAAAGTAATTTATAAAGGGGCGTTGGCAAAAATCAAGTATCATTAAGGTTTAAAATATCATAGTATCAATATTCCTGGTATTGATGTGATGTTGTACAAGAGAAGTCCTTCCCAATGACTGGCACCAAACTGCAAAAGCATTTTTAAATTCATGTAAAAACTGTCTGCTCTTTTACCTTACCACTTGACAGCTCGTCAGAAGATTTGTTGAACAGTTTCTGAAGTTCCACTAGTAACTTTGAAGTGTCCGAAGCACTGGATCTTTGTTGCACCATTACAACACCGATACTCCAACCTTCTCGAAGAGATCCATTACACGTTTCTCAGCTAGTAGAGCAGGTGCAGTGTCTCTGTCAAGGCCGTGTACTAAGGGAATTTCCAGGCTGTTTGAGTATTTTTAAGTATGCAAATTATGCTGGCACACCGCCAAAAGAATGAAAAATTATTCTGGAACACCTGCAGGACCTCTATGTAAGCAACAGCAGCCAGCTTAGGAGTTACTTACACCTGGCGAGATTGTAGAGTGCAGATGATGTGATAGTGGAAAGTGAGTATTGTGTAATAGTCAGTGCGGAACTCTATTAGTGTAATAGTCAGTGTGGAACTCTATTAGTTGACGTTATTATTGTGTGTGGACAAACTTGAATTATTGTACAAGAGTACCTTGCTGATTACAAGTAATATTTGTGACTAATTAAAGCTCGTAATTAGTGACTTTATTGGTGTCTGTATTTTGTTTCTACTGTACAATCCATGAGATCATTGTAAATTATTTTTTTATATAAACGACTATATTGAGATGAGGGAGGGAAGGAACAGTGTTGCGGAGACGTGTGGAAGACAACTTGATTGTTTCCTGTAACCGCGCTTAAGTTAAACAAATTAACTGTCTGTGTGGTAAAACGGAGCGACGGAATCTATAGACAACAAAGTAAGCGCACCACCACCACTACATTCTCTCTCTCTCTCTCTCTCTCTCTCTCTCTCTCTCTCTCTCTCTCTCTCTCTCCCCCACCATCCCTCTTTCTCTCTTATCTCTCTTTGTTGTCACTCAGAGAGGTTGAATCCTTCGAAAGACACCATAATTTTTTTGTAATTAACCAATCTTCTCCAATTCAATACAGCTTGTTCCGTTTTCCACAGAAGCCGTTCCGTTTACCTTCTCCTGGGCCCTACTGCACTTGAAATCCGTCCAGCGTTTTCACAATCTGATGAGTATGTAGACGATTCACTGCTGAAGGTAACCGATGTTTAGTCAGCTAGTCAGGTGACATGGGTGCCATCTCAAGATATCCTAATACGAACACTTTCCTTATTCCACTGTTCCAGTTCAATCCGCCGTAAACTCTCCCTTGATATCTTCCCTCGGTTGCGTAATGGAGGCCTACATCCACTGCGCGCTGTGCATCCAGAGGCCACATGGCATTTCGTGGACGCAGAAGTAGGCAGAGCTGCTCGTATTATTCACTCTATGTACTCTGACAAATATTATATACGTTGTATAGAACCTGACGATGGTCTATGACCGAAATCGATCTTTTAAAAATGTGAATAAAAAATTTTATTACACATCATATGGTACCTTTAGGCTACAAAAAAGAATACAATAGAAAATTGAATTATAGGTACCATTAGTAAAAAATAAGTGTAAGTATATAAAAATACATCACATTGTCATTAGGAATAAAATTGTTTATTATACAAGAATGTAGAAACAACAGTATCTAAGATCTTGGAAAAACTAAGATACAAAGGTACAATCAGTACAACCATTTTACCATTTTACTTTTCTATAGTTGAGATTGTGAAGGAAGATGAACCAAAATTTCGAAAATTTAATGGGGGATACTAATGCGCTTTTGATAAACTATTAAAAGTTTCCGAATACGCATATACAAATATTATATAGATATCATGGCAGGATGAGTGGAGGATTTTAAAAGAATCTGTAATTAAGGCTTGACGCTACGGAAAGTATGGTAAGAAAAGAATCACCACATATTAAATGTAATTGTAATAGAAAAGCAGAGCCGCGTACAGGGATTTCATGAATTAACTGATAGGAAATTAAGGATTCCTCATTTTTAATACTAAATATCCTCCATTTCTAAAGGTAACGACAGAATAAAGCAAAATATAATATGTAAACGTAAAAGAAAAAATTAATAAAACTATAAAATAATTTCATAATATCCAGAACAAATTTATTGATAGGATAACTAAAATGACGGCATATAATATTTTAGTACATTATTTAATGTAAGGGAACGCAGGTTTGTCACAGGGATGAAGAGAAGAATATAGAGTTGAAATATTTTTGTAGAGGAAGACATGTATCTTGCAACAGTTCATATGGAATGTACTGAGAAGAGAAAACCATGAGAACATTTTGTAAAGATATAATACAAATACAAATTTTGACAGAGAAAGTCAAAATTTGATTGAGAGTCACAGAGACAGTATTAAAGAGGGGAATTACAATAGCAGTTGCAAGTATACTAGACAAGGATAAGGAAAAATGGTTATAGTTTAGGTTGGAATATAATGGTTAAAAGGTGGAAAGTAACATAAAAGCAAAACACGCACCGCGTACTTAAATTTACACGCACGCGCACACACGCACACAAAGAAAAATATGAAGGTATATTTTTACAAGACGCTGGAAAAATGATGTATGAATGAAATGGTGTATGGAGCGTCTAAGATATAGTGTAGCGAGATATCGAAATTGCAGGTGGCGTACTGGAGAGAGATGGCTGAAAATAACAGTGTTCATGATGTGAATAAAACTGGGAGACGTGGTTGGAATGTTAATTTGTGACGTCAGGGACTCTGAAAATACAGCAAAGCGTAAGTCTCACATGTAGTTCTTCAATATGCTGGAGTTTCTACAGTAGCTTAACCCTAGTACATTTTGGTACTAGTACATTTTCGTACCCTAGTACGAAAGAACAGTAGGCTAATTAGAGTACCGACTGAACTTTTTGGTAAGTGTTATGATTTCAATTTAATAATTAACATTTTAGTCAAATTAATTATTTTTATGTCACATTTAAAAATGCGTTAAAGAATTTAACCCTTAAACTGATATTTGGAGGACTCTGATACGTAGTGGACAGAGCATTCCTTGAACAGGGCGTCCTGGTTTCAGATTTGTGTTAAGGTAGCCCATTTTTCAGGACGTGCATATGAATCACTGCTTTCTTAGTCCTCCTAATGGCTAATAAACATCATAAGACTGGAAGTCAAAAGCTACGCCCATTTTCTTACCTGTGATATTATATTACGAAAGTAAAGACGCATATTATTCCTAAACTCTGTCAGTGACGTAAAAGGGGAAACATCTTAACAATAAGCCTGTCCCCCCTCTCAGTTATACCATCTTGTTCAGGGCCAACCTACCTTTTCTTCGATGTCCATATTTGTTAATTTGCTTTAATAAACTGTCTTCATTAATATTCTTTTGATACGTTGGTGAGCTCTGTCCAGTTACATTATTTGTACTATATTCTTTTCAAAACACAAAAATAAAGAGAACCCTAGCTTTCGAACTTTTACAGTTTTTGTAATGCCTGGGATAAATATTAAGTGAATACACAAACGAAATCCTTGTTAACTTGTCTACTTATTTTGCAGCGTTCGTAAGTGTACTTTTACTTTCGTTCAATGTTATTTTTTCCAACAAAAATTACAAGTATTTATATACTTCCGATAATATTTGGAATTACGTAATAAATATCTTGCTCGAAACAAATTAAAATTTTGACCTGTAGCCTTTTCAGGTAACGAAATAGCTAACGGAAGAGAAATGATAAGGTTTAATACGTATATTACACGTACGGTATGGAAATTTTCAGGTGTAATGGAGAACATATGAACAAAATATACTGTAACAGAATTTCTTTAAAGCATGGTTTATTCACAGTAGGTCTACAAAGTTGATTCTCGTCTCAGAAAGGAGAAAAATCACAAACGTATTAGGTTTTGTTAGACTGTGTGAAATAACAAAACCCTCCACAAAAAAATTCTAAAACTAGAAGTTCGATGGAAAATAATCGTGGATTAAAGTGGTATTTTAATTAATTTTTTTAGTAAGATATTATTAAAGGTATAAATTTCTACATTCAATTCTACCTTTTATCTTTATTATTAATTTGAACTCTCAGGGTTCAACCTTTTACTCTTCTCAAACAATTCTGCCTGCTTTCGCTGAACACCTTGTTTCTGCAACGTGCACGTCAAGCTCCCACAAGTCAGCACTACTGCGGTCGTTGCTTTGTAAGTTTGGTTTCTCCTGTTGTTTCTACTCTCTCGTTGCTTTAACTTTTGATAACTCAAGTTCAGTGTATAGTCCCACACGTCACTTGGTACAGAGTTATTTAGTGGAAGTTAAAATGTAACATCTGTTCTACGGTTTGTACATTGTCCACTACGTTGAAACACAGTGGCCTCTTTTCTTTAAACACCGCGAGCTTTGTTTATTCTCAAATATAATTTTTAAATTGTAATGCTTACATTTAAGCTTTCGGTACATTATAAATTATAAATCATTTTTGTATTAGTGCTAATTTCATCGTAGGATTATTAACACCTTTACATTGTCGTCCGATGTCATTAAAAAATAAAGTAGGCGATCAGCAGTATTTCTGTCCCACTCCTCCGTTGACTAAAATTGGGATTTTTCTACCTACTCTGATGTTGGGGACTGTTTCCGTCTTTTTATATTTTGCTCGGAGGCCAGTTTAAGTAACATCTTTATAGAAATTAAGTTACTAGTAAACTCTGTGAGTTGCAGAACTCGGTCAAAAGTTTGAATGAAATATATTTATTATTAGATAAATTGTATTATTAAATAGGTTTTTTATATTATCAGAAACCACAACCTTCATTATTCTAATAACTTTTGTTTTTGTTAAATAACAGTTGTAAAGCTGACACTTATTCAATTAACTTTAAATCATCGGAACTACATCACTGGTATATCTAAATGATTTAAGTTTATGTTTTAAACCAAATGTCTTTCACAGAGACGCATAGCTTAAATGATAACAACAAGTAAAGTTTCTGTGCAAACATGTCTTGCACTCGTCAGCTAAACTAAACGTAATAAATTGCAACAGTAATAAATTTAGGCATAATTTATTTAAAGTGCGTTTCGAAGGAGGTCTAAAATTTACAACGCGTGTTAAAAATTATTAATTCTCACAAATTATTAGGAAACTGATGTCACGGCCGGCGCCAACTCTGTTAATGTTATGACTCATTGCTGGGTTATTAGATCGCGGTCTAATGCTGTCGAATCGAACAGACGTAACGACCTTCGACAGCGTAATCAGTGTGACCATCTTCAGTGTAACGATTAAAAATATACTGGTACGGTGATCACCAGTTTCCATAGTAGGTCTGTGGCATCACAGTAACAATCGTTACAACTGAAGATGGCATTCAATGGTAAGGCCGGAACGTCTGGTCATTTCGACAACTTTAGACCACGGCCTTTTAGCTTGGAAGCGAGTCATAACTTTAACAGAATTGTTAGGAAATATACCTGTTTCGTATTTCGAATAAAATCGCTTATCATGTGACGCCCCGCGTGGACTTTTCCAATTTTCTTATAATTTTGCCTTCCAATTTTGGACCGTGATGTCCTAGACTTTACAAATTTTCAGAGCAGACATGATATTTTCATTTTATGTATTCTATATTTATATATTCTCATTTATCCTTTAGAATTTGTTCCAGGATGGCTTTTTACAGTTTTTTTTAAACTGTGCCCTCATAATTTAGTCTCGTATCCTATTTTTGGTGGGCTCAATTTCGAAAACATTAAAAAACTGGGGGGTAAAATATGAATACGCATGCGAGGATTATGAAAATCGGTTAATAAGATCAAACGTTATTGTGAGATATATCCCAAATAGGCAGACGGTAATTACATAGACTGATACATAAATGCCAAAAAGTCTATTTGAATCTGTGAAAAATGCTTCGATCATTCAATAACGATAACTTCCTGTTAAACATATACTTTACTCCACTAAATTTCTTCGGGCTAAATATCAAGCTAAGAGAGAATAATATATAAACTAGCAAAATACGAACTCTACATTAAATGTAATTTAGACGAAATTTATATTTCAGTATACAAACGTGTTCCTCATTGAGCGATTACACACCCTGTTTTGCTACAAGAAAGAATTTCGTGTCCTTTTGTACTATAATAAACGAGCTGTTAATAGGGTTTGCTTGATTGATGTGGAAATACGTAACGTGGTATTATTTATAAACATAGTCGGGTGTTTTACAAAAATTTTCTATTTTTCACCTCGCTTCGATCACGCAACGCGGTCAGTAGCAATTACTGGTGACCGTGTCGCGTGGCAAGGAAATTAGCCGCAATCCTGAACACGGTTAGTCCTGGTTGAAGGAATGCCATTACTCTTATACTACTGCATCTTAATGCTTTACGTCTAAAGTTACATAATTATATATAATAGGCTACTACTTTGCACATTGTCAAATAAACACCTGTACGTTACGATTCGTCATTTTTTTTAATTAAATCTGTCCAAGGTATTTGAATAGTCTGTTGTAGCTAAACTGTACAATCATTTTTCTGTAACTTTTCCAACTTCACGTATCTGTGCTGCTATCGTTTTTTTGGAGTTATCAATTTATGCTGTGTTAAGTTGCTGTATAAACTCGAGAAGAAGCGTGTGTTATTAAAGATATTATATTGCTACATTCGGTTTATATTAATTTTATGCATCTTATTATACGTATATTATATAATGCTACGTTTTGTCTATATTAGTTTTATGCATTTTATTATATATTATTGTTTATAATATTGTTTATATTATAATACTGTGATATTGTTTAATATGGTTTCTTCTCCAAATAGAGTATTGCGTTCTTGTTGGTTAATACCTTACGCACGTTTCACTAAAAAAATCAGCATCATCAGAGGTTTTTAAATCAATACTTTATTGATATAATAAAATATTTTATATATATATATATATATATATAAAGAATATATGAAATTATACTACATGCAGAAGAAACAAATTGAATAACATCACAAATGTATATAATTACTGCAAGAAACGTCGAGTTACTTATATAGAAAATTATATATATATTGCAACAATACAAATAATAACTGCATAGATAGGATACATTGAAATTATTATCGTGTATTAAAACTAGATCGTGTATTAGGCATACACAATTCCGGGTTCTTGAAGTGTTCTAGCGTTAGCTCTCAGAATACTCGGTAGATAATCGCCCCTACTCCGGAAACCTTCCACTCTACGCGAAAAAGCACAAGAAATTAATTTATTTAAATATTATTGGAGTTCTATAATGGCAATGATTACGAAGAACTCGTATCGTGAACCAACTTCTAAGTCTTATGGAAATCGATTTGTCTTGTCAAGAAAATCTTGTGACAGGGAGTACGTCTTTCTATGGCAAGACTTCGGAACAAACTGAGCGATGTGCACTCGACAGAGCACCGTCTCAAATAATTTTTAGACCTTCTGATTGGAGGAAAATCTAACAACGTCATAGATATTCATACAGATATCCAGACATCAGACTGAAACACTGTCCGATTCTGCAAAGGCCTGTCAGGATTTAATCTACAAATTTTATTACTTTCTAGGAAATAACAAGAATAAAAGAAGACTGATTTCATTAAAAAAAAACATAAAAATTATAGTTGTAGAAAATTGAGTATATGGAAAATGTAGCTTATAACCATGAGAATACCCTGTCCAAGTTTCAGAACGAAATGTTAATTTTCAACGAAGTTATTAAATAAAATGGAAATCACAAGCGCACCCTCGCATATTGTAACATAACAAGATTACACCCAAAAATAAAGACAACTAAATCATCCAAATTTGTTGTGAATTATGCCTAAACGCAATCTTTTTAGAAATAAAATACAAAGAAGTACAAAATAAACTTAACAAAGAAAGAAATGAAAACAAAATATAATATTTCAAGATAAATAATAATATCAAGGAGTAAAAAGTAATAAAAAAACAAAAGGGAAATATTATAATAAATAAATACTAGGGAAATAGGGAATACAAATTTAGGAATTAAATAATTTAATTACAATGACAAGACAATAACTGACTATGACCATTATACCCCGAAACGAATATCAAAAGAATAATAAAATATAAATAGTTATTAGGAAACATAAGTATAGTGTACAAATATTAAACCTAGCAAGTAGGTAAAAAGATATTGCTTATAGCATTAGACTAATAAACTAGAAGGAGGCCTGGGAACCTCAAGAAGTTATTTTGTATCAGAACTACAATATATTAGTTACATACAAATATACTAATAGAATAGTATTAAGCTATAATTATAAAAGTTAAGTGGTTTAAAATAATATAAAATAGCGAAAAGAACAGTGATAAACGTTATAACACAGTGTAGAATAAAGGTGAATAGGAAATGGACCTAGTTATAATATGCACTGTGAATAAAACATGTAAGTTATATAAACCAACTATAGTTAATATAAAAAAGTGTATAATGATTAATAATAGTGAAATATTACGTTACAAACTAATAATATACATTAGTGACGAAGAAAAAATAAGATTCAACTGAATCATGTTAATTATAAAATATGAAACAGAACCTGTGACCCATAAATATAATTTATCCAAGAGCTGTGCTGAATGAATAGGTATTTTGTAAAAAAGAAATTGGGTGGTTGAAGAATATTCTAAAAGAAGCGAGAACAAATTAATTTAATGCTAGACATTATTACAAAATAATTGATGATATAAAAGGAATTAATGAAGGAAAACTATAGAAATAACGAGGAGACTAATGTTTTAATGGAATACACTGAAAACGTGAAGGCCAGAAGACAAATATCAAGCAATAATCTGTAAATGAAACTACAAATTTTTTGAGATTGTTCCATCATGTTAAGACAAACACATGAACAAACATTAATCCATTTAAAGAGCAAGAACAGTGAAACACTATAACAAAAACAATATAAACATTATACGTAATTATGAATTTTATTTGTTCGCTATAATTATTATTAGTAATAGTTCCTGTTTAAGTCGTTTCTTTTGTATGATCCAAAGGACCCATGACTCAACATACATACACAACAGCAAATTACTGAATCTTGTTTATAAGTATTGTTTTATTTGCATGTATGACTTGAACGGTACATAGACTTTAATTTTTATATTAACCCTGAGAAAAAGAGTTTTCATGTTATCAAACCGAAAGCAGCTACAACCAAAAGAAAGGGACGTTGAATGTTATTACAATTAAATATATATCAAAGAGAAAGTGTCAAAAAAATTTTATGGAATTTGAGACAAGAGAGAATAATCGTTTATTTCATTAGTTTAAAAAACATCAGAAAAAATATTATTAAATTGGCACCAACAACTTGGGGCTAACAGAAACATAAATAAGTTACATTACAAAATTGACATCCAACAACGTGAGGAGTAGCGATTAGTAATGCATCACATACATTAGAGATTTTATGTTATAACATTCACACAAATATTTCACATGACGTAAAAAGAGTACAAAATTATGAACATTTTGATATACCATACTTTTTTGAAAATAGCTTGGTTCAAAACTTATGACTACTTTACAAAGAAAAGAACAAAATCAATTTTTAACTTGTCTATGGCCGTCAGAAACTGTGTTATAGCATTAGTATTCCAATTATATGAATATCCTGTGTTCTGTTGCTATATATATATATATATATATATATATATATATATATATACACCTATTATTGTTTTGATGTTAAATCACAATTTCAAGAACACTTACGTTTTTATTTTTAGAGAGCGCTTTCGTGAACTGGTACTACCCTCTTCCTCAGTGCTTGGCGAGCAGTGTCTCCTTGTCTTGCTACTTTGGTTCTATTTTGTTTTGTGTGTGTATGTGTGTGAGGAACGTGTGTGATTAGAGTTTTTAATTGTTAATTTATTGTTGGATCAAATATAATGTTGTGTTCCGTTTATTTACGAATTAATGTATTTATATTGTTTCAAGTTATGATTAAGGTGTATTTGCTGACATGATAAGACGTGTTTCGGTCATTGTTCGAATGCACATTCTCAAACAGACTTGAGAGTTAAGTTGGTATATATTGTTATCAACAGACCTGTATTAAATATTTAGTAAATATGGAATTGTAAGGTGTGCTAGAAATGAAGAGTCACTGACCAAGAAAAGTGCAATCTTGTAAAGATTAATTTATTTGCAAAAGCAAAAGAATATAAAATGTAAAATATCTTATACAGTCTTACGAGCAAAGCCTAACGGGTTATATTCCATTTTTGTATCATTAGAATATACACGTTTTGACTGTGTAGTTTCTACTTGGGTCTCGATTTGTTTATTCGTTTGTGGATGTTATATGTATGACGTACGTGAATGTTGATTTGTTGAGCACACGTGTGAGAGAAAGACGTGAGCTAGAGGGGGGAGGGTGAGAAAGAGAGAAGAGTGAGTGAGTGAGTGAGAAAGACAAAGAGAGTGACAGAGTGAGAGCGAGAGGGGAGGGAGAGTGAGAAAGGTAGATTGAGTGATGGTGGGAGGGAGGGAGAGTGAGAATAATTAAGAAACATATTTGTGCCGTTGACAGGCCTCTATTATTATCTCCTTCTACATATCCTGAGTTTACTACTCAAGGTGAAATAATCAGTAAAACTCACTAATATACTAATAGTCACTAATAGTCAGAACTACTCACTAATGCCATACTTTGACGTGTTCTAGTGCCGTAATTTTCAATCTAACGAATACAGAACACACATATCAAGATGTTTACATACAGTTTGAAGCAGGATACTACTCTGCCTAAATACGAAAGGATTTGACAATGTGTCATTGAAATAATATTGATTTTAATACCACATTATTTAACAGGAATAATTTTTGCAAACGAACTGTGTAGTCGCTAAGTCATTCAACATGTGTTTCTGCTACTATGATCTGAATTTCAAAAAGTGTAATTATCATTCACACTGCGATTTCACCTGATAAAATTGGAGTACTAGAAAAAAATTGACAGTAACATACTGAAAGGGAATGTGTTAGAGGGGGACTGCAACCATGGCGTGGTCATATCAGACGTAAAGAAAGAAGCCTAGAAGTAACAGTGAACAAAAAGGAAACAGTTTATTTTTAAGAAATAGACGTTATAAAGGTTAACAGAAATAAATTGCGAAAATTTATTTAATAATATGAGAAGGTATCTTTAAAAAAAGCATTAAAGACTAGAATTAATTTCAATACTACAAAACTATTTTATTCTACATAAAATTTTTATTGAGTAATATAATTAGCATTTAAAGAAGAAATATTTATTTTTTCAATTTCTTTCAACGTCAAAATAGTTTTCAGTTAAATATAACCAATTTAGTGACAAAATAAATTACCGTTAATGTAAGTAAAAATAGAGTACCGATCGTAATTTCATTTCCCTGTACTCAAATGACTTTTCTCATTACAAATATTTAAGGCTTTTCAACGACGATTTGATACGACAGAAATGAATAAAAAGGTCAATAAACGTTTTTATTCTATTAAAGTTTCTGCTTTTATTTTCTAAAATTTAATTTTACTTTAATGCTGTAAAAGTACAAAGGAGATCTCTTTACCCTTTGTCTGTAGTTGACACTCAAAATTAAATCATAACTTTAACGACGCTAGCTTTCTGTAATGAATAAAGTAAAAAAACAGACAAAGAATAAAGTCTCAGCTACTTTAGAAAACGTGATGACGTAGAGATACAGAGTTGAGGGGGATCTAGAAATACAATTGGGGATGTCTTAATGAAGTAAAGAGAAGATGTAGATAAAAAATATTACCTGCTGTATATCTTTAAAAAACAAATGTTTTTACAGCCTTTATTATTAATTCTGTGTAGTGTATTTTCGTACTTTACCTAAACAAATTCTTCTCAGGGCAAAAAGAGAAAGAGCCTTATACGATGTCTATGATATTTATATATTTTTTACAGAATATGTTTAAGTTATAATATAACAGAACCGTTATAAATTGTACACGAAAAACGGAAAAGTGCTCCAAAACTTCTTTATACTAGTTGAGTACATTTTCTGTGCAATCCTTCGTACCGGTTTTTTACGATACTGTAGAAAGTGTCCCATAGCGTGATATAAAGATATTAAAGCTTGGTAGAAAACTAAAAGATGTCATGTCCTATAGACCTATACATCTGTTAAAAGTTTTTGGTAATCTGTATCTAAAAGGATTGAAACCGGTTTTCAAATAGGCAAACGTTATTCCAGATTACAAATTCTGATGTCGTAGTAAGCGCGGAACCACTGAACAAGTTCACAGGCTATTTAACCAGATCTGCACAGAATATGAAAGTAAAAGGTTCTGTTCGGCAACCTTTTTAGATGTGAACCAGACTTTCTAGACGTTCACACGGGACTATGGCATAAACTGATATAAATTTTTGCTCTCGCACAAATCCTTCAATCCTACTTACGCGACAGGCGTTTTCTCGTAAGCTCAATAACAAATACGCCAAATTTGCTTCTCTGGAGTACAGCAGGGCAGTGGCTAGGTCCCATAGTTTATCACTTGTGTAGGTCCAACATTTGTCAACGACACAACGATAGTCATATTTTCCGCGATCCTTGCCTCCCATCCTGATCTCAACTAAGCGTCTTACACCTTACCTGCATTCAACCTTGGCTGAAGAAATGGCGCATGGTAATTAACAATGATAAATTGGTACACGTCACCTTCACCATGAGAAAGGAAATTTGTCCACCGATTCAATTCAGTAGCTACCACCTACCATAAGCAGTCGATGTAAATTTCCTCTGCTTACACGCTCCCAAACGTGAACAATTCGGTATAAAATTGAAGCAGCTTTGCAGAATCATCAGACCGGAGATCACGGATAACACTTTGCCTCACAGACAAAGTAAAGTTTGCCTTTATGGGGCTACACTCAGACCTATTTGGGTATACAACTCTGGGCTTCGACAACGAATTCAAACATTGACATAATCGAGAGCCTTCGGGACAAGGAACTTAGATCCACTGTCGAAGCACCCTTGTACGTCCTCAACTTGACATGCAGCACGACATCATGTTGTCTTCTGAGGTCCTGCAAAAGATTCAAACCCTGTGATTTAGAAAACAGATTCAATCTCACTTATTCCTTTATACTTATGTAGTTTCGCCTTTTCTATTTATATACAAAACGTGGTGGCGGTGTTTTGTTGACCTAGTTGGTGTGCAAGTGTTCGTGTCCAGTGTGCTTGTGTCTTGTGAGTGCTGTGTGCTTATACATAATAAATATTTATTTGTATTATTTTATCTTTTGTTTGTATATTATGTGAAGTTTCAGTTCTTATTATCTTGCTGACTCTCTATCACTGGTTGACACACTATTGTTTATTTCTTTACATGTATCAGTTTATAATTAGCCTGAAGCCGGCTATTTGTTGGATGGCCGAAACGTGGCATTTATATTTTTTCCGTGATGGCAAAATCCGTCACTTAAATTCAAATTCAATTTCCAGTCTATCGCAGCCATCGTTTAAAGAAACTTTAAACGACGGTCTACGACGGTCTACGACGGTCAACGACGGTTTAAAGATATTGTTACGACGGTCTACTTGATCGTCGTATGGTACAGTGGAAAACAAAATACAAGACACCAATTAAGTCACTAATCACCAGCTTTAACTTTCACACTTAAACAGTTCGTAATTAACAACACTGTCTCTTGCAACAAATCAAATGAAAATTGTTCACACGCAATAAAATGTCAACTAATATAAAACACAATTGTATTACAATTGTACTGCCCGATTATAAAACACAACACTTCACTAATAACCACTTGAACGCACACAGTAATCACTTGTAATCGCCAGACAATAAACTCGAACCGCACTGTAATATATCGCAACTAAAACTGAAACTGAACGTCGTTGAGTACTGGTATTTATGCCCCCCCCCCGAAATACTAGATTATTCCATACTGCGCGGTTGTTAGCTCTACACTACGACGTAATTAATTGCGGCCTTGACACAGTCCGCGCGGCTGGCGGCTTCCAGAAAAGTCTCGCGAGCGTATGCTGAAATCACGTACGCCACAACATTTAGCCGTATTCCACTGGATAGTTCGAGAAACACGTAGATTTTTCTGTGATGTCGTAACAATATCATTTTTTCATTGCCAAATCTGACCCTTATTATCTCATTGAGATTGAAACGCTAAATAAATACATTAAAAGTACACATACATACATGCACACACATAACAACACACAATATATTTAAAAATCGTACGTTGATTATTTCATAAAAAACGTTCGTTGTATGCTTAAATCGTAAATTTCGTTGAAAACGTGTATAAATACTTCCTTGTTTGCAAACGTAATAATTCTATTGATCGTTAAAATATATTGAATGAATATCTGCTACTTGATTTCTAGGAAGCAATAATAAATAGTAAGCACAAAACATAACCATGGTAATGTAAACGGTTAAATTGATACTGGATTGGCCACAGAGGATTCGAGTCGGTCATATCACTAGATATGATTCAATTATTGTAGCAGCAAAAGGGGATTTTGCCTATTCCCACGCAAACTTCCACACACTTTATCAGCCTTAATAAATGCCAACGTCAAATTTCGTGTACGTTATATCCCGCTCTCTCCCTCTCCATCCTATGCATCTCCCCCACTCCTACGCACACTTTCATTTCCTCTATCTGCCTTACTTTGTAATGCTTTCTTTATTCGCAAGTGTACGCTTGGTTGTACCAAATCGAAGTACATCTACATCAGCCATTATATAATGGAAGGAGATACACAAATCTTCGGCAGGCCACTTTTTCTAACACTACGTAAATAAAAAATAGCATAAGTAGCAGATTAAACAATATAGTTTTATAAATAGTTATCTATTGATTATCATTTAAGTTCTACTGACTCAAGCATCGTAGCTGCTTTTATCAATAGTAGATTATTTAATATTATGCGTCACCAAATGTAGAAAATTACACTGCTCTGATATAGAAAGGTATTTTCTAAATTATAACAATAACATAACTTGGGAAATCGTGCTGGATAAATATTGATTATTACATTCTCTTTGGTAGTCCAGAGGTTATCACACACCTGTGAATGTCCAACTCGGAAAGACGCACACAGTGAAGATACGGGCATCAGGCTGGTAGGAGGAATGTTTTGAAAAGCTGCCATAACAAATACATAAAAAACAGGTACTCAGAGAAACATCATAAAAATTACTAAAGAAAAATCGAGACACAATATTTAAATTAAGAAAAATACTGTAACATTATTTCAAAAAGATAGGATTGATCGTGTTTCATATAATGTAAAATATAACTGTAAGAAAATAGAAGACACGTTGAAATGGTAAAAATAACATGAATTGGAAACGGGAAAGTACATATTAAATTTACAAAAGGTTTATTCCTGTCCTGGGCAAAAGAATTTCAAAATAACAATAACAGACGCTCTGGATAGTCTTGGTTCGAAAGAAATACAAAAAACCTACGAAACTTGAGAGTACCATCAAAATAAATCTGGACGGTAGCAGTAACTATTTCTGGTTCCAAAACTGTAGTAAGGTCAACAAAGAGCTTACCTTTACCGTCAGTATTAATGCAGAGGAAAGATGGGAGATCAAATTTCTTTACCTTTTTCCTGAAAACAGCTAATAAAAATATTAGAAGCTACCGTTCACACTAAACTGAGAACAAAATTTTATTTGACACTGACCATGGCGCCACCATTATCAGCAGACTGTTAAAGAAGGCTTTATTGAAATTTGATAATAAGGTGGAACTAAGACAATTAAAAAGAAAGAAAGAAAAAAGTAAATTTGTAGAAATTTGTAAGTCTGCAGTAAACATCACTATTAACTTAACAGCGGGAGAAATTTCAACTGACCAATACAATTGAAAATTCTCCAAAATTTCATGTATTTGGAAACGAGGTTTACAAATAATATCAGCATTGCTAGTGATGGAATAAAGGTCCATACAACAAGTGACAGTAGGGACTAATACTCCTATCAAAAGTTAATCAAATTCAGGACTAAGCTAAAGAGGCAACTTGAGCTAAAAACTATTTTTATGTCATGTTAGACCGTGACTGCATGTGTGACTCGCCAGATAAGAGATATAAGCACTAACCATCAAAGCGAACAACTACTTAAAATGTTAGAAAGTGAATATTTACGAAAAATTATTACCTTGTGCTACACGATGATGGATTAAAAAAAAAGTAGTGTATTGTTAAATGGATCTAGTGATGACAAGTAGCTTGTACGATACAGTTAGTGGTAAGTAAGCCCAGATTAAATTATTTCGGTTATATAAAAACAATTAATGACCAGAACCAGAAAAATACTAAGAGGGTGTAAGACTGAAAACAAACGAAACAAATAAACGAATCAGAGGACGACTACTGCAGAAATAGATGAATTACTTAGAAGGTTGTTTGAGAGGGAGGTGGGGCGGCATAGGTAAAAGTTTAGTTGAGAAGCCTGGTGTTCCCTGAGTTCTAAAATGTATAGAAGAACGGAAGACCGACGTTGTGGATAAGCTATATCAGTTCAACAATATGTGCGGAATGTGTGGGCTCTAATGTGTCTCATGGTATGAGTCAGGACGTGATGATAGACCTAACCACATAATACTCTACTGGGTTACCCAGGCAGCCTATATTTCCTCTAATAAACTACTTCAGTCGTACAATAATAAGTATTCTATTTGTAAATTGTGCTTTACGATACAATCGGTTTTGTTAGCAAAGATATGCGTGTAACTCACATAAAGAGAATGTTTACACCGAAAGATAACATAGAACGGTTATCGAGGTGTTATACGTTGTAATGGGAATGTTTGTTTTGGACACTTGTGTCACACTGGATTGCTGAAGTGTAGGCCAGCACTGTGGTTAGCGGTCAGAGGTATCGACTGCCAATGACTGTGTGCAGCGAGATAATTGTTGTGTTGCTTGCATTGTAGCTCAATTAAATGTTGTTCCGTGCAAGGCAATTGTTTACAGTTGTTGAAGACATCTTATTCATTAATGTTTAGGTATTATCGCTCATAACCAAAGCGTAGCCTTTCCCGATGGTCTTTGCAAATAAAATGATAGTAATGAGTGAAAATAGTCTTTAAATTAAACGTGACATATACATTTTTGTGTTGTAAATCAAATCATTGGTTTTACACAAAATGTCAAGGAAAAACTGAAACGAAAATGCGAGCTCAAACCATAGCTCAGTATTTTTACTTGTAGACTTAAAATAAATTAACAAAATTGTAATACTGTAATTGGCATCATTCACAAATATATTTAACAAAACGTTCAGTACAGAGTATATTCTGGAAGCCTTTCAGTAACTATAAAAAAAGGTGTAATTGTAATTTCTGTAACTTATTAACAGAAAACGGAGTGGTGAAATAAATACTTGTAAAGATTTGGCAGTCTGTACACAAAGAACCACTTAATCACGCAATAGGAAGACAGATGTAGGCTGCAGCGGATCATGTAATTACCTTTATAGCAAGGGAAGAAAGGCACAAAAGTGCGCCCAGTATCTTTTGTTAACGTTTCCTCGCGCCACCGCTTGCTCATTTTTATCACCTCTCCCTTCTGCCTACTCGCTCTTTGTATTAGCGTTTTGGACGGTGGCGTATATTACGTTACAACTTTTTGATTTTCAAGAGGTAAAGTAAAAGTGCGGAAGATCTTAATTTATTGCTGCTACGATAAAGTGTTGCTTCTTTTGACTTACATGTTGACTAAACACATTATTCTGAGATTTTTCTGTTTCCTAGTGTGATCACGTAATTAAGAAGTTCACTTGTTTTGAATCATTATTAGTGAAGTAGTAATTAAATATTTTAATGTAACGCACAACAGAACACTCTGTACTTGATACAAAGTTTGTTGTTTTATTTGTAATATGACTTGCATGTAAAGTGTATAATCCAAAATGAAGTTTTCCTAACGATAAAGAATACTGTCATAACGCAAAATATAAAAGGTTTAATAAAATATATTTGTGAGAAAGGACATTTCTCCAAACAATTGATGCAGCTGTGATTGATATGAGCATAACACGTTTTAAATAGCACACTGTAGTAATATGTAAACATATTCTGTTCCCGTATCAATGAGTGCATTCTGGTGGTACAAATGTCACTTTCAAGGCTATGAATAATTTTGATTGTGACCTAATTAATGCAGACGGAGATAATAATAGGTTGCTTATACTAACCTAAAAAAACGTTAGGTTTTTAACGAAGTACAATAACTTTGTTAAATGATTAATAAATGCATAAAAGTTGAAAACAAAACTTGTAAAAAAATTAATTCTGAGAAAAATGGTGTAAAAAAAATCAATAAAAATCAACAAAAAATTCCAATTTTGGTTAACAACAGTACAATACCTTTTTAGGCAAAGATTTTTCTGTTTTACGTCGGATATCATGAAAGTTATGGGAGATATATTTCTGCGACCTGTTTTATTCGATTTTTCAGGTCAAAAACCATAAGAAACAACAGAATTCGCCCCTCAATTTACCTTCCCAGAATTTCAGAAAGTCTTCATTTACCCGGTGGAACCGAAACCCGGGCGAAATCTTTCGCTAGCCGTAACTCGCTTACAAAGCGTTTCCGGACATATGTTTATATGAACTTTTTTTCTTTTTTTACACTATAGAACCATTTCTCAAATTATTTCCCTCTCCTCCCGGGACACCCTGTATAATGGTGACTGATATTTGCAGGGGTGGACTGGCCAGGTCGGCTGGTCGGCGATCGCCGAGGGACCCCGAACCATGAAAATTTTATTTCGAGAAAAAAAGAGAACTATACATTTGTTCACCGGTACAGTATTAAAAACCGTTTCTCGTCTAAACATTGTTGGAAATAAATCTTCAGGATTTATTTTGGCCAGATTGTAAGTGATCACTTCTCAGCCTTGTTTATACACAGCCTATTTAGTATTTACTAATGGAGGAAAGCGAAGGAGGTTACTGTAGAGGTGTGCCGCGCGGCAACTGACTGACGCGACGAGTAGTAGGCTACTGTCATTTTTGTTTGATTGTCATTGCAGCGTTCAGGGCGGGGGGGCCGAAGGAATGGGAGGGGCTCAGGGCCTTATGTCAAGATTCAAAAGGGGGCCCATGGCATAAACTTGCAGGAGGGCCCTGTTAAAAAAGTTACGCTACTGGGGCTATGGATTGGTGGGACGGAATGACAAGGACAGGGCGCCGAACTCAAGGGGGCTCAACCGCCATACACTGTGCAATATTTTTAATTGGGATTTTATGTAGACTTATAGGGTATAAATGTCCTTTACATTAGAAACATTTACATTAGGTATATGTTTTTAAAACTGGTTATGTTAAAGACTAAATAATCAAATAAAGTGTCCTGTATGTTTTGTTTTAAAACGTAAACTTACGTAAATACTGTACATACCATGTACCTATAATGAGTAAGTAAATAATTAAAAAAAGTGTACGCACACAAATACGATTGTGCGCGTTTTTGTGTGTAGCTGCAGGGAGCCCCTTGACTGATTCCAGCCGAGGGCCCTCAAGGATGCCAGTCCGCCCCTGGGTGTTTGTAAAGTTACAGCAATACGGCAATACAAATAAGAAGTATTCAACTTTCTTCCACGATTTATTTAACTTAATGATTTTAGTGGTTGTTTCTAATATGTAATTATAGTGTGCAATGTATAATCATATTTGTGAAAATGAATTGTTGATCCAAACCTAAATTGTTTAAACTTGTGTTGAACTTGTGTTAAACAAACTCGTCATAATTCTAGGTTTATAGTATGTACTGTTTTATTCTAAAGATTGTAGGAACCAACATTAATGTCCCTAACAACTATAGTGAGAATTATAACTTTTAGTGGTGGAAAGCAAACAGCGGACTACAGTTGGGGAAATGACTGTGAGAATCTATAACAAGTGACTTACTAAAACGGATACCAGTTGTCAGACGCGTATGCCAGACATACGCACTTTGACATTAACAAAACGACAGATTAAAACTTAAGTGTAAAAGAAAGAAGTAGAGAACCATCAGAAAGTGTTCAAACGGAAAGCTGTGGGACAAAAGTCTAGATATATAGAAATATTTTGCAACATAAATATTTGTATCTCTTATTATGATATTTCTGATTTCTCTAGGAATTCTTTGTATTCTGAACTTCTAATGTGATATAAACTCGTATACTTTGGAAATACAGCGTCTTCTCTTCCCTTCCCGAAGCCAAAGAATAAAAGTAATCTAGGAAAGATTTAAGCTTTCTAAACGTTTTTAGTAGTTAATTAAACTTGTTTAAATCTGTTTATTTGTTTATACAGAGCAAATACTTTACCACTAATAAGCAACAGTTTTGTTATACCAGCAGCTGTTTAGTTTTATCAAAGCGTTTCATTTACAAAACTACTATGACAGAACAGTTCAGCACCAGTACACTTATGTAACACGTCATTGGTTCCTTGTACAATGGAGGTTTGATAACCACCGTCGAAATTGAACAATATTTTTGCATATTCTTGACAAGAGTTTTAACGAACCACTACAAAAGTGTTAACAAATGAAAGTTTTATAGTTGATCGTGTTGGGGAATAACTATACTATCCGAAACAATAAACAAAACGAAATCTAGCGTTAATAAGTTTTGGTTTCTTCTGTTTATTGTGTTTCTAATGGAGTATCAATGCGGGGCACAAATCCAGAGCACTGTACACACTATGATTCTTTAATATCTGTAAACTATACGTGTGCATAAGGATGATTCTTTTCAAGTTTGGCGATACAAATTAGCTTACCCGTACTCATTGTTTGTAATAAAAAAATTGTTTATAAATCGTTGTTTATAATAATTGTATAAAATAAAGTTTGTATAATTTAATATATAATATTAATTTTTATCCAAACATTCAAAGAAATGAATCAAAAGGCGTCTTCTGGATTTACAATTACAATGTTACATTAAGTATACTAATGCGTTGTAAGTGACTTAGGAGATTAGAGACGTAACACATAGCGAAAAACATTATATAGCTTGTACGATATTTGCTGTGTGTCTTTAATGTCATAAAATTTATATAATTTTTAATTATATCTTTATATAAGAAATGTATTTACGTAATTTATAATATCTAAAATAGATTTGCCTATAGACTTTTTTATGTATAATATATTTTATTGTTTTGTCTCCAAGTCGCGCTCTAATACAAAGGTACAAACTTACCTATTTTTATTTTCCGTCATGCGACTTCGTATATTTTTATTGTTATTTATAGCACTACGCGTTTCGGCAACAAGTTGCCATCCTCAGGTGAAACATTCACTCAAAACGAGGTCGTTAAAAAGTAAAATGATTTATTAAAATTCTAAAACTTAAAGTTAAAAGTCCACTTTCAACATATATGAGCACACACACGAACATGAGCAGGCCGGTGCTATACACGCGGGTATTATCGGTCGACTAGACTTAGTGTTTATGTAAGAATGTACGCTAATAAAACTGTTTGTCCGCGCACACGTATAGCCGTATCATACAATACGTTAGATGAAAACGCAAGCTTATCGTTCAAAACACAACCACTGTTAATTTGAGCTGCTTTATATATTTCATACTCCTCGAGTGCGTCCCTGTATTTACCCTTCTTGCAGTAATGCATAGGCACAAAATTTGTTTCAAACCGACATATATATGATTACTCATCATCAGGTGTTATGTTACTTGAGTTAGTTAGTGTCGGTCGAATTTTTTTTGAATTTCGTTGTTAGTCAGTGTCAGTTAAGTGTCAGTCCAACTCATCGTTAAATGCAAAAAATAGTACATATGGAGGATTAAGGTGTTATAGTGTAAGATATTTATTATATTTAACTGGTAGGACGCAATGAGTTCTGTCGTAAACTTAACAAAAACGCTGTTCAGTTTACGTCCTATTGAGGAAAAAAATTGAAATTACGAGAGTAGATAGGTCTACACCAGACCTTTCGAATTTAATTAAAGTGTATTAAATATTTAATATTTAATTAAATATTTATTCGTAAATTTAAAAAGGATTTATACATTAAATATTCATGGTTATGTGGGTGACACTAAAATTGCATTATATTGCTTTCCTTATGTATTGTTTGGAGGGGAGGAGACTTGGAGATTTTCTCTTCAGAGAATAAAACAATTTAATATCATCCAACCCAACTGCAACCCCCAAAATTTTCAACTATTAGTCGCCACTGTAAATTACAAAGTCACAGTTCATTGAGTAAACTTTTAGAAACGTTTACGGCTGACATCGGGCTCACACATACGGCTGAAAAAAACAATTTCTTGACACCAAGCTCCGCAAGCACTACACGCTTCTCCATAGAAAATTACAGATATCACTTCAGATTATGCTGTTCGTTTTTAATGACATATTCGAACCAGTGCGGGTGTACGGGTTATAAGAACGCATTATATCCGGGCCCCTTGGCCGTAGTCGATTACTTGGCCACCCACCAAAGACCTTCTTTAGTAGAAAAAAGTTAAAAATATTCGACAAATGGCTAGAGAGCCGAACGTACTCCAATCCGAGGTAAAAGCAATTCAATTTTATAAAATGTCAGAAGAATCCAATATTGAAGGAGGATATGAATTGACTCCGGTCGCAATAGCCTATGTAATAAACTTACTGGATACAGTTTAGGGAAACAGTGTCGAAACCAAACAGCCTTATTCTTAAAAGGTTTTAGACAAAGGTGCTGTGTCATAACTAACGATCCATGTTTGTTACTAATAAAGATATCTGTTGTGACCTTTAAATGCCTACGCCAAACAAAGTAATCCTACAAATTAATCAAACAACTTCAAGTAAGACCAGAAGCATTAGCCATAAAATACCTGGACAACATTTGGCAAACAGGAAGCTCTAAATTATCAATCAATTTCGATTTATTTTTTTGTCGTTCAGTGTACGTCATTAAAAATTAGAAAAGTAATAATAAGGTCTTAGTAATTTCACATAGAGAATTAAACACTAGATTAGTTCTCGCCACGTAAATTTTTTATCACTATATAAGTTTATCAAAAATACATAAAAATACAAATGTACAAACTTACCTATTTTTATTTTCCGTCATGCGACTTCGTATACTTTTATTGTTATTTATAGCACTACGCGTTTCGGCAACAAGTTGCCATCCTCAGGTGAAACATTCACTCAACGAGGTCGTTAAAAAGTAAAATGATTTATTAAAATACTAAAACTTAAAGTTAAAAGTGCACTTTCAACATATATGAGCACACACGCGAACATGAGCAGGCCAGTGCTATACACGCGGGTATTATCGGTCGACTAGAGTTAGTGTTTATGTAAGAATGTACGCTAATAAAACTGTTTGTTTACCAAACTCTGTACGTATCTATTTATTGTTGCCCGCGCACACGTATAGCCGTATCATACAATACGTTAGATGAAAACGCAAGCTTATCGTTCAAAACACAACCACTGTTAATTTGAGCTGCTTTATATATTTCATACTCCTCGAGTGCGTCCCTGTACTTACCCTTCTTGCAGTAATGCATAGGCACAAAATTTGTTTCAAACGGACATATATATGATTACTCATCATCAGGTGTCGGGCAAAATTTGATGTTGTTTTCTGTAGATCCCTCCTAGGGAGATGTTCTTTATAACGTTCTTCGAACGGTCTGCCCGTCTGGCCCAGGTAGAACATATCGCATGAGCTGCAAGTCATCTTATATACGCCGGTTCTTTCTTTATTTGGTACGGTGCTCTTCTGGCTTAGGAATTTCTGAATGCTGTTTTTTGTGCGGAACGTTACATGTACCTGGTGTTTTTTAAACTCATTCATTATAATATTTGGTAAAATACTTGTATAGTCAGCAGATATATACTTCTTAGCCGGTAATAAGTCATCACTGGCCAACTTTTTAACCTTCTTCTTTCTGTATTTGTTAATTAATTTATATATTTAAGAGCTTTTATAACTGTTTGCCGCTGCTATGCACTTGATGGTGTCAACCTCTTCATTGTAGTTGTTTTACTTAGCGGTATTGTCAACAACCTGTGCACAAAACTATTATACGCTGCCATCTTTTGCGAAACGGGATGATACGAATCAGCATGTATTATAATATCCATTGTTGTGGCTTTTCTAAAGATTTTAAACTGAAGTTGTCCTGCGTTTTTTGTAACAGTTAAATCTAAAAAATTCAACTGATTTTGTGCCTCTATCTCAGACGTGAATTTAATTTTTTGGTATATATTATTTAGGTGACTATTTCAGTTTTCTATTTGTCTTCTAGTTCCGTTAAACACCATAAATGTATCATCCACGTATCTACAGTAAAAAATGATTTTATCTTTGTATAATCTATTACCTATTATGTTTGCATTCTCGAAATAGTTTAGGTAAATATCAGCTAAAAGCCTCGACAATAGCGAACCCATAGCTAAACCGTCATTTTGTATAAAAAAATCGTTATCAAATGTAAAATAGTTCTGTTCAAGGACCACCGTAAGGAGTTTTAAAAGTTCATTAATTTCTTGTGTGCCAAGCTGTGCGACCTCATTTAGATTGTTGGTTAAGATTTCAATAGTTTCTTTCACTGGAACATTAGTATATAAATTGCAATTTACAAATTCCCACCTGACGCACCACATGTTATTTACTAATAAACAGACTGGTGGTGACGTACAAGCGGGGTTTCCAGTCCCTAATCACACCAAGCGTTGTAATAGGAACACCCGAGTCTAACCAGCCAGAGCACTACTCCATTATATTTCCCCATATACAAAGCGCGTCACAGTTGGCGCATACACCGCGGCAAGAGCGTGTACGGTTTTTAGTATTGCTTTGCGTTTTTCAATCGACAAATAAGGGATTAGCTTAATTGCGATGATTTAGCTTAAAAACATTATTATTAGTTATTGTTTTATTCATAATAAAATGGGATTTAATAGGGGTTGTGCAACCTAAGCATGGGCCGCCACTGGTAATTTATGTATATTGTCGAATTCATCATATAAATGGTCTCTAGATCGCTTATAAAATTCAATTCATTTAAAATATACCTTATCTGATCCGTCAGCGATCTTGTAGTTTAATATTCCACTACATGTTTCGGGAATTAAATTCCCATCATCAGGTAAAACCTCTTCTACCTAATATATAGGAGTCGTCGGTGAAATTATTAAAAACACATACACACACGAACGAATAAAACAAACACAACTGTTAAAAATGGCATAATTAAAACACCGTACACACACAGCTAACGAAGACAGTCACAAATCATCTGGGCTGATTGCAAAGTTCACCGTTTATCTTTAATACGTTATCGTACAACGTGTTCGATCTAAATGAAAGCTGGTCGTTGAGCAAACTTTCTTTATGTATTTTGGATGGTTTATAAACTTCAAATTCTTCCAACGCATCCATCAATCGACCTTTGTTAGTGACATGCATGGGTACAATATTTTCCGCAAACCCAGTGTAGTTGTGATTTTCATTAATTAAATGTAATGCAAATTTATTATCTATTATCAATTAATTACGATTATTTAGTGTGTTTAAAATTGGTATTCACAATAAACTCAAATAATATGTACAGGTTACGCATCTTAAAAGATTTTTGCTGTCAATAAATAATACGAGTGAATTTTGAACACTGATATTAGCAGACTGAATATATATGTATTATAATCTTCTCTGTTCCTATTATTTATTGACAGCAAAAATCTTTAAGATGCGTAACCTGTACATATTATTTGAGTTTATTATGAATACCAATTTTAAATACACTAAATAATCGTAATTAATTGATAATAGAAATTACAAAAAGTAAAGTTATAAAATTAAAACAATGAAGAAGATAAACAGGAGAGAATCAACAGAAAGAAAGTGTAGAATCAGCAGTCCACCACATATGAATGTATACGTGTATGGGAATAATAGGCATTAAACTGTTAGAAGTCTTTAGCAATACTTACTGGTATTGTTCAATTGTCTCTTCAATGAAGAAATTATATTTTATTTTATCATTTTCACCAGTTAGTTCTTAGTAATGAACACTCTAAATTACATCATGTATGATCAAATTCTTTCAACAAAAAATAAATTCTAAACAAATTTTATCGTTTACAGAAAACATGTAGGTGCGTTTAAGAGTATTTGCGAGAAGTTGAAATATTGTAAATATAAATTACAATATAAAAAGAGAAACTATGTCTCTGCTAGACGTCAAAGTTAAAATACGCCACCCACCTCCAATTGAAGTATATTCCGTTTTTAATATTCTTTCATCAATAAAGAAAAACACTTATTAAGAAAAATGTCTGAATAAAGAAGAGATACCATCAGATTGGGAGATGGGATACCTTTCTACAATACACAAGAAGAAAAGCAAAGATGATTGCAAAAATTATAGAGGCATAACTGTTACTAGCACACTAAGTAAACATTATGGAAGAGTACTTAAACATCTTTTAGAAGCTGAGTATAAGAAAATGGAGGCTAAAGAACAAGCAAGATTAAGAGTTGGTAGATCAACTATAGATCATATTTTCTCCTTACAGCAAATAATTGAAAAGAAAACAGTTCGATCACAACTTCTTCATTGTTTTCATTGACACTGAGAAAGCCTATGACAATGTAACGTTAGCAAATCTGTGAACAGCTTCAAGATCAACTAGTATCAACCCCATTATCATAAAAGCTATACCCAATTTCTATAACAATTCAATATTGAGAATAAAAATAGGAAAGAATTTGTCACAGGGTTTGAAGTGAACAAAGGTTTACGCCAGGGATGTTGTCTATCACCCACGCTTACAAAATTTATACGGAGAAAGCAATAGAGACTTGGAAAAAATATCCAGGAATTCCACATGGGAATTCCAGTTGATGGTGATACAGTTTATTCATTACAGTTTGCTGATGACCAATTACTTTTGGCTCAAGATTTTGAAGACATAGAGTACATGACTAGAAAATTAATACAGGAATATCAGGAGTAGAGTCTAAACGTAAATATGAATAAAACAAAGTACACAGAAATAGGTTACCTTCATCAAGACTTGATATTGGAGGAAAACATGGGGAAGGTTTCATATACAGAGGAATACGTAAAAAAATTAGAAATAACGTCATTAAGAACAGAATGAATGTAAAAAATTCAATTGTTGATTTCATTCAAACAAAATGATTACAATAGTATGGAAACAAGGAAAGAGTGACACAGGAAATATTGCCAAGGAGAGTTATGGAACGGACCCCACCAGGAAGAAGGAAATGAGGAAGACCACCTATTATCTGGATAGAAGAAATTCAGGACATACTGAGGGAACTAGAAATTGAAGATCTTTGGATGGACAAGGCGAGGTGGAGGATGAGAATTCAATCACTTTTGTAATCTTTGGTTCCCGAAAATGTGTAAACATTGTGCAGCCGGATTAATTAATAACAATAAAAACCATTTACTATATAGCTACTTAAAATTTTATTTTAATTTAAGAATAAGCAAACAAATTTTATTGGTCTTGCAAGTTCAATCAAAAAACATTTTGAATCACCTGTGTCGTCTCAATTATTACCTATCAGGGCACTTGAAAGAAATTGCCTAATTTACATGTTATTTGCAACAAATTTCGTAACATTTACTAGTACTCCCATTCAATAATATTAGAAAGGAGTCTAAGTCTAAACACTTAGTAGAGAATATTGTATAAGTAACATATATATGTTATAAATGAGTCGTTAATGTAGATAACGTGTAGATGAATGATGTAGATTCACGAAATTACTGCTTCACAAATGTTTCTTTAGTCATCCGCATAGACATATAAATGTCTGTTTTGACTGAGGGAAAATGCCTTTCTCCGTTTGACCTTATCACGCGTTGTAAACTGCTCTGCACGACTGTTGGCTTTTAAACGGCTTCATACAAGCTATGTAGTCTCTGAATGGAGTTGTCAACCCTTATTCAGGTATATGTCTCTCTAATAGTTAAGTGTGGAACATCTATACACTCCATCTGTATCATACACTGGCTTAGTCTGTCACGTTCTCTGTATTCATCTGCTTTCCTTGTTTTACCTTGTCTATCGCAAATATCTACTATTTTCGCTTACGTGTTTAAAGTTCATACTTGATAATCAGCGGTAAATTTTATGCATTTATGACACGTTTGTTACAACGTTATTGTGTACGTCTCATTTTTCTATATTTACTCACTTTTAATCTCTTATTTTTCTATCTTTTCAGTCTCCTAAAACATTGTATCGTTTCCCAAGTAAATTTTTATATCTCGACGAAAAATATTCTTCTCCTCCTATTCTCCATACTCACACGTTTTCGCTTGAATCGACCTATCTCACACCATATATGCGTAATTTTTATCATGTATAAATACTGAAAAACACGTATCCGACTAACACTTTCTCGTAGTATGATAAAAATATTTACCTTTGAAATTTTTCAACTACCGCTAAACAATTTAATTAGATTAGAGAAGAAATTGTACCATATTATAGTGTTCCAGATTTACTTAAAAAATAATTTACATAAAATAGGAAACTATGGAAATTTAAGACATAAACTTAACTAAATAAAATCATCAACACACATTACTACGAAAATGTCCTGGTTTTTACCTCTTCGACAATATACAATTAATTTAAAATATACCTTATCTGATTCGTCAGCGATCTTCTAGTTTAATATTCCACTATTAGTTTCGGGAATTAAATTCCCATCATCAGGTATAACTTCTTCTTCCTAATATATAGGAGTCGTCGGTGAAATTAATAAAGACACATACACACACGAACGAATAAAACAAACACAACTGTTAAAAATGGCATAATTAAAACACCCTACACACACAGCTAACGAAGACAGTGCGCACTGCCTGACAGTCACATATCACATATCATTAATTAAATGTAATGCAAATTTAGCCTTGGCTGATGTGATGTCCTTTTTTGGTAAACGTTCTTTATATTTGTCAATTAATCCCCTCCCCGTTTGGCCGATGTACAACTTGTCACAATCATCACATTGCAATTTATATATGCCTTAGCAATTTTCTATTACTTTAGGAGAACTTAACATGAATATATTTTTTAAATTATTGACAGTTCTGAATGAAACATTGATATTTAATTTCTTGAACTCGTTTTTTATTACATTAGGGATCACATTAGTAAATTGGGCTGATACAAATTGCACTTTATTTCTGTCATTTTTTTTATCACTTTTTTAACCATTTTTTATGGCTATGTATTTGATAATTTTAACCTCATTATGATGGTCTTCACGGCTTAAAGATACAGTCATTAGTCTGTGCACTAATGCATTAAACGGCGCTATTTTGTGTGTGTGAGGATGAAACAAATTAGCATGTATAGGTAAGTCTGTGGTAGTTGGCTTCCTGTATATTTTAAATGTAAATGAGCGATTCTGTTTACCTACAGATAAGTCAAGAAAATTTATACTTTCATTATTTTCCATTTCCATTGTAAATTTAATTTTACTGTTTACGCTATTCATGTATTTAAGTAGCCTGTTAATTTGCCTATAAGTGCCATCAAAACCACGAAGGTATCGTCTACCTAGCGTGTATAAAGGACATTTACCAAAAAAGGACATCACATCAGCCAAGTCTAAATTTGCATTACACTTAATTAATGAAAATCACAACTACACTGGGTTTGCGGAGAATATGGTACCCATGCATGTCACTACCAAAGGTCGTTTGATGGATGCGTTGAAAGAATTTGAAATTTATAAAGCATCCAAAATACATAAAGAAAGTTTGCTCAACGACCAGCTTTCATTTAGATCGAACACGTTGTATGATACCGTATTAAAGATAAACGGTGAACGTTGCAATCAGCCCAGATGATTTGTGACTGTCTTCATTAGCTGTGAGTGTACGGTGTTTTAATTATGCCATTTTTAACAGTTGTGTTTGTTTTATTCGTTCGTGTGTGTATGTGTTTTTAATAATTTCACCGACGACTCCTATATATTAGGTAGAAGAGGTTTTACCTGATGATGGGAATTTAATTCCCGAAACATGTAGTGGAATATTAAACTACAAGATCGCTGACGGATCAGATAAGGTATATTTTAAATGAATTGAATTTTATAAGCGATCTAGAGACCATTTATATGATGAATTCGACAATATACATAAATTACCAGTGGCGGCCCATGCTTAGGTTGCACAACCCCTATTAAATCCCATTTTATTATGAGTAAAACAATAACTAATAATAATGTTTTTAAGCTAAATCATCGCAATTAAGCTAATCCCTTATTTGTCGATTGAAAAGCGCAAAGCAATACTAAAAACCGTACACGCTCTTGCCGCGGTGTATGCACCAACTGTGACGCGCTTTGTATATGGGGAAATATAATGGAGTAGTGCTCTGGCTGGTTAGACTCGGGTGTTCCTATTACAACGCTTGGTGTGATTAGGGACTGGAAACCCCGCTTGTACGTCACCACCAGTCTGTTTATTAGTAAATAACATGTGGTGCGTCAGGTAGGAATTTGTAAGTTTATATTGTTATGTTACTTGAATTAGTTAGTGTCGGTCGAATTTTTTGTGAATTCCGTTGTTAGTAAGTGTCAGTTAAGTGTCAGTCCAACTCATCGTTAAATGCAAATAATAGTACATATGAAGGATTAAGGTGTTAGAGTGTAAGATATTTATTATATTTAACTGGTAGGACGCAATGAGTTCTGTCGTAAACTTAACAAAAACTCTGTTCAGTTTACGTCCTATTGAGGAAAAAATTTGAAATTACGAGAGTAGATAGGTCTACACCAGACCTTTCGAATTTAATTAAAGTGTATTAAATATTTAATATTTAATTAAATATTTATTCGTAAATTTAAAAAGGATTTATACATTAAATATTCATGGTTATGTGGGTGACACTAAAATTGCATTATATTGCTTTCCTTATGTATTGTTTGGAGGGGAGCAGACTTGGAGATTTTCTCTTCAGAGAATAAAACAATTTAATATCATCCAACCCAACTGCAACCCCCAAAAATTTTCAACTATTAGTCGCCACTGTAAATTACAAAGTCACAGTTCATTGAGTAAACTTTTAGAAACGTTTACGGCTGACATCGGGCTCACACATACGGCTGAAGAAAACAATTTCTTGACACCAAGCTCCGCAAGCACTACACGCTTCTCCATAGAAAATTACAGATATCACTTCAGATTATGTTGTTCGTTTTTAATGTTCGTTTTTAATGACATATTCGAACCAGTGCGGGTGTACGGGTTATAAGAACGCATTATATCCGGGCCCCTTGGCCGTAGTCGATTACTTCGGCCACCCACGAAAGACCTTCTTTAGTAGAAAAAAGTTAAAAGTA